>JACRUU010000027.1:14773511-14838511 GCA_030449085.1 Kryptopterus vitreolus | reverse complement strand
TGCCTATCTTCGTGGACTTAAGGCAGGATACACTCTGTATGGAATGCCAATACATCTCACACACACACACACTCACACACACACACACACACACACACTCACACACACAACACATTCACACACGAGAGGACAATTTTCCAAGGTGCCAATCAACCTACAGCATATGTTTTTGGACTTTGGGTGGAAACCGGAGAACCCATTGAGGCACGAAGAGAACATGCAAACTCCACAAACGCGGCAGAGACAGGAATCGAACCCCCAACTCTGGAGGTGCAAGGCTAACCGCTAACATGCTAACCGCTAAGCCACCGTGCCCCCCAGGCCTGAGATCCACTGGAAAAATTATTACTCCAGGAGTAATTACTCCAGGAAACACTGGTGTCAATAGGACCAATAGGATTGTCGGAATGGTATACGTTTATACTCCTCGTCCAACCACGATCAAGTTCACTCTATCCGGATGGTGCCATTTACCTGGATAGGTTTTTTTGTTTTGTTTATTTTTTGAAGGATGAAAGAAAACGAGTAACAAGGCTATTTTTAAAAATGTTTCGATCTCCTCCGATGCAAAAGGGAAATGAACACATACTAAATTAAACACAGGAAGAAGTATAGATGGTAGGGTTTCAAAAGACTTCTAAAGAAGTTTAAAGTATCAACTATCACTAGGAGATAGTGTAAAAGTGCTTGTTTCCAAACGACTTAAAGTATTAAAGTAATGAATTATTACGGCACACATAATGTTTACTTGTATGTCACGTGCCTGCTATAAGTCGCTTTAATACTTCAGGATTACAGGAGCGAACAACCGGGTGGGGCCGCCTAATAGGATTCATCGGAAAGGTGTGGAGACGTACAAGCAGCAAAAACAATAATAACCTGTGGACTCCACCCCCCTATCCCGAGGACGCCAATCAATGCGCTGTGAACCCAGAGAAGGACAAAAGCTTAGACCGCTCATTTACTCTCTAGCAAACTCCCTAATCTAGCTTTATTTGCAGAGGGTGAAGAGAAAACACCTGTTTGATAAATGACCCAGTAGTGGAGAAATAATCACTTTTAAGAAAGAATCTTTTTAGGAGTAACGACCCCAACACTGGTTAATGTCCTTGCAGAAGTGTGACGTGATTTGTGACATGTGCAGGTACGACAGATTGCGTACAAACCAATAGGATGTCGGAATTGTGTATGTTTTTTATCTCCTCCAATCACATCTATCCACATGGTTCCATTTATCTGGAGATGTTTTTGTTTTTGTTTTTTGAAGGATGAAAGTAAACAAGCCGAAAAGAATTAGGAGTAACGAGGCTATTTTTTAAAATGTTTTATTTTTTTTATCTCCTCCGATGCATAAGGGAAACGGATGCATGTTAAAGAAATGAAACTGAATTTGTCTTAATGTTGTGCAAACATTAACTTTTCTTTTTTTGGTATTTTTTTCATATAAACTGATTTATATGTAGATTGCCATGTTCAGAAGATGAGAAAGCTGGAATGGACATCAGATGCAAACAAGCTCACCGTGAGCCTAACCTGGGTTACACTAACATAACTAACATTAAGACGCGTGCGTGTGTGTGGTTGTAAAGAACAACATCACTCATACTGACAATGTTGTCAGAATGGTGTGAAGTTTGGTATGGTTTTTTGGTCAAGGTTTGCTTTTAGCCATAGCTTTGTAATAGTTGCTGCAAATATGATAAGTAGATTATATACATAAACATACATAAACATTAAATAGCACTACCTTTGTGCAATATTACTATGTGATCTCATACTGTGCAATTTCGTTCTTGCCTATATTTTGTATCGTGAACTGTTGTTGGGGTGCATCTACAGTTTCGTTGTACTTTGTGTACAGTGACTATAAAATTCTATTATATATATACATATATATATATATAGATATATATATATATATATATATATATATATATATATATATATATATATATATATATATATAAAATATATAAAACGTAAAAAAAAGTACAGATAATTGATTGAAAGTGCAGAAAGTAAAAAGTCGGCTGAAAAACAATTACTCCAGTAAAGTATACAGTAGCGGGGGCATGGTGGCTTAGCCTCACACCTCCAGGGTCAGGGTTTGATTCCCACCTCCGCCATGTGTGTGTGGAGTTTGCATGTTTTCCCCGTGACTCAGGGGTTTTTTCTCTGGGTTCTCCGGTTTCCCCCCCCCTGGTCCAAAAGCAAGCACGGTAGGTTGATTGGCACCTTGGAAAATTGTCCCTAGTAGGTGAATGTGTCTGTGATAGTGTGTGTGCCCTGAGATGGGTTGGCATTCCATCCAGGGTGTGTCCTGCTTTGATGCCCATAGATGCCTGAGATAGGCTCCCCATGACTCAAGGGAAGATCAGATAAAGCGGTAGAAGATGAATGAATGAAAGTATACAGTAGATACCATAAATTTCTACTTAAGGAATGTAACGAATTTGTAAGACATTATATTTACTACTGGGCTGCAGTCAAGTCATACAACGATCTGCTTTACATGAGTTCGGCAGATCTTGAAACGCCCTAGAGCTCCAGCGCTCTTCCAGATCCTCCAACCCAGGTAAAGCAGATCTTCACAGAGCTGGATTTGTGCAGTCTCGTAGTTCAGGTTTATATGCTACAACATGCAAAGAAGCCCAACTACATATGGTTAAAAAAAAACCCCGCAAGGTGTCCCATTACTTTAATCTGTGTATAATGTAGATTTGTATTTAGTGCTGTGTTTTTGATTGAGATCCCTTCTTAGATCAATCCACTATCTAAACACTGCTTGTTGTTGTTGTAACACCCGTCGTAATGTTTATTCGCTATACAGAAAGCAAACGGTTAAAAGGTGCATCATTAATTGTTAAACAGATGGTAATGTAAGAACACAGGAGAGAGCGATTATAGGACGTCGCATCCCCTTTAGAGGACGCATAAAAGCAAAAAGATTTAAACATAAGTCCTGGGCTGCACTCGCGCTACCTTGAATAATTTACCACGAGCGAATGAATTATTCACGCGGACGTCATACTTAATGTTTACTGTATGTCAACAGCCTGCTCTAAGTCGCTTTAGTGCTTCAGGATTACAGGAGCGTTCGGACGTGCGCCGTTCAGGAAGAACAGCCCCGGATCTAATAGGATTCATCGGAAAGGTGCGGAGATGTCCGAGAAGCAAAGGCAATAATAATAATAATAATAATAATAATAATAATAATAATAATAATAATAATAATAATAATAATCTGAGGACTTTCCCCCAGAGGACGTGAACCCGGAGAACACGACAGCGGCAGGTCTGGTCATACGGACACCTCTTGCAAGGACGGAGCAGGGACTGGCACGTCCCAGTGGACTAAACACGAGTGAATCAATGGCGTCTCTGTTCCGGTGACACAGCAATTACCTTCAACTTGTGTCCATTGATTACCCCCCCCCCCCCCCCCCCCCCCCAAAAAAAAAAAAAATCTTGTCCAGGGGAAAGCCAGTGTCCGCACAAAGCCTTAGCTTTTTAGCAGTAGCTAGCTAGTTATCATTACAGCTAACAGCTAGCAAAGTGCTAGCAAAGCGCAGCAAACCAACCAGACGCCAGACTGAAATGAGCTAAATGGTAAGGTGACTAACATTACGCGTGCTACAATCGCAATATACACTTAATCCTTAATTTACCCTTAAATACAACACTGACAGGAAGTTAGCTAGCTAGCTAGCAGTTGTGATTAGCCGCAATTTCTAGGCGAGTCTTACAGCAGGATCAATTAGCACACACACAGACACACACACACTGCCATGTGGATATAATAGGATTGTTATTAAGGATTTACTAGTTAAATTAAGGGGCATTAAGATTGATTAGTGAAACGCATCATGTTCTCTTGCTAACAACAAGAGAGTTAGTGCTAAGATGTTTCTTTTCTGCCGTAAATGTTTGTCCCAAGCGATGGGAACTACGACAACAATAGACGTCCGATACAATCGTGTGTCTCCAAGTTTGCAGAAGAACCACTACAAGGGTGGAGAAGTGTGACATCTCAATACATCGAGTGTATAAAAGCTAGTTACCGAATCACAATATTATTAAACAGCCCAAATTATACAACCCTATTATTAGACCCAATGCTGGTCTAAAGCGCTGGCACGAAAGACTCCATAAGCATGCTAAATAAGCATCTCAAATAAATTAAAAGCGTAGGATTGTTACTATAGAAACGATAAACAGATCAAGTGCATTCAAATAAGCCCGCAACCAATCAGAATCCAGAATTCATCCACCCTGTAAAGTAAAAGTATAAATCACACTTTTCTTTTTTTTTAAATGAGTACCAAGACTCATTGCCTAAATATCTACACATCCTCTCTCTCTCTCTCTCTCACACTTTTTCACAACTATCTCTTTCCACCAGTCACCTCTGTTCACTTCATCCTCGTGTCTCTGTAATGGGGTGTAACGAGACGCCGTTTTCAGGCTGTTCGTTAGATCGGTGGGCATAAGGCAAGAGGAAAAAGCCCCTCACGAGTGAAACGCGGGTGCGTTATAATCACGCCAGCTTAAAGACGAAGGGTTTTTGTGTCTTGCAGTGTATTAACTGTAGAGAATAACTACATACGCTCACTCAACTTCAGCATATTCATTATAAATGTGTAATGATTCATTTTTATAGAATATTTTTTGGTGCTGTACTTTGTTTATACTGAATTGGTTATGTATGGCAAATCATATAGGAAGGAAAAACTCTAATTATAATCTTAACTAATTAAAATGTATATTTTAACATTTACTTTATGTTTATATTTGCATATATAAGAGATATGTTAGCATACAATGTATGGATACAGTTATTCATTTATGTTAGTCTACGTGTGTGTTCTTATCTCTACTTTATATAATGACAATTATTAATATTACAATAAGTATTGATACTGAATTAAAAAATGCTGTATTTATTTAAGCAAAAAATGCCAAGAAAGATTTTCAGCAGCTGAACGCTTTCATTATTGCATGGCACACACACACACACACACACACACACGCGCACACGCACGCTCTCGGCACACGTTCACGACAGGATGAAGCAGTTATGATCTTTATACGGCTTCCTGAGACACTCCGAGTGTTTATCAGGGGAACACAGACGAGGAGCTCCTGAGCGCAGACTGATAAGGAACGCGGAGATGTTTTAGGATGTGGGATAAAAATCAGAGGAAAAAGAGGAAAAGTGGTTCATTTTCACGGCTGACTGACTCCTGGGGAACAGCAAAATTATTTATTTATTTTTATTTATTTGTTTATTTATTTTTATTAAAGACAAACCAAGACCACACTGAATCAAACTGCAATTAATCCTTTTTTCCCTCAATTTCTTTTTTTTTTTTGCCATTCATTAATTATTAATGTCAGAGATGTATATAGTTTTGGTATTTAAAAATATGGTATTTAAAATACTGGTAAAAATTGGTAAAACTGGTGAAAAAAATTGGGCTGTTGTGGAGGAGTTTAAGATGTCATTTTTGTGGAAAAATAGATGCCTTTTAATATAAAAATGTAAAAAAAAAAAAAACAACAACAACAACAACAACAGAAGACGCCTCAATGCGGAAGACCGAAATAAAACCTGGGAGAGGACGACCAGAAGACATCTCAATGTGGAAGACCAGAAAGATGAAGTAGAGTGGAAGACCAAAATATGTATTTGTGTGTAAAAAAAAAGATGATGTTCCAGTGTGGAAAACCAGAAGATGCCTTTTAATGTGAAGGGTGTGGTGTAGAAAACCAAAAACAACCCTTTGAAGTAGAGTGGAAGACCAAAATATGTATTTGTGTGTAAAAAAAAAGATGATGTTCCAGTGTGGAAAACCAGAAGAAAAGCCGGTTTAAGTGAAGATTTTAATGTGAAGGGTGTGGTGTAGAAAACCAAAAACAACACCTTAGTGTAAAAGACAAAAACAATGTCTTGATAAGGAAGGCCAAAAGATGAATAAATACTGGAGACAAAAAATTATGCTTCACCCCCCCCCCATTCATCCAAATAAACATGAACGTAAACAGAGCCATCAATGTGCTTCTGATATTTTCTTAGTAAAATTAATAATCAGGATAATTACATGAGTATTAAAAAAACCCTGTTTTTTTGCTTTTATAAATGTATTTAAAACAAATCGGATGATGCTGGATTTTACTATGCTGCTCACTTCTGCATAAGATTTTGCAAAGTATACCCCCCCCCCTAAAAAAAACCTTCAGAAGTGCATTTTTCTCCGGAATATTCATGAGGTCATCAGAAGCTTTACAGGCTTTTTAACAGCTTTGAAGTCATATTTCATCCTCCATCCAAACATCTGTCTGTTTCTACATCTGCGATCGGACACTGGTGCTGAATCAGTTTCCTGCTATTTATATTTATGCAAACTTTTCCAGAACGCCAATACGCCGGGCTCCCGGTGAGCTGGAGGCCTCGCGCCGCATCCCGACCCCAGGAATGTTGCTCCGAGCACGAACTTGACAGAATCCGTCCTCGCTAACCACAGATCTCCAGGCCAGCCGATTACAGTGTTCGTGCTGGAGGGAGGAGGGGTTTCTGGGCGCGATCAATGCCGAGGCAGAGATAGACGCGATAGTGCAGCATCAGTGCAGACGGAGGGGATGCGGCGTAACGCTACACCGCTGCCGGAAAACACGCGGGAAGTCCTGAAGCTTTGTTCGGCGAGCAGAAAACGCCGATCTCTGAAGAAGCATGAAGGGCCTCTTCAAAGGAAACGATAAAATATTAAGCGACACTGGATACCTCATCTCCTCTGGCTGTGGACCTGAGGACATAGGCACAGCCACGCGCAATGCTTGTGTGTTCGTGTGTGTGTGTGTGTGTGTGTGTGTGTGTGTGTGTGTGTGGGTGTGTGTGTGTGTGTGTGTGTGTGTGTGTGTGTGGGTAAGCAGGTTGAGGAAGAGGTCAGGACAAATAGACATGATGCTGCAGCATCACCATGACTTCAGATAGATAAATAAAAATACATAAATAAAGGAATAAATAAATGACTAAATATATTTTGATGGTATTATTTCTCTTTTGGTTCAGGTGTTTGGTTGTGTTATTTTTCTTGTTGGTGGTGTTGGTGTTGCGAGTGGTAATGTCGTTGGATTATTACTGTTTTGGTAGTACTGGTAGTGTTGGTGGATGTGTTATTGCTTTTGGTATTGATATTGTTGATGCTTCTGATGGTGGTGTTGGTGGTGGTGTTGCTACTGGTAATGTTGTTGGTTTATTACTGTTTTAGTAATACTGGTAGTGTTGTTGGAGGTGTTTTTGCTGCTGGTGTTGATATTGTTGGTGTAAGTGGTGTTGGTGGTGGTGTTGCTTTTCTTGTTGGTGGTGTTGGTGTTGCAAGTGGTAATGTTGTTGGTCTTATTACTGTTTTAGTAGTACTGATAGTGTTGTTGGTGTTATTGTTGCTGGTATTGATAGCGTTGGTGCTTATTGTGTTGGTGTAGGTGTCTGCCATAGTAATGATGTAGGTGGTGTTGATGGTGATTGGAGTGTTGGAGGTGATGAGCGTGCAGGTGGTGGTGTTTTGATGTTATTGGTGTCAGTGTTGTTGTTGTGCCTGGTTATGTTATTGTTGTTGGTGGTCATGGTGATTGTGTAATTGTTATTAAAGGTGAGGGTTGGTAGTGTTGTTGGTGGTGGGTGATTGTGTTATTCTTCTCTGTGGTGTTATTGTTATTGATTTTGGTGGTTGTGTTGTTAGTGTTGTTGGTCACAGTGATGGGGTTCTTGAGGAATCTAGTGGTTGTGTTACTACTGTTATTAGTTTTATTGTTAGTAGTTGTGTTATTGTTATTGATTTTATTTGGATGTGGTTTTGCTAGTTGTATTAGCATTGTTGTTGGGTGTTTTTATTTACCGTTGTGTTGTGGAAGGTTGTGTTGTTGTTATCGGTAGTCGTGGTGTATTTGTTCCTGGCAGTGGTCGTAGTGTTGGTGGGTTTATTGTTGGTGGTGGTGGTGTCAGGGTTAATGATGATACTGTTGTTATTTTTATTGGTGTGGGGGCTGTTATTATTTTTATTGTTGCTAGTTATGTTACTGATGTTAATGGTTGGTAAACACACACACACACACACACACACACACACACACACACACTGCCATGTATTTATTTCTCTCGTACAAAAGTGGATATAATTGGATAATAAGGCAGTGTGTGGGATGTGATCCAGCAGTCAGCATTGCTGAAGCCACATAGCTCATACATATTATTATTATTATTATTATTATATTATTATTATTATTATCGTTATTACTATATAGACATTTTAAGGGTGATCAACAATACTACTACTACTACTACTACTACTACTAATAATAATAATAATATAAACAGCAATAATAATAATGATAACAGAAGCAGAAGCTGTTACAAAGCATCCAGACACACACACACACACACACACACACACACACACACACACACACCTCATTTACACACACGTCTTTTTTTGTGTGTTTTTTGTATAAAAACCTGAGATCTGTGTGTAGATCTAGTAAACATCACTATTAGATATGTTTGGCACTGAGCACTTAGCAGTGATTTTCTAATGGACTGCGTTTCTCATCTACCTGCACTGTGGCTCGCCGTATGATGCCCGGCATCTTCTCCTTGAAAGGATGTCCAGTGTTAACGGAGGTGTCCATGGTGTCCATGCCAAAGCAGATGGCCGGCTGCTCGGGCTGGCATGAGGGCTCTATTTGTGTCACTGCTCAGTGTTCCAGATGGCTTGCCGTGAGAGACTTGTTTGGCCATAGGGGACTACATACGAGCTTTTGTCATTGGGAGTGAGCCACCAAGGACTGAGCTTTTTTACACATTACATTTAACCAGATGCACTTAGTACGATGTTGTGATACAACAGAAGATCCTATTCTGGCATACAATCACGTGCGTCGATAGAATTTATTATTTTTTTTCTCTCTTCTTCTTCTTTTTTTTCATGACTTTCCGAGACGGCGTTTACAGAGGGAGGAAGTCGGGGTTTTTCGGGCCTGTAGTTTGGCCTTAAAATGACAGTCTTGTAGAGGAGGCGGGTGAATTCATTCTGACAAGCACAATACACCCCTACACCGAGCGAGAGGAGAAGTCCAAAATAACCGGCATTGCCTTACAGTGCAAATGTGTTATAAACAGCCGTGCTAGCATTCCTCACCTGGAAAATAATAAATAAATAAATACTTTTGTCAATATACTTTGTCAATATGTACGCTTCTGTGGGGAACCTTCGTACAGCATTCATGGAAGCTTTGCTTTGTACAAAAACGGATCTTTGGAAATGTAAAACATTTACATTTCTGGAAACTACCTAGCACACCTAATACCTCTCTCTCTCTCTCTCTTTCTTTCCCTCTTTCTCTTTCCTCTCCTCTTTCTCGTTCTTTCCCCTCTCTCTCTCTCTCTCTTCTCTCTCTCTCTCTCTCTCATTCTACATTTACTGCTTTTCACGATTGTTTGCACAATTGCACACGTCAATACCAGAGCACTGCTGTGTCACGTAATTTCTGTTTTTGTTCTTGAATATATATATATTTATATGATTTGATTTGATTTATTTATTTATTTTATTTGTATATTAATTATATAATATATTTATATTTATATATAATATATATGCATATTATTTAAAATATTTAATATATAAATGCAATTATATTTGACTAAATGGCATTTGGCATTCCCACTTATTCGGAGCATCTTCTCATTTATAAACCTTGGACAAATAAGGGACAAGGGCCTCACTTAAGGGCCCAGAATTAGTGGTGCTGCGTATTCAAGGTCCAACAGCTTGAGCACTGAGCTTATTTCAATTATAATTATATTTATTATCTTATGTATTATTTATTTGACATTTTTAATATATATTATTTTAAAAATTTATTATATACTATAGGGGCACGGTGGCTTAGTGGTTAGCAAGTTCGCCTCACACCGCCAGGGTCCGGGTTCGATTCCCGCCTCGGCCAAGTGTGTGTGGAGTTTGCATGTTCTCCCCGTGCCTCAGGGGGTTTTTCTTCTGGGTTCTCCGGTTTCCCCCTGTCCAAAAACATACACGGTAGGTTGATTGGCACCTTGGAAAATTGTCCCTAGTGTATGAATGTGTGTGTGTGTGTGTCCTGTGATGGGTTTGCATTCCATCCAGGGTGTATCCTGCCTTAATGCCCATAGACGCCTGAGATAGGCACAGACTCCCCGTGACCCGAGGGAAGATCGGATATAGCAGTAGAAGATGAATATATGAATGAATTATATACTATTTCTACTTGTGTTTACATATCAGTCATTCTCCGTATGAATGTATACATTATACATCGATTGAAGGGAATTTGGCATTCGGACATATTCATAGCAACTTCTAATTTATAAATCTCGAGCAGATAAGAGTTAAGGGCCTCACTTAAGGGCCCAGTGTTGCTGGTGCAGGGGATTTGAAGTACAACATGTGCTTTTCACTATGAATATTTTCGCCACACTCGGTCACATAAAGAAAGGTTTCATTCCAAAAGTCACATGTTTAACAAGAAGATAGTCGATGTGTCTGTCTCTAGAGTTTTGCAGTTTTCCATGTTATCATGGAGTCCAGAGAAGTAATTTCTTGTTAGTAACATCGGAAGTTCTGTGCTATTTCCAAAAGATCGTCAAGTGAAAGTTAAAAACACAATACACACACACGTCCATGTTTGCACTGCAATGGGAAGCGAGTAGCTCACTGGATAAAGTGTTGGATTTTTGTTTCATCATCATATATTGCCAAGATGGTATTACCGGGCCCTTAAGCAAGGCCCCTCTTTTGGTCAGGTGTAAAAAATAAATAATAATATATAATAATAATCAATAATCAATATAATAAAAAAATAATAATAATAATCACTGGCAGTCGCTATGGATAAAGGCATCTTCCTTATAAGCTTTAAATGCAAAGTCAGCATTTTTGAAAAAGTAAAAATTTGTTTCGGGATTTGCATTTACACTGTTTCCATGTGGCCCAAACAAGAGAATGAAATCGGTGTGGATGTGGCGGTTCAGGAAGTTCTGTATGACGGAGGGGGAAAAAAATCTGAAGAGAAATCTGAAGAGACGTTTCTGTGTACTTCTGTTAATCCAGATAGACAGTGTTTGACAAAAATGGTGCAGGAGGGAAAAAAAAAGAAGGGTTGGTGGGGTGGCTGGGGGGGGGGGGGGGGGGGGGGGGGGTTCTTTCTCAGGGGGCGATGGTGTACAACTGCAGAAGTGTATTACATGGAGTTTTTGTTGATCCCAGATGAAATCGAAATGATACACAGAGAGGTTTTATTATTGCAATATAGCCAGTTACTGTAATAAAGGCCTTCTGGCCTAATAATGCTTTACAGCATAATCAATATTTACTGGAGGTCTGGGAAGAGAGGGAGAAAAGAAAGAGTTATAGAGAGAGAAGAGAGAGATAGAGAGAGCATTGAGTTTTTCCCTCTTGTACCTGTCAGCGATCACGTGACTGACATTCCCAGCATTCCTCAGCGCTCACGCTGACCGAATCCCAGTTCTCACGCGGTTCTTGCGAACATATCCCCGCATCGTTCCGACCCCGCCCTACGGCACACCTTGAAGAGCTCACCTTTCGGAAAAAGAAAAAAAACGCCTCCCCGGCCGTACCGCGCCACATCGGCCATATAACGATTAATGCGGTAAGCGATCCGTCCAGAATCGATCGAATCTGTCAGCACTAACTGGACATCAACCTTGGTTTCGTATCATATGTTGGTTTTGTAATTCAAGTCACCGCAGTCTCGTCTTTGTTGGTCACCTCTAATCAAAACCTCTCCGCTGGGTTGCATGAAGATGACCTGCACGAGCTGGACAGATCTGATCATTGAGACATGAACGCTTTCTTCTATCATATAAATCTTTTTTTTTTTGGAGTTAATAGGTTACACAAAATCTCACACGTCTATATATATATATATATTTATGTATGTATACAACTGCATGAGAGTCACGTGACAACAAGAATGAACGACTCCGACTCATAAGACTCATAAGACTCAAGACTTTGATTTTCTGTGTAATGTACAGCATAGCGTTTATGGGAGTCATCAACAACGAATGACTCAGACCAGAAGAGTCGAGAGACAAACGACTCAATTCTGTTTTGTGGACGTAGCCTACAGAGATTTTGTGCCTGTGACTAGTGGAAAATGGATGACTCACTCTTTCTTCTGAGTCACATTAAAGACTCGTTTGATATAAATGAATCGTTGATGAACGAGTCATCATTATTAGATCTTAACTAGTATCACTACTGACTGTAGCTTAGTGGTTTAAGGTGCTGGGCTACTGATCGCCAAGATGCTACCATTGGGTCCTTATATCATTGGGTCCAGTATCATAGCTGACCCTGCACTCTGACCCCAGCTTCCAAACAAACAAAGTATGAGCAATTAAGTATGTAAAATATAAAATGTATAATATATATATATATATATATATATATATATATATATATATATATATATATATATATATATATATATATATATATGATATGGGCACGGTGGCTTAGTGGTTAGCACGTTTGCCTCACACCGCCAGGGTCCGGGTTCGATAACCCATCTCGGACCATGTGTGTGTGGAGTTTGCATGTTCTCCCCGTGCCTCAGGGGGTTTTTTTCTCCGGGTTCTCCACATGTCCCTAGTGTATGAATATGTGTGTGTGTGTGTCTGTGTGTGCCCTGCGATGGGTTGGCATTCCATCCAGGGTGTATCCTGCCTTAATGCCCATAGACGCCTGAGATAGGCACAGGATCCCCGTGACCCGAGGGAAGATCGGATAAAGCGGTAGAAGATGAATGAATGAATGAATGATATATATATATATATATATATATATATATATATATATATATATATATATATATATATATATATATATATATATATATCCCAATTCTCTTGGTGAAAACTACTGGTGAGATCTGCAGCCGGCAACTGGTCAGAACTGAAGGAAAAATGTAAAGAAAGTAAAGAAAGGGAAATCCCCTCAACAAAAACTCCCACAGCACTCACAGTCCTCAGGCTGGGCCAAAGGTTCACCTACACAATAAGTACCTTAAACACACAGCCAAGATAACACACGAGTGTCTTAGGAACAACTCAGTGTAGGTCCTAAAGCGGCCCAGTTAGAGATTATTGATCCGATTGAACATCTCTGGAGAGACCTGAATCAGTTTGAGAGGATTTGGTATGACGAATGGCAGAAAATCCCCTTAATCCAGGTGTGTTTCCATACGTTTCTACAATTCTCTTTTACATCATTATTAATGGGAGAATGAGAAATCCCTTTGAACAATTGTAGTAATAACAGAATAAAAAATGGTGGTATTGTTTTCCCATTATTTTTTTCTCACTTTGTCTCTTTAAACACTAATAAATATAACACTCCCGCCTTATAACAGTAATACTGTGTATTATAACCATGTGTAAGCCTTTAAAAGTGGGCGGGGCATCGTAGGTGAATTCCATATAAAAGTAAAATGCATGTGAAATGATTTTATTTCATTTTTTTCTTCTTGTTAACACATACTGAAGTTTTTTTACTCAGCGTGAGAGCAATTCAGGGCGATTTCTCATCACCGCTTATCCTCACCAGTAACAGTTTCTCAAAATGACTACTAAATATTATTTCACCCCAAAATATGCATATTAAAGGTGCCATTTCAGGTCGTGTTTGAACTCTTCTCCCCCGCACCCCAGATGCGTTTCATCCTCCTCGCTTGTTCTATAAAAAGTGAAAAGTTCAAGTGAAATCAGGAACAAAGTGTGTGTGACTCAATTCTTATCACTTTTAAGCATTGTTGTGTTGGTGTTCAGCTTATACATGCTGATAACGTGACGCTATTCCTTTAATCATTTACATCACACCTGCTACCGTTGCTTACTTTCAAATTACGCCGGTTATACGGACAGAAGATTGTAGACACCTTACCAAAAGATCGTTCTGTGCATTTCGAACATCTTATTCAACATTTAGTCTCCATCTGCGCTTATATTAACCTCCACTCTTCTGAGAAGATGTTTATAGATTATTTATAAGCACTCGTGCTCCTTCAGAGCGTCTACTACAAGGGTGTTAGTAAAATCAGGTAGTGATGGAGGGGAGGCGAGGAGGCCACTTGGTGTTCACCTTGACTTTTAAAGCTCTATAGCAGGAGATCATACACCCGTGTAAAGGGATTTGGAAGGGTGACGTCTCGTAGTCCAAGCAAACGGAAAATCTCACGCTACTGAATCTTGTATAATTGTGTCTCTCGATTTATTGCAATTATTACACCATTTTACAATTAATAATTATCCATAACAATAATATTAATAATAAGAAGAATAAGAATACAGTTTTGTATTATACATTCTTTATTTAATGCACTGTGTAAATTTCTATATTACCTTTATTATATTTTCTTTCTTCACACATTCTGACCATTTAGAGAAAGTTTATTATCATAATACTAGATGCCTCACACCTGTGTTCAATATATCTGTAATAAAATTGTCATTGTTATTATTATTATTACTATTATTATTATTATTATTATTATTATTCATTCATTCATTCATTCATCTTCTACATAAATTCTACCGCTATATCCGATCTTCCCTCGGGTCACGGGGAGCCTGTGCCTATCTCAGGCGTCTATGGGCATTAAGGCAGGATACACCCTGGATGGAATGCCAACCCATCGCAGGGCACACACACTCACATTCACATTCACACACATTCATACACTAGGGACAATTTTCCAAGGTGCCAATCAACCTACCGTGCATGTTTTTGGACCGGGGAGGAAACCGGAGAACCCGGAGAAAAACCCCCTGAGGCACGGGGAGAACATGCAAACTCCACACACACATGGCCGAGACGGGAATCGAACCCGGATCCTGGCGGTGTGAGGCGAACGTGCTAACCACTAAGCCACCGTGCCCCTATTGTAGTATTATTATTATTATTATTATTATTATTATTATTCTTATTATTATTATTATTATTATTATTATTATTATTATTATTATTATTATTATTATTATTATTATTATTATTATTATTATTATTATTATTATTATTATTATTATTATTATTATTATTATTATTATTATTATTATTATCATAATAATAATGCTACTAATAATGATAATAGTATTAATATTGTTATTATTAAAACAATACATTTTTTTAAATATTCTTTTTTTTGCTTAATGCAATGTTTAATATGCATTTAATATGCATTTCTTTCTTTCTTCCTTCCTTCCTTTACCCACACATGCTGACCATTTAAAAGTTTATTATTTAATACTAGAGGCCTCACACCTGACAATTTATTAATGTGTTCAGCAAAATATCTGTAAAAAAGCTTGTTTGTTTATTGTTGTTATTATTATTATTATTATTATTATTATTATTATTATTATTATTATTATTATTATTATCATAAATTTTTATATGAACAGCGTATTGTTAAACCATTAAAGTGCAAAGTGCCTTATTATTTATTTATTTTCATTTATTTCACCACCTTTATTTTATCCATCCACAGAATTGTCCATTACCCTGTGCTGTTTCCTGATTGGTTGTTTATCTAGATGATTATTACATCATCATCTGTCTTCAGTCACGATGACCACGAAAGGATTTACGGCACAGCTAGCTTGATCGTGTTTTTCCGCAACGTTTACGTAAAACGGCGTTTGTTCGATTGACATCATGTTAAACTCGTCCCGCATTTCTAAACACTCTATTCATTAAGAGAGCGCTGTTTTACCGATTCGCTTTTCCAGTGTGACTCATGGGTGCGTGAATCTCACACAGGAAGTGCTCTGTGAGAGATTTGTTTGAGCTTTTGGATATCTGTGTAAAAGCCCGCGCGAGTCCGACGGCAGCAATAAGGAACGAATAAATGAATAATGAATAATAAATAAATAATAAATAAATAAATCTTGCAGAAAACAATTTTTTCCGAGTTAGCTGAGAAGCAGGAGATATTCCTGAAAGAGGCTAATTCTGTGCCGCTTACATGTCTGACAATCGGCAGCGCGGACGTTTATCGCAGGTTGCCGGGGTCCTGGATGAGGGCTGATTATTTTTGGTTGCGGGAGGCCATTTTTGATCCCTGACAGCCTGCACATTTGTGCCTTTCACTCGGCGGGGAACGGCAGAAAACTCCTCATGCAGAACGTATTTAGAACGAGTGTGCACTTGCGTCCGGACTTCATGTTTAAGAAATGATTGCAGGTACATCTATAAACGGGACCTCCGCCGCCTCCTCCTCCTCCTCCTCCTCCTCCTCCGCCGCGTCTTCCTGCTCCGCCTCGGTGACGATAAAGAAGGACTTGTTGAAACCCCGGACGGGAAGGGGGGGGGGCAAGTAGGACGGGGTGGGGAACGGCCGGACGAGGGGGCTTACCGAGGCCGATTCAGCGCGCTGTGCTGCCGCGTGATAAGGAGACAAGTGAAGCTTGTTTACATGCAGCAATGGGAAAACAAATTGAAAAATTCCCGCCTGGAATGTCGATGCATATCAAATCAGGATTATTTGCGCAATAATCGGAGCGCCGCCCCGGTCCAAGGCTAATCTTCACTTTGTCAGAATTCAAATTAGCCCCCGCTGTGTTTACATCGCGGATACGGTGAGGGGACGGGAAGCGGCGCTTGCGAAGGGGCCTATTTACCCCCGTCCCAAATAAAATAATAATAATAATAACGCGAGATAAACTTTCAATAAATATGCCAGGCGGAGTGCAAAACATGCGGAATTAGCATGTTTTAAAGAAGAAGGGGTGGAGGACGGCTCGGGTCCGAGAGGAGGCGGGAAGCCGGTGGTGCTCGGAGACGAGCGTGTGGTGATGTTAATATTTGATGGTGCACGTGTTTGGAAGTCGAGGTGCATTAAGCGCTCGTCCGCGCCTCTCTCAGGCCGGCTGCTCTGGCTCGGGTTGCTGCTGTTTATCACTTCTGGCTGGAGCTGGCACCAGGAGACGACACTTTACCCGCCGTTCCCGAGCTGTCAATCAGCGTAAAGGGCCGCTAGCACTTAGTACAGGATGCGCTGCTATTGTTCTGCGCTCCAGCAAACACGCAGAGACCAAGACTCAAGGTTACGCACTTCCTCTTTTTAAAAAAAAACGTCTTTAAACACACGACAGGAACAGAAACGTGTTCGCAGTCTGACACGTGCGGGCCCCGATGCTCTGAGACGACCGAATCCGGGCATCCTCTCAACACACGCTACATACTGCGTACCAGATTTCGTTGTTTGTTTTCTGTTGTGTAACAGAATGACTTGTAACGTGTCTTGTTGCATTGTTTGTCGTGTTGTGACTAACGTCCTGAGGAAAAAACAAAACAAACAAAAAAACAGTCCTGTGAAATGTAAAATAACAAAAAATGAAACGGATTCAAAAATGCGTGATTTTACAAATTTGGTTGACTGGTTGTTTATTGTGTACATTCCCAGTGTTTGTATCTTACTTAAAAAATCTATCTGTCTGTCTGTCTATCTATCCATCTGTCCATTCATCCGTTTGTCTGTCTATCTATCAATCTCTCTGTCTGTCTGTATGTCTATCTATTTTAACATTATCTATCTATCTATCTCTCTATCTATCTCTCTATCTATCTATCTGTCTGTGTGTCTGTCTGTCTGTCTATCTATCTGTCCGTCCATCCTTTTGTCTGTCTATCTATCAATCTCTCTGTCTGTCTGTATGTCTATCTATTTTAACTATAACTATCTATCTATCTATCTATCTATCTATCTATCTATCTATCTATCTATCTATCTATCTATCTATCTATCTATCTATCTATCTATCTATCTATCTGTCTGTCTGTCTATCTATCTGTCCGTTCATCCTTTTGTCTGTCTATCAATCTCTCTCTCTGTCTGTATGTCTATCTATTTAAAAATTATCTATCTATCTATCTATCTATCTATCTATCTATCTATCTATCTATCTATCTGTCTGTCTATCTATCTATCTATCTATCTATCTATCTAGTATCTATCTATCTATCTATCTATCTGTCTGTGTGTCTGTCTGTCTTTCTATCTATCTGTCCGTCCATCCTTTTGTCTGTCTATCTATCAATCTCTCTGTCTGTCTGTATGTCTATCTATTTTAACATTATCTATCTATCTATCTATCTATCTATCTATCTATCTATCTATCTATCTATCTATCTATCTATCTATCTATCTATCTATCTATCTATCTATCTATCTATCTATCTATCTATCTGTCTGTGTGTATGTCTGTCTGTCTATATATCTGTCCGTCCATCCTTTTGTCTGTCTATCTATCAATCTCTCTGTCTGTCTGTCTATGTCTATCTATTTTTAACTATCTATCTATCTATCTATCTATCTATCTATCTATCTATCTATCTATCTATCTATCTATCTATCTATCTATCTGTCTGTCTGTCTGTCTGTCTGTCTGTCTATCTATCTGTCCGTTCATCCTTTTGTCTGTCTATCAATCTCTCTGTCTGTCTGTATGTCTATCTATTTAAAAATTATCTATCTATCTATCTATCTATCTATCTATCTATCTATCTATCTATCTATCTATCTATCTATCTATCTATCTATCTATCTATCTATCTATCTATCTATCTATCTATCTATCTATCTGTCTGTGTGTCTGTCTGTCTGTCTTTCTATCTATCTGTCCGTCCATCCTTTTGTCTGTCTATCTATCAATCTCTCTGTCTGTCTGTATGTCTATCTATTTTAACATTATCTATCTATCTATCTATCGATCTATCTATCTATCTATCTATCTATCTATCTATCTATCTATCTATCTATCTATCTATATATCTATCTATCTATCTGTCTGTCTGTCTGTCTGTCTATCTGCCTGTCTGTGTGTCTGTCTGTCCGTCCATCCTTTTGTCTGTCTATCTATCAATCTCTCTGTCTGTCTGTCTATCTATCTATCTATCTATCTATCTATCTATCTATCTATCTATCTATCTATCTATCTATCTATCTATCTATATATCTATCTATCTATCTATCTATCTGCCGATCTGTCTGACTGTCTGTTTACCTGTCCGTCTATCTGTCCATACGTCCGTGTGGCTATCTGTTTGTCTGCCCATCTGTTTGTCCGACTATCTATCTAATACTTAAAAAAACGGACACTTCCTTTAAACGCATCGTGAGCAGGTGGTTACTGAGGACGATTAAACGTTAGAAAAATATATCCCTCCTCTTGTTTATATCGTTTTTGCATCACTTTATCAGTAATGATCACACTTCAGTCCGTCATGCCGACGCGTTGTGAAGTAGATGAGGACAGCTGTATTGTAGCAACCAGATGATAAGCTTTTGTGTGTTGTGGCCAAAACCACAAGAGTAGAAGAACTGCATGTACACCATGTAAATCTCTTTACCTCGGCTTCAACAACCTTCACGCTTTCGCTGGGTCTGATAACATCGATCAGACGACATTACATTTCACACTTTATAATACACTCATCGTGTGCTGATATAACCATGACAACAATCCCTATATTCCTAACCAAACTTTTAATTTAATAATTCATATTTGTTTGATATCCTGCGGGATATCCGGCAACCTGGCAACCTCAACATCCCAGCTTTGTGGAACCATTTCCACGTCTACCTTCACATACTAAGAACGATCCTGACTTATTACAGGGTAGAAATTACGTGTAATTCTTGTAAGCACACAGAGACGTCAGTCTCTCAAGAGGAGTTCTATGCTTCAGTGTTTCCAGTGCTTGGCCCCGCCCCTTTTTCCATTGTAACATTATATGGTGAAAAATGTATAGACCGCTAGGATTTCAATTTCACTTTTTTTATGAGGCATATTTCTCGGAATGCTGCACGCATAAGTCGAATAAAAGTGAACAAAATGCAAAATCATAATGTATATTAAAGATAAAATAGAAAAAAAAAAATCAATAAGGAAAAGAAAACCATTTCAGCAAAAGGAAAAAGAATCTCTTTAGGTCTAAAATATATAAATGAATATCTGCTCCTCCTCCTTCTCTCTCTCTTTCTTTCTTTCTCTCCTCTCTTTCTTTGTCATGCTTTTGGCAGCAGTCGGAGGAGAAACCGTGCTAAACGGCTTGCTGTTTCTCTCAGCTTTTCGCTGCGGCTCTAAACCACGCGAGGAAGAGATGTGAGGAGACGAGGCCACGATTGCATCACTTCCTTTTACTGTGGGTGGCAGAAGGTCACTGCACTGATAGTCCTTGTGCGAGACAGAAAGCGAGAGAGGGCATACCTCTCACATTCACTTAATGAGTAATGGATATGTTTCTCGCCTTCTCAGATACACTGAAAAGAAACGAAAATGTCAAAGGAATGATGGGGGCCAAACACAAAAGTGAGTGATGGGTGTAGAAGTTGGGGGATTGTTGTATTGGTAGGGAAATAGAAGAAGAAGATGATTTACTTTACTGATCCCATGAGGGATTTTTTTTCTTTGCATATCCCAGGAAGTTTTTGGGGTAGAGCAGAGGGTCAGACATGATACAGCACCCCCTGGAGCATAGGTTATGGGCCTTGCTCAAGGACACAGCGGTGGCAGGATGGCACAACAGGGACTCGAAACCATGACCTTGCGATCAGTAGCCCAGCGTCTTAAACCACTAAGTTACACCCCTCACCCTTTACTTTATATACTCTATTGACCCCATGAGGGAATTTCTTTCTTCGCATATCCCAATTGGTTTGAGAGCTGGGGTCAGAGCCCAGGGTCAGCCATGATACAATGCTCCTGGAGCACAGAGGATTATGGGTCCTGCTCAAGGACCCAAGGGTGGAAGCTTGGCGATACCGAACGCCAACCTTCTGATCAGTAGCCCAGCGCCTTAACCCACAGAGCTACAATGGTCTCCCCAATGGTGAGAAGAAAATCAGGTGGATGTAGAAGTATAGAGTAGGGTGATTGTTGTAGGAGTATGGAGTAAGGCGATGGTTGTAATAGTATGGAGTAAGGTGATGGTTGTAGGAGTATGGAGTAAGGTGATGGTTGTAGGAGTATGGAGTAAGGTGATGGTTGTAGGAGTATGGAGTAAGGTGATGGTTGTAGGAGTATGGAGTAAGGTGATGGTTGTAGGAAAATGGAGTAAGGTGATGGTTGTAGGAGTATGGAGTAGGGTGATTGTTGTAGGAAAATGGAGTGAGGTGATGGTTGGAGGAGTATGGAGTAGGGTGATGGTTGCCGGAGTATGGAGTAAGGTGATGGTGGTAGGAGTATGGAGTATGTAGGGTGATGTGGGTCGGAATATGGTTGGAGGTGGAGGAAGATTGGAACATGGAGATGGAGGGGGTTGTAGTAGTCAGGAACAGGATGATGGCTAGAGGAATAGAGTGATGGTTGGAGAAGTAGGATGATGGTTCGAGGAGAATGAAGATGTATGTAGCTGTATGTAGAGAAATGATTGGAGGAGCAGGAAGAGAGAAGTACAGAGATGGAGACGGTTGTAGTTGTCAGGAATAGGGTGATGGTTAGAGGAGTAGAGGGATGGTTCTAGGAGAAAGAGGATGTATGTAGGGTAATGTTGATGGAGGTGCAGGAAGATAAGACGTAGGGAGATGGAGACGGTTGTAGTAGTGTTGTAGTGATGGTTGGAGGAGAAGGATGGTTGTAAAAAATAATGGTTAGACGTGATGGAAGTGATGGTTGAAGTTGAGAGAAAAATGCATGCAGTAGTTGGGTAAAGGTTCTATTAGGTGGGAAATGGAGGTAGAAGTAGGTTGATGGTTCTATGAGCAGAGCATTGAGATGGATGGGTAGGTGTAGGTGTTGAGAAGTAAGATGATAATGGGAGGAGAAGAAAGAAGGTTGTAGAAGTCAGGTGACGTTTGGAGCAGAGGGAAAGGTGAATGTGGAAGTTGGGGGCATGGTTTTAGGAGGAGGAAAATGGATGTAGAAGTGGATTGATGGTTGGAGGATAAGGAAGATGATTGATGGTTCTAGGAGCAGTGAGATGGATGTAGAAGAACGTTTCAATCCCACCACCACCACCAAGGTTCCAAGGTAAGGGATAGGGTGATGGTTAGAGGAGGAGAGTGATGGTTCTAGGAGAAAGAAGATGCATGTAATATGATGTATGAAAGTGCTTGTAGGGATATGGTTGGAGGAGCAGGTAGATAGAAGTATGGAGATGGGTTGAAGTAGTCAGGAACAGGGTAATGGTTAGAGGAGTAGAGTGATGGTTATAGGAGAATGAAGATGTATGTAGGCTGATGTATGTAGGGATATGGTTGGAGGAGCAGGAAGATAGTAGTACGGAATAGAAAGAAATAAAGGCATAATAAAGGCATAAAATAAGCTAGTGTAGGTCAGCAGGTATTATTATTATTATTATTAGTAGTATTATTATTATTATTATAACATGATGAATGAAAAGGAGTGATTTTGAGCGTGTGGTTATTATTTCTCCAGGCGAGAACGCAGCGCTGAGTGTAGCTGAGATGTGGTTAAGTCGGAGTGCAAGCTCATGACACATCAACTACAGTAAGCAGAGCATGTAGGAATCTGTCAGTAACCGGGTGGGAACTCAAACAATGACACCATCCCACACACTGTGGTAAAACACACACACACACACACACACACCAATTTACAGGAACGCTGTCCGAATTATTGTAAAAATGAAAAATAATACAAAGGACACCCTCTTGTGTGCTTTCTCTTAAACATCATTTCAGCATCTTTTGTAGAGGGTTACACCTTGAAGAGTCTGAAAAAATGGCCGCCGGAAAAAAAAACAAAAACAACAACAACAAAACAACGGTTCCTGAGATATTCCATATATTTCCGTTGTGTGTCTGACAGCGTGACGGTGTGTGTGCTTATAATATGGTATAAGTGTGTGTGTGTGTGAGCGTGTGTGTGTGTGTGTGTGTGTGTTTGTGTGTGTGTGTGTGTGTGTGTGTGTGTGTGTGTGTGTGTGTGTGTGTGTGTGTGTGTGTGTGTGTGTGTGTGCATAATGAGTAGTAGCAGATTTTGGAGCTGCTCATTTTTTTTGATGTGGTAGACGTCAGAGAGGCTCCCCCACACAATCTCTATGAGTTTATAATCCTCTAAGTATGTGTCTAGGTGTGTGTGTATGTGTGTGTGTGTGTGTGTGTGAGAGAGAGACACACTAACCACACCAACGGCATGCACAGAAACACATTTCAAGCTTCTTTTTGTTGTTCTTTCAATAGATTTTAAGCCTACCCACACACACACACACACACACACACACACACACACACACACACACACACAAACGTAGAGTAAAGAATGTTTCATACGTGTGTGTTGAATCTCATGTATCAGCGACTCATGAATCCAACATGAAACAATTCGTTACACGCACAACAATTACAACATGCTGTGTAGAAAAAAAAAAGAAACAAACGTACAAGGGTGTGAGGAAGGTGTGTGTTCGTGTTATTATACACATGATATTAGATATGATATTTGTTTGTTAATTTGTTTCCCCCATTTAAATTATTTGTACCTGTTTTTCTTCCATTTTTCTAATCATTTGATTCTATTTTGGCTGTATTTATTTATTTATTTATTTATTTATATTTGTCTATCTATCCAGCTATATATCTGTGTGTTTTTGTTATATATTATATATATATCTATATATATATATATATATATATATATATATATATATATATATATTATATATATATATATTTTATTTTTTTTAATTGTTTGGTTATACATATACATTTCATTAATATGCATTCTCTGTTTTTTTTTATTCTAATATTTTGATTACATTTTTGCCCACTAACAAAATTGTAAAAGTAATTCTATCTATCTATCTATCTATCTATCTATCTATCTATCTATCTATCTATCTATCTATCTATCTATCTATCTATCTGTTTGTCTGTCTGCGTTTGCTTGTTTATTCATAGATATCTGTCTTTCTTTCTTTATTAATTAATTTACCTCATATATTCCTCATGTATATATACACTCTGTTTACCTTTTAAATTCATGTCCATCTTTTTTTTCTCTCCTATTTCAGGTTTAATATTTTGCCTTTTATTAAATTAAAGTGTGTCCTGCTATAGGGATAAAATCATATTTGAATATATTTATCTCATCATGAACATATGTAATTAAAGAAAATAATAAAAAACACTATCTGCTCTCTTCCTCATACATTAAGCTGCTTCTGATTGGTCGGAGTTGCTGTGATTGACAGAGGAGAGAGAGAATACGCCCCTCCCAGTGTCTTGGGAAAGCTGTTGATGGGAGAATCCTAACAAAGATTTAGCGTTGGCGCTATGGAAAAAGAGCCGTTTATTGGAATGCAATAAAAAAAAGACACAAGAAACAACCAAAAGAATATATTTAAAATCATCTTTATCATTTTTCAGCAATTTAATTTCGAGTACTATTAAAAACGAATCGTAAAAAAAACCCTACTGATAAAAAAAGGAATCGTTTTTTTTCTTTTTTTGCATTCTTTTTTTTCTGTCCCATCATCTTTCCGTACTGTGATGACTCTGAGTTTTGCTTTATCTCATTTCCTGCCTGTCCTGATTTAAAGAAATAAGAAACCTTTCAGACGTCCCATGACCTTCTTTCGCGTTTCGTTTTGTGTATCCGCACGGCGGATCGGAAAGCCGCGATTTCCAGTTTCGGCCCGTGTCTCTCCCGCGCGCTTTTCCCGAAAGCTCCTGTCCTGATTACTCGTGTGGTTTGTGGAGGGTTAAATAAAAGTGTGCTCGGTCGGCGCAGCAGATGCACTCTCCTCCTCAGCGTGCTCTCATTGTGTCGAAAAAGCTGTCTTCACTGCTCCGGCTGTCTGCGTTTAACCTGCTCCAATTAATTCAGCGCGCTCCCTGAGAATCCGAGCGCGGCTTAATAACGCGCCGTAGACCCTCCGGGCCGGTCGTCACACCTCGAGTCGACACTCCCGCTGCCGCTTTAAGCAGCTCAATTAGTAGAGTTATCAATTATTGCAGCCGTATCGGGTCGAATCTTTTCAAGGGGTGGGGGGGGGGCGGGGGGGGGGGGGGGGGGGGAGAAGGGGAAAAAAAAAAAGAAGAGATCGGCTTGTTTTTGCTGCGAACGAAAGTATTCCTGATCGGCCCCCCGAGTTATCTGTGCAAACACTGATATAGCTTCTTTTTCACAGGTTTCCTCTTGAATCGTTCGTCTGAACAAATAGACCGAGTCGTATATCTGCCAAGGGTTCAAACACGGCCTCGTGTCAGGAGTCAGGAAACGATTTCCATCCTGTGTGCGAAATTGTGAAGGATCTGCTTTAACACCGACTGACGAACGCAGAGTCTAGAGAGACAATGGACCCAGAGACAAGAAGGACCTGTAATACAAAGGTCCGGCTACCAAGAGGGGAGGGGAGGGGTGTAGCTCAGTGGTCTAAGGTCGGGGGTTCGAGCCCCGGTATCGCCAAGCTACCACTCTTGGACCCTTGACCAAGGCCGTTAACCCTCTTTGCTCCAGGGTGCGCCGTATCCCTGGCTGACCCTGCGCTCTGACCCCAGCTTCCAAACAAGGGGGGATATGCGAAGAAAGGATTTGGCTGTGCTAGGCTGTGCTATGCTATGCTGTGCTAACAAGGTCCTGTTCCCTTCTTCTCAGAGATCTGCTAATGATTGACAGCTAAGAGTGCTCAAATCGTGCGCGATGCCCCGCCCACCAGGAATATGCTTTTTTTGCCATACTAGACTCATTGTCAGAGTATGCACAGGGAACATTATGACAAAAAATGATGTATAGATAAATGAGTGCGTAGGCCCCTCCCACTCTCATGAGCAATCTGTGGCATTGGATGCTATGTTTTTGAATCCCAATGAAGCTGTTGCTTTAAAGTGTTGCTGAAGGGCCCTTGAGCAAGGCCCTTAACCCTCATTCTCTCTGGTGTAAGTGTAAGTCACTTTGTCACTTTCAGCTTCTGTTAAATACCATTACTGCAAATGCATCATTAGAATACTGTGTGTAAATTAGAAAACGGTACAATATGTATTTATTTATTTATTTGAACCAAACTAATTAAGGAAGAAGGCCATGTTCTTCTAGACTAAACAAACAAATAAGCAAAAAAAAAACAAAAGAAAGAAAGAACGTTTTAATCACTCGATCTCCATTCAGGCCTCTTTAGGAATTCGCTTTATATTGATACACTTGCAATATACATGTAGTTATACAATATACATGTAATATACACTATACTATACAATGCCATCCTGTACTATTGTGGACTATAATACACAATAATGTACTATACAATACTGCACTGTACTACACTATACTGTAGTGTATTGTACTGTACTCTATAGTGTATTTCCAGGTTGGGGAATTTCCAGGTCGTGATATTTCAGGGAACTAGTATAGTATAGTATAGAGTACTGTATTGTACTGTACTCTATACTATACTATGCTATCCTGTACTACACTGGACTATAATATAGAATAGTGTACTATACAATATTGCACTACACTATACTGTAGTGTATTTTACTGTACAATACTATACTGTATTGTACTATACTGTTCTGCATTGTGCCATACTATTTTATAATGTACTGCATTACAGTACAATACAGTATATTATATTACAATACAGTACAATACACCACACTATACTGTATTGTATTGTACTGTAATATAGTATACTGTATTTATACTGTACTATACTATATTGTACTGTATTCTACAGTACTATACTATACTATGCTGTACTGTTATACTACTTTGTATTGTACTATTAAACGATACTACTATAAATGAATGAATAATGATTATTATTATAATTATTGATGAAAAGTAATTTCATTCAATTAATCATGAATTCAATAATTAATTACATAATTAATTAATCAAAAACAAAATATGAACAAATAAAACAAACTGTACAGTTTGTTCAGGGTATGTAAAGTGAGTGAGTGAAAATACGAATGTAAAAGCGAGGTTCTGCAAATGATCATATTTTCAGATAACATGCACGGTTGTGAAAAGTGTGAGGTTTATGTTGCAGCAATTTGAAAAT
This sequence comes from Kryptopterus vitreolus, assembly GCA_030449085.1. Lineage (NCBI taxonomy): Eukaryota > Metazoa > Chordata > Actinopteri > Siluriformes > Siluridae > Kryptopterus > Kryptopterus vitreolus. The sequence goes on along the minus strand of JACRUU010000027.1, from coordinate 14,811,425 downwards.
AGAAGCAGGTCAGAGATGACGGTGATGAGGTGGGGCTGTGGATGCCATACAGTACCTTACTATGCGTTAAGATGATATACTGTATAATTCCATACTATACTGTACTTAGTGTATTAGAGTATACTATACTGTACTTTACAATGCTATGCCGTACTATGCCACACTGTACCATACACAGGTATATCAAGCATACTCTACCATACTGTATATACCTGATTGTACTGTACTATGCTGCACCTTACCAGAGTGTATCACAGAATTCTGCACTGTACCATACTGTACTTTACTTAATGTATTACAGTATACTTTACAGTACTATAGCATACTATGCCACACTGTACCATATTATACCATGAAATACTATACTGCACCTTACTATAGGGTATCACGGAATTCTGCACTGTACCATACTGTACTGTAGCCTACACACAACTGCTCTGTATTCAAAAGTAGAACTTGAGATGGTATTCAGTGGCCTGGTTCCCACTCCGAGACAAGCGGAGGGGGTGAAATGTGAAAAGAGGAGTGATCGCTATCCTGGGAGCAGTGGATCACGTCCAAGATGAAGCCAGAAGGAGGAGGAGGAGAAGACGAGCATTCTGCAGCAAGAGAGTCATGTTGCAGAGCTTTTGGCCCAGCACCAGAGACGTGTCAGGACTGGAACGTTACCGGGGTCTCCTCAAGTCGCATTTTTCTTTAATTAGCTGATGAATAATGGCATTGAGTCAGTCAGGCATGTCGACTGCTGATAACAGCGCTGATTATCACTCGCTTTAAGGTGTAAAAGAACCTGGTTGTCCCCTGGTCGGGAACACGGTGATGAAAAGTTTCACAAAAAATAAACAAATAGACACATACACGTGCGCACACACACACACACACACACACACACACACACATATAATTTATATTGTAAAATGTAAACCCTAACATTCGGTCTCATTTATGCATATATATATATATATATATATATATATATATATATATATATATATATATATATATCTATATATATATATATATATATATATATATATATATAGGATATATATATATATATATATATATATATATATATATATATATATATATATATATATCTATATATATATATATACATTTTGTAAAAAAAGTTTAATCCAAAATGAACATGAGACGAACACATTTATTTTTTCCCCTTTTTTATAAAGCAAAATAAGTATTTTTAGCTGATTGTCCAAAACAAATACCCGAACAAAAAATGCGGTGCCTATTTATAGTGATTTAAAGCAACGCTACTGACACCAGGCCGTGAAGCGCTGCGCAAATGTGCGACATGCCGCAGGCAAATTCGCTCGCTGCTTTCACCTTGGAGAACATGATACAGTAGGCGAGTGATATGAGGAGCAACAGGCACCTCTCCGCTTCATTCATCACTTGAAGAAAGGGCTCTGATTTACGTCCAGCCGAGGCGGTAAAGCAGACTGACTCCTGAAGCGTGCTCCTAAACCTTTCACTTCACTCCTCTTTATAGCTCAAGAGCAAAAGGTCACGGGGTCGCGGGTAAGGAGTGTGGTGTAATGTTGAAAAGGGATAGAGACAGCCTGAGATGATTGCAGGCTTACAGGGGCAGAGTGAAGATTCAGTGAAAACAATGACCAGGAAAGAAAATAAGAGCAAATATATACACACGGAAGTATGGATACTTTTGCACTGTACTATGTGTATAGCACGAGACAGAGCTTGAAGAAGGCGCCTCGAAACAAGATAAATGGGTAAAGAAAGAAAAAATAATGGACAGAGAAGAATAAAGAGAAAAGGAAATATAAAAGGATAATGCGATAAAGCCTGCTGTGCCTAATTATTGCAAATATCACAGAGAGATGAGGGAAAGAAAAAGCGAAGGTGAAACCGTGTTGCAACAGCAGACTTTCTAAAGCAGCCAAGCGAAAGGATATGCTGCGTCTGACTCGGCTCCTGCTGCTGCCTCTGATTAATTGCTATAAAGGAAATCAGCATTATTTTAGCAGACATGAGGAATAAAAGCGGGTGGAGGCAGCGTGGGGTCAGATAAGGTGGGCAGCAGACAGGTGCAGCCCGGGGACGAACAGTACACCGCTGCGATGCCTCCAGTGGACAAATAATAACACTGCAGCTCTCTATGTCACTGCTGGGAATGTACTGTACTGCACAAATCTATATCTTAGCATACAGTACACTATATAAACTAATAATTTACCCTGTACCATACATAACCATATTATACTGTGCTTTATAATGCACTGCAATACTATATTATATCATATTAGCCGGTACAATTTTACACTGTACCATCATGTACTATAATATACTACACTTTGCCAGGCCATACTGGCACATTTTACTGTGTAATACTGTACCATGCCACATTGTCCGGAATAATACCATACTGTACCATGCCTGTAATTTATCATTCTATACTTTACCATGCAATTATGTAATTCATTATACCATACTGTACTGTACCATACTGTAATTTATTATACAATCCGGTACCATGGCATACTGTAATTTTGTATACAATACTGCACTGTGTCATACTGTAATTTATTATACAGTACAGTACTGTGCCATACTGTAATTTAGTATACAATACAGTACTGTGCCATACTGTAATTTCTTATACCATACTGTACCGTGCCATACTGTAATTTATAATACCATACTTTACCATGCCATATTGTAATTTATTATACAATACTGTACCATGCCATACTGTAATTTATTATACAATTCTGCACTGTGTCATACTGTAATTTATTATACCATTCTGTACCATGCCATACTGTAATTTTTATGCAATATTGTACCATGCCATAATGCAATTTATTACACAATACTGTAGCGTGCTATAATATAATTTATCATACAATATTGTACCGTGCCTTACTGTAATTTATTATACCATACCGTACCGTGCCATACTGTAATTTATCATACTGTGCCGTGTCATATACTGTAATTGTATATACAATTCTTCACTGTGCCATAATGTAATTTATTATACAATACAGTACCGTGCCATACTGTAATTTATTATACCATACTGTAGTGTACCAGACTGTAATTTATTATACAATACTGTACATTGCCATACTGTAATTTTATACACAATACTGCACTGTGTCATACTGTAATTTATTATACCATACTGTACCATGCCATACTGTAATTTTTTATACAATAATGTACCATGCCATAATGCAATTTATTATACAATATTGTACCGTGCCATACTGTAATTTATTATACCATAGCGTACCGTGCCATACTGTAATTTATCATACTGTGCTGTGTCATACTGTAATTGTATATACAATTTTGTACTGTGCCATAATGTAATTTAATATACAATACTGCACTTTGCCATACTGTATTTTTTATACAATATTGTACCATGTCATACTGTTATTTATTATACAGTACTGCACTGTGCCATAATGTAATTTAATATACAATACTGCACTGTGTCATACTGTATTTTTTATACAATATTGTACCATGTCATACTGTAATTTATCATACAATACTGTACCATGCCATACTGTAATTTTATATACAATACTGTACCATGCCATAATGTAATTTTATATACAATACTGCACTGTGCCATAATGTAATGTAATATACAATACTGTACCATCTGATACTGTAATGTATTATACAATACTGTACCATACCATCAGGCTACAGGGTCATGTGGCTTGTCTAAACACTTGCCACATCGAGGGTAGTCGGTAGGGAGGTGGTGGCTTGAGCAAGGCCCTTAACCCTCAATTGCTCAGTAAGTCGCTCTGGATAAGGGCGTCTGCCAAATGTACTGCAAATGTAGTCGGACGACAGAGAATTGTCGTGTGATGTCACTGTCCATGCCCCCTCGCAACAAAGGCCAAAAATAGGCGTGTGTGGTATTTAAACACTAGTCTCTCCGAGACTACTGGTCACAAGGTCAGAGCTAAAAACAAAATGGATGGCAGGTCAGAGGGCCGAGCCCAGACCCGAAGTTTGCATCGTCAAGCACCACTCACAATTTCTTCACGTCACATGTCTTTTATTATGCAATACTGTACCATGCCATATTGTTCTACATAATTTCTGTATAAGATCTGAATTACACACACACACACACACACACACACACACACACAGGTAAAAGAATATACATATGAATCACACAGCAGGGATGGATGTACGTATAACAGATATTGACTGTGTCTCATTGTGATTGGCACTAAAGTGTCCATATGCTGGAATGAAGTGATTATGTGCCCCAGTCCATTGAATGTACAACAATTGTGTAACGTCAGTATCTGCAGACTTCGTATGGTTTTATCTAATGTCTGCCTCATCATTCTTATCATTCCTAGTATGAATTCACATTTACATATTCTAAATGGTCATTCCCATACTATTTCTAAACAATATTTCTACTATAAGACAAGAAAATGTTGTATCCATGGTTCGCCCTACAGCTGTTTCAATATTAAGTCTGTATAACACTGGGGTATTCCTTTGACTGTGCTTTTTTTTCCCCCATCCGAACGTTTTCTTTCATAATTAAACCCTGACTCATTTTAGAGACTAGAGAAGAACAGAGAAGAAGAAAGCGGCGCTTTGAGACGGCCTTCGTATCACACGGCATAGGAAATGAGACAGAAAGCCCAGGTACAACGCAAAGGGAGGAACTTCCTGAGGATACGGACTTGCTTCAATAAAACACACTCGCTCTACGCTTCCCTTTATCCCCTAAAGAGCACTCACTGCCCCCCCCCCCCACCCCGCCCCACACACACATATATACCCCCACCCGCCTCCCCCACCTCCACCTCGCTTCAAGCTCCGTGCAATTAGCACTCTCATTGAATATTGAAGGCAAGAAGAAGAATGGGAATTTTTAGCCCATTCCCTTTCCGCCAGGACCATCAGTCTAGCTGCGAGAGACCAAGGAACCTCCAGTGCGCAGACACGTCCACGGGCTAGAACACGTCCAAATAATTTAGCCGCGCACTCGTTCATTTTGACGAGTGGAACATTATTCCCGGTGACAAATTGTGGAACGGGTTTGAAAAGACACTTTGGATACAGTTCCGAGGTTGTTCATTTGTCACTGGCGGCTCAAGATGCGTGTCTGTGCACTTCTTTTCCCCGAGTTATTGTTAGCGCACGTGTTTGTGTGTGGTGCAAGGTGGATTCAAAAGCAGTTATCAAGTAAAATAAAACACAAAGGGAGTGTTGAAAGCGCAAAATGGAAGCGTTGTATGAAAGATTTGGCGCACCGACGACTTTGACACACAGGCGCGCACACACACACACACACACACACACACACACACACACACACACACACACACACACACATACACAGGGCAAAAGTAACTGATGAATCAGTTCCAACTATTAATACTTGAACAAACTTGACCTATTTATAAATGGTTATTAAAATGTGAAAAAAACTCTGCATACTAACTTACTGCTATTTTTCTAATCACACCTTTTCTTCTTACATAAGTTCTTCTGTTAGAAACATGTCATATTTGGACTCCACAGAACTTTCACTGTCCTATTCTTATGGATAAAGTAAAAGTAAGTAAGTAAGTAAGTAAATAAATACATAAATATTCCTGTTTCTCTTCCTCTGTCTATACATAAACACACACACACCAGAGACACAAGTATATATGTATGTGTGTGTGTATGCATAGAGAGAGCGGGAGAGACAGATACATTATATATATATATATATATATATATATATATATATATATATATATATATATATATTTAGAAAATTCAACATGCAAATAGGTCATGTGACACTGTTTTTTTTTTGTTTCCTATTTAGGTTTGTTTCCTATTTAGAAGACCACGTCATTTTCCATTTCCCATAGCCTAACAAAAAGCCCAATGCAAAGAAACGAGAAGGCATCAGGACAAACAAACAAAGAGAAACCCATACTCACACATGCTATTTTTCATTTATTTCTTTTTTTCCCAAAACAATAGCATGTGCTTTGGATGAAAATAACATGAGATAAGACCTCGCCATTGAAACTCAAGATTCACAGAATATCAGAGGATGCGGTTGACCAGGGACATCAACATCGCTTGCTATCATCGGTGTATGCGGGGCTGTGTATGTGTGGGTACACGTGTGTGTGTGCGTGCATGCGTGCGTGCATAAAAGCACACTTTTGCTCTTTATGGCGCAACAATATAAACTTGTTCATCTAATCTGCACCTTGAACGTCATGCTGATGTTTATTTTATTTACTTTTCAGCATCCTAATGGTGGCTGTAACACAGCTGTAATGAACAGGGAGCTTTCTTCGAGGCAACACACACACACACACGCACACACACACACACAGCTGTTGGTGTGGAGAGAGAAAGAGAGAGGAAAGAGAGAGAGAGAGAGAAATAGAGAGAGAGCCCCGTCTACACCCTCAACCACATCCTTTCAGACATCTGTCAGTAGCAACTGTGCATCACACACATTCTCCTTCTCTCTCTCTCTCTCTCTCACACACACACACACACACACACACACACACCAAACACCAAACACCCAGAGTGCTTTTCACACGTTACAGAAGCAACTGCCTCATTCTCCATCACACACAACTCACATAACATAACCCGAAGAGTTCTGGGAAATCACATTAGCATCAGTGCGACTTGTCAACAAGCATTAAAGCATCAGCCTGCAGGAAAAAAAATGCGCCACATGCGCTCCTCCACCTCAGCCATGATTCAGCACAAACACCTCACACTCAACCACACTTTCTGAAAGTCCACCAGTTGACCTGCTAGCGTCATGCCCCGGATCATAAAGCTCTCATCATGATGAAACACACTGTTAAACAGTCACGGAGGCTAAAATACTGATTGGCTTCGGCTCGGCACGAGTAAGGATTGAGTAAATCGAGTTGAGCGTCGGGCCTCGATGTTCGCTATTAAAAATACGGAAACAGCGCTCGATCAGAAATTCGTAAATAAGTGCCCTCGTTAATGAGTTTCCATGGCAGCGAATCAGATCTGAGCCCACTGATGCTTTCCTTAGAACTCGCAATGGTGTAATTGCAGGCGGCTCGTATCCTGCGTGACTGGTCAAGTCTTCAGTCCTCGCTGTGTTCTGAGGAAATGCTGTCTTCAAAGATTCTCTTCAAAAACACACTTCTGAATTTCTGCAGAAAAGTGAAAGGTGTCGCGAACATGACATCATCCGGTTGAGGTGTGTGTCTGTGTGTATATGTGTGTGTGGAACAAAATAAGGGGACCTTTACTACTTTATGAATCACTTGTGCAGAATGATGAAGCAATGAGACGCTCGGTCTGGAGTCATAGAAGAACATTTATTTTTCGATTGCAGATTGATATCGTGTTTTTTTTTTACCTCCTCGGCAGGAAAAACCCACCTGTTATAAACCTTCTTCTGGAAAGGTGTTCCACGAGAGATACGTTCAGCTACCGGAGTTTTTACTAAAGATGATGTATGGGAGAAGATGCGGAGGTTTAGGAGATCTTCAACTTCCATCCCATTCCTTCTGCATCATTCCAGTGAACAGGTTAAAAAAATGTGGATTCACTTTCTTACCTCAGAGACCTCATCACCCCTTGTAACGAACCTCGCTGCTAGAGAGCATCTAGCACTGCTCGATTGGCTCCACCTTCTCTCAGGGTAAGAGGTAAGATTAGTTCAAGGCTCTTGTCTGTTGTGGCACCGAGGTGGTGGAATACATTTCTCCTGGACGTTCGAACAGCAGAGTCACTAGCTTCATCTTCAAGCAACGACTGAAGACCTTCCAGAAACACTTAACCCAACACGTCTTGCTTTTTTCACCGCCTTGGCATCACAACAAGGAAAAAAAGCAACAACTGAGTTTAAGGTTTTCAAGTTTGTAATCGATCAGACCAGAGTTCATTTTTTTTCTTAGATGGAGACTTAAAAGCACTTTCTCGTATACGTGGCTATGGATAACGGCGTCGGCGAAATGCTGAAAACATAAATGGATTTGTCGTAGCAGCAAGAATGAACTGACGCTTCCACCACCATGCTTCAGAGAAAGGTTTTTTTTTTTCGTTTTGAACATAATACAGGAAGGTTCAAAGGGGAGCAAATACTTATAGAAGGTCCATCTCTTAAAGCTACGGCCATGTAAATGTCTGAGTTTTAAATAAGGCTGTCATTGAATAACACAAATATGGCAACACACTCGCACACACACACACACACACACACATACACACCATCCCCTAGGGCACGGAGGGCACAGTTGGGTGACGCAGGCCGGGAATTTTATGACAAAATATTGATCTTCTCGCTGGAGCGCGCCGCAAAAACTCACAGCCCAGACAGACGGCAAAAATAACTGTAACCATAACTGTTTCCTGCCATAACTGTGGGGAATAGATCTCCAGCATGGATCTAACCCATGTGGGGGGGGTGGGGTGGGGGTTATTTCTGGAGGGCCGGAGCGCATTCAAGCCCCAGGGCTCTAAACGTCTCGGGAGTCGGAATCGCAATTCCTCGGATATAGACAAAAAAAAGTGAACCGATAATAAAAATAATACACTTTGCATCAGCGTGGGTTTGAAAAGTGCACTCGGATGGCGATCGGTCCGAAAGTTGTCAAAAACAGCTGCACATTCTACATAATAATCTACATAATAAGCGACTTTTTGTACGGATTGTGATCTCTGTGATTTGCATTGTTGTTTTGCTGCTGTGGTTTGTGTGATGGTGAAAAAGTTCTTCCACGTGCTCATCCTGTAGCTAATTCATTTGTCCTACTGTGGAATACATAGCTAGTTAGCTAGCAATTCTACACAATAGGTGTCGGTATGGTTCTCTTGGACGTCGTAGCATGAAATTTCAGAGCTAGGAGACCCAAACCTCTTTAAGAATGAGAATGATCCTGAGGACAGATCCTTCAAGATCTCCTTTACATGGATTGGAGTGGAGGATCTACTACTGTAGGAATGTAGATGCTACCTGTTTCAGGCTGCATCAGGCTAAAAGAATCTCCACAAACCTCCGCAAAATCTATTGGAACATCTTCCTGGAAGATAACGGCAAATGGACACTAATTATAAAACCTTCTAAGCGGAGTTACCTGAACTAGCGCATTACCTCTTTTGCATTAGCGTGGTGCTGTGTTTGTTTAGCTTAGCTAAACTGCTAATGCAGTGTGTGCTGTGATTTCTGTGGGCGCGAATAAATGACTCTATACTTTTACTCTACACTCTGAAACTTTATACTTTATACTCTGAAATAAAAGGTAGGATGCTAAAAGCGATCGTAATGCCATCTACGTCTCATCTACATCTTTTATCCACACACATACACACACACACAAACACACACACACACACGCTCGCGCACTGTACAAACATCCGGGGTTAACTAATTATGTCTCAGGGACAACCCAGTGTATTTTTGTGCGCTTAAAAGCTTTTACGCTGATTGTTTACATGCGAGTCCTCTCCCTCGCCATATGGTGCATTTCGCTTTTAATTATCATAATACCAAAGTCTTTGTCTTGGCAAGTGCATTTACGTAATAACTTTTTTCCCCCCACTTCTCTCTCTTCCCAGCGCAATGTTGGGAATATTTTATTTCCGCGCAGATGCATTCAATTATACCGGACGTCCGTTAAATAGCTGTCGGAAACACTAAGCTCTGTTCGGACGGGATTAGTTTTGCATATGGAGGTGGGGCAATGAAATTGTTATTATTATAAGGGGCTGAGGTATCTCTCGCGCTCTCTCTCTCTCTCTCTCTCGGAGTTCACTCGCACCGAATCCACATCTGATTTTTACAGGTGCGATTTAATACAACATTTCATTGTGCTGTTAATAATATGTTCAGTGATTGTGATTGTGTAGATTGTGTTGGCGAATGAAGGAAACCCGAACAACAAAGAACAAAAAAGAACAAATGAATAAAGAAACTTCAGTGCATCCACCCACGCTTCCTAAATTTCCTAACGTACGCCTACAACAGGTATGAGATCCTCAGTATCATTACATTCCCAAATCCGTATTACGAAATAAAGCTCAGTTTTCTTTTGTGAATGCAATGCGCTTCCGTAGAACCTAAACATATCACCAGTTTATATGGAAAACAACCGGAACAGAATTCTTAAAGGAGCCACGTCCTATATTTAACAATTAAACAACTACCAAAAAAGTAACATTATTAAGTAACAGTAAATTATTATTAGTAGAATTAAATAAATTAAAAAGAGTATATATAATATATAAAACCTTATATATATATATATATATATATATATATATATATATATATATATATATATATATATATATATATATAAAAACCTTCTTTTTTGTGTGTATTTAAAAAAAACTTTTTTGATATTTTTGGTATCATTATAGTCAAGTAATGTAATTAGCTTTACTGCCAGCAAAATAAAGCATACTTTAAAACCAGCTTTTGCTGTTTCGATGTTGTGTCCATCACGGGCAGGTACCTCCACCGTATGTGTCAGCGGCACCCCCCTGAAGTCGCAGAGAATTACTAGTTCCAGAGTCGCCATTGTGAAACTGCGCCACTGTAATTACGATATTTCTCATTTGAAGAGTGCGAAGAGATCTTTATCTTTATATTCACGTCACTTTGGGCAGGGAAAATATACAGTGTATTAAATGATATTGTAATTGGAGTGATTTCTGCTGCTCATTTTATACGTAGATCAAATGTGATAATAAAAAAGAGACATGTGCAAGAACTGCTTTCCATGGGTTTGGAGTGGAAGACCTCCTTATATAGAGCTCCAAACCGTATTAAACAGGTTTGGGAAGAATGTGAACGGTGACTGCAAACTAGACCTTCTGAAAATCTCTACTAGATCTAGTGGAACTCTACTAGAACTCTAGTAGAGACTGAAGGTTATTATAACAGCCAATATGAACTCGATGAGGAATAAATAAATAAAGCACTCAGATAAAAAAATAATACTACTTTGAAACGAAAGAGAATAAAACCAGAGGTGATCTAAATGGAGATGATCAGATGCAGTGTGATGGAACAGAATCAATCTCTACTTTCTCCTGAAGAACGATCCGGGGTCTCGTTGGAGTAAATACGACAGATGGAGGGTGGGAGCAGTCGGCTGTATCACAACACACTTGCACACAGTGCCACATATACACAGATCGAGAACTATGTACAGGGTTCACTCTGACCTTGTGAGCGAGAGCGAGAGGAACGAGCGGTGGAAAGAAGAACTGAAGAACTGATAGAGCTTTGATGTCTCCTTTGACTGTTGCCCTTTTACTCTTTGAGCTTCTTTTCCCTTTCTTCTGCCTACAATCTCGTCTCTGTTCATCCTTATCACAGTGTACACATCACACGGCCATGATCAGCCTTAAAGCTGCAATCAGCATCACTACTATATATATATATATATATATATATATATATATATAATATATATATATATATATATATATATATATATATATATATATATATATATATATATATATAATTTATATTGTTTTGGACCACAACCTGAAAAAATTGGCACTACATTGGGAGTCATGATCTGAATTTTGCTTTCAGTAAAGATAATAACATTGCTTGTCTGTAATGGTAAAAAAAAAAGGAAAACATTTTTAAAAAATACACACAAATAAATAAAAAAGATCCAATAAAAAAAACCCTTACTCTTGGTCTTCCCACTGCACTGCACAGATGCATTTAATTAAACCGGACGTCAGTTAAATAGCTGTCGGAAATACGTTGACATATTTCCTTGCAATAATACTACAACTAATAATAATCATAATAATAGTAATAATAATAATAATACAATAACCACGTCGATATCCTTGACAATGAACGATTTGTATGCCCGACATAGCGGTTATTACAATCCAGTATCGTAATGATCACAAGCCCTGCCCACTTCCAAATCAGTTACAATTACGGCATTTACGTCTAAACGTTTGAGGATTAAGGGCCTTGGTCAAGGGCCCAGCAGTGTTAGCTTGTAGGTTTGGAATTTAAACTTCCTATTCCAAATCAAAACAAATCTATAAAAACTATAAATCTTCCAAAATCCAATAAACTCCACTTCTTCATTCCATTTTTCCTCCTATAGACATGCTACTGCAAAATGGGACAGATCTCTGGGGTGTGTTTGTGTGGGACATAAAGGCTCTAAAAATAATTTCATTGGCCAAAATGAATATTAGTACATAAAGAGTCTTCAACAAATGCATAGTTTTCAATAATCAAAGGATTTTTTGCTAACAATTCAGATCATACATATTTGCCTTGATTGGCCATTTATAGGTGGCCACTAGAACCTAGCAAAAATAAATATAGATAGATAAATGAATAAACACATACATACACACTAAACATCATACATACATACATACATACATACATACATACATACATACATATACATACATAAACAAATAAATAAATTAGGAATTAGGAAACTGACCCTATATTGCTCAGGACCATTTTCATAATGCTATATTTATGAAAATATTTAATAAAAACCATCGATAATGGGTGAGCAGGCCAGGTTAGCTAGTTTTCCTGCCATTGTAATTACATAAGGTTTGCTTGGTGCTGAATAAATTGTGAAGACTTGAAGGATCCCTGTAATGTGCTCTAGGATCTATTACTAGCTAAAGAAAAAATGATGCAGCTGTGCTTTAAGCTTTAGTCTCAAATGAGCTGCATACTAATATAATTAGCTTCATGCTAATATAAGCAACAAATCATCGTCAAACCTGACCTGGGCTTTGTATATATATATATATATATATATATATATATATTTAGATATATATATATATATATATATATATATATATATATATATATATATATATATATATATATATATATATATATATATATATATATATATATATATATATATATATATATTAGGTGCATTCACAACAGGTATGTGCTCCTCACTATATTAGCACATATTACCCTATGAAACCTTACGCAAGCACATTGCATTCCCAAATCAGCATTATGGAATAAATCGCATTTTTCTCTTGTGAACGTAATGCGCTTTCGTATAACCTAAACATATCACCAGTTTATATGGAAAAGCAACCAAAAAGGAACAGAATTCTTAAAGGAGCCACGTCCCATATTTAACAATTAGAACAACCACTTAAAAAGTAACATTGGAATGAACAAGAAATTAATATTAAAAGAATATTTTCCGGAGTAAAATAAATATTAAATAATCAATAGATTTTATTAAATGGAAGAGATTTTGAGTGAAATGTATATAATTATAACATCTGTTAAAGTTAGAGTATTATAAACATGAAAACTATTCATATATGGTATGATTAATGTGTGATTAAATACACACACACACACACACACACACACACACACACACACACACACACACACACACACACACACACCACACATTCCTGGTAATGTTCAAAGCACATCCATCCTTTAATGTTAAAGCATCGCTGTAAGAATAATTACAGCTGAACTTCGAGAAACAATCAAGAGAAAATGTTTTGATGTATGGAGTAACAATCACAAACCGCACCTTTAATGACAAAAATAGGCTTTTGCATCCACAGCCTCCTTTCTGTGCACCGATGCATTGTGGGATATCGAGAGCGGCGATAACAACACGGCTCATTGTACAGCATGGCCTGAACCCTTAGCTAACTGTAAAGGAATACGAGGCTCATTTACCGCTGTGGAACCACTTACCGGGAAATGGTGGAGAACCTGAGGAACAGACGCAATGCAGAGATGAAACAGTGTGTGTGTGTGTGTGTGTGTGTGTGTGTGTGTGTGTGTGTGTGTGTGTGTGTGTGTGTGTGAGAGTGTGTGTGCGTGTGTGTATGTGAAAGATTACAGGTCAGAGATTACAACTTTTGGGTTCCAATGATCTTGGCCCAGGACCAGAAAAAGACGCTATCATTAGCATTGAGTCTCACTAGACCATGTGTTTGTCTCTCCTTAAGATTATCTGCGATAGCACAGTACTGGGAAACGTAGAACACACACACACACACACACACACACACACACACACACACACACACACACACACACACACACTAGTGCACTGCCAGTTTCTTGGATAATAGCTTTGACGCTCTGTGTGAAAGCGAGTCGCTGCTGCCAGAACAAGCCTTTACACAATAGAAAATGCTCTCTCTCTCTCTCTCTCTCTCTCTCTCTCTCTCTCTCTCTCTCTCTCTCTCTCTCTCTCTCTCTCTCTCTCTCTCTCTCTCTCTCTCTCTCACACACACACACACACACACACACACACTCTACAATTCAGCATTATAGCGCAATTAATTCTGCAGTACGTCTCTGAACCCTTTTGTTTGCCAAGCATTAGCGGGAGCTTTTTACTTTTCAGATTAAACACTTGGTTTTCGGTGTCAAAAACAACTCGATGAGATTTCTGTCTTTTCCTCAATAAACGTCAACATTTTACCTCCTCCCTGCAGATTTATTCAAACTCGCCTCATGCATTTCTGGATGCTAACGCAGCTCAGTTTTTCTTTCCTTTTTTTGTTCCTGTTTCTACAGCGACAACGTCTCGGCAAAACGATTAAGCCACGATTATTTACTTGGTTAAGTCATTTCGATAGGGACTCGAAATCCCCCTATACTGGCACAGTGGGATGCAGCTTATGATTCATGGCTTGGACGACATTGGGAAGTGGGAGCTCAGAGGTTAGTGGATGGATTCAGGAAGGTCGCAGGTTCAAATCCCTCCTGCCACTGCTGTGACACTTGAGGAAGGCCCTCACCACTCAGGTGCAAGTTGCCCTGGAGAAGGGTATCTGCCGAATGCCCATAAGCGTCATTAAAATGACATCGGAATCCAGAGTAGTTTAAGGTTTCTATGCAACAAACATGGTCATGGAACACCATGAAGACCAAACAAATCTATAAATGTCCAGATGTCTGACTTTATTTTCATTATAAAAATCCTCATGGGATAAAAACACAGCTTTTCCACACTCTCGGCATCCCGGACACCTCTTTTCTCTAAACGTTCAAGCTGAAATCCTTTGCTGTGCCTCAAAGGTCCCAGAGCAGTCCAGTGCGGTGACTGGGCCGGACATTCCATGACACCAATAACGCTTCGACATATTCATTGCTTTTCTCATAGTCTTGTCGACCAGTAAACTCGTTTCCAAAGAGCCACATTCCGGATGGAATTGCGTGGTGTTTAGGAACGGGAGCCGTGTTGTTTCGATTTCCACGACTCAAAAAACAACCCCAAACCAGTAGGCTTCCAGTAGGGGTGAGGCAGTCTGATAACATCTCTAACTGAAGAAATTGTGCAAGATGCCCTCATCCAGAACAAATGAGCAATTGGGGGTTAAGTGCCTTGTTCAAGGGCCCAATGGTGGTAGCTTGGGGGTGGTGGGATTTGAACCAGTGATCATACAGTCCAGAGGCCAGCGCCTTAACCACTGTGATACCGCCTTCCTGTAAAAGAAACTGTGCCCATTGCACAGTGTTTGGGAATGGGAGTCGTCTTGGTCCACTGGTGGCCGCTTGGTGGTGGGATTTGAACTTGTTATCTTCCGGTCCAGAGGACAACACCTTAACTGCTGAGCTACCTCCTTGCCTGTAAAATAAAAATGTCCCATTGCATGATGTTCACAAATGGGAGTCGTCTTGGTCCAGCTGCCAATGCTTAAACAAAAATGTCCCATTGCATGGTATACGGGAGCCATGGGAACCGTGCTGGTTCAATTTCCAGAATTCCAAAATAACCCCAAACCAGTAAGCTTTTGACAGGCACCCTTATCCAGAGCAATTGCCCAATTGAAGGTTAAGGGCCTTGCTCAAGGGACCACTGGTGGCAGCTTGGTGGTGGTGTTGGGATTTGAACCTATGATCTTCCAATCCAGAGGCCAACGCCAACGAGGCGAACGATCTACCACCTCCCCGTAAACAGCAATGTCCGATTGCATGGTGTTTGGGAATGGGGGCCGTGATGGTCCACTGTTGGCAGCCTGGTGGTGGTGTTGGGATTTGAACCTGTGAACTTCCTGTCCAGAAGCCAATGCCTTATCAACTAAGCTACCCTCTGCCCGTAAACAAAAATGTCCCATTACAGGGTGTCCCATGGCATGGTGTTTGGAAATAGGAGCTGTGATGGTCCACTGGTGGCCGCTTAGTTGTGGTGGTGGGATTAGAACCAGCTGCCACCGCCTTAACTACTGAGCTACCACCTCCCCATAAACAATAAACAATGTCCCATTCAGACATTTTCCTATCCAATACTTATAACAAGTTTTGTTGCATAGAAACAAATAAAACATCAACCATAAAAGGTCACAATCAGAGCTGCTGTGATATAATCCGCAATTGAATCAATGACCTTTTGCCCAATCAGATTTGAGAATTATGGAATATGATAAGGAGATCGATATGATTCAGGTGGATTTTCCCTGAAACGCCTCCCGGTTTCAAGTCCGACTCAAACCGAACGTTACCAAACGAACGAGCCTAGTTTTTTAAATTGTTTATTTTGCCTATTCTGGGTCACGAACATTCATAATGCGACGTAATGATTCATACCGCAGAAAACTATAAAATGTCAAACCAGACCGTGTCGTGGATTTAAAAGGCTCCGCCGATCATCCAGGACCGCAGCGAGATTTTTTATGGGCTGTAAGACGTCGTATTTTCCCATGTTTCTTTTCCGTTTTTTTTTTTTTGTTTTCTTTTTTCTCTCCCTCTTTTGTAAAATCTGTTTTATTGCGCGCTCGCGATCCTTCCAGGGTTTTCAAAGCTAGTAAGCGGGAACAGATGTAAATTTCAGTGGGAACTAAGTGATCATTTGTTGTGGTTCAGCTGCAGGAGTTTCTCTTCTAATTGCTGAATCACGGAGCCGAGCGTGGGCACGAAGATCATTGCGGAGGCAAGGACACATCAGAGCAATGACAACAACACACATGCACGCACACACACACACACACACACACACACACACACACACACAAAAAATTCCTTTGAAGCTACGAATTAGCGAATTAGCCTAGCGATGCTCTGGCAATCAGAATGCCTTCCTGGGAGGTTGTAGCTTCGTGGTTAAATCTATAGGTTGGGGAGTTAAAAGACTGGATGTTAATAACCTTGGTATTGCCAATCTACTACTTTTGGGCCCTTGAGTGAGGCCCTTAACACTTTCAGCTCCAGGTGGGGCTGACCCTCAACGTTTCCTAACAACTTAGGATATGCGAAGAAACAATTTCACTGTGCTGCAAAGTACATGTGACAAGTAAAGGCCACCATCATCATCATCATCATCACCATTCATTCATTCATTCATCTTCTACTGCTATATCCGATCTTCCCTCGGGTCACGGGGAGTCTGTGCCTATCTCAGGCGTCTATGGGCATTAAGGCAGGATACACCCTGGATGGAATGCCAGCCCATCGCATGGCACACACACACACTTACATTCATACACTAGGGACAATTTTCCAAGGTGCCAATCAACCTACCGTGCATGTTTTTGGACCAGGGAGGGAACCGGGAAACCGGAGAACCCGGAGAAAGAAAAACCCCCTGTGGCACGGGGAGAACATGCAAACTCCACACACACATGGCTGAGACGGGAACCGAACCCGGACCCTGATGGTGTGAGGCGAACGTGCTAACCACTAAGCCACCGTCCCCCCTCATCATCATCATCTTCTGTTTAATGGTTTATCCATCTATTTACCCTGTGCCTTTTAATAACAAGTGTTGGGAAGGTTACTTTGGAAATGTAATAGGTTACAGATTAGAAATGACCCTATTCAAAATAGCAGTGCAACTTTTCAGTTACATTATACAAGTAAAGTAACTGATTATTTTTGATTACTTTCAGGCTTTTAAGGGATATTTTCAACGAAATAATTCAAACATGTATACCTTACTGTAGTAACTCAACTCTTGATTACTGGTAGAATTTCAAAATCTTTCATCACTTGAATTAAGTCTCCATTAATTTACTTTTTAAGCCACAACAAAGCCAGACTTCATAACAAACCAAAAAAATTTTAATATTGTTTTAGAAATCAAATCTTTGCATAGCTATGACAGGACACACTGACCCCCAACTCTGGAGGTGTGAGGCGAACATAGTTCATTCATTCATCTTCTACCGCTATATCCGATCTTCCCTCGGGTCACGGGGAGTCTGTGCCTATCTCAGGCGTCTATGGGCATTAAGGCAGGATACACCCTGGATGGAATGCCAACCCATCGCAGGGCACACACTCACAATCACACAACACACACAACACACACACACACACACACCGCACACACATACAGACGTGGACAAAATTGTTGGTACCCTTTGGTCAATGAAAGAAAAAGTCACAATGGTCACAGAAATAACTTTAATCTGACAAAAGTAATAATAAATAAAAATTCTATAAATGTTAACCAATGAAAGTCAGACATTGTTTTTCAACCATGCTTCAACAGAATTATGTAAAAAAATAAACTCATGAAACAGGCATGGACAAAAATGATGGTACCCCTAACTTAATATTTTGTTGCGCAACCTTTTGAGGCAATCACTGCAATCAAACGCTTCCTGTAACTGTCAATGAGACATCTGCACCTCTCAGCAGGTATTTTGGCCCACTCCTCATGAGCAAACTGCTCCAGTTGTGTCCGGTTTGAAGGGTGCCTTTTCCAGACTGCATGTTTCAGCTCCTTCCAAAGATGCTCAATAGGATTGAGGTCAGGGCTCATAGACGGCCACTTTAGAATAGTCCAATTTTTTCCTCTTAGCCATTCTTGGGTGTTTTTAGCTGTGTGTTTTGGGTCATTGTCCTGTTGCAAGACCCATGACCTGCGACTGAGACCAAGCTTTCTGACACTGGCTAGTACATTTCTCTCTAGAATTCCTTGATAGTCTTGAGATTTCATTGTACCCTGCACAGATTCAAGACACCCTGTGCCAGACGCAGCAAAGCAGCCCCAGAACATAACAGAGCCTCCTCCATGTTTCACAGTAGGGACAGTGTTCTTTTCTTGATATGCTTCATTTTTTCGTCTGTGAACATACAGCTGATGTGCCTTGGCAAAAACTTCGATTTTTGTCTCATCTGTCCACAGGACATTCTCCCAGAAGCTTTGTGGCTTGTCAACATGTAGTTTGGCATATTCCAGTCTTGCTTTTTTATGATTCGTTTTCAACAATGGTGTCCTCCTTGGTCGTCTCCCATGTAGTCCACTTTGGCTCAAACAACGACGGATGGTGCGATCTGACACTGATGTTCCTTGAGCATGAAGTTCACCTTGAATCTCTTTAGAAGTCTTTCTAGGCTCTTTTGTTACCATTCGGATTATCCGTCTCTTAGATTTGTCATCAATTTTCCTCCTGCGGCCACGTCCAGGGAGGTTGGCTACAGTCCCATGGATCTTAAACTTCTGAATAATATGTGCAACTGTACTCACAGGAACATCTAGTTGCTTGGAGATGGTCTTATAGCCTTTACCTTTAACATGCTTGTCTATAATTTTCTTTCTGATCTCTTGAGACAGCTCTTTCCTTTGCTTCCTCTGGTCCATGTCGAGTGTGGTACACACCATATCACCAAACAACACAGTGATTACCTGGAGCCATATATATAGGCCCAATGGCTGATTACAAGGTTGTAGACACCTGTGATGCTAATTAGTGGACACACCTTCAATTAACATGTCCCTTTGGTCACATTATTTTCTGTGTTTTCTAGGGGTACCATCATTTTTGTCATTATTTGTCCATGCCTGTTTCATGAGTTTATTTTTTTACATAATTCTGTTGAAGCATGGTTGAAAAACAATGTCTGACTTTCATTGGTTAACATTTATAGAATTTTTATTTATTATTACTTTTGTCAGATTAAAGTTATTTCTGTGACCATTGTGACTTTTTCTTTCATTGACCAAAGGGTACCAACAATTTTGTCCACGTCTGTACACTAGGGACAATTTTTTCAAGGTGCCAATTAACCTACCGTGCATGTTTTTGGACAGGGCGGAAACCGGAGAACCCGGAGAAAAACCCCCTGAGGCACGGGGAGAACATGCAAACTCCACACACACATGGCCGAGACGGGAATCGAACCCGGACCCTGGCGGTGTGAGGCGAACGTGCTAACCACTAAACCACCGTGCCCCCGCGAACATAGTTCCGCGAACATATAATAAAATATTAGCGGTTGAAGATGGATGGATGGATGGATGAATAATAATACTAACACTACTACTACTACTAACAATAATAATCTACAAAACCAATGCTAATTATTAATGGTAAAAAATGGAAAAATGTAATAAGCATAAATAAATAATTGACAATAAAAAAACAAACATTTACTTTTACATTTCCTGAATCTAGAGGCATTAAAACCTTGATCGTCAGGGTCCTTCATCGTTCAATAAAATAATAAAAGCCTTTCAGAATCCCCCCCAAGTAAAACCCTGTTATGAGGCAAAGACAAAACCGAGAAGAACCTTTCCAAGAACCATTCGGGCTCTACAGTGAACCCAATTGGTCAATCTTAAAGGTTCACCATGATGAAGAAACAGATGAAAGATCTCTAAATGCCCTCCTGATGTAAAGTACTTTTTCTTATAGCACAAAAAACAAAACCTTTAGTAACTTTTTCCTCTTCATAGAACCTTGAAAAGACGACTCTCGGGGGGGTTTGTGGGTATTAAGAAGAAAATAATGAAGCACTTTTTGGAATGGTGAAAAGGAAGGGTTCATTACAGGTTCATTAAGTTCTTTGATTGGATAATTAATTCGAGTTGACTTACTAAACGAAACAAAAAAAAGAAATAAATAAATAAAACAACAAAAGTTGTTTAGCAGGAAGTTGTTGTCTAGTTGTAGAGCAGGAAGAGTTCGGGTTCCTTTAAAGGAAGCGCTGAGGAACCTTTACGAGACGTCTTTGAAGATCTTAAACGATCTTTGGTTCTTAATTGGCCATTTTTCCTACAGACTATTTTTATTATATTACAACGTGATGCGTCTTTTACTCGGAAAGCTTTCTTGGAATTGTGATATTTATTTATTTGTTTGTTTGTTTGTTTGTTTGTTTTTTGATTATTCGGTAGCGGTTTTCCTCCAGTCGGATCCGGAGCGACGCGCGGGTCGTGTAATATCATTTGAGCGAGAGATAAATTTGCCTGTGTGCCGTTGCCTGTGACTGTAATTACACTCGCGGCGCTATGTTTTTACAGGCTGCTTAACTTAGGGAAATTATCTGCCCAAAACCAAACACAATTAATGATGGCACTTTGGCAGCCGACTCGAGAGAAAAAAAAAAGAAGAAAGGAAAAACACACACACACACACACTGTAATGTCTTTTAGTGGGAAATTGCCTCCTGTAAAGTAGGAGGCGGAAGCTTGGGAAAGTGTATGTAAGTTTGTGTGTGTGTGTGTGTGTGTGTGTGTGTGTGTGTGTGTGTGTGTAGTGTGTCTAGTCAAGTCATGTCAAATTGACTTCCACTGTAATTTTAACTTTATACATGCTTATTTGTTACATATACATTACATCACAGTGACATTCTTTTATCGCATATCCCAGCTAGTTTGTTTGGAAGCTGGAGTCAGAGCGCAGCGTCACCCATGATACAGCGCCCCCTGGAGCACAGAGGGTTATGGGTCTTACTCAAGGACCCAATACTATTAGCCCAGAGCTCCAATGTTTATGAACACGGAGTGCAGAATCTGCCCTTTTCATCATCTCACCAACCGCACTACCTTCATTCATTCATCTTCTACTGCTTTATCAGACTTCTCTCCTGGGTCGTGGGGAACCTACTGGAGAATCTGGAGAACGCACACACACACACACACACACACAATTGGGAATTGAGGCTAACGTGCTAACCGCTAAGCTAACCAGACCCCCTTTTCGTCAGTTGTATTGTTTTATTATTATTCTTGTAAATTCTTCTTATTATAAAAAATTATTGCAAATTATAAATATGTAATATATAATGTGTACAAATTCTGTACAAATTATTTAGTTTAAATTGTTGTGAGCCGAATATATAGATGTTTGATATGGATTGTTGTTGTGTCTGAACTGAATAGTAAATTGTATAATTGGAAAATTGTATCGTATTGTATTTGCATAATTATTTATTTATTTTATTAATACTTTAGCGCAACCGTTTTCAGTTTTGCTTTTAACACGTTATTCCCCCCCAGCTCCCCCCCCGCCCCGAATCGTTTTTCCATTCGTTAGCCGCTAGCGACCTTGACGAGCCCTCCGGACGTGCTCTCGGTGTCACTGCTGCTCATCCGGCCACGTGGTTCGAAGTGGATGTGGGACGCTGGGTTCTATGGTATATTTGGATGTTTGCATCCATGTGATCTGGGCTCATGTTTTCAGCAATGGGCTGGGGGGAAATGGGATTGTGGCCTGATTTCCTGTGTGAGGGCTAAAATAGATACGAGCGCAGCGGAGAGCCTTTCAGACTCGGCTATTTACAGATCACACACACTGTGCGTACACGGCGGGCCAAGGAGATGCGCCATTCTACTCCTGCTCCGTGCGCCCCGAGGCCGAGGCGTAGGTGGGTCGGTCGCTTTACACGTGAACCAGAAGTGTATACAGGGGGAAAAACATTCGACGCGCGAAACTTCGCGTCGTTCAGCGCTTTTCGGACGGGAAGAATGTTGTGCGGATTTTGCGTTCTAGAGCCGCCGTCGGAAGGTCGTGACAACGTTACTCATCTCGTCATTGCATTGCTCGTCTTTGACCCATATTTGTTGCGTTTTGAGCTCGTATGCGGAAAGTGAGGATCAGCACAGGAAGTTCAGCTTTTGAAACACACGCTGTCCTGCTTATGTCTCTGACACACAATCGTTCTCATTTTCAGGACTTCCCCACGTAGTCTTCACAGTGTTCTAATAAACGTGGTTTCTAAAAGTGCAAAAGTTTGCATCCCTCGTATATAGACACATATATATATTTATATAATAATAATATATATTATATTATTATAATATATATATATATATATATATATATATATATATATATATATATATATATATATATATATATATATATATATATATATATATATATATATATATATATATATATATATATATATATATACAGTGGACCAAAAAATTATTTAGTCAACCACCAATTGTGCAGGTTCTCCCACTTAAAAATATGACAGAGGCCTGTAATTTTCATCATAGGTTATACCTCAACTATGAGAAACAAAAAGAGAAAAAAGAAATCCAGAAAATCACATTGTCTGATTTTTAAAGACTTTATTTGTAAATTAAGATGGTGGAAAATAAGTATTTGGTCATCTATAAACAAGCAAGATTTCTGGCTCTCACAGCCCTGTTATATACCCTTCTTGGCTTTAAGAGGCTCCTCTGTCCTCCACTCATTACCTCGTTATTAATGGCACCTGTTTGAACTGGTTATCTGTATAAAAGACACCTGTCCACAACTTCAATACAGTCACACTCCAAACTCCACTATGGCTAAGACCAAAGAGCTGTCAAAGGACATAAGGAACAAAATTGTAGGCCTGCGCCAGGCTGGGGAGACTGAATCTGCAATAGGTAAGCAGCTTGGTGTGAAGAAATCAACTGTGGGAGCAGTTATTAGAAAATGGAAGAAATACAAGACGACTGATAATCTCCCTCGATCCGGGGCTCCACACAAGATCTCACCCCGTTGTGTCAAAATGATCACAAGAACGGTGAGGCAAAAATCCCAGAACCACACGGGGGGGGACCTAGTGAATGACCTGCAGAGAGCTGGGAACAAAAGTAACAAAAGCTACAATCAGTAACACACTACGCCGTCAGGGACTCAAATCCTGCAGTGCCAGACGTGTCCCCCTTACTTAAGCCAGTGCATGTCCAGGCCCGTCTCAAGTTTGCAAAAGAGCATTTGGATGATCCAGAAGAGGATTGGGAGAATGTCCTATGGTCCGATGAAACCAAAATAGAACTTTTTGGTGGAAACTCAACTTGTCGTGTTTGGAGGGAGAAAGAATGCTGAGTTTGCAGCCAAAGAACACCATACCTACTGTGAAGCCATGGGGGTGGAAACATCATGCTTTGGGGCTGTTTTTCAGCTAAGGGACCAGGTACAACTCATTTGTGTAAAGGAATGAATGAATAAATGGGGCTATGTATTGTAAAATTTTGAGTGAAAACCTCCTTCCATCTGCAAGGGCACTGAAGATGAAACGTGGCTGGGTCTTTCAACATGACAATGACCCCAAGACACACCGCCCGGGCAACGAAGGAGTGGCTTCGCAAGAAGCATTTGAAGGTCCTGGAGTGGCCTAGCCAGTCTCCAGATCTCAACCCCATAGAAAATCTTTGGCGGGAGTTGAAAATCCGTGTTGCCCAGCGGCAGCCCCAAAACATCACTGCTCTAGAGGAGATCTGCATGGAGGAATGGGCCAAAATGTATATATATATATATATATATATATATATATATATATATATATATATATATATATATATATATATATATATAGTGCTGTGTGGGAATTAGACATTATTAGTCGTATTAGTAATATATTATTGTTAAATCCTAATTATGTATTACTGTTTATTTATATGCTGTTTATTTAATCATTTTTTTAATTTCATAGTCTATCTACCTATCTATCTATCTATCTATCTATCTATCTATCTTATTATTATTATTATTCAAATATATTGTTATTTATTTATTCATTCATAAAGCCATAGATGTTGAATTAAATTAATGCATTAATTAAAAAAAATAATAATTAAAATTTAAAATAATTTGGGATATTTTTTTTTTCTTTGTCTCTTTTTGTTCTTTTTTGGTTTATTGATTTCATTGTTTGTTTGATGATTATTTTTTCCATGGCTTGTTTCCTTGTTTGTTTGGTGATCTATTCATGTATTCATTTCTTTCATTGTTTCCTTCCTTGTTTGCTCTATGATTTATTTATTTATACTTTGTTTGTTTCCTTGTTTATTTGAAGATTGGTTTATTGATTTTTTTCCACTGTTTGCTTGTTTTGTTTGACGGTTTATTTATATTTCACGTTGAAAATTTCTCATTTTTTGGATTACTATCGTTTTGGAGTAATATACTCCGCATTGCAGCACTCTGGCATTACGGAGTTACCAATTGTCAACAGAGGCCGATTTATTTCCTAATAATGGATAATACAGACATTATTACGTGTCTATAACGTGTTTTTAATATTTTCTGTAAAGTGTTCATGGAAGGAGTCTCCAGTGTCAAGCTGTAAATGTAACTGTAGGGAAAGAATCTCTTACATTATTGAACATTTTAAAAGGCGTATAACCAAGATGTGTGTGTGTGTGTGTGTGTGTGTGTGTGTGTGTGTGTGTGTGTGTGTGTGTGTGTGTGTGTGTGTGGCAGTAATTGCAGTGTTGGTCACTATGAAGTAAGAGCAGTGAAGGTGCCAACCACAAACACATCAAGCTCACACCACTGCACTTTATACTAGATACGCCCTACACATACACACACACACACACACACACACACACACATACATACACACAACCCTGTCCAACTTTCAGGAACCATCTTCACAGCTACAGAAAACGGATCATTGTCGTACTAACACTCTCTTTTTTTTTCCAAAATGCAAAAAATGCAAAAAAGGAAAGAAAAAACCCTCCTCTGAGGCTTCATCAGAAACCATCAGTTTTATTTGAAACGATTTAATCTGCACATAAAAGCCAGCTCTCTCTCTCTCTCTCTCTCTCTCTCTCTATCTCTCTCTCACTCTCTCTCCCCCTGAGAAACTCTTTCTGGGAAAAAAAGAAGAGTGCAGAAGTCCATCCTTGCATCTTTCCCTCCTCTTTGTCTCGGCTCTTTATCAGACTGGAATGCAGATCAGACCAGCTTTGACCCCTGGAGTATTCTGTTACGGTCGGACATCTGAAAACCACGGCGAGATTCACACACACACACACACACACACACACACACACACACACACAGATGCAGAGACAGACAGTGTGACAGACAATGTGTCTTATATAGGAATTTAAAGCATGTGTTTCAAATCCAAAGCACGTTGTTTTTTCTGATTGAATGTCGTGCTTTTTAATAGACATGAAAATAAAACCTAATTTATAATTAAATGTCTTATGTAAAAAGATTTTTTTTTATCCAAGATGGTTTAAATCAGTGAACAAGGCACCAGCTTTGTTTTCCAGAACAGCTCATGAAATGTACATAAACATAGACGTGAAGAGTTCAAGAATGATCTAAACACACACACACACACACACACACACACACACACACACACATTATATATATATATATATATATATATATATATATATATATATATATATCTATAAGACTACAGATTTGGGTTTGAGCAGTTAGTTTACGCAGTTTGTGTACAGTGTGTTAGCATTGAATTGTTCAAAACCGCCAAACAAATTCAGCTTGTGAGAACAATCCTGTGAACAGCTCATAGGCAGCACAACAGGTCGTGAACAGCACACTCGTGGGAAGAGATCATGCGCGACCCCAGCAGTTAATGAACTGCTCAGTAATGTGAAACATCTCATGAACGTCGTAGTCTTGCGAACAGCTCGCTAACAGTACAATTCTGGGAACAGCCGAATGAGCAGCACGATCCTGTAACAACACCGTCTTATATATAGCACACAAAAAGGCACAATCTTGTCAACATATTGTGAACAGCAAAATCCTCACAAAGTGGCTCACAAGCGCATGAACAGCCATGAATAGCACAATCCTGTGAACAGGTCACAGGCAGCACAGTCCGTCGAAGAAACCGGAACCAACACAATCTTGTGAACGGCTTGGAACCGCCCAGGAGCAGCACAACTCTGTAACAGCGCAATCCTATAAACAGCACACAAAATGCATAATCCTGTCAAATCTTATGAACAGCAAAATCCCCTGAACAGCTCACGGACACAATCCTCTGAGTAACACATTACTGGAACAAAAGCATGTGAACATCTCACTAACAACGTGATCATCGGAATGGCTCAAACACAAACAACACAAACCTGTAAACAACTAACGAATAGCACAATCATGGGAACGGCTCTGAATAGTACAATCCTGTGAAGGGGCCACAGACAGCGCAATCCACCGAACACATCAGAAACAACACAATCCTGTGAACAGCTTGCAAGCAATACATGGGCCCATGAGCACCACAATCCTGTGACAACACAATCCTACAAACAACACACAAAAGGCATAATCCTGACAACATCTTGTAAACAGAGAAATCCCCTAAACAGCTCACGGACACAATCCTCTGAGTTGCTCATTATTGGAACAAACACACGAACAGCTCATGAACAATGTGATCATCGGAGCAGCTCGACACAAACAACAAAAACTTGTAAACAACTAACGAATGGCACAGTCACAGGAGCAGCTCTGAATAGCACAATCCTGTGAGGACAGCGCAATCCACTGAACAAATCAGAAACACAATCCTGTGAACAGCTCACAAACAGAGTTGAACAGTTCATGGACAAGGGCACATTTCATTTGTCAACCGTCTTGGAACAAAAGCAACACTTTGGAAAGAGTTCATGAACAAAGGAGCAGCGAGCAGCAGGTTGGGAACAGTTCACGGAGCCTGCATATGCCTCTGTATGTGAACAGCACACCTCTTTCAATCACTAATCTGTTTACAGAAAGCTCTTCCTTACTAGAATGTGCATTTACTCAACAGCTGTTTCTTCATCCAGAATTGTTCTCTCTCTCTCTCTCTCTCTCTCTCTCTCTTTTCTCTCATTTATTTTTCCTCCACTCTTCCCCCGCCGAACCGTGACATGCCTTTCACAGCGAGCCTGAAACACATCTCGCTCTGGCTCTCAGTTGCAGTGATTCGCCTGGGGGTTACACAGGATTTGTAAACACTCGTGGCATGCGAGCTCTTTAAGTGCACTACACGAACGAGCAAGTGACGCTTTCCCACACCCCAGTGCACTCCAGAGGCCGCAGAGCTAGTGCAGAAGTCAGGTTTAGGACCGGTGCTTCTCTCAGGTACGGAGAGGGTCCCGTCACTCGCAGCTGCAACACGTCACATCTTGGGAATAATCTGAGGAGCAGCTAACAACGAGCTCCACATTAAAACACACGTGGAAATCTTGTCATTGCCAAGCTGATACCCTTGGGTCCTTGAGCAAGGCCCTTAACCCTGTGTGCTCCAAGGGGCGCCTTATCATGGCTGACCCCAGCTTCCCAAACAAGTATTTCCTTCACAGGATCAATGAAGTATGTAAAATAAATAGATATATCCATGTAAGGTAAAAAAAAATGTTTGTTTGTTTTGCAAAATTAAGTAGGCCACACCGCATGAGGAGCCAAATCTAGCTATTCTATGTAAAATTGTAGCGTTATACACCTTCTATAGATAGCATGGTCCTACCATCGTAGCGATAGGCTACAAGCAGAATTTGCTAGCCCACGCCCACTAGCACTATTTATGGCACATATGGCTTTCCACAGCAGAAAGGGGAGGCAGGGATAAAAAAAAAAAAAAAAAAGACGTAGCCGCGTCATAAGGACAAGGTTATACGATGTTTACTTTGAACACATACACACTCACACACATACATATATATACACACACACACACATACCGATTACTCTCACAGCTTGAGAAGGGTTTTACTCAAGGTGACGAGCTGGACATCATGTGCATATTTAGCAGCTGATTATTGAACACTTCCTGTCTGTAGGTTCAGACGGTGACAGATTGGACGCTCCGGATCGGGATCAGTTCACCTCCTGGGTCAATGGCACTTTATTCCATTAGAGGAAGCACATATTTTAGTTTGTTCTGCATCTCGGTATTCTTTTCCCATCAAAGTGTAAGTGTCCTGGTGCGGCTGCTTAACGTCACGCATATTTAAATTCATTTACATTTGCAGAATTTGGCAGACACCCTTATCCAGAGCGACTTACAACTGATCAATTCGGAGTTAAGGGCCTTGCTCAAGGGCCCACTTGTGGTAGCTTAGTGGTAGTGATGTTTGAACCAGCGATCTTCTGGTTCAGAGGCCAACACCTTTTCCATTGAGCTAGCACCTAACCCCCCCCCCCCTCAAATACATGTTAATTAGGGCGTTAATAACATGTTGGATCATTTCAGCATTGACCTTTACTCTGATTTCTACAAATGCTAGTAATGTTAGGATGGAATATAAAAGAGGCGATGTGCTTTATTAACAAAAGACAGGCGACGTGCCTCCAAAATCTTTCCTAAACATATCACCAGTTTATATGGAAAGCAACCAAAACCGGAACATAATTCTTAAAGGAGCCACGTACCGTATTTTACAATTAAAACAACCACTATAAAAACTACTCAGAAATGAATAGGAAATAAATGAATTTGCAAGAAATTATTTCCAAATAGCAATAAATCTTAAATAATTAATCATATTAACTTGAAGATTTTAACTTGAAGATTTTAAATTCATCTTCTACAGCTATATCCGTTCTTCCCTTGGGTCACGGGGATCTCAGGCGTCTATGGGCTTTAAGGCAGGATACACCCTGGATGGAATGCCAACCCATCACAGGGCACACACACACACATATTCACACACACATTCATACACTAGGGACAATTTTCCAAGCTGCCATAGATTTGAAATGAATTATTTTATATGTATAAAATCTGTCACAATTGGTTATAGTATTCAAAACATGAAAAGTATTCATTTATGGTACATTGAGCAACTCATATCACTCAGGTAATTATTCACGATGAACTTATTTGACCTATTGACAGCACTACTATTTTTCCATGTGATATTGGTTAAATCCAAATAAATAATAAAATAAATAAATAAATAAATACATAAACTTCTCAAAAACCAAATATTTTCTAATGGGCATGGTACATCCAGTATTGTTCAGGAGCATCTAATGAATAAGGAAATCCTGGGCATTTAATTAGTTGGTTAGTTAGTTTAGCAGTTAGTTGGTTAATTAGAATTATATATGCATTGTATGTGTCAATGTTTTAGAGTAAATAAAATATGCCTTTTGAAAGTATTTTGAACTGATACAAAAATAATTCCTTTAGCTGGTAGTCAGTCATTTATAATCAGATATTTATACAGTTAATTGTCAAATAGATGTTTAGTCAGTTATCAGTTAGCTAGCCACTCAATTATTTATTAAGTTAGTTGCTTACTTACTTTCTTACTTAATCACTCAATCATTTAGATGGTTAATTAGTTTGGCATTCGGACAGTCTACATACTTAGTCTATTTGTTAATTAACACATACGTCAGTTAGTTATTCACTTAATTACTTGCCTATTAAATATCATATACAGCACTGTGCAAAAGTTTTAGGCAGGTGTAAAACAATGATGTAAACAAAGGATGCTTTCATAAATATAAATAATTTTTTTTGGTTTGTTTTTGTGAGTTTACAAAATGCAAAGTGTGTGAACAAAAGAAATCAAATCAGTATTTGGTGTTGCTACCTTTTGAAGAACTAGAAGTAGTTGAAGTGATGACACGACCCCCACAGAACCCTGATCTCAACATCGTGGAGTGTGTGTGGGATTACATGAAGAGACAGAAGGATGTGAGAACTTACCTAGACACTGTTCTAGTTACTTAGTTAGGTAGGTATACAGGTAGTTTTAGTAATGTGCTTTAATATGGACTTGTGACTCTACAATCGTTGCTAAATTGGTAAACAAATGTCCACTCAAGATAACATTACCAAGCATATTTATAAACTACTGTAAATGTCTTTCATTGTCCATCTGTCCCTCCATCTTCCGGGTGTCCAGTCAAGGGGTTTTTGAAGGTAAAAATAAGAAATCTGAGGAGTAAAAAGTGCAAATGGTATCAGGTTGTCCCTCAGTCCGTGTTTATGAGTGGATACATGTAGTATCCACTCATAATACTAGATTTTTAGATTTTGTTTCCAATGCGGTTCCAAAGGTCGAAACGAAGGTCAGCATGTCTTACGATAGCTTATTTCCTGTCTGAAGTATATTTAAATAGCATACAGTATTTTAAAGTCAGCTGAGAGATTAACGCGACGTCCTCGACGACATCAGCTTCTCTTGTGCATCTATTACTTCTACCGCCCATGTACTTTCTCATATTCAATAATCACATTCATATTCAGTTCCATAATAAAAATAAAACATAGAGCAAGTTTCATCTCAGCCGTTACCCATAATCAGAAGTGACTGATGTAAATCTAATCCTAAGTAGAGAAGCTTCTACGGGGGGGGAAATGAGATATGCAGCTCAACCCATCTGAACGAGTGCCAGCCCCACACACTCACACACACACACACACACACACACACACACACACACACACAACACACACACACACACGCACACACAAGTGTCCAAAAACAATAAAACCCAGTGTTCCTCTTACACTGTAGCACTTTCCCAAGCCATTTGTAAGCATTTATTTGATTTATTAATAACCAACTCGTTTATATCTGTCTACAGTTACATTCATCACTGAGGAGCATCTGCAGAACCTGTTCTCTCTCACCTGTGTCACCTTATGCATGGTTATGAACTGCTGATGATTCTCCCAAGCAAAAAAATCTAATTAAAACTGCACACAACACAGACTCTAAGACACGTATAAAAAAATAATAATAAATGAGAGATGAAAACCAGAGCTGCGATTAAGTCTTGCAGTAGCCTAGCTGGAGAACATATCAACATGTGTGACCTAAATTCCCAAAACAAAAATGACGGCATTACACTGTATCACAATCTTTTTAGAATCTCAGTATGATGTTTTTAAGATTTCCTAATACACACATTTCCAAATGTTGCATGGATACAGGGTCATCTTTGTTACTATATACACATGTTTGAGGATCCCTGAGCACCTTTTTGACCTGAAGTGTTCATTGGTATTTATAATAATATCCATGTTTTTCCTCTAGATCTCGCAGAGATTCATTCAGGTAGTGTTACTACTCCAACAGCTAGTTACTTAGTCCCTCAGTTAGTTAGTTAGTCCCACAATTACTCCAACAAGGGTGTTCCTAAAATCAGGTGGTGATGGTGAGGTGAGGAGGTTCTTGGGGTACATATTCATCTCAGTGGTGTTCAATAGGGTTGGAGCTCTATAGCTTATTCCCTCAGTTAGTTATTTAGTCACTCAGTTAGTCCCTCAGTTAGTAGTAGTCCCTCAGTTAGTCCCCCAGTTGTCACTTAGTAACTCAGTTAGTTATTTAGTCCCTCAGTGAATTACTTAGTCCAACAGCTAGTTACTTATTTACTCAGTTAGTTAGTTAGTCCAATGGTTAGTCCATCAGTTAGTTACCTATTCCCTTATTTAGTTACTTAGACCCTTGGTTAGTACTTCAGTTAGTTACTTAGTCCCACACTTCGTTATTTAGTCCCTCAGTTAGTTACTTTGTCCCTCAGTTAGTCCCTCAGCTAGTTACTTAGTTCCTATCTGTGAGTAGTCAGTGATAGTGACCAAATAGACAAAAAGTCTATTTGACTATTTCGCAGACTGACTGAAATTATGGTGGGCATATTACAGCCAAAAACAAACAAGTGCTTGTTTGTATCTGTCAAGAACATGTAAATGGATGACCCAATAGTAGGATGTGCACAGAGCTGAAAATAATAGTCTTTAATTAAGAATAGGCAGACCAAGAAAAAAGGCACAGGCAAAAAATGTGAACCAAAATCTGTCCATGTCCACCAGCAGATGGCAGCACAAGGGAGAATGCACAGTCACGAGGAGCACCGGTAGTGTGCTTTGCCAAAAGAGATATTTCTGTGTACATCATGAGCTCCAAAACGGGTGCATTTCTTACCACTCAAGCTCTTCTCACACAGAAGAAATGGGATCCATCCGCACCCATCCTTTTCTTCCTAAATGTGAAGATTTAGAGATCTCTTCAAAAAGAAGATTCTCTTGAGCAAGAATCGCTGTGTTTACGTTGACCATTTTTGAAGGTGGTAGCGTGTAAACATAGATACATGGGGTTCGGAGGGGAGTAGATCAGTGGTTAAGGCAGTGGAGCTACCGATTGGAAGGTCAGAGGGTTTGACCACAGGTATCGCCAAGCTACCGCTCTTGGGTCCTTGAGCAAGGCCCTTAACACTCAGTGCTCCAGCATGACTTCCAATAAAACAAGCTGGGATATGTGAAGAAACAATTTCACTGTGCTGTAATGTATATGTCACAAATAAAGCCTATTCTATTCTCTCTAAGATAAAGTACTTTCTTGTAAACAGGGCTCGAAAACTTCATGGAGCACAGGGATATTGTCATACGGGAGCCTATATATATATATATATATATATATATATATATATATATATATATATATATATATAGAATATATATATATATATATATATATATATAGCCCTGCTCAATATTCTGATTGCATGGTGTACAAATGTATATGCGAAATGAGAAATTGTGTCCATATCGCATACTGTAGAAAGTCGTGTCCCGGCGATGTTTTTCTTTCCACGCAGCATATGTGTCAAGCATAGTTTTCGATGCACATCATTATCCTGCTTTTGAACCCTACCGTACGGCTCTTTCCTCGTGTCCCCGCGTGCACGCGAGCGTAAGTGCACTCCGGCTTGTGTGTTTAAGCCGCTTTGCTTGTTTTCCCAGCAGCCCGGAGGTCCTGACCCTGACTGAGTACACGCCAGAGAACACAGCCTCAGAATTTACACTCCGCACGTCTAAGAGGCCCTCGATCCAAACTGCGGCTACATCGAGAGTCCCATTAAACGGCTCCAGCCGAGGCAGACGTCTCCTTTCGTCTTCTCTCTCTCTCTCTCTCTCTCTCTCTCTCTCTGGTTAAAATGAAGTCCTGCATTAAAGGAACAAAAAAAATCACGGGGTCTGTACAACTTTGACCCTTTTATTTTATTTATTTATTTATTTATTTTTATTTTTTAAACTCTATTCTTTAGACGCGATTCCCTCGTGTAATGGCCTTTCCAGTGTGACAGCGAGCCGGGCCTGTAATTAAACATTCTTTTAGCTGGTTAACCAGAGCTATGAAACAAAACCAGGACGAGAGAAAACAACGTAACCCCATCTCTCTCTCTGTCTCTGTCTCTCTCTCTCTCTCTCTCTCTCTCTCTCTCTTTACTTTTCTCCAATCATTTAACAGCGAGCCAGTGAGCCTTGTAAACACAGCAGTTATGTCTAGAGTGGGAAGCACATGAGCTAGACACACAGACTCCAAACCCCCTGCTGCCTCTCTCCCTCCATCCCTCCCTCCATCCCTCCGCCGAGAGAACAAACACAAATACCGACCATAAGCTGCAGATAGAGCGCTCGGAGGATACTGCGCTTTCGGTAGATGTGTCACTATTCGCGCATGGACGCCTTCTCCATGTGGCTCGCTCAGATTACTGAAATTACCTACGCGCAGTGCCAGAGGATTTTGTTCTCTGTCAGTAGCACTAAGAGGGAGGGGTTCGTGTCTCGCGTTTATAACCTTAAATTAATGTATCTACCTATTAGAACTGCTTAGACTTTCTATTACAATCAGGGCTTATTAACGCAAATTCACTTTAACGCCACTAACGCAGTGTGCATTACTATGTGAGTGATCTGCTCCTTCACTCTGTCTTGTGTTGGCGAATGAATGAAACCGGGACAACAAAAAAGAAGAAATGAATAAAGAAACTGTATCCACTGTTTCCTAAATTTCTCTGAATTACACCTACTAGCTGCACATTCACAACAGGTATGATCTCCTCACTATATTAGTGTATATTACCGTATGGAACCTTAACATTTCCCAATCCGTATTTCTATATATATATATATATATATATATATATAGATATATATATCTATATATATAGATATATATATATATATATATAATATATATATATATATATATATTAGAACCTAAACAAATCATCAGTTTATATGGAAAAAACAACCGGAACAGAATTCTTAAAGGAGCCACGTCCCATATTTTACAATTAAAACAACCACTAAACAAAGTGACATTGAAATGAACAAGAAATGAATATTATAAAGAATAATTTCCAGAGTAAAATAAACATTAAACCATCAATCATTTTATTAAAGGGAGAGATTTTGAGAGAAAATGTATATAATTATAACATCTGTTACAGTTAGTTTAGAGTATTAGAAACATGAAAAGTATTTAATTTATGGTAAATTGAAAACGTGCGATTAATGTGTGATTAAATCGTTGATTTGATTGATAGCCCTAATTACAATTAACACCTACTACTGGCATATTTACTACCATTGCGGCTTTTACTTTTAAAGCTACAACAAAGACAACACACAAATTTTGTATACATTTAATTTTTTGTATCTTTAATTGTTAGAGAAGTGAAGAAAGGCATGCAGGCAAGGTGGAGCGGGTGGAGCAGAGTGATTACAGGAGGGATGTGTGATAGAAGGGTATCTGTAAGAGTAAAAGGGAAATTTTATAGGGCTGTAGTGAGACCTGCAGTGTTACTACAAATACGGGGTAGTGGGTAAAATGAACAATGTTACTACAAATACAAATGAAGCATCAAATATGTGATATATTTTGTAACGTTATATTTTGTGGATTTTCATTTATGTTTGCCTCCCCCCCTCCCA
Organism: Kryptopterus vitreolus; assembly: GCA_030449085.1. Lineage (NCBI taxonomy): Eukaryota > Metazoa > Chordata > Actinopteri > Siluriformes > Siluridae > Kryptopterus > Kryptopterus vitreolus. The sequence continues at coordinate 14,775,724 of JACRUU010000027.1, read as the reverse complement.
GACCCCAGGTATTTATTTGCGAGTTTTGGTGATATGTCAACATCCGCAGCATCGGAAGCGAGCGCTAACAGCTGCTGTATTAGTGTGTGCAGCAGAGAGGACACTAATGGCTGATTAAGACCTTTGATTAGGGCGATTACACTGCTATTGCTCAACACGCTTGGCTGCTTACACACACAAACAAACACCGACACACACACACACACACACACGGACACACAGAAATAAAAAGGGGAAAAAAATGATTGTTTGTGTGTGAGTGAAACCAAACACAACCACACACCGAGAATATGACATTCATATACACAAAAATACTTTAATCATTCTAATCTAAGGTAATACTTATTATTTTGTTTTTGTTATTGTTGTTTATTTTATTTGACAATAGGAATCAATCAACCAGCGAACCAACCAATCAATTAAACACTCAGTGTATCAATCAACGGGGCACGGTGGCTAGCACGTTCGCCTCACACCTCCACGGTCCGGGTACGATTCCTGTCTCGGCCATGTGTGTGAGGAGTTTGCATGTTCTCCCCGAGCTTCAGGGGTTTTTTTTCTCCTGGGTTCTCCGGTTTCCTTCTGGTCCAAAAACATGGACGGTAGGTTGATTGGCACCTTGGAAAATTGTCCCTAGTATGTGAACGTGTGAGTGTGAGTGTGTGTGTTTGTGCCCTGTGATGGGTTGGCATTCCATTCAGGGTGTATCCTGCCTTAATGCTCATAGACGCCTGAGATAGGCACAGGCTCCCCGTGACCCGAGGGAAGATCGGATAAAGCCGTAGAAGATGAATGAATGAATGAATCAATCAATCAATCAATTAATTAATCAATTAAAGAATCAGATTATTTGAAAGCAGATTAATGATGCTTTGTGGGCGGAGCTAAATCACAGGCATGTAAAGTGTAATATGTGTGTAAGTGTGTGATCCCTCGGACACCAAATACACTCTGTCTTGTTGCTCCTGACAATGTGAAAGTGGTTTAGAACGTAAAGTCGGAGGGAGGCGTGGGAATCTTCGCGGTGTGCCGCTGTCAGGACGAGAGGACGCTGACCGGGACGCCGTTCTTACGTCTTTATTAAAAATAGATCAGTTTCTACAGTTAGCATTCGGCGTGGGATTTTTCCGTCCTGCTCATGTCCTTCTGACAGGCTTCATCACACACACACACACACACACACACACACACACACACACACACACACACACACACACACACCTACTGTGAGAGGGTCAGTGTGTGGGCATGAGTGAAAAATGCATCAAGTCAATAAAAAGAAACAAAGGCAATGAAATAGAAGATAATAAATAGAATAATAGAATAATAGAACTAATAAACAGACATCTAAATGCATGTTAATACAACTAATTCATTCATTCATTTTCATAGAAAGGTGACGTGGCAGGAGATAAGCTACACTTCTCATTATGAATAAAATAAATAACTTAATTTAAAAAGTAATCATTTATGTAATGAATATTACATCGCACGAGAAAGAGATTTCGGTGAGAATGGGACAGAGATGTAATGATGCTTGTGGAGGAATTTATGAACCTGGAATTTAACATTCCGCAACACGGATCACTGACGGCCTTATTTAGTGCTAAACGCTGCTTTGTGCGCTGAGACATGAGGGATGGAGAGATGGGATGGAGAGACAGGATAGAGGGAGGGGATGGAGATATGTGAAGGAGAGATGGGATGGAGATACAGGATGCAGAGACAGGATAGGGAGAAGGAATGGAGAGATGGGATGGAGAGACAGGATGGAGAGATGAGATTGAGAGACAGGATAGAGAAAAGGGATGGAGATATGTGAAGGAGAGATGGGATGAAGAGAGATGATCGAGAGAATGAGATGGAGAGACAGGATAGAGAGAAGGGATGGATAAATTTGAAGGAGAGATGGGATGGAGATACAGGATGGAGAGATGAGATGGAGAGACAGGATAGAGAGAAGGAATGGAGAGATGCAGCGGCGAGATGGGATGAAGAGACTGGATGGAGAGATGAGATGGAGAGACAGGATAGAGAGAAGGGATGGATAAATTTGAAGGAGAGATGGGATGGAGATACAGGATGGAGAGATGAGATGGAGAGACAGGATAGAGAGAAGGAATGGAGAGATGCAGCGGCGAGATGGGATGAAGAGACTGGATGGAGAGATGAGATGGAGAGACAGGATAGAGAGAAGGGATGGAGATATGTGA
>JACRUU010000027.1:14768511-14771011 GCA_030449085.1 Kryptopterus vitreolus | reverse complement strand
GTGGTTTATCCTCCTTGTGAAGGGGGACAATGATTGTCTTCTGGACAACTGACAGATCAGCAGTCTTCCCCATCACCACCATCATCATCCTCATCAAGATAAACACCACATCCACCACATCGTTATTATCACCATCATCTTCATCTCATCATCCCCACCACCACATCACATCACCACCACCACCACCATCATCATCACCATCACCACCACCACCACCACCACCATCATCATCATCATCATCATCACCATCATATTATCATCATCATCATCATCATCATGATAATCACCACCACCACCACCATCATTATCATCATCATCATCATCATCACCACCATCATCATCATAAGCATCATCATCATCATCATTGTCATCATCATCATCATCATCATCATCATCATCATGATAAACACCCATATCCACCACATTGTCATCATCATCATCATCATGATAAACACCATATCCACCACATTGTCATCATCATCATCATCATCATCATCATCATCACCATCATCATCATCATCATCATCATCATGATAAACACCACATCCACCACATCGTCATCATCATCATCATCCTCGTTATCATCGTCATCATCAACATCATCATGGTAAACACCACATCCACCACATTGTCATCATCATCATCACCATCATCACATCACCATCATCATCATCATCATCCACCATCATCATCATCATCATCATCACAGCACTTTTTCACTCATTTTTTATCATCTCTTACTTGGGTATTGATAAAAAAAATATTATGTGATAATGTTGATGTTCGTGTGGCAACGTATAATATTTATGGAAGTAGACTCCAGTGTCAGCACTCACACACACACACACACACACACACACACACACACACACACACACACCCATGCACACACACACACCCACGCACACACACACACACATACACACACACACACACGTACATGCACACACACACAACACACACACACACACACACACACACATACACACACACCACACACACACACACACACATGCACACACCACACACCACACACACACACACACACACACATGCACGCATGCACACACACACACGCACACACGCACACACACGCTTCCCTGGTGTTAGTGCTGAGTAGGGGATTTCATGTGTGGACAGAAGGCCAATTTTGAGCCGCTGCTGCATCGTAGCTGTAATTAGCAGAATGGAATAAAGCCCCGCCCCCTTGACCACTCTCATGCAACCCACACCCCCCATACCCCCCCTCCCTCCCATCATGCTGATGCTAAATTTAGCAGCGTTTGATAACTGCTTGAAGCGGATCCCGAGCTGAATTCCGAAGCTCACGCAGAGAGAACAGATAAATCCATTAGCATGTTATACGATCCCAGTTTCAAAAGAACACACACACACACACACACACACACACTACAGTTCAAGAACAAACAAACAATCAAATGTCCAAAAACTATACAGATGCTTGACTTCTTCACCAGCATATGAACTTCTACTCCAAACTATAACCACAAAGTTGCAATTTTCCTTTCACTTGAACTCAGAGACCCAAATCCGTCCAAGCTCCAAGCTCCGTGAAGATCTGCGTTACATGCTTTTGGAGGAGGTGGAAGATCACTTGCTATAAAGCTCTAAATACCTTTTGAGATTAACATGAACTCTAAATGCTCCCCAGGAAGCTCTTCACCTTCATCAATATTGGATGTTTACTAACACCCTTATAGAAGAAAGAATCTCCCCCAAAAATCCAAAGAAACATTTGCCCAGAAGAATGGCGTGTAACGGAAGATGGGATCCAGATGTTGGAATAGAATGTTGAAGAAGTGTGTAGTAATTATATGGTCAGGTTCGGCCCTCAGCAAATCAATGAATTGGGGTAAAAAAATATAATATATTATATATATTATATATATATATATAATATGATGATGATCAGTTAGAGCCACACACACACACACACACACACACACACACACACACAAACACACACACACACACGCACACACACACCATCTCTAGCACTCACACAAGATTCCTGTCCAGTCTGCGCTCAGTATACGTGTTTTTCTCTCTCTCTCTACATGGATATCTATATTTTTAACCTTAAAGCCGGGCCACGCTGTCTTCACCTCACACGGTTATATTTATCCCTCACGCCTCCATCTCCAGTTTCCTTCGCCTAAGAGCAGGTGGATGGATGGAGGAAGGGCTGATGTGAGAGGCAGGGATCGCTTCCTGCCGGGTCACACTGTCCCGGGATACGGAGAAAAGCGCAAAGGAGAGGTGAGAAGAGAAGAGAGTTCGGAGAGAAGAGGTGGGGAGAGGAAGAGAGAGGAGATGATTAGAGAGGATGAGATTATTCGAGAAGGGAAAAGACGAGAGGAGAGGAGAGGTGAAGAGGGGAGGCAGAGGAGAGGAGAGGAGAAGAAAGAAGAGGTGAGGAGAGGCTTAGAGTTGGGAGGAACGCAGAGGAGAGGAGATGAGGGAGAGGAGAGGTAAGGAT
>JACRUU010000027.1:14756011-14763511 GCA_030449085.1 Kryptopterus vitreolus | reverse complement strand
ATCACTACCTTTACTTTACGAACACCCTCGAAGCTGAATACAACTCCACAGAATCGAGTGGAACATCTTCCCAAAAGAGTGGAGCACGAAACCACAGTATTGTGTCTACTGTGATACTGGTTGTATATTAAAAGGTATGCTAAATGGATTTTACGGTCTAATTTTAGTCGTGAAAGCATTTTATTGATGTTTTAACAGGACACCAGAGGGGAATGTCGAATTACTCTCCTGGATCTTTTTTTTCCCTTTGCTTTAAACCTTAGATTTTTTACCATTTCAACCTGTAAGCTTTAGGGACTATGATTTCCAGGGTCACAGCTATGTTCATTATTGTTATTGTTATTGTTATTATTATTACTATTACTAATAATTATTTTCTTTATCTTTATTATTATGATATAATATAATGAAAATAATAATAGTAAATATTATTATTATTATTATTATTATTATTATTATTATTATTATTATTATTATCATCATCATTAAATTATTATATAGTATTATTATTATTATCATCATTAAAGTATTACTATCATCATTATTATTATCATGAAAGTATGCCTGTGTGCACAAATACACGTCTATGAAGATCAACGATTTCCATGTTGATGAACAACGAGAAGTTTGTTTATACGTTAGGTTAGTGCAGGGTTAGTGCTGAGAAAAACAACAACCCAAAGACACGTGAGTTTGTCATATACTATATACTATATATATATATATATATATATATATATATATATATATATATATATATATATATATATATATATATGTCCCATCAGATTTCTCCTGCTTGTCCACGCTCTTCTTCACCTGAACACCACCGATCTCACTCGGGTGCCTGTTAAATGACGAAACGATGCTGATTTTAAAAAAGAAAAAGAAAAAGGAAAAAAAAAGAACAGAAAACACTTCATTGGAAGCTGCTTCGTCCCCATCACCTCGACTGACTCTGTCCTGCTCTCCTCCAGCGGGAATGACGGAATGCTGGAAGGAAGCCAGTTCCCGATCCTGTACTCTATTTAAAGACAATACAGAGCTATAGGACAGACTGGGTATTATTAGGATCTCGTTTAGCGTCGAGATGCTAACATGAGCATCACTATATCCTAACTATTATTATTATTATTATTATTATTATTATTATTATTATTATTATTATTATTATTATTATTATTATTATTATTATTGTTGTTGTTATTTTTGAGGCTGCTGTTTGTCCACTATATATATACATATATATATATATATATATTATATATATATATATATATTATTATATTATATATTGGTCATTGGTGATTATTTTGTCTACACACAGGCTGCAGTGGGTTCGTCTTCTGCCTGGACTCCAGTGTTGCAGCGTTTATGGCGTACTGAATCAATCACGCTCGCTTGGAGTGCCGGCTAAAAGCCCTTTTCATGCTTCAACAGTATTAACGCTAACAGCCTCAATCCCTCACCGAGTAGCAGAAACTCCGATCCCGGGACCGGAATGGGACGGGCGCTCCGACTCCGGTGTTCTCCGCGTCACCTCGCAAAAGCGCACCGAGGCGCGAGGAGATCCTGACACCGCGGAGACCCATCACCACCCTTCTTTATCAGCTCTTCCACCGCCTTCTTCATCAGTTACTCTATCCACCTCCATCAGCACTGCCTTCCTCCTTCATCACCTCCTCCCACAGCACTGCCTTCAGCTCCTTCATCACCTCCTCCATCAGCGCCTTTATCACCTCCATCAGCACTGCCTTCAGCTCCTTCATCACCTCCTCCATCACCTCCTCCATCAGCGCCTTTATCACCTCCATCAGCACTGCCTTCAGCTCCTTCATCACCTCCTCCATCAGCGCCTTTATCACCTCCATCAGCACTGCCTCCTCCATCACCTCCTCCATCAGCGCCTTTATCACCTCCATCAGCACTGCCTTCAGCTCCTTCATTACCTCCTCCATGACCTCCTCTATCACCTCCTCCATCAACACTTCCTTCAGCTCCTTCATCACCTCCTCTCCTCACCTCTTCAGTCATCTCATCCATCACCTCCTCCATGACCTCCTCTATCATCTCCTCCATCAGCACATCCTTCAGCTCCTCCCTCACCTCCTCAGTCATCTCCTTCATCACTTCCTCCATGATTTCCTCTATCATCTCATCCATCAACCCCTCCATCACCTCCTTCATCAGCTCCTTCATCACCTCCACTATCAGTACTGCCTTCAGCTCCACCATCACCTCCTACATGACCTCCTCTATCATCTCCTCTGTCATCTCCTCCAACAGCACTTCCTTCAGCTCCTCCCTCACTCCTCCATCAACCCCTCTATTACCTCTTTCATCACCTCCTCCATTACTCCTCCCTCACTCCTCCATCAACCCCTCTATTACCTCTTTCATCACCTCCTCCATTACTGCCTCCCTCACTCCTCCATCAACCCCTCTATGATCCCTTCCATCACCTCCTCCATCGCTCCTCTATCATCTCCTCCATCGCTCCTCTATCATCCCCTCCATCACCACCTCCATCGCTCCTCTATCATCTCCTCCATCACCTCCTCAGTCATCTCCTCCATCACCTCCTTCATCAGCTCCTCCATTACTCCTCCCTCACCTCCCCAGTCATCTCCTGCAACATCTCCTCCATCATCCCCACTATCATCTCCTGTATCACCTCGTCCATCACCTTCTCCATCAAAACCTCTATCACTCCCGCCTTCATTATTATTATTTTCATTATTCATCCTTATTATTATTATTATTTATTATTATTATTATTATTATTATTATTATAAAATCTAATATTTATTGATATGAAAAGTGAAACGAAAGATGATGAATACATAAATGATGATGGAATAAACAAAAGAATAAGTAGACCATGAAGAAAGAAACAAACAAATGGATTAATAAAGAGATGAGTAAATAAATAAATAAATGGTTGCAAATAATAACAACAACAACAATAATAATAATAATAATAATAATAATAATAATAATAATAATAATAATAATATAACAAAACATTAAATAATATAATATTATAATAATTCCCTTCTATTCTTTGTATTCTTACTTTTTGTTTTGTTATAGTCTCTTCATGACCGTCGCCCCTACACAGACAACAGACGAACTGAAACTCCGACTTTCTGTGACTGACTCTCAAAAAAAAAAAAACAACAAAAAAAACAGCAGCGACGAATGAGCAGAAGAAGAAGAAGAAAAGAGGAAGAGGAGAAATACAGAAAGAAAAAAATGGAGAGAGACTTACCTCATTCTCCAGGGCGGGGCTTTGGGGGGAGGGGGGGGGCGGGGTCACAGTCACAGGTGCAGGAACTTTCTGGAAGACCTGGTGCAGAAGATGGAGGAGATAAGAGAAGAAGAAACGGTAGAGAAGCGTTTAGTAAAGGTCAAAGGTCATCAGGGCGGACGCGCTTTATTAGTCCTAATAGCGAAGACAAACAAATGTCCCATAAACTTTGTGGAGATTCATTTCTCCACCCGCGTGTTAGTAACGTAGTAATGTATGTGAGATGATGTGATGTGATGAAGTGCAGTCAGTGTTCACATTCATCCCAAAAGTTGACTTATGGGGCCCTACTGGGCCCTTGTGCAAGGCCCTTAAACCTCAATTTCTCATTTATAAGTAGCTTTGGAAAAATGTAGAGATCAAATCATTACTGTCTGATAAATAAACACACACACACACACACACACACACACACACACATCACCACAACAGCCGAGACCACCACAGGAAGTGTTCAACATATTTATCTATTCAGATTGCTTTATTTTTTCAAACCTCTGGTAGTCTCTGAAATAAGTGTACAATCTGTGTTACAGCACACACACACACACACACACACACACACACACACACACACACACACACACGATAAATAAAAGCAAGAGAAAAACATGCTGTCATGAATGTGTGCATGTGACACTTCCTTGTGTGTTTGTAGGTGTGTGTGTGTTAAACATGCATTATGAAATGACTCAGTGCCTTAGCGAAGGACACGACACACACACACACACACACACACACACACACACACACACACACACACACACACACACACACACACACACTCCTGTTCGATCATGATCAGAGTTTCATGAAGTCATTTTCACTTCCCCTAAATGAATCAATACAAAACGAAATCCAGAGCACGTGACATAGCGGCGTTATTAACCCTCGCAGCGCCGCTCATACCAGCACCGCCAACCCGGACCACGGTCACGAAGCAAAGCTCGCTTTACAGTGTGTACTGTTGGACTGGATTGTGTTATTACACTATAGTGTCCTGTGTGATGTTGTATTGTGCTTCTTTGTGTTGTGTTGCATTGTATTGCGTTGTGTTACGAGGCACTGAATTGCAAAATTGCATAATTATTTGTTTGGTATTGTATTGTAATATACTATATTGTCCTGTGTTATATTCTGTTATGTAGTGTTGTGTTGTGTTGTGATTTGCTGTGTAGTATCATATTATATTGTGTTTTATTGTGTTATCTGGTGTTTGTTTATATTGCATATATAGTGTTGTGTTGTGATTTACTAAATATTATCATGTTATATTGTATATTATATGATATCTTGTATTTGATTGTATTTTATTAGAATAGATAGATGAATAAATAAATAAGAAACAATGAAAGAAACAAAAAAAGAAAGAAAAGTTAAATAAAAAAAGTAAAAAGGGGAAAAAAAGATGCTCAAATAATGAAATAAATAAAATGATGAGCAAAAGAAGACAAGTAGGGAAAAAAGTCATAAAAATCGAGGGGGGGGGGGTGTGAAATGAAGAAATGTTTGCACCAATAAATAAACAAACAAACAAACAAACAAACAAAGTGCATTATTCAGGTAATCAGCATGTGTAACTGAATGGGGATTGGACAGCAGAAAGAAAGAAAGAAAGAAAGAAAGAAAGACGGAAAAGAGACGAAAGAAAGAAAGAAAAATTGCATTAAAAAAGTAGAGGAAAAAAGGGGGGAAAAAGATGATCAAATAATTAAATGAATAAAATGATGACCAAAGAACAAAAGTAGGAAAAAAAAGATCGTGGCAGGAAAATAAAACAAAGAAATGTTTGCACCAATAAATAAACAAACAAACAAACAAGCAAAGTGGCATTATTTGGGTAATCAGTGAGTAACTGAATGGAGATGAGTGCATAGTTTTTTTGTCGAGCGGGTTTTTCTCTCCTGAGAGACGGTTTCGGACAGCAGAAAGAAAGAAAGGAAGGAAGGAAGGAAGAAAGAAAGAAAGAAGGTAAAAAAAGAAAGAAAGAAAGAAAGAAAAGTTAAATTAAAAAAGGGGGGAAAAAGGGGGGAAATGATTATCAAAAAATTTATAGACTCAAGAACACAAGTAGGAAAAAAAGATCATGGGAGGAAAATGAAACAAAGAAATGTTTGCACCAATAAATAAACAAACAAACAAACAAACAAAGTGGCATTATTCGGGCACTCCATTCAGTGCGTAACTGAATGGAGATGAGTGCGGCGTTTTTTTTTGTCAGGTGTTCGCTTTAAAACTCTCGGCTCCGGCTCTCGGTCCGAGTGCGCTCACTGTTACTGCGCGGCATATCGTACGCCTCGTTATCAGCCCGAGTCCTCGCGACCTCCGTCAAGGACGAGGAGAGTCCAAGCTCACGCGAGCTTTGCGCCCATCGAGAGTGAGACGATGAAGAAATAAATGTGAGACGTTTGGATAGACAGCGCTACAGAAGTGAAGCTGATCTCACAAACATTCCTCTGTGTGAAACTCTTGAACGAGGGCTTTCAGAGAAGCGAAGAAACAGGACGCGAAGGAAAGAACAGAAATCATTTTATCATTTTCTCTCTTTCTGTCACACATACTCCCACACACACACGCACGCACACCTCGGCTACGTCGTGTCCACGCTTCGGAGGAAAAACCCCAGAGTCGTGACACACGGTTTCGGTGGGTGAACGTCTTTTTCCAGAAGTTTGCTCCTTCGCCGGTTCGATCGTAATTACTCAGATCTCTCAGAATTCACACGAGGCCTTCTGCTTTTACTTGACTTTTTTACTGTGTGTATGTGTGCTGAGTGTTGGTGCATAGCTTATATATGGCTTCCAAAGCCCTGAGCAAACACTAGCTCTTTAGCCAGAGGACAGATTATCAACGCGACGTTAGCGCCTCGGTACTACACTGCTACACAAATACTAGGGATTTACACAAAGTACTGCACAGAGATTTTAATCTGAATTGGACACACACACACACACACACACACACACACACACACACACACATTGAAATCAAACATGAAATTATGAGGTAAAACATTTCTCATGAATCGTTTTAGACCTTTTTGCCACCTTTAATGTCTGCGACCGGAATCAAACACAACCTTTCTTTTTATCTCTCTCTCTTTCGCTCTCTCTCTCTATGACACACACACACACACACACACACACAATCCCAGTATGTATTTATATGGTTATAATGTTGTCCACGCTAAAATACTGAGCGCTGCATTGCAATCAAAATGGTGTGATTTAATTTAAGTTGAGGCGGGTGTGCCTCATAAACACACACTCACACACACACACACACAAACACACACACATGCTCCCAGTATATATTTATATGGTTATACTGTGGACCATATGAAATACTGAGTGTTGCATTACAATCAAAATGGAGTGATTTAGTTTGTTTAAGTTGAGGGGGGTGTACCTCACACTCACACACACACACACACACACACACACACACACACACACAGACTTTGTGTTTTGCAGACTTTGTGTTGACTTTGCATTGTGTATTATGCATCATGGCCATTTCTTTTACATGGTTAAAAAAAAAAAAGCTTCAATGTAAAAGAAAATAACTTTTTTATGTTCATGTATATGAAACGAATAAAATGAATAAATGGAGAAAGAAAGAAAGAAAGAAATAAAGAAAGAAAAAAGAAAGAAAGAAAGAAAGAAAGAAAGAAAGAAAGAAAGAAAAAAGAAAGAAAGAAAGAAAGAAAGAAAGAAAGAAAGAAAGAAAGTTGGACCCCGACAAGGGCTAAATTGTAGTTCACTATTATGGCGGGTAGAAGGTTAGGGACATAAAAGTCGTGTGTATGTGTATTTGTGTGTGTTGTGTGTGTGTGTGTGTGTGTGTGTGTGTGTGTGTGTGTGTCTCAGGATTGCTGCAGGAAATGAACGTGGGCTCCCAGGAGGAAACAGATCAGTGTAATGACTGGGCGAGAGCTTCTCCTGCTCTTTTACTGACCTCCGTGCATCCTCTGCAAATCTCTCACACACACAGACACACACACACACACATACAAACCACAACTATCCCAGTTCTAAGACAGATGCATGATGCACGATGCACCTTCACACACATTACACACTCGCTAAGAAATCTGTAGCAGGACACTGGAGTGTGTGAAACCCCTGGGACACCTGCAGCTTTCTTCTCTTATAATGTAGATCAAATCCCTCACTGCCCTCCGTCTACAC
>JACRUU010000027.1:14478511-14746011 GCA_030449085.1 Kryptopterus vitreolus | reverse complement strand
CTTTAAATATCCCTCAGGAATAACCATTAAAAGAACAGACTTAAATAACCAAGAAGTATGATTCCTTTGGTTTTAAGGTAGAATGATATCAGGAGCCTGAAGAAGCATTAAAGAATCTGCAGAATCATTTTCCACCTGTTTTTCTGTTTCTCCTCTCTTTATATATATATGTGTGTGTGTGTGTGTGTGTGTGTGTGTGTGTGTGTACCTGTGACCTGTGTGTGTGTCATGCTCTGTTTCCTTTCACTTTGTGCATCTTTCTGAAACTTCTCTGCTTTTTTCTCTCTCCATCTCTTTTTTCGTTTTTCCATTCTTTCTAACTCTCTCTCTCTCTCCCTCTCTCTCTGTATATAAATCCCTGAGTTCTCTCATTGTCTTTCCCTCTTTCTTCCCCTTCCCTCACTCACTCTTCCTCTTTCTCTCTCTTTGCCTGTTTTTTTTCCTGTCGTTCGTTCAGTCGTATTCATTCCCGTCGCCTCCAGAATAAAAAAAAATTGCTCTACACTCAGGCGAAAAGGAGAGCGAGAGAGAGAGAGAGACAGGCATAAGCATTTTGCCGCGTGGAGAAGGAGGCACGCGCCCCGGCTGCGTTTGGAAGACATGTCAGCGTGCGGCAACCAGGCCTTGGCACTCGTCTGACAAATAGCGAATCCATGATGGTGAGAAAAGCCTGTAATCATACACTCGGTATATCTCCAGGAAGACGGTATGATCTCATCCTCAGCGCGCACGGTATTTTTAGAGGTTGCGTTAAGCTCGGCGTAATGATAGGTGGCACCGGCGGAGTCTTCGAGTCGAAACGAAAGACGCCTCGTGACACGAGCTTGCATCTCGTCGAGATACGGAGAAGCGTCTGCTTTTATTCTGGGTTTCTTTATGAAATAAATAAATAAATATAATGCATGTTAATGCAAACGAACGTTAATTTAGACCCCTCTGATTCAAAAGAGTATCAGCCGATCAACAACAGTAAAACAATCGACAACAAACCACACGGCTACACGGTTAGTGTGAACAACGATCCATTTACAGCATTTAGCAGAAACCATTCATATTTGGATTAAGGGCCTTGCTTGAGGGATCCAAACGGGCAGCTTTGTGGCCTTGGGATCTGAACTCACAACCTTTTGGTCGTGATCTCCATTGTCTTGGAGTATAAATGCATTTTTATTCATTTTTATTTCTTATCAAATGAATACATAATTGAATCAAAGGTATTCAGAATGAGCATCGATAAGCCTTGCAAAGTCTAAAGAGAGAAGTCCATATAACTCTCCTATTCCGATGGCGTAGGTTCCAGCCGTATCTCCGGCGCTATAGAGTATGTAACACACCTGCGTTATCAGCGTAGAAACCCAAGGGTCTGCAACGTTACGCCGCCGATAGCGTTACTGCGCAAGCTCTTATCAGAAAGGTCAAAATTGTCGGGATTTTTTGTACTAATATGGAAAGTAGGGCACGAACATACATTTCTCAAGTAGGGCTGCTGGTTTCGAGGATGACTCTTACAAGTACCATGCAGAGGTTTACACTCGAGTCTCATTCAGTGACCAGATCACACCTACAACGCACCGACAATGGCGTAGTAGACTTTTGGGGTCACTCAGATGGAGGATGAGGTTCCTCTCAAGGTTGTGAGAGTTTTTTGTTTTTCTCAGTGACAAAAAAACACCGATGCAGTTTAATTCCGATCGTGCTTTTAATTGTCACTAAAGCAGTTTGATATCCCTGTAACTATGTTACACAACACAAGTATTAAAGCACGACTCAATATAGAACCCTATCCTAATCCTCAACAATGAATGGCCATTCATTACAAGTCCATTATTATTGAGGTTATGATTTGTACACCAATGGAGACCCGAGTGCAAAACTATTTGTGGTGATTGTAGTCATGTTGTTTATATTAACTGCATTCCAAATCCATCTTTGAAACAGCCTTAAAAAGTTCTTTCTGAATGTGTTGATGCCGTTCAGAGCGTTCAAATATATCAGAGATGCCGACAACAGCAGCTCTGATATGATATATATATATATATATATATATATATATATATATATATATATATATATATATATATATATATATATATGGGGGGCCTATCTCACGGTAAGGCAGGCCGGATGGAATGCCAATAAGCACAACAATGGAACTACCCTGGACCATTCACACACACACACACATTCGGAATACACGGTGGTTAGGCAATGTTTTTGGTTACCTGAGGGAGGAGGCAAACTCCACACAGCACGTTCGCCTCACACCTGCCAGGGTCCGGGTTCGATTCCCGTCTCGGCCATGTGTGTGTGGAGTTTGCATGTTCTCATGTTCTCCCCGTACCTCAGGGGGTTTTTTTCTATCCGGGTTCTATGGTTTCCTCCCGGTCCAAAAACATGCACGGTTAGGTTGATTGGCACCTTGGAAAAATTGTCCCTAGTGTATGAATGTGTGTGTGAATGTGTGTATGTGTGCCCTGCGATGGGTTGGCATTCCATCCAGGGTGTATCCTGCCTTAATGCCCATAGACGCCTGAGATAGGCACAGGGCTCCCCGTGACCCGACGGAATATCAGATATAGCTGTAGAAGGAATGAATGAATTATATTATATTATATATATATTATATATATATATATATATATATATATATATATATATATATATATATATATATATATATATATATATATAGATATATATATATATATATAATCAATAACATTTGCACATTTAATAAAATAAGCATTCCTTAATCAATAACTGAAAAGTCCGGTGAGGTTTAACGCGTGTACTGTGTAAGGGAGCCGGGAGCTCAGTGGATACAACATTTCACTTCAGGAAGACTTTGGTATTACTTTAACCCTTGACCCCCGTATTCAACGACAAACAAACCGAGTTCAAATGTCACTTTCAATTGATTTTTTGTTAGCCTATCAGTGTTGGTTTGTGACTACGTTGCATCACGTCCAGTGATCACTGTGTCTGTGTTTGACGAGGACGGCCTTGTTGCATTGTCCCGGCATGTTGATCACGTCTGGGCGCACAGACGACTTCAGACCACAAAGACAAAGAGAGAGAGAAAATCATTAAGGCTGAGAATTTGTGAAGGTGAGATGGAAAGCAAGAGAGAGAGAGAGAGAGAGAGAGAGAGAGAGAGAGAGAGGTGGTGGGGGTGTGGTGACATATGCGAAGCAAGTTTCAGCCTTATGGTACGTGACAGAAGGCATCACAGCAGCTTCTACAAGAAATGAGTAATGTTTAACAAAAACAACAAAAACAAAAAAAAAAAACGGAAAAAAAAGAATCGGGTTCAACTCTGGGTTTAAGTTGTCATGAGGTCTGTGAGTTTTATTCAATATTTATACTAGATTATTTATACCTTAAATCGATTTAAACACATTTATTCATTCATTCATTCATTCATCTGCTCTTTCTAACTCATTAAGACCATTCTTCTTATCTTCTACCGCTTTTTATCCGTTCTTCCCTCGGGTCACGGGTAGCCTGTGCCTATCTCAGGCGTCTATGGGCATTAAGGCAGGATACATCCTGGATGGAATGCCAACCCATCGCAGGGAACACACACACACACATTCATACACTAGGGACAATTTTCCAAGGTGCCAATCAACCTACCGTGCATGTTTTTGGACCGGGAGGAAACCGGAGAACCCGGAGAAAAACCTCCTTGAGGCACGGGGAGAACATGCAAACTCCACACACACATGGCCGAGACAGGAATCGAACCCGGACCGTGGCGGTGTGAGGCGAAATATCTGCCTGTCTAACCTCAAAAACGATCTAAAAATAATTATATATATAGATGAATATAGAACCGTTGAACAACAGTAAACCAGTCGACAACAAACCACGGCTACACGCTTAACAGTGCTCCGTTTACAGCATTTGGCAGAAACCATTCATATTTGGATTAGGGGCCTTGCACGAGGGCCCCTCAGTGGCAGCTTAGTGGCCTTTGAACTCACAAATTTCTGGTTGTGATTTCCAATGTATTTTCCAGTGCCCTACTTCTTCCTCTGAATATGAGGAAGCATCTAAAAGTTAATAATGTCGCCATTGTCCAAGCTGAAACAGTTGTGTAAGAGCCATTAAAGCTACTTGTTCATTTCGCTTGAAGTGTTGTGTAGTTGTGTTTTAGTGATTTGAGACGTCTCTTCCAGGTGTCGGGGGTGATGCTGATGTCATTTCCGGTCAGAGCCGGTAGAACATTTCATTTCAACGCTTTTCATGCAAAAACATTTCAGCCGTTCAACATTTCGATAAATTACTAACGAAACAAGTTTAAATGAGTGCACAAATATTAGTCTTTCTGACCTGTAAAAAAAACAACACAGATATCTGACATTCTGATTTATGTCTGATCCAAAATAGTACAGAAGAATAGGCAATGCTAATCGAAAAATGTACACAAACGTATTCTAGTCTGATCTAAAAAGCACACTATGTAGGCCTGTCTGAGAATAGTACATAAATATCCAAAAGAGTAGAAATATATATAGAGAGAGTATCTAATGTGAAATATAGACACACCTGATCCAAAACAGGCTTATAGGCATATAGTGTTTTTTATTGGGCAAAACACTAAGCATTTGTTTATGCTTTCACACACACATGCACACACACACACACACACACACACACACACACACACACTCACCACAGTCCCTGACAAAAGTCTTGTCGCTTATCTATTTTGTAGAAAACCCCTGCTATTAACCTTGCTATTATTGACTTTTAATTAATCAATTGGTGTTAGAAATAGCTCGTATGAACAGCTAAAACCCTCCCAAATGATGTTTAATGCACTGAAATAAATTAGTTTCACTGAAAAAAGATTTATCATTTAATCAAAACAGAAAGGTCAAATTTTGGCAAGACAAAAGTTTTGTCGCCTAAACAGAAATTGAACAAATTTACTGCAAATACAAAAATATGTCAGCAAATTAAGTAGTGGTGCTGTGAGATCCAAATTTAATATCTTGTATGACTTCCATGAGCTTGAAGGACTGCATCCATGCGGTTTGGCAAGGATTCATACAACTTATTGATGAAGTCATCAACTTATTGATGAAGTCATCACGAATAGCAAAGAAAGCAGTCTGCAAGTGCAAGCCTCCCAGAGTTCATCAATATTTTTTGGTTTAGTCTTCCATGCTTCCTCTTTCATCCTACCCCACATATGCTCAATGATGTTCAAGTCTGGTGACTAAGCTGGCCAATCCTGGAGCATCTTGATCTTCTTCGCCCTGAGGAACTTTGATGTGGAGATGGAAGTATGCGATGGAGCACCATCCTGCAGAATTGCAGAATTTGGCCTCTTTTATGGTTGGGAATATAAGAGGTAGCTAAGATTTCTTGGTATTTTAGACTATTGATGTTGCCTTCCACCCTGTGTGTGTGCAGATCTCTCGTACACCCCCATACTGGATGTAACCCCAGACCATGATTTTTCCGCCACCAAACTTCACTGTTTTCTGGGTGAATCTCGGATCCATGCGGGCTCCAGTAGGTCTCCTGCAATATTGCGGCGACTGTGGTGTAATTAAACAGAAGATTCATAAAAATTCTTCTGAAAAATCCACCTTCCACTTTTCCAGCGTCCATCCTTTTAGCAGGCTGTGGGCCTTGGCAAATGCCACACGGTTTTTTCAATCGTCTTTTGTTTAGTGCTGGCTTCTGGGCACTGATTCGATTCGATGGAGGCCATTTCGAGATAGAATCCGACAAACTGTTCTGTTGTTGACACGGGGACTTCAGGTGACCAGGTCTCGTGGAGCTCTGCTGCAGTGGAAAATGGGCTGGCCTTGGATTTTCGAGCCAACAAACGGTCCTCTCGAGCAGTTGTCTTGCGGGGTCTGCCTGACCTGGGCTTGTCAAAAACGTCCAGTCTCTTCAAATCTTTTTTTATCCTCTGTACTTGAAATCTGAGACACATTGAAGGTGTCTGCCACATCAGCACATCAGCAGTGGATCTGGTCTTCAGCCTCTTGATAATCAAAACACTTTAGTCTCAGGGTGAATCTTAGGCATGTTTGCAGAGGTCTAGTTGCAGTTGAGGTGAAGGTCTAGTGTACTGGGGTTCTTTTTATGCACACCTGATGAGACCTAATTGATCCATTATTAGTCACAGGTGAAGCTCATATGACAAGGCTCATATGACAAGGCTACAACACTTATGTCTTTGCAAAAATGGACTCAATGGGCTTTACCAAGCTGTGAATATTAGAATACTTTTTGACAGTTTCGTTTTGCACTGAAATATTATTACAAAAGCTGTTGGGATTAAAATGAGCCATTTCTTGTAAAAAAATCTTGATTAGATCATTTGAAGTCTGATTCAAATGAGTGCACATATATAGGTCTGTCTGATCTAAAAAAGTACAAAATCTGCCTTTGATCATTTCTACGCCCGAACAAGTCTGCATCATATAAAAGGGAGATTTGACGTATCGGTTAAGGAAGGAGTCGCCAATATCAGTCAGAGGTGAAATCTCGACAGTTTGTACAATAAAAAAGGAGCGTTTGCTTTATGCGGGAAGTGAAAGCTGTTGCGTTTTGTTCATGTGCAGGAGTTTCAGTGGAAGTTATTATGGAGTATTTAAGGCAATGATGAACTTTCAAATGTAGGACTCTCATGAAACACCAGATGATCCATCTTTCCATCAGCAGATTAGTGAGAGGCGCCCTGGGAATCTCAATTTTCACCCGGCTTATAGAATGTGGGCAGAGCTCCGGGCGCAATTCCGTCAAACTCATCTATCATCAGGTCACATCCTGGGAGGACGCGAAGGGTCCGGAAAGGTCGACCTGAACCAGAGAGGTATACGTCCGTTTCTTGTCGCCATTAGATCCTCTGACGCGTCAGGAAGGGGGGGGGAAGTCATATTAATAAATGTATCGGAGCGGTGTGAATGACACACGAGGACGCAAAGGTCAGAAAGCTCCTGATGGACCTCCAGGGTGTCCTCAACTCACCTAGCACAAGACGTACCCTTGTAGCTAAACGAAGTCCAGTGGGGCGTGTTCATGGAAGTGTGCAGGTTATTATATCAATTGTTACATATAGATTATTACATGTCAATGATAACGCAAATTCACTTTAACGGCACTAATGTTATTAACTCTGTGCATTACTATGTGAGTGATCTGCTCTTTCACTCTGCATTGTGTTGGCAAACGAATGAAACCTGAACAACAAAGAAGAAAAGAAACTTCAGTGCATCCACTCACACTTTTCCCCGAATTACTCCGACTAGCTGTGCATTCACAACAGGTATGATCTCCTCACTATATTAGCATATATTACAGTATGGAACCTTACGCAAGCGCATCACATTCCCAAATCCGTATATACGGAATAAAGCACATTTTTCTTTTGTGAATCATATCACCAGTTCACCTAAACATATCACCAGTTTATATGGAAAACAACCGGAACAGAATTCTTAAAGGAGCCACGTCCCATATTTTACAATTACAACAACCACTAAACAAAGTAACATTGAGATTAACAAGAAATTAATATTGCAAGGAATAATTTCCCAGAGTAAAATCAATATAAAAAAATCAATAATGTTATTAAAGGGAGGGATTTTGAGAGAAATGTATATAATTATAACATCTGTTATATTGAGTTAGAGTATTAGAAACATGAAAAGTATTCGTTTATGGCGCAAACTTGCGATTAATCACGAGTTTACTCATGGAATCGTACGATTCCATATTTGAATCAGCCCTAATAATAATAAAAAGCATGAAATAAAAAAGTGTCGTAACGTAAAAAAAACAAACGTTAAGGGCTTTTCCAGCAAAATCGATAATAGAGTACACCTTTGATTCATTCATGAGCGTCACACATATTGTGTGTGTGTGTGTGTGTGTGTGTGTGTGTGTGTGAATGCATTGTCAGTAAATCAGATGTGAACACTTGATAAAGCAGCGGGTCAAGGAGAGAACGCGGTGTACGTGAGCGCGGTGGTTGAAGGAAACGACGAGGATCTACAGTAAAAGAGTTCGGATATGACAGAACGTTTCGTTACGGTCTGCGCCCTCCGCGTGGGCCGCTGACCCACACGCGCCACCGCCGCATTAACCGAAAACATGACTGCGTGTTTTCTGTATCAGCAAACGTGCCATGCAGCATCAGATGCTATCAAACAGGATGTGAGGTTTGATTTTATAAGAGCGGATCCTGAGATGATTCGGAGAGCGAGAAAACGGAAAAAAAATATTGCATCGTCAGGCCTGGTGTGTGTGTGTGTGTGGGGGGGGGGGGTGGGGGGGGGGGGGGTGTGATTGTGCATGTTTTGTGTTACGGTATACACCACAAGGCAAGATGATTCATTTTTTTCTCCAACAGCAACTTCGAATGCAAATCTGATTGGATAATTGCACGGCGAATCGCTTCGGGGAAGGACCTGCTGCAAGACCCAATGGAATTTTCCCTTCACTTGAACCATGAGAAGCAAACCAGCTCCAGCATCACGACGCTCCAGAAAGATCTGCAACGCTCATCATCTCAAAGCAGATTTATACAATTCGGTTAATTATGGTGTGTGGGAATGGAGATCAGATTGTCCCTGATTGTTCCTTGTTGAGGAAGCCGATGCGATGGCGGTCATGAGAGGAACCGGACTGAAAAGAGAACCCCGTCCTCATATGGGTGTAGACGGATAGCAGGAGTTCAGAAGTCCCACTGTGTGTGTAGGCGACTGAGTGTTCACGGTTCATCAGAAGCAACTAGGGGGCGTCTTCATGGCATCCCAAAGACACTTTCAGACAAACAAGTAAACAAAGTTCAAAAACACAAAATTAGAAAGAAAAAAAAACAAAAACAAAAATGTTATATTGTTTTTTTCTTTGGTTTCTTTTTCATATTTAAAAAATAAATAAAAGTTAAGCAGTAAACAAGCCAACAAACAAGTTGAATAATAGTATTTTATTATAGTGTGAAAAAAAATACAACATGAAAAAGCAAGCAAACAAAACAAAAGTTCACCCAAAATGCCACTAAGTACGCAAAAACACAAAATTACAAAATAAAATAAAACAGCAAGGAATTAAACAAATGAACAAACAAAAAATGACATTATATTCTTTTTTATTTGATTTATTTTTAATATATTTTTAAATAAAAATAGAAATTAAGCACTAACCAAGCAAACAAGCCAAAAAAAAAAGTTGAATAGTAGTATTATTATAGTGTGAAAAAAAAATCAAGTTTCAAATCCAAAGTTCATCAAATAATTACATAAATTAAAAGTTAAATTAAAAACATAAATACATAAATAAACAAATGAACTATTTTAGCAAGAAACGTACGGGCAAACAAACAGACTAATACACACAAACAGTGACTTATCCTTATTCTTATTTCATTCCTATTTTTCATTCCTTTTACACACACTATTTTCATTTTTTTCCCCCATTTATTTATTATAAATGTCTGCCATTTATTTTTTCTTTTATGTTTACATGTTTACTGCATGTGGCACTATGTATGTGTATGTGTATGTGAGAAATAAAATTCGGATTTGACTTTGAAGAATCACGCACAAATCGTATGGTCAGGTGTCCACAAGTTTTTCCTGGAATAGAGCGGCATTCCGACTGCGAGCTAAACAATGGAGTGACCACCGTGTGAGTGTGTGTGTGTGTGTGTGATAGACAAGGAAACAGTGAAATTCAGTGTATGTAGAATCACAGGGTTATTGTGTTGCCTCGGAAGTGTCAGGCGTGGTGGAGTAATGAACTCTGCGCGACCTCAGGAGTCGTAACATCGCGGCCTCGTGTTTCATAAATGAATTCAACTCTGAACCGAATGAACTGCTGTATTTTGTAACGCAGTAATCACATAATTATGCGCTCATTTGTCTACAAGGTTTTTTTCTTGTCCTAGATGATCAGCGATGTCGAGAAGAAATGGACTTTGTGTAGGGAAAAAACATTCTAGAAGTATAAATATAAAAAAAAAA
Organism: Kryptopterus vitreolus; assembly: GCA_030449085.1. Lineage (NCBI taxonomy): Eukaryota > Metazoa > Chordata > Actinopteri > Siluriformes > Siluridae > Kryptopterus > Kryptopterus vitreolus. The sequence continues at coordinate 14,736,016 of JACRUU010000027.1, read as the reverse complement.
GAAAGTTGGAGAGGCAAAACCGACGTAAAGAGGCAAAAACGAGATAAGTAAAGAGATCAGGAGAAAAGAGGAAAACACAAAGACATTGTGTTAAAACATACGGTAAACAGATATACAGACAAACAAAATAAACACATGTTAATTAAAAAGTTGCAATATTTTATTTCATTTGTTCTTGTCTGTTTGTTTATTGCAGAGTCTTTGTTTTTTATTAAAAATACAAATGACAAATAAATTCACTAATAAATAACTAAAATGAATACAATTTTGTATTATTTATATATTATATTTATTATATATTTTTTATTTATTTTTTTATATTTTTTTAAATAAAAATAGAAATGAAGCAATAAACAAGCAAACAAGCCGAATAATAATAAGTATTAAGTATATAGTGTGGATAAAAAAAATCCAAAACACAAAATAACAAATGAGAGCAAGTGCGTCAAAACAAACAAGTAAACAAAGGTCAAAAACACAAAATTAAAGATCAAAAGAAGTACAGCAAGGAAATAAACAAATGAACAGAAAAAAAAAACAAATCAAAATATTCTTTTGATAAATAAGATAAATGAAAATGCACAAAATACACAATCAATTATAAATTAAATATTAAAAACATAGATACATACCTAAACAAATAAACACATTTTAGCAAGAAAAGTATAGGCAAACAACAAGACTAATACACACACATACACACACACACACACAGCTTCAGCTTTATGAAAAAAAAAATAATAAAAACTTACGTACCAAACAAGTCAGCAAACAAACTAACAAACAAGATTTGAGCCAAAATCCAGATCCAGATAAATATTTATATTTAAAACTATAACAGTGACGCGTTTTAAATGAAACTATAACAAAAAACTATAACAAAAACACGTCAACCCTATGGACAACAACAAACCTATAAAATAAATAAAGAAAGAAAGATCATTTTTATTGTCTAATATTATTGATATATCCATTGATATTATAATTAGGGGCGGAGCTAATGCTTTACCTGTTATTAGTAATGAGTAGCTGCTGTTTTAAGACTTGATGATTATGATCATCTTTTGTCACAGGCAAACAGGCAAACACACACACACACACACACACACACACACACACACAGACTACACATTGTCACGAGTGGTGTTTGTGATCAGATAAGAAAGGAAGTTGGGGAGATGGATAGAGTTTGTCTGGTCTGGCTGAACAGACGGATGTTCGTTAACCAGGCCATCTCTTTCTTAGAACCTGAAGAGGCCCATACAGAATCCCTGCCACTGTGTGTGTGTATGTTTGTGTGTGTGTGTGTGTGTTTGTGTGTGCGTGTGTGCATGTGAACCGCTGGCTTCAGTTGGAGTCCAGAGGCACTCGCAGGTGTGTTAACTGTTAACTCTTAGAAGACATCATACTTGTCATGTGTGTGTGTGTGTGTGTGTGTGTGTGTGTGTGTGTATGGCCAGGTTTCTGGGAATCTCTCTGCCTGAGGACAAGAAAGAACAACAGCTGGACTTCTGGGTTCTACCCTGCCTTTAGAGCATGACTGATCTGATCTTCTGAATCATCATATGTATTAATACTGACTACAATCAAAGTGCATACATACACACACACACACACACACACACACACACACACACACACACACACACACACACACACAGAGACATTAGTTTAGAATGTTTCCCATGTTGTTTGTTTGTGTTGTTTTAATTTAAGATGTATTTTTATGATTGTATTTTATTTTTACTTTTCATTATTTTCATAAATGTCTTCATGTGAATAGTTTCTTTTTCTTCCTTGAAAATGAACACAACCTCAATCTCAGGAAACAAGAAGATCGTGCAACAAAAACAAACATACATGTCGTTTTAAAACCTCACACCGATTTGAAACAACTAGCAAACAAACACAAGCAATGCAAACAACAGATAAATAAAGTCCAGGCAAAGCAAAGCACAACAAACAAACAAACGTATTCATGTTTAATTGTTAAATATGGGACGTGGACGTGGCTCCTTTAAGAATTCTGTTCCGGTTAATTTCCATATAAACTGGTGATACGGTGTTTAGGTTATACGGAAGCGCATTGCATTCACTAAAGAAAAATGCGCTTTATTCCATAATAAAAATGAGTAAAATGAGTAAAAGTAGACAGTATTTCAAATGAACAAACAAACCAAAATGTTCCTGTGAAAACTCAGACAAATGAAAACACACATTTTCAATAAATAATTAAAGCAGCAAACAAGTGCATTTAACACATTTTACATTTAATAATTAAAGTAAATATGTTTAAGCAATTTTTGCTAAAATAAGCAATTTTAGCAAGAAAAGTACAGTCAAACTACACAGACACACACAGCTTTATAAAAAAACAAAACAAAAAAAACAAGGGATATATATATATATATATATAGATATATATATATATATATATATATATATATATATATATATAAAATTTTCATGTGGAACGCTTTCGTGTTCATCTTGTATTTATTTTCAGACCGGCAGAAATCTCACTCCCTCCAGCATCTGTGCAGATAAAACAGATCTATTCAAATCCTCGACCCGGACCTCCCGACCCGGACGAGAGCACATTCCATCCTGCTCCCGCGTTCTCAATGCTCCATCTTTAAGGACTAAGTGAGTTACATGAACGTCTGCGTGCACGTGGATGGAGTCCGCTGAAGGAATAATGGTAGAAACACACTGACATTCACAGGCTACAATTACAGCACCGGGCCAGACGGTCCCTTCCTAGACACCTACACCCGGAGAACAACGGTGTGATTTGTACTCTCACAAGGGTGTCTCTCATGGCAGGGCCTCGTTCCCCTGTGCTGTCCTCCATAGAGAGCGTTCATATTGTGTTATTAAAGCTAATTCGATAAATGCTAAAGACACTGCCACTTGTTCTGCAGCTAATGAAATGATCATGATGTAAGGAGTCATGTGTTTCTGAATGGAGAACCTCATTTATGGAATCTCGACATGGGACTGAAGGACAGGGCACTGTGGCTTAGTGGTTAGGACGTTCGCCTCACACCGCCAGGGTCGATTCCCGTCTCGGCCATGTGTGTGTGGAGTTTGCATGTTCTCCGCGTGCCTCAGGGGGTTTTTCTCCGGGGTTCCCCAGTTTCCTCCCGGTCCAAAAACATGCAATCTAAGGTGGATTGGCACCTTGGAAAATTCTCCCTAGTGTATAAATGTCAGTATGAATGTGTGTGTGTGTGCCCTGATGGGTTGGCATTCCATCCAGGGTGTTTCCTGCCTTAATGCCCATAGACACCTGTGATAGTCACAGGCTTCCCGTGACCCGAGGGAAGATCGGATATAGCGGTAGAAAATGTATGAATGACATGGGATTGAAGTGTAAACAGAAAACCTTAAAACTGTAAATAAATCCCTAAATATCAGCGAATCATCTTGTCAAAAGTTTTTGGACACCTCACCATATGCATTAGGGACATCTCATTGCGTCCTCACATTACCTTTTAGGAAGATGTTACACCAGATTTTGGGGGTGGGCTTGTGAAGATTTGTGCTCATTCAGTCAATCGATTGAAATATTTATTCACGATTAATTGCACGCTGGCTGTGAGTTAACTCGTTTTTCAGTGCACCATAAATTCATACTTTCCATGTTTCTAATACACTAACTAACTATGTTATAATTGTATAACATCTGGGAATACTAGGTTGCTGCTGTTAGATGTGTTAGTGTGTATGCCTCTGTGGACATTAAAAATCCCAGGATGTCTTTTGATAAAGAGTAGAGGCGTGTCCTCTGCATCCCGGCCAAATTCGCCCATTGGCTTCTGACCATCACGGCCTCCTAGCCATCATATCTACCGATTGGCTTCATCATTGCTATGTCTCCTCTCCACCAGTAAGCTGGTCTACGGTTGGAGTTCTGGTGGACTATGGCTGCCATCGCATCGTCCAGGTGGATGCTGTACACCGGTGGTGGATGATGAAGAGATCCCCATCTCATAATATAAAGCGCTTTGAGTGTCTAGAAAAAATTCTATATAAATGTAATGAATTATTATTATTATTATTATTATTATTATTATTATTATTATTATTGCATTATGCAATTCTCTCAAAATCTCTCCCTTTAATAAAATGATTGATTATTTAATATTTATTTTACTCTGCAAATTATTCTTGTAATATCGCTTTATTGCGTAATACGGAGTTGGGAATGTGATGCGCTTGCGTAAGGTTCCATACGGTAATATACGCTAATATAGTGAGGAGCTTAAGGAAGCGTGAGTGGATGCACTAAAGTTTCTTTATTCATTTCTTCTTTTTTGTTCTTTCTTGTTTGGGTTTCGTTCATTCACCAATATAACACAGAGTGAAGGAGAAAATCACTCACATAGTAATGCACACTGCGTTATTCACGCGTTAATAACATTAGTGCCGTTTAAGTGAATTTGCTTTATATAAGGCAGGTGTGAAAAAATGCTGTCAACAAAGAATGCTTTCAAAAACGGAAGTGTTGATTATTTACTTTCATCAATGAATGAAATGCAGTGAATGAAGAAAAGAGAAACAGAAATGAAATCGATATTTGGTGTGAAAACACTTTACCTTCAAAACAGCAGTAATTCTTCTAGATACACTTACACACAGTTTATGAAGGAACTCGGCTGGTAGGTTGTTCCATCATGGAGAATTAAACACAGATCTTCTGTGGATGTCGACATTCTCACATCCTTCTGTCTGTTCATGTAAATCCCACACACACTCCATGATGTTGAGATCAGGGTTCTGTGGGGGTCGTGCCATCACTTCCACTACTTCTAGTTCTTTATAAGGTACTCACACCAAATATTGATTTGATTTCTTTTGTTCGCTCACGTTGCATTTTGTAAATTGACAGAAATACAATCATTATTTATATTTCTGAAAGCACTCTTTGTTGCTTTGTTGCTTTTATGCTCCCAGTTTGAGGAGGATTTGTATAAAATCCAGGTAAACCCTGCGTAACCCCGTGTCGAGTCCTGAAATTAGACTGGATCTCAAATCGTCTTCAAAAAGTCTTCAAAGACCTGGAATGTTGTTTTTATTTGTGTATTCCGCCAATCTGACTCAGACAGATCGCTACACGCCGAGATTGAAAGTGTTTGGACATTTACCATATTGATAACACGTTCCCGAGATAAACCCTTACATAATCCACGTTGTTGTTGTTTTTTTTTTTTCTCTCCCCCACCACCCTCCGTTTTTTTTACAATGCTTTTATCTGAACTGACCTCGAACCCTCGAGCGTTTCGACATCGGGCCGAAAACAGAAAGTCGAGGAGCGGGAATGTTTTTTTTTTTTTTCTCCATCGCTATTGGCGCTCGTCCCTGGATCCACACAGTCGGGGCTCCGAAATTGAAAACATGTTTTGTGTAACGTGTTTTTTTTTATCTTTTCCAAAATGAGGCGTCTTGAGGCATCGACTTGCGCTCGATAACATTAAGCAAGACGTTTGAGACTCGTTTTGACATCGCGATCATCTGGATCGGCTGAACGTTTTCATTAAGAGACAGTTTTAGTGATTTGCAATACTCGATGCAATCGTGCAAAATGACATCTCGGCATAAATCTGTGCTTTTTTTTTTACAGTGAGAAGAGTTTTTCTGGGTTTTTGTTTTTCTTTCCCTGTGTGTGTGTGTGTGTGTGTGTGTGTGTGTGTGTGTGTGTGTGTGTGATTCCTCTTAAGCTGGTTGTCAGCACTGAGGACTCCAGCCAGGTATAGTAATGTGTGCTCTCATTAAACGCCAGAGATCCATATGCGCATGAGATGTTGAGGATGTGATTATAAAACAGCCTGGACGTGTTATAAAGCAGACTGAAGATGAAACCCATTCGCCGTATGACACGCGCCGTATGACACGCGCCGTATGACACACATGTATTCTCACACATTTCTAATCACGAAGGCAAAATGTATCCACCCATTCATTATCCACACATACATCCATTCAACAAAATATCTATCCATCCATCAATTGTTTTGTTTGAAACAATTTCAGTCCATCCATCCATCCATCCATCCATCATCTATCGACTCAATCATCCATCCTATAGAACTTCAATTCATCCATCCAACAAAATCTGTCCATTGTTTTAACAAAATTCAATCCGTCTATCCATCCACCATTCATCAAGCCGTCCTTCCTACAGCCATCCGTCGACCCAATCATCCCCCCTATTGAACTTCAATCCATCCATCCATCCATTTAAAAAAAATCAATCCATCCTTCAGAACTTCAGTTCCTCCATCCAACAAACTTCAGTCCATCCATTGTTTTAAAAAAATTCCTAAAAAAAATCTATCCACCATTCATACAGCCATCCTACCTACATCCATCCATCGACTCAATCATCCATCCTATAGAACTTCAATTCATCCATCCAACAAAACTTCAATCTGTCCATTGTTTAAAATTTTTTTTATCCATCTATCCATCATCTATCATCTATCCATCAACCATCTGTCCAGCCATTCTTCCTACATCCATCCATCCATACAATCACCCATCCTACAGAACCTTGATCCATCCACCCATCCATCCAACAAAACTTCATCCATTAATTGTTTTGTTTGAAACAATTTCAGTCCATCCATCCATCCATCCATCCATCCACTCAATCATCCACCATATAGAAATTCAATTCCTCCATCCAACAAAATCTGTCCATCGATTGTTTAAAGAAATCAATCCATCTATCCATTCACCATTCATCCAGCCTTCCTTCCTATATCCATCCATTCATTTTTTTTTAAAGAACTTCAATCCATCTATCCTTCACAACTTCAATTAATCTATCCATTGTTTAAAAAAAATTCAATCCATCCACCATCCAAACGTACATTCATTCCTCCGTCCAATAGCCCATTAATTGTTCTAAAATATTTATCTGTACATCCATCCATGTATTCATCCATCCATTGTTCTAAAACTTCAATCCATCCGACTATTCATCCAACAAGTACAGTTAAAAAAATCAAGCAGTGGGAAATTTGCACTAGGATCTGTGCATTATGTAGTATCATTTTAAATTATTCATTCATTCATTCATCTTCTACCGCTATATCCGATCTTCCCTCGGGTCACGGGGAGTCTGTGCCTAACTCAGGCGTCTATGGGCATTAAGGCAGGATACACCCTGGATGAAATGCCAACCCATCTCAGGACACACACACTCACATTCATACACACATTCATACACTAGGGACAATTTTCCAAGGTGCCAATCAACCTACCGTGCATGTTTTTTGACCCGGGGGGAAACCGGAAAACCCGGAGAAAAACCCCCTGAGGCACGGGGAGAACATGCAAACTCCACACACACATGGCCGAGACGGGAATCGAACTGGCGGTGTGAGGCGAACGTGCTAACCACTACGCCGCCGTGCCCCCTCATTTTAAATGAATTAGTGTTATATTAATAAACCATTTCAGATACTTTGAATTGAAAATTGTATTGCAGGTACTTTGCTATATACTGCTTTACTGTAAAAGTTTTGAAATCATGGCTGTTATGCCTTTATTCAGTTGACATTATTTAATATAATTCCAAGTTTGCTTACGAGACAAGTCGCTCGGCTAGACGGGTCGTTTTAAAGCGTTATTGTTGATGTGAATGAAGTGGGAATGCAGGAGAGAAAACGACCCAAATCGTTTGCATTTCCTAAAAGAGGTAAAGCGGCAGGTCAGCAAGCGCACACCTGCGTTTCTCTCATTCCTGGTGTGGGATTGGATATTTTGGTGAGAAGCTCTACCAGATGTGTTGATGATTATAGTGTTGGTAATTACAGTGCTGAAGGGGCCGCAGGCTCAGATGTGCATTCTGACAACCATGACCCTCGGATACATTTCCACAGGCGGCATGACGATGCTCCTACCACACCCTCTCACCTCGAATCACTGCTTTTATACATGGACAAAAAGCTCAGCGTACCTTCATGTACTTCAGTACTGCCATAAAATAAAAATTTAATCCCATCCTATAAATCCATCCATCCATCCGTCCATCCATCTGGAACATCCAATGTTTTTGAGCATGCACCAAACTACACATCATTCCAAAACATCTCAAACATCGTAGAATATTCATTCATTCCTCCATCCATCTATTCATCCATCAATCTGCTCTGCCATTCATCTGTCCATTCTGCCATCCATCCATCCATATAGAACATCCACTGATTTAGAGCATGCACCAAACTACCCATCAGCCTAAAACAGCTCAACTTAATCATTGAATATTCATCCATCCATCCATCCCTCAATCCATTCTGTTCTCCATTTGTGCAACATCCATCCATCCGTACACTGTTTAAAAAAAAATGTCAATCCATCGATCATCCACCATCCATCCATCCATCCAATAACCCATTAATTGTCCTAAAATATTCATCTATCTATTCATTCATCTATTTGTCCATCTACTTACTCATTCATTCATCATACATCCATTCATCCCTTCTGCTATCCATCCAGCCATCCATCAATCCATTCTGATATCCATTCATCCATCCATCCAGTCATCAGTCCATGCGCCCATCCATCCATCCATCCATCAATCCATTCTGCTCTCTATTCATCTATCATCCATACAGCCATTAGTCAATCCATTCTGCTAGCCATACATCCAGCTTCAGAAAAACATGTATCCATTCTGCTCTATATTTATCCATACATCCATTAATTAATCCAGCCATCCCTCCATGCATTGTGCTATCTATCCATAATATATTTTGCTATCTATTCATCCATCATCCATACATCCATCAATCCATTCTGCTATCCAAACATCCATCCATTCTGCCATCCAAACATCCATTTATCTATCCATTAATCCATTCTGCTCTCTATTCATTAATCATCCATCCATACATACATCAATCCATCCCTCCATCCATCCATCCATTCATCCGTCCATTCATCCATCCATAATGTATTCTGCTCTCTTTTTATCCATCATCCATAGATCCATTAATCCATCAATCCATTCTGACATCCATCCATCCATGTTTCCAACCATTAATTAATTCTGCTCTCTAGTAATCCATCATCCATACATCCATTAATTCATCCATCCATCCATCTATCCATCCATAATCTATTCTGCTCTCTATTTATCCATCATCCATAGATCCATTAATCTATCAATCCATTCTGCCAGCCATCCATCCATCAAACCATTAATTAATTCTGCTCCCTAGTCATCCATCATCCATACATTCATTAATTCAACCATAGATCCACCCATTCTGCCATCCATCCATCCATCCATCCATCTATCTATCTATCCATAATCCATTTTGCGCTCTATTCATTTATCATCCATACATACATCCAACCAACCATCCATCCATCCATTCATAATGTATTCTGCTCTTCACCTATCCATCATCCTTACATCCATTAATTGATCCATCCATCGTCTTTAATAACAGAAAAAAAACATCTCCTTCCATAAATGAACCTGATATAATAATCACGTTGGATCAGCTGTTTCTGTGTAAATGACATTGTATTAAAATATAAACCTTATCACTTTTATTTCTGACCAATCAGACTGTTCGGTGTGGCTGTAGTACTAAACTTGCTAAAACGTGGAAGTAAACACATTCACCACATCTCGTCACGTTTCGTCACTCGTTACAACGTCAAGGCTTGTGTTAACAGTGTCAAGGGCCGACACGGGAAATTGTAGCTGCTAAGCTGAGAGGTCAAAGGTCACGTGAGGTCATGTAAGGATTACACGAAATGCGCATTCTCCGGGGATGCGAGTCTCATAAATATACAGCCATGTTGAAAAAAAGAAGAAAAAAAAGAAAAAGGGGACGTTTGGGAAATTGGTAAACAAATCGGTAGACAATTTATGGGAAATGGGTGCATAATGTATGGATTCCCAGCCATGCACTTTTTAATTAAACTTTGTTTTCCAAAACTGTTTCCTACATCGTCGTCATCCATCTCTGTCCATCTCCGTGGTCCAGGTGCTCCACCGAGGGCTTTTGAATGGCAAGCCCCGGATGACACCGCTAATAATTTGTTACGCAGTGAGTCCTCTTACTAACCAGCGGATTAGATGGAAATTGGTTTGGCAGAAGGGCTTTTCGCTGCGACTGTAGAGTTTCACTGCTAACAGGATTTGCCATCAGCTCAGTATATCAAAGTCGGCCCACTTCGATAAGGAGTCAGCACTTCGCCAAATTAAAAAGTGACCCACAGGTGGTCCTCGCTCCCATGCCGACAGAGGGATCGGGAGCTAATTGCTTTTTAATTCTGTTACGAAGCCCATCCAATTAAAGTGCTCGTTCTGAAGGATGGGCTGGGGAAAGGCGGAAAAAATGGATAGAGAGTGAAGCTTTACTACAGACTGGGGGGGGGGTGTATTGAGAAAAAAAAGGTGCTTTGTAAGACAGTTGTGTTATTAACCCAGAGAGGCTGAGGGAAGTCTAATTTACATGAGGCTAGCAGGAAACTCCAAGTTTCTGCAAATCAGGTGGAAAACAAACATCCTGATCTGTTGCCGATCTTCTCCTTACATGGAATCGTTAGGTTTCGCCTGGGGGTAAAAGCACAGAAGCTTACGTGATACCATTCATCTTAAAGGTAAACAATTTTACTGGATTTGCTGCGATGTGACTTCCAACCGTGTACTTGCAGTTGTGAGATCCAATCCCATCAATGTAAGCAAGGAATTTAAGCACAGAACACTTCAGGGGATATAAAGGAGATAAATATAAGTTGATCTGGATTAAGAGCATCTTCCAAATTACGCCAACGACATCAAAGACTCGGCGCTGATGTGTTATATATTAAATGCTGGTTAGAATGCTTAATTACCTAGATTAATGCTTCATTATGCAAATTACAATATACGGGGTGGTTTTAGCCCAGTGGTTAAGGGATTGGGCTCTGGACTGAATTGTCACAGGTTCGAGTCCCAGCCGAGCTGCCACTAGTGGGACCTCGAGCAAGACCCTCAATTGCTCAAATAAACCGTTCAAGTCCCAGCTGAACCAAACATTCTAGTCCACTAGTGGGCCCTTGAGGAAGGCCCCTAACTCCCAATTCCTCAGTCTTCCCCAGCTGTTAGGATTGCACAAGCCAGTGCCGGTCCCAAGCCCGGAGAGATGGGGAAGGTTGCATTAGGAAACTCATCCAGTGTAAAACATGTACCAAAACTAATTTGCGGACCATCCGCAGTGGCGACCCCGGAAGAAGCCGAACGGCAAAAATATGCAAATTGCAATATATGGGTAAGTGGTAGACCATTGTGCTGTGGACCAAAACGACACAGGTCCAAGTCCCAGCCGAGATGCCACTAGTGGGACTCGAGCAAGACCCCCAATTGCTCAGTCTATCCCAGCCACACAAGACAGTGCATTCCTGGTGCCGGTCCAAAGCCCAGATAGATGTGGAGGGTTATGTTAGGAAGCCATCCAGTGTAAAAACATGCACCAAATATAACTTGCGAACCAAAAGGAGAAACCAAAACGAAAAAAAAAAAAAAAAAAAAAACACAAAACAATGCAACTCGAAATATATGGAGCGGTTATAGCCCAGTGGTTAAGACATTGGGCTCTGACCGAAACATTGCAGGTTCGAGTCCCAGCTGAGCTGCCACTAGTAGGTCCTTGAGCAAGGTCCTTAACCCCCAATAGCTCGACCAATCTGTTCTAGTCCCAGCCGATCAAAATGTTCAAGTCCACTTGTGAGCCCTTGAGGAAGGCCCCTAACTCCCAAATCCCAAGTCTGCCCCTGCTGTTAGGGTTGCAAAACCAGCGCATTCCTGGTGCAGGTCCCGAGCCTTGATAGAGGGGGAGGGTTGCGTTAGGAACGGCATACAGTGTACAACAGGCCCCAAATATAATATTCAGATCATCCACTGTGGCGACCCTGGAAGAAGCCGAAAGGAAAAAAAAATGCAAATTACAATGTATAGGGAGATGGTAGTCCAGTGGTTAAGTCTTTGGGCTCTGGACCAAAACATCACAGTTTCGAGTCCCAGCCAAACAGCTACTAGTGGGCGCTTATGCAAACTACAATATATATACAGTACCTACCGTGCATGTTTTTGGACCGGGGGGAAACCGGAGAACCCGGAAAAAAAAACCCCGAGGCACGGGGAGAACATGCAAACTCCACACACACATGGCCGAGACGGGAATCGAACCCGGACCCTGGCGGTGTGAGGCGAACGTGCTAACCACTAAGCCACCGTGAACCCCCATTTATATATATATATATATATATATATATATATATATATGATTTACAGAATCCCTTAATGTAAGTACACTTTATAGTTGAGAATCTCAAATACTATTTAATAGGGGTCAACACAATTTGACAACAACAACAACAACAACAAAACGATCGCTCAAATAGAGATAGCATGCATCGTAAAATTGCTTTTAGTAAGAACCAACCAACTCCATATACATGTCTGCGGGTCCAGTTATGCCCGCGATAACTTTACTGGAGTATTTTGAGCTAATGTTTGTGGAAACCTGGTGGTAAAATTGTAATATATATTTCCACATGTAGTCCTCATGATAACACACTCCAGAGGAGATCATCCGCATCCTAACATGACCTGTTGTTATATACAGTAAACCAGCAGATTTTTAGAGTTCGTGTAAGCGATGCAGTTTTCACGCTACGTGATTCCCCTGTAAGATACAAATGCTTCCTGGTGAAACAGCGAGGTCGTGACCTACAGGAAAGCACCTCCTAGTGCTCACTTTAAAGCTGTTCAGCGGTCTGATGGAGCTGGATACGCTGCTGAGATGAAAGTGTTATCTCAAAAAAGAAAGAAAAAAAGCGGGGTGAGAAAAAAAATAGAGCGTACCTAGAAAGTGTATAGCTCATACACACACACGCGCGCACGCACACACGCACACACACTCAGAGCCAGAGAGGAAGTGAGTGATAGAGAGAAAACGCTTCTGTACATTCCCGACAAAAAAAGAGCTGAGAGTGTCTTCCTTTGTAATCTGCTTCACTGTGTGTGTTTGTATGCGCGTGCATGGTTGAGTTTGTGTGTATGTGCATATGTGTGTAAGAACATTTATCAGTGTGTGTGTGTGTGTGTGTGTGTGTGTGTGTGTGTGTGTGTGTGTGTGTGTGTGAAAATATATGTTGTGTGTGTAATCATGTGGCTGTTTTTCGATTTTTGTTTGTGAGTCTGCATGTGTGTATACGTGTGTGTACTTGTGTATGTATGTACTGTATGTATGTATGTGTTTGCATCATTTGATGTGTGTGTGTGTGTGTGTGTGTGTGTGTGTGTGTGTGTGTGTGTGTGTATATGAGTGGGAAAAAATGTGTTGTGTATGTGTGTAATATTTTGTCTAGGTGTTTTTCTCTTTTTGGTTGCTAGTCTGCATATGCATATAAGTGTGTGTGCTTGTGTATCTGCTGTATTTATGTATTGTGTGTATGTGTTTGTTTGCATGGCTTGATGTTTGTGTGTGTGTGTGTGTGTGTGTGTGTGTGTGTATGTGTGTGAAAAAATGTGTGTTTTTCCATTTTTGTTTGCGAGTCTGCACGTGTGTATAAGTGTGTGTGCTTGTGTACTGTACTGTACTGTATGTATGTGTGTGTTTGCATGACTTGATGTGTGTTTTCTTGTGTGTGTGTGTGTGTGTGTGTGTGTGTGTGTGTGTGTGTGTGTGTGTGTGTGTGTATGTTTCAGAGAGAGTTTGTATGCGCATGCATGGTTGAGTTTGTGTGTATGTGCATATGTGTGTAAGAACATTTGTCAGTGTGTGTATGTGTGTTATATAGTGTGTTGTGTGTGTGTGTGTGGTGTGTGTGTGTGTGTGTGTGGTGTGTTGTGTGTGTGTGTGTGAAAATATATGTTGTGTGTGTAATCATGTGGCTGTTTTTCGATTTTTGTTTGTGAGTCTGCATGTGTGTATACGTGTGTGTACTTGTGTATGTATGTACTGTATGTATGTGTGTGTTTGCATCATTTGATGTGTGTGTGTGTGTGTGTGTGTGTGTGTGTGTGTGTGTATATGAGTGGGAAAAAATGTGTTGTGTATGTGTGTAATATTTTGTCTAGGTGTTTTTCTCTTTTTGGTTGCGAGTCTGCATATGTATATAAGTGTGTGTGCTTGTGTATGTGCTGTATGTATGTATTGTGTGTATGTGTTTGTTTGCATGGCTTGATGTGTGTGTGTGTGTGTATGTGTGTGAAAAATGTGTGTTTTTCCATTTTTGTTTGCGAGTCTGCACGTGTGTATAAGTGTGTGTGCTTGTGTATGTACTGTATGTGTGTGTGCGTTTGCATGACTTGATGTGTGTTTCTGTGTGTGTGTGTGTGTGTGTGTGTGTGTGTGTGTGTGTGTGTGTGTGTGTGTGTGCATGTGTGTGAAAAAATGTGTTGTGTGTGTAATATTGTGCCTATGTGTTTTTACATTTTTGTTTGTGAGTCTGCATGTGTGTATAATTGTGTGTGCTTGTGTATGTAGTGTATGCATGTATTGTATGTATAGTATGTGTGTGTGTGTGTGTGTATGAGTGTCTGTAGGTATGGGTTGTGTATGTATGTGTTGAGAATGTATGTGTGTATGAGTATGTGTTTTTGTGTCTTCATAAGTATAAGCTATTTTGTGTGTATGAGTGAATGTACATAAGCATATGTGTTTGTGTGTTTGTGTGTGTGTGTGTGTGTGTGTGTGTGTGGTGTGTGTGTGTGTGTGTGTGTGAATTTGAGACTATGAGTGTGATTTTGTGTACAGATACACATTTTGGGTGTGTGTGTGTGTGTGTGTGTGTGTGTGTGTGTGTGTGTGTGTGTTTGTTACAGAGGAATTCAAAAATGTGTGCCCCCCCTCCACCTTTCCCCCCCTCCAAAAAGACAGATTTCTGTATGGGAAGTTGTAAAGTGTGTCTCAGTTTTACAGTTTATATAGGACTGACATTAACTGCCAAAAAGAATATTAGAACAAAAAATATTAGGAAAAAAATTAAACAAAAACTAAACAACCAAATAAATAAATGATCAAAACTGGGGCAGAGCAACAAAATGTAACAAATTAAAAGTGACACAAAAAATACACTATTTTGTAATATATTGTATGTTAAATGTTATGTAACTCGAAAAGTTGTTCTAGTTTCGCCGAAATTATCCACACTATAAATGTCCAGTATTTTCCCAAATGTTAAATCTTCTTGTCCTATCTGTGTTTATTCCCATCTCTGAGGCCGTGGCTGCTGCAGTCTAATAGAGATGTAGTTGGATTATCTCCAGTCTCGTTGTGTATCTACAGCGTGCACTCTTAGTACCTTACAGTTCCAGCGTCTACCTCACACTTATCTGGAAGAGATCCACAAATCCAGTGTCCTCTTCATCCCGTCTCCTCCGGGCCGAGGGAAGGCAGCTCGTCGATTTCCGTCATGTTTGATCGGGTGTTTTTATCATCCCAAAGCTGATTGTTTGCTTTTATATTTGAAAGGAAAGGACCGTGGATGCTTTGCTATCTGATTGAGAAGTCAATATGAGGTCGATCGATAGCATATACAGTCTCTCGAGTGACGCTGACGTCTGTCCACGGCTTGCGCAACACGCCAATGATTGGAGGGTTAAAACTGTTACATGTTATGTAATGAATATTCAATCAAAATAAGTGTCTATATCAAAATATAAAGTGTTTATATATAACATTTCTGTGATAATTTTTTTTGGACTTTTTTCTGTCTAAAAAGTAATTAAATGACAAATGAAAAGAAGCTTATAGAACTACGCCCAAACACACCTTTTAGATGAAAAGAATGGGACACTCCTGACCCTTGAAACCTGCAGCCAGAAAACCACACTATCACACACTCTGTGTTTACAGCGGAAACGCACACACACACACACACACACACACACACACTTGCACTGTTGAATGGTTACTATTCAGGTTTGTAGCAATAAATGACAGTGACCACTATCTGTTTAAAGGTGTGTGTGTGTGTGTGTCTTCCCTCCATTTTCAAGTGAAAGACTGTTTTTTTACCGGTAATACACACCTCTGCTGCTGACTCACTCGGATGGGAAGGAAACAAAGAGAGGATTCTCTTGTGCGGAGGAGTGTTGGGGGAGAAGTGTGTTTGAGGTGTGGGTGACAAAACGCACCTGCAGCTCAATCCCTATAGCTGCTACACCACACTCCAAAAATACACACACATACATACACACACATGCGCACGCAAGCTTTTTGTAAGCTTAGAAACAGGCGCCACACACAAAAATTCACATCCACATGGGCTGCCTCTTAACTTCCATAATACTCCAATTTACTGCCATTTTATTGCCTCTGAACTTTCACTTAACTACAATTATCCTGACACCATAGTGTCAAATTTACTGCTAGTTTACTGTCCAGATTAGTATCACCTCTCTGCCACTTTATAGACGCCTTAATGCCACCTGACAGTCACCATAAGGCCATTTTACTGGCGATTTAACTGGCATCTTACTGCCATGGTATTGCCACCTCACTGCCACTGTATTGCCATCTGGCACAATACTGCCACCTGACCCTTCCTCATATTGCCTCTTTTACTGCAACTAGAATGCCACGTTTACTACTGTGCTGCCATTTTACTGTAACCATGCTGCCATTATATTTCTATTTACTGCAACTTTTCTACAAATGTACTGCCACCTTACTTCCAATTTGATACTTTTCTGAACTTTACTGCGCCTGAGCTGCCACTTTGCTGCCACCATCCTGCCATGTTACCATCACTTTGCTGCCACCATATTGCCACTGTACTACCACTACTGTATTACCACTTTGTTGCCACTGTACTACCACTACTGTATTACCATGTTGCTGCCACCTTACTTCCACTACTGTATTACCAATTCGATTTTACCTTACTGCCACTGTCCTACCACTAGTATATTACCACTTTGCAGCCACAATACTGCCATTGTGTAACACTGCTGTATTACCACTTTGCTGCCACCATGATGCCACTGTACTACCACTACTGTATTACCATGTTGCTTTCGCTTTACTGCCACTGTCCTACCATTACTGTATTGCCACTTTGTTGCCACCATACTACCACTTCTGTATGATCACCATACTGCCACTCTACTACCATTACTGTATTGCCACTTTGTTGCCACCATACTACCACTTCTGTATGATCACCATACTGCCACTCTACTACCACTACTGTATTTCCACTTTGCTGCCACCATACTGCTACTGTACTACCACTACTGTATTACCATTTTGCTTTCACCTTAATGCCACTGTATTACCACTACTGCATTTGGACTTTGCTGCCACCACACTGCCACTGTATTACCACTACTGTATTGCCACTTTGCTTTCAACTTAATACCACTGCATTACCACTACTCTATTACCACTTTGCTGCCACTGTACTACTACTTTACTTGCAGCTTACTGCCACTGAATTACCACTACTCTATTATCACTTTGCTGCCACCATAGTGGCATTTTATTCCCATTGATTGACTACTTTATTGTCACGTCTGAATCTGCTATCAGTCTGTATATATGTCTTTCTAAGTATTTATCCTTTATACACACATTTGTGCCATAAACACCTTAAATTATTTCTTTAGATCTTTGATTCATTCAAAGAGGACATTTTAATCCTGACCCAGATCTTGCTGCTGGATTTCTTTAACTTCTGCAAAGGTAGCATCTTTCCTCTCTCTCTCTCTCTCTCTCTCTCTCTCTCTCTCTCTCTCTCTCTCTTTTTTTTTTTTTTAAATGGCGGATTAAAGTAAAGCTGCAGGACTTCGGTCTATCAGCTGATGTCTGGTACGGCAAACCACACGTCTGACGAGCTCGTCTTCTAAAATAAACGAGTGAACTAAGCCTGGAGATGCGTGATGTAATGCATAGTTGTGTGGATCAAAATCTTTTCACCAGATGAACAGCAGTAAATATTTTACTACCACTAACCGTTAAGTGTAAATCACACTGAAAGGTGGCCTTCGTCCAAAAAAAGATGGGGGCCCTCGTATTCCTCTCATCTGGATAACACCCCCCCCCCCACACACACACACACACACCCACACACACATTTACTTACAAATGATTATAAAATAACATAATGTAATGTAATGTAGTAACATAATGACCTATAATGACCCATGATTTACCTTTATTTACATTTATTTTTTTGTAAAATCGACTCCTGACTGAGACTATAGAATTATCATTGAATGAGAATATTACATCATCCGAGTATCCCAGATTACTGTAAATGCAGCACTCATATGATGTACGGAGATACAAATGTTTTGGGTTGCCATGATCATCGAGATCCCTCTTCTACAGTACTTCTAAACCCTAATCTCTATATGATAAGCATACTTACACAACTCTATTATGTACGATTGGCAGAAAGGGCAAACGGATTGTGGTCACATGACCATTAGATCGGCGCGTTCTACCTTTTAAGCATCTCATCCCACGTTGGGTTGCCATTTGCTCTTAGAAAAATCTCTACATCTTCTGGGTAGATGTTTCAATAAAGGTTTTGGAGATTTATTCATCTGCAAGAGGGTTATTAAAGTCAGGAACTTGTACAGATAAAAATTAAAAAAAGGGATTTCCTGGGGTGCAGTCGGCGTTTACGCTCATCCCAAAGGTGTATTTAATAGGGTTTAGAGATCTATAGAAGGATATCTTCCACATATATCCAACCCATGTACTGCAGAAACCTCATGGATAAGGGCGTCTGCTAAATGCCATCAATATACTCGGCTAGTGCTCGAGCTTTTAGCGCAAAACCTAAATCATTAGAAAGCCGTTAGTTTACATTTAACCGCAATTAACACATCTTGTGAATGTACGGGTTTATTTCAGACCGATGTACGCATTCTTGTCGTTCTGTGGGATTTATTTATTTATTTTCCTGAAATGGATATCAGCACTCAAACCGCTCGCTCATCACCCCTAGCTGATCTCCAGACCTTTGTTTTTTGTGTTGTTGTTTTTCTTTCCCCCATAGAATATAAAACACATGAGTCTTATTCATCAGACCACGGCGCGTGATTTATGTTTTGCGAAAACTGGAATAGAAAACCACAGTGAAACATTTCGCAAGGGGACTTCCAGAGACAATTTTCAGGGTGATGACATGATGCCCTGTTTTATGAGCACACACTGAGAAGCTTCTACGCCACCTCGGTACGCGCCCTTTTCATCGCCGCTCGTAACGTCTGCATCACGACTATATTTGAAAGCGGTCTAATATTGTGAGATATTATTAGAAGGTCCCCGCTAAGAATACGATTGTTAAGAAAACGTCGTAAAAGCCGCGGAGCGTGAAAACGCCGTAAAAAAAAAAAAAAACGGAGCGCCGGCGTGAAGAATGGTGACTCTTTAGCTTTCTCCAGAGGTGTTCTTGTTAAGTCGGAGAGCCGAGGAGGGCTGGCTCGAGACCCGCGTCGGCTGCTCGGGAGGAGACGTGTTAATTAATCATTTGTGATGCGAGTGTGCCAGGGCTGGAGGACCGCAGCCAAACGTGCCTACGGCTACCTCCAACAAAAACACGTGCATGTGTGGCGAGTACACACACGCGTCTGGATGAATGCGTTGTGCGGAAACGCGCACGAGGGGAGGGAAGGGGGAGGGGGTAGTGCGTTCTTGTGCAAGAGCATGTGTGGTAGAGATGCGAGCTGAGGAGTGATGTGGAAAGTTGCGCGTCCCGAGCCAGCACATTAGTAGAAACTTAGCATGTCAAAAATGATGTCTATAACATTTTTAATTATTCATAATGGGGTAACAGGAGCACTGTGGCTTAGTGGTTAGCACGTTCGCCTCACACCGCCAGGGTCTGGGTTCGATTCCCGTCTCGGCCATGTGTGTGTGGAGTTTGCATGTTCTCCCCGTGCCTCAGGGGGTTTTTCTTTGAGTTTCCCCCCGGTCCAAAAACATGCACTGTAGGCTGATTGGCACCTTGGAAAATTGTCCCTAGTGTATGAATGTGTGTGTGTGTGTGTGCTCCCTGTGATGGGTTGGCATTCCATCCAGGGTGTATCCGGCCTTGATGCCCCAAAGACGCCTCAGATAGGTGCAGACTCCCCACGACCCGAGAGAGAAGTCAGATAAATCAGTAGAAGAGGAATGAATGAAAGAGTGAATGAGACCCCACAGCCGATGCCTCTGTGCAATTAAATTCTAATTCAAATTTTATACACATACAGCACAACAAAGACTAATCTGCATTATCACATATTGCCACATACCTAACTGGTATTGTTGCACTGCTATTATTCATGTATCTATTATATAACTTGTACAACTTATCTTTATACCAAGTACCGACTGTACAGACTCATAGTGCTATCTTAATTTATTAAGTCTCCTTTTCTGTTCTGTTACTGTCTAATTGCTACTGGATATCTATCTATCTATCTATCTATCTATCTATCTATCTATCTATCTATCTATCTATCTATCTATCTATCTATCTATCTATCTATCTATCTATCTATCTATCTATCTATCTATCTATCTATCTATCTATCTATCTATCTATCTATCTATCTATCTATCTATCTATCTAGCTATCTATCTATCTATTTATCTATAAGACCGTCCAACATGTAAACATGAAAAATGAAAGTAGACCTGAAAAAGATGACAAATAGTGTAGTACAGCAGGGGGCTCAGAACGCAGCCCTGAGGAGCTCCAGTGATGAGGTTGAGGGAGGATGAGGAGTGTTTTCCCACAGCTTGTGGTCTGTCCATCAGGAAGTTGAAGATCCTTTGACACAGGGATGGGAGTCCCGGGACCTCCAACTTAGAGGCAAGTATAGAGGGAGTGATGGGGTTGAATGCTGAACTGTAGTCCACAAATAGTATTTTCACATAATTCCCTTATCTATTCTATAACCTTTTCATTATCTACCTCTATATCCGATCTTCAACCCATCGCAGGACACACTCACACACATTCACACACTAGGGAGAATTTTCCAAGGTGCCAATCAACCTACTGTGCATGTTTTTGGACCAGGAGGAATCCGGAGAACCCGGAGAAAAACCCCCTGAGGCACGGGGAGAACATGCACAAACTCCACACACACATGGCCGACACGGAATCGAACCCGGACCCTGGAAGTGTGAGGTGAACGTGCTAACCACTAAGCCACCGTGCCCCTTTGGACCATTATATGAAAACGTCTAAACATTGTGTTTAGATGAAAATCTCGGAAAGGTTTTATGAAAAATGATTTCCATCTCTCCGCCGTGATGTGGCTAAAAAGAGACATTTGCAACACGGAAAGAATTTGTGATTCTCATCTCAGGCCTCGGTGGCTCGAGAGAGTAAAAATAAAGCACGAGTGAGCGGCTATAAATGCCTTGTGTAGGAAGTCTATGAACTGGCCATAAAAAGCCATGGTCTTGCAGGAGCCACACTTTAAGGATATAAAGCGTTTTAATGGGCCTACAGCCTGCGAGGTCACGCCTGACTGGCATGGCCGCTTTTATCCGCAGCCAAGTGCCGTTACCCCACAACGTGTTGCGAATGATTGCACACGAGGCGCCTCTCGGAGGGCCGTTTATGGAAGGGAGCATAAAAGTAAACAAGGAGGCTGAGTTGAGGCAAGAACATCCTCGTCCGACCTCCACATCATTGGCGGGGGGGGGGGGATTTCACTCCACACCACACCACACCACAGTCAGGACAAGACTCTGGAGTCCCTGTGGCTTTGCTGATTTGTACAAAACCACCAAGAAAATCGTCGGTTAATGATGTTAAAGGTCTATGCATGCTGCGGGAAAACTGCTTTTGATCTACACCGGCTCTCAATGAACACCAAAACTCCTGAGCCGCATGTTCTCTTTCCTGTTCTGAAAAAAAATAAAAAAACGTGTTTCATGAACGTGTAGGATTTTGACACAAAACACAACATTTTTTTCACACACAGTGAAATAAAAATAAAACCAGATTCAGCAGGCATATGCTGATCAGAAAATCATGTCAGAAATCACTTTGAAGCTTCATCGCTTCGGGAATTCGAAGCTACAGAAGCGTTCACTGCACTTTGAAGCTCCATCAGCAGCTCCCGCCCGCATCAGGTCCCTCAGGCCTTATTAAACATCAATTCCGTGTGTCTACATGACCAGGAACAATTTAAAGTGTTAATAAACATTTCTTTAACACATGATGAACAGGTACAATATGATGAGAACCATTGATGGATAGAATGTCAGGTGTGAATTGGCTGGTTCAGTGGGTGTATGGTTCTGGAATTTGAGACCAGGTGTGAAGAGTGGATTGGGTGGGGTGTTGTGAATGTGAGTGGATTATATAGCTGTGAACTGGTAGGATTGTGGAAAGGTTATGCTGGAATGTGGTTGGAAGCTGGAAGCTCCTACGTGAGGATTGGTGAATAGTGTATTGGTGGATTGGAGGAGTTGACTAGTGGATTGTGATTGGATGGAAGTTCAGGTGTGAATAGTGGATTGTGATTGGAGTTGGATGGATTGTGGATTGTGAAGTTCAGGTGTGAATAGTGGATTGATGATTGGTGGATTGTGGATTGGATTGGAATTGGGAAGTTCAGGTGTGAATAGTGGATTGTGAGGCAGGTGTGAAGAGTGGATTGGAAGGTGTGTGAATAGTGGATTGTGATTGGATGGAAGTTCAGGTGTGAATAGTGGATTGTGATTGGATGGAAAGTTCAGGTGTGAATAGTGGATTGTGAGTGGATGGAAGTTCAGGTGTGAATAGTGGATTGTGATTGGATGGAAGTTTAGGTGTGAATAGTGGATTGTGATTGGCTGGAAGTGGAGGTTCAGGTGTGTGAATAGTGGATTGTGATTGGCTGGAAATTGGTGGAAGTTTCAGGTGTGAATAGTGGATTGTGAGTGGATGGAAGTTCAGGTGTGCATAATGGATTGTGATTGGATAGAAGTTTAGGTGGCAATAGTGGATTGTGATTGGCTGTGAAAGTTAACGATATGAATAGTGGATTGTGATTGGCTGGCAATTCACGTGTGAAGAGTGGATTGTGACTGAATGGAAGCTCAGGCATGAATAGTGGATTGTGAGTGGCTGGAAGTTTAGGTGTGGACAGTGGATTGTGATTGGCTAGAAGAAGTTCAGGTGTGTATAGTGGAGGTGTGAATAGTGTGAGTGGGTTGTGATTGGATGTGAAGTTAGTGTATTGTGATTGGATGGAAGTTCAGGTGTGAATAGTTGGATTGTGATTGGATGGAAGTTCGTGTGAATAGTGATTGTGGATGGAAGTTCAGTATGTTAATAGTGGAATTGTGATGGCATTGGATTGTGATTGGTGTGAATAGTGGATTGTGATTGGTTCGTGGATGGATTAGTGGATTGTGATTGGATGGAAGTTCAGGTGTGAATAGTGGATTGTGATTGGATGGAAGTTCAGGTGTCAGTGATGCAGTTAAATGAAGTGGATGAGTGGTGTGAATGGATTGTGATTGTTCAAAGAGGTGGTGGAAGTTTAGTGATTGTGACTGGAAAAAGTTTAGGCATGTGAATAGTGGATTGTGAGTGGATGGAAGTTCAGGTGTGCATAATGGATTGTGATTGGATAGAAGTTTAGGTGGCAATAGTGGATTGTGATTGGCTGTGAAAGTTAACGTATGAATAGTGGATTGTGATTGGCTGGCAATTCACGTGTGAAGAGTGGATTGTGACTGAATGGAAGCTCAGGCATGAATAGTGGATTGTGAGTGGCTGGAAGGTTTAGTAGGTGTGGATAGTGGATTGTGATTGGCTGGAAGTTAGGCTCGAGTTCAAAGCATTACTACACAGGTAGTTTGGAATCGTCAGTTGGATCTAAAGTCATCCACTGCTTATACACACTTAGAACCTTAGGATCATCCAGTTCCAATTCCATCCAGAGTGAGACACAAATTGTACACATTGCCTACTGACCCTACTGATCTCCATGGAGGAGTTTTGCATGTGGTGGAACCGAATTGGATAAACGACTAAAGAGGTGGACCTTGGAATGGAAGGTCATGTGATGATCCATGAAAAGGTGTGCGGTCT
This sequence comes from Kryptopterus vitreolus, assembly GCA_030449085.1. NCBI lineage: Eukaryota > Metazoa > Chordata > Actinopteri > Siluriformes > Siluridae > Kryptopterus > Kryptopterus vitreolus. Next base: position 14,711,953 of record JACRUU010000027.1, on the reverse strand, counting down.
TCACCTCCAGATCAGACGCAAACACTCTGCAGTGTTCCCCTAACCCTGGATTATCCCATACATCGTCACGTTATCCCGGTTTGGATCATGGTGGATACAAACTGTATGAGTAAGTCAATGTTGACACACTTCCATATTCCACCTGAAGGAAATGTAAAGGAAGGGAAAAAATAAACTGTGGATATACAGGCATCAACACTGTGCAGTCTACACTCGGATGACATTAAGCAGGTGAGCTGGGTTTCTTCTCACACATGGCTCGTTGCTCTCAGTGCGGAGCCTTGTAAATGTGAAGTTTGTCTTGTCAGACGTCCAAAGAACATCGATGCTCGCCAGGAGACTTCATTAATTTCTCCACCAGGTTTTTTTTTTTTTTTTTTTTTTTTTTGTCGTCTTACAAATGAGAGTGAAATCATTATGGTTTAGAGCCAGATGTTTTACAGGAAGTGACATTTTCCTTGTCTGGTGTGTGCTTGTGTGTGTGTGTGTGTGTGTGTGAACATTATAATTCTTTTGGGTTTGCACAGCAACGCCTAGTGTATCTCTTGCGTTTCTTTAGGACCTCTGAGAAACCTTTGGTGTAATAAATAGAAAGTGAGAGCGGGGGATTACTTTCATCAATCGCACCTAACCCACCACCGAAACTTCTGAAGAACCCCGAGTCACTTCAGTTTTACACTTGTGTAATATCTGTGCGAGAAAACAACACTTTTCTTCAAAACATCGTCTTGTTCTTCACGGGTTCTCGCTGCAGACAGGAAACGCAGCAGCTCCAGAGTTTTAGTTTCACAGGCGTTTATTAAGAGAAAAAAAAACAAACAAAAAAAACGATAAGCATGGCTCGCTGTGGCTTAGCTACGGATGCGTGCATCTCTTTTTCTTTTCAATCACTTCCTTCCACAGGAAGCTCCTCTAGCCAATCAGCTCTACAGATCCTGCTGGTGTGATATGGAGTCAGCTTTAACGCTTGTTCTTTTTTTTCTATACTGAGCCAAGATAAGACACGAGGCCTACTTATAACTTTAAGGTTTTTTTTTTTTCTTCTTCCATTTTTCAACAGGAAGCCGCATGTACATTGGATCAAATCTCAAACTGCACAGGAACAAAAGACTGCATTTGTGAACAGCTCATAGACTCAGCAGCTCCCTGCAGTGTTTTCATAGACTGGTGCGGAAAACAAAAATCTTTTATCATCATTCTGCTTCTGGAAATGCCTTATTGAAGTGTATAATTCTTTATAAAAACATTTTAATGTTTGTTGACGTTGTTTGTTGTTTTTTTGAGGTTTAAGATGAATTCAGAGAAATGTTATGAGGGTAAAAAAATAGCATCAGATATTTCGACAGTTTAGAGGGGAAAAAAAAAAAAAGATCTCAGTGTCTTTGCTGATGGTGTTGTATTCCTGAAGATCTCGGAGGATCGCCACACACACAAGACCCTGTCGACATTTTGCACAATCAGTGTTGGGGAGTAACAAGTTACCTGTAACGGCGTTACGCAATATAATTACAAAATAAATGTAACAGTAATTCCTTCCTGAGGAAAAAAATGTGTAATTGAAGTACAGTTACTTATGAAAATGGGTTACTTCTGAACACTTTATCTAAAAACTTATATGTTGAATAATAATAATAATAATCACAATAATAATAATAATAATAACAATTTGTTACACTCTCACTGGAGGCCCAGTGGTTTAGTGGTTAGCACATTTTGCTGCACACCTCCAGGTGATGGGGGTTCGACCCAACCTCTGCTATGTTACGTACCAGTGTGTCCTGTTATAGCGATGCAAAGATCTGATTTCCAAAACAGTATAAAATATGTATTGAAGTTATGATTTTGAAATTCTAACATTAAACAAGAGTTGAGTTACTAGTGTAAAATTAACTGTAATGATTTAGTTGGAAATATCCACTAGAAAATAATCATTTACTTAACTTTTTTCGAAAGTATTGGAAAAGTTACACTACGTATTACAGTTTGAATAGGGTACATTTGTAATCTGTAACCTATTACATTTCTAATGTAACCTTCCCAACACAAAAAAAAAACATTTAGTACAGCAAATGCCTTATTGTTGTGAAAGGTCAATAAATTCACAAATAACTGTTTTTAACCGTATACAGGTTATGCATACTTTGAATCATAAGGGCTGATGGGATACAACAGCAGAACTGGCCAATAGCCTACAGCCGATAGTGTGGACGGCTGAAAAGATAATCAGGGTCGCCCTTATCTCTGTCCTGGACAATTACACTATGCTCTGCATCTGTAAAGGTGGCAGCATTGTGGCTGATCAACACACACACAACAAACACACAACACACACACACACACACACACACACACACACACACACACACACACACACACACACACACACACACACACACACACACACACACACACACACACACACACACACATTGACACACACAACACACACACACACACACACACACACACACATTTTTTTTTTTTTTCCTTTCTGTGTTAGTGTAGAGTCACCTGCAGTCTTGTTCATTTATGTTATCTGTTATAGCACCTTGGTCTTTGGGAAACGTTGCTTCGTTTCACGTGTGGGAAAGTAAGAGGGGGAAAATGTTCATGTCCGTTAAACAGGGATCAGATGAGGAGTGGCTGGAGTGGGAAAGGGAGTGGGGAGATCCACTATGTCCGACCCCGAAAGGTTTTTCTGCTTCTTTGTGTCAGGGTCTTTCCTGGAACCTCCCACCTACGAGTCAATATAAGGGTCTGGTAGGGAATTCCTCATCTGTGGCTGCCGTTTAGATTGGTATTGGGAGACGCCATTAATCAGGAGCCAAACGTTCTCCACCTCAAACGCCTTCTATAGAATAGAATAGCCTTTATTTGTCACATATACATTACAGCACAGTGAAATTCTTTCTTTGCATATTCCAGTTTGTTTGGAAGCTGGGGTCAGCACCAGGGTCAGCCATGATAGCGCAGAGGGTTAAGGGCCTTGCTCAAGGACCCAAGAGTGGCAAGGACCCCCAACCCTCCGATTAGTAGCCGAGCACCTTAAACCACTGAGTTACACCCTCTCCCCCAAAAATAATTTCTTCACATATCCCAGCTTGTCTGGAAGTTCGGTCGGCCATGATACAGCGCCCCCTGGAGCACAGAGGGTTAAGGGCCTTTCTCAAAGACCCAAGTGTGGCAGCTTGACGATACCTCGAACCCCCAACCTTCTGATCAGTAGCATAGCTCCTGAAGATAATGAGCTGTAATTCAACTGTGTCTCATCGAGGATGCTTAGCCTCCTTATCCCAATCCCTCTGCGCCCGGCTTGTAGGTGCGTTCGGATCGCTTGCCTGTTCTGGAAGATGAGGTCCGGCAGGTGACACACTGTATACTACACTCTATATTGTTGAAATGGTAATAAAGCCTACTTTACTTGACTTTTCGCAGCACTCTTGCTCTCGTTTCCTGTTGCAATCTCTGTATCCTGGTTCTTCCCTACCTGTTTTTGGACCTGAACTGTTTAGGTTTGTGTGTTGGCCTGTTCTTCTCTGTCCTGTTTGTCATGCCTGATTATGATTTGCTTTGCTTTTTGTCTCTGCCTCTGTTTGCCTGATTTCTGCTTTGTACTTTGTACTGTTTTGGATTTTTTTTACTGAAGTGTATTATTATTTCCGACTCGGTTTACTCAAAGGCCCAGCATTGGACCTCATTGGCCTTCAGATCAGTCCCAAAACTGGAAGATAAGCAAGCGTTCTAGTGAGGCCATGTTTTATTTTCTTCTCATTCTGAGGTGGAACATTTGATGAACTTTCAGCATAACAAAGCCGAACTGATGAGTGGCTGGATTTCAGCATTAATAACACAGCGGCTGGCGTTAAAAACACAAATGACGAAACTGGAAAACTCCGACACCGAGTGTGACGGAACAGAGAGTCACACGGAGATGCGATTACAGAACGTTCGAGCGAGGAAAGTCGAGGAAATGCGCAGGCTGGCTGTGAAAAAAAATAAATACGGCTGAAAGGAACGACGCCATTTAATCCTCTTTCCCTTCATAAATAGCACATCTGCTTAGAGCAGCATCTCAAACGCTCGTCGTCTGGAGGAACGCTGGACCAAGGTTCGAAATCCACGAGGCCGTGAGTGGAAAACTGGCAGAAGTGAAAATGGAGGGAAAGAGAAACAAGTCAAAATGAAGGGAGAAACTTTAAAGATCAAAAAAAGGATACAGAACATACAGACATATGGATCTGTTCAGATTATGTTCATGTTTCCATGCTGACTGATATAAAGTCATACTTGAATTTAGTAGAAATTTGTATTTATTTTTTTATTTTTTATTTTTTTAGGACCTTCGCCTACATGACGGAAAAGTTAAAAAATGCGAACAGACCTGAAGCAATAAGTCAGGTCTGATCCCCTCCTACCAGGGCCGTGGGAGCCGAGGGGCAAAGATGCACAGGATAAATGCCCCCCTTTGAAAGTAAACAGATATGTAATTGAGAAAACAAGGAAGAAGTAGGCATCCGTGGCATGCGGGCATTCTGGGAATGCTGCACTCAGAGGACAAAGAGAACACAGTGAGTGTAGAGAGAGCCTCTCACAGACCGATAGGCCACCGAGCTCTACATCCTCTCACACAGCAAGTGGGACACAGGACACAGAAAGCCTCGTTGTTGGCAGGGAGCTCGGTGTTTGGGTGTCGGAGGAAGCCGCTTCTACATTCCCAGCAACCATTGTGAATACATTTGATTACGGAGCCAGTGCAGGTCAGGAACACTTGATCCGACGAACTGGGAGACGGCGCTAGATCAGTTGGAGAGTAGACGCAAGGCCCATTACTGTCAAATGATAAATGTAAAAAAAAAAAGGTCATTTTAAAATTGATGTGGCAAATTTAATGAATGATTAATGTAATTTGGTAAGGACATCTATATTTGTATTTACTTGATATATTTGATTTGATCCACAACTCTGAAATGTATGCAAATCATATAATCATATAAAAATCCAAGATAAGTTTAAGAGTAAGGCATCAAATACAAATCATGAAAAAAGTGCATATATATATATATATTATATATATATATATATATATATATATATATATATATATAGATATATATCTATATATAAGGTTTTTTAGTATTTATATATATATATATATATATATATATATATATATATATATATATATATATATATATATATATATATATATATACAATACAATAACAATAATAATAATAATAATAATAATAATAATAATAATATATGCATGTATTTAGATATATTGCTAAAATTTCATATAATTCAGTTATGGTTGTTTATCTGTGTGTTTATTTGTTTATTTATATCCCTACTTTGATTTATTCATATTAATATCATACACGGACATATATACACACACACACACACACACACACACATATATATATATATATGTGGAATAAAAGAAGTTACACTGTGAAATGACGCTGAATAAAACATACTGAAATAAAATCTAATAAATTATGATGCCATTCCTAGTGTTCCAGCAATGGGGTTCACACACACACACATACACACACACACACACACACACAAAGATGTGCACACGGACACACACAGATACACTTGACATTGGATAATGAGCACTGACACTTCTGAACAAACCTTTCTGTGTTACTCTCTCCCCCTGTCACAAGGGTTTTTTTTTTCCATCTCCTGGCCAAAGCATTCGTCAGTATCCGTCATTCGCGGAGTTCGGGTGCGTCTCTTGTCCAGTTCGGAACTCATCAACGTCGGCAGACGCCCCCACCACCTCCACGTCAAACCCCTGCTGGCTCTCCATTAAACACTTTCTCATTAGCACGAGATAGACTGATGAGGGGGTGCTAGTCATCACCATCAATCTCCAGCTCGTCTGATGGGACCTGGTCTTAGACAATACAGTCAATTAGTGTCTACTCGAAAAGACTGCTGAGACGGCCGACAATCAGACACTTCTGCCTCGCCGGGCAAAATTTCACCAACACATCACGGCCCTGAACTCCTGCTCCGGCTGTCCGCGTGGTGCAAACAACGACATCAATGCCAGAAGGAAAGGTAAATATGGAGATTTTCCTCATAGAAGATATTCTGAGCAGAAAATGTATGATCTGGTTTTGTGTTCATGTCCTTCTTATCATCTGGAGGTCAAAAGCTGTGATCAGAATTTGACAGTGCAACAGTCACTGATGCCTAGTAATCTAGCTTGCTCAGTGGGCGGGATGTATCTTCTTTGTCCATCAAATGTTGATGATGCTTGAGAAGATATAAGACAATGTCCACTGTGCAAAGCTCTATAGAAATGAATCATCAATGAATCTCTGAGTCTCTATCAATGGATAGGAATAGCCTTTTTATTTGTCGCATAGACATTACAGCACAGTGAAATTCTTTCTTGTATTCTCAGCTTGCAGGGTCAGCCATGACACAGCGCCCCCTGGAGCACAGAGCCTTGCTCAAAGACCCAAGAGTGGCTGCTTAGAACTTACCTCTTACCCTGAGAGAAGAAGTACTAGAAAGTTTCAGGCAGCAAGGTGAAGTATGAAGAGAGATGAGGTCTAGTAGATCCATGTTTTGGCTTTGCGGCTAGCGGAAGTCAGCGGAGCGGGTCGTGTGGGAGAACTCGGGGTGTTTGAACGCAAGTCACTCAGCTGAGTTTCGAATCGCTTTTGATCATTTGAATCAAATTGAATGGAATCCAATCCAATCGGATTGAATCAAATTTGAATGGAATCAAGTCTAATACAATGAAAACAAATCAAATTAAAATGAATCAATCCCGTTAAAAAAACGAATCGGAGTAAAACAAATGGAATCAAATCAGGTAGGTGGTAGCCCAGTGGTTAAGGCGTTAGACTCTGGACCAGAAGATCATAGGTTCAAACCCCACCACCACCAAGCTACCACTAGTGGGCCCTTGAGCAAGACCCTTAACCCTCACTAGCTCAGTTGTAAATCGCTCTGGATTAAGGGCGTCTGCCAAATACTGCAAATGTAAATCAATTGAATCGAATCAAATAGAATCAAATCAAAGTCAATTGAATTTGGTTCATGTCCAGGGTTGCAAAACTCCATTGTAGTGTACGCTGTCCACTGCCAAGGATTTGACAGTGTGGAGTTTGCATGTTCTCCCCGTGATTCAGGTTTTTTTTCCGGGTCTTACATGCACAGTAGGTTGATTGGCACATTGGAAATTGTCCCTGGTGTGTGAATGTGTGTGTGTGTGTGTGTGTGTGTCGGCATTCCATACAGGGTGTGTCCTGCTTTGATGCCTGAAGACTCCTGAGATAGGCACAGGCTCCCCCAGACCCGAGACAGGACGGGTCGGACCCGAGACAGGACAGACGTCGGACAAAGCGCTAGAATTTCATTACATTTCCAGCATGATCACATGATCACAGAAACATGATCACAGAAACAATGCAACATTCCAATTATAATCAGCCATAAGAATTGCCATTCTTAAAGTGTGTTGTCAAAACAGAGCTTTTATTTTATTTAAAAAAAAGCCATTATAAATAATGGGGGAGTTGAATCAGAGCAAAAACGGGTCCCGAGTTGAATTATAGCATGAGAAGTGCCGGCGAAATGGAAAGAGGACAAAAAAAAAAAAAAGAGGATCGCAGTGAAACGATCCTGCGGTTTGGAGGCCGGCGGTCGGATCCAGCGCGTAAGCCAAAGTGACGCCGAGGACTAACGGCATTGTCAGGTGTTCATTCCAGAGGTGGAGCATTAACTCTTACTGCCAGGCACTAGTTTGCACCAGCGAGCTGCCTTGCCTCGTACAAAACATACCAGCCGAGAAAGGAAAACTCTGGAAGGACGAAGAAGAAGCGCTCGCCTATGCGTAACATGGTGTTTAAGCGACCATCAGTAAGGTCCTGAGTTTAGTGTTGTGGGTGTTGAAAGAGGAATGTGTGTGTGTGTCTTTTTCGTTTTCCAAGAAAGAAAAGGACAAAAAAAGCAAACAAGAACCAGACGTGATGCGGGAGTGCCGTAAAGGCCCGGTTTCTGAGTTCACTTCTCAGAACTAGGTCAGGTATTTAGTGTAGTTGTCTTGCATCAGCAGAGCGACAAATTAGCGTGCGATGAAGAACAGCCCTGGATTCATGAACTGCGTGAGTAGTAAAAAAAACAAAAAAAAAAACATAATTTTGCCTTAAATTGCAGACAAACCTTAACAATATCAATAGTATCGAACAGCAGAAATAATCAGCAGAAGGTGTCATGAGGTACTTTACCACAAATCTACTCAGGATCGTCCAATCCAATAGGAAACTGGAACAAACTTGTCCTCTAGGGTGGTGGAGGTCCAGCGGTTTATGATCGTAAGGTTTGGCGGTTCGAGCCCCAACACCACAAAGCTGCCACTGTTGAGTCATTGAGCAAGGCCCTAACCCTGTTTGCTCCTGGGGCACTGCATGATGGGTTGCCTCAGCGCTCTTACTCTAGCTTCCTGGGTTATGCGGAAATTAGCTCAGTGGTTACTTTGTTGGGTTACTGATCAGAAGCTGGGGGTTTCACGCCTCTGGATTGCCAAGCTGCCACCCTTGGGTCCTTGAGCAAGGCCCTTAACCCTGTTTGCTCCAGGGGTGCTGTATGACGGCTTGTCCCTAGCTTCCTCAGATATGCGAAAATTAGCTCAGTGGTTAAGGCGCTGGGTTGCTGATAAGAAGCTGGGGGTTCGAGCCTCTGTATCACCAAGCTGCCACTCTTGGGTCCTTGAGTATGGCCCTTAACCCTGTTTGCTCTGGAGGCGTCGTACAATCACTTGCCCCTGGGTTCTAACCCTAGCTTCCTGGGAATATGCGAATATTAAGAAGTGGGGGTAGCTCAGAGGTTAAGGGTTACTGATCGGAAGGGGTTCGAGCCTCGGTCTCACCAAGCTGCCACTCTTGGGTCCTTGAGTATGGCCCTTAACCCTGTTTGCCCTGGAGGCGTCATACAATCCCTTGCCCCTGGGCTCTGACCCTAGCTTCCTGAGAATATGTGAAAATTAAGAAGGGAGGGGTAGCTCAGAGGTTAAGGGTTACTGATCGGAAGGTTGGGGGTTCGAGCCTCAGAATCACCAAGCTGCCATTCTTGGGTCCTTGAGCAAGGCCCTTAACCCTGTATGCTCTCTCCTGATATGCAAAGTAGTAATTTCACTGTGCTGTAATGTATATGTGACAAATAAGGGCTATTCTATTCTTCTGAACCCTAGCTGATAACATTCCTTTTTTGGGTCAGAACGATCTTAAGGGATGCTACAGCTGGTCCCTTGCTTCTTCACACCAACATGGCTGATATACTGAAGGTTCTGGAAGAACAGTTTGCCTGTTTGCAAACATCTTCCACGCCCCATTCACTGACCGAGCCTTTTATACCCGAATAATGTTCTTCCAGGTGGTCTTTCCAAGGGAGTATGAGCTCCAAGTCGACATGTTTGGTGAACTTTGGAAACAGAAAGAAAGGCAAAGGGGTGTAGTCAGCATTAACCCCAAAGGTTTTCAACAGGGTTGAGGTGAGAGCTGGACACCATATCTTCCACACCCTCCATGTATCTTCATGGTTCTGTCTTCATAGACATTGCATAGAATCATGTGCATCCAACGTTGTGGTACAACTTTAGGGAAAGCATGTATTTGCAAAAAAAAAAAAAACATCTCTTGGATTAAATCTGGGAATAAAGAGAGAAAGACAAGGTTCAAATGGAAGGCAAAAAAAAACAACAACAACACAACCTTTGGCAGCCGAGCCATAGAAAACACATTTTGTTCAACTAGGCTATTTACAACCATCAGAGGAGTATCCATTTCCTGTCATCTCCATCATACATCTCAGAGCCAATGAGATCACAGCCCAATTAGGGCCTGATATCTAATCGATACACCGCTGGAGCTGGAAGTCATGAAGTAGGCCCTTGAGATCTGCAGCTCAAATAACTCCACTGTGAGTGCTATGTGTGTGTGTGTGTGTGGGAGGGACGCGTGGAGAAACTCAGCCTGATGAAAAGACAGAACCGTGGAGGAGGTCGGGCGAGTATGTGATAATGAAAGTGAAATTCTGCTTTATGTCCTCATGTTCAGGCCTTGAATGATTTATGACTTTGTGCACACGTGGCCCTTATTTCCCATCGCTCTTTCGTCAGCTCTTCAATTAAGTTATTCAATATTTTATGATCATGGACTTTATTTAATATTGTAAACATTTTGGTGGGAAAATACAAAATGACTGCATCGAAAGAAACGGATAGGTACAAATTATTCAGACATCTGACTTCTCCCACCGATTGGAGGTTCCTCCCTGAAGCTTTAGCCACACAATTTTATATGACGTCACTTTGGATCCAGGAGCATAAAATCTTCCTTTCACTTAAACATGACAGTATCCACTGTGCACAAAGCCAGCTCCATGAAGCTCCACGAAGATCTGCTTTATATATGTTGGAAGATGTAGAAGATCTCCTGCCATAATGCTCTAAAGCCTATGGAACATGAATGTGAACACTGACTGCACTCCAGGAGTGCACTCCACCTCCTCACATGTAAATCACCACAAAATCGAGGGGAAAATGGCACAAAGAGGGTTGGGTTATCTATATATATATTTATATATATATATATATATATATATATATATATATATATATATATATATATATATATATATATATATATATATATATTCATTCATCTTCTATCTCTCTACCGCTATATCCGATCTTTCCTCGGGTCGCGGGGAGCCTGTGCCTTTCTCAGGCGTCTATGGGCATTAAGGCAATCAACATACCGTGCCTGTTTTTTGGACGGGGGGGGGGGGGGAAACCGGAGAACCCGGTTAGAAAAACCCCCTGAGGCACGGGGAGAACATGCAAACTCCACACACACACACGTGGCCGAGACGGGAATCGAACCCGGCCCCTGGAGGTGTGAGGCCATGCGCCCCTATACACACACACACACACACACACACACACACACACACACACACACACACACACACACACACACACCACACATATATATATATATATATATATATATATATAATTTTATTAATAATAATAATTATTATTATTAGATTTGTTACATCCTGATGATTATTAGAAACCTGTTGATGCTTTTATTAATAGCAACCCCTCCAAAAAATACTTAATGCAATGCAACATGAAAATCATTTCATATTCAGGGTGTCTTCATCAAAGGATGACGTCCTCTCGGAGCGTCATGCTTAACTTCGTAGAACAACATGACATCAGTTCTGTACCTTTCCCTGACCTCGCTCGTGTACCTCACAACACCCCGGACTTCTCTCATGAGCTAATGTGGCTAAACACCATGACTCCTAGTGTTGGGCTGAGCCATACATCACAGCCGCGTTGCACGTCGGATAATATGAGGAGTTTTCTGAGTGTTTTGACATACATTCATATACACAGTGAAGTTTTCCAGTAGGCCACACACACATACACACATACACACACACACACACATACATACACACAAACACGCAGACACACACACACTGTGACATGACCAGAGCAGGGTAAGAGAGGTCCAGGTAGCTGAGTGGTGGAGAGGATGACGAACGTCTTGGCGTAAACAGGGAGGATTTGAGGTGAGGATGTTGGCTGGGTTTCCAAACACAGATTGGGTGTAAAAGATCTTTTTTTTTTACAGAAAAAATTACTTTTTCACTTAAAAGGGAAAGGGATCAAAAATAGAGAATAATATGCAGTGCTTTATTTCAGGGATATGTTTTCAAGATTGTCAAAATACTTTACACAAATACCTGTACAGAAGATTAGTCATGTCTCACCACATTATCGACTCGGTAAGACCATTGTTCCAACCACTACAGACAGATTCATAAGTCCCTGATCTGTCTCATCATCTTACTACAATCTCTACATGCTAATGCTAACTGCTAATGATTGTGACATGGCTGTTAATATATATATTTTACCCAGGTTTGAGAAAAACACCATGGTATAATAGACATTCTCGTGCCTTTAAGTGAGAAACCTGTATTTTGGAGAGAAAGCAGAGAAAAATCAAATAAGACATGCATATAATAGATTTCCTTGGTCACATATACATTACAGCACAGTAGAACCTGTTCTTCATATATCCCAGCTTGTTTGGTAGTTGGAGACAGAGTGCAGGGTCAGCTTTGATACAGCACCCCCTGAAGCACAGAGGTTTAAGGGTCTTGCTCAAGGACACTAACTAAGCAATAGCTGGGCTCGAACTCCCGACCTTCCGATCACGTAGCCCAGCACCTTAAACCGCTGAGCTACACCCTTTCCCTAAAACAGTGCTTCTCAACCAAGTTACACTTGTCAAACCCCGCCCCCCACTGAGAAGAACTTACACCTGTCAAGCCCCGCCCACCACTGAGAAGAAGTTATTATTGTTTTGTCTATGTTGTGTTGTCTATGTTTTCTATGTTTTCTAGGAGTTTGCTCATGTGCACCAACCCTTGCAACATTTAGGTCATGTCCCTAAACCTTGCAAGTTGGAAGCTAATAAGCCCCTCATTAAGAAAACTAATTTGGGCCCAAATTAACTCTCAAATTCTAGACCTATTTCAACCTTTCCATTTATGTCCAAAATATTAGGAAATATTAGAAAAGTGTCGGCCTAGTTATGTTCCTTCTTACAAGAAAACGATATCTTCGAAGAGTTTCAGTTACATTTGCGTTGGACACTATGGACCATTACATTCTCTACAAAAGTTCATAAGCATTCAGGGAGAGGCATTAAAATGGTCTCTGTCTAATCCCCGTCTCATCGTTAACCTTGCTGTAGATTTAAATGGAGACCTATCCAAGTTAAAGCAAGTATGGGGTGCCACAGGGTTCGGTTTTAGGACCTCTACGCTTCAAAATTTACATGCTTCCCTTAGGAAATAGCATTAGAAGGCATGCGATTAGATTCCATTGCTATGCTGATGACACATAAAACCAGGTGAAACATGCCAATTAGCTAGGTTAAAATGATTTAAAAGATTGGATGACTTGTAACTTTCTATTATTAAACTCTGATAAGACGGAGATATTGCGCATCGGCCCAAAGACCAGTACACAGAAGCTCCAGCAATGAAACCGCATCCTGTAACTACTAGTTCCACATTAAAAGACCTGGGAGTTATTTTAGACAGCGACTTATCTCTTGAAAATCATATCTCTCACGTTACACAAACATCCTTCTTCCATTTAGAAACATTGCTAAGAAACATGTTATCTATATCTGATGCAGAGAAGCTAGTCCATGCATTCATGACCTTCAGTCTATTGTAATGCATTATTATGTGGTTGTCTGGCAACATTAATAAACAAGATACAGAATGCAGCAGCCAGAGTTCTCACGAGGACAAGAAAATATAACCATATAACCCCAATCTTATCATCCCTACACTAGCTACCTGTTTAGAATAGACTGCAAGCTATTATTACTGACTTGCAACGCCCCATGTATTTAGCTCCAATGTATCTACATTGTCTTCTAACACTCTACAATCTGTCATGTTCTTTACCATCCCAAAACTTCTAGTCGTTCCAACGCATAGCAAGGTCCACTAAAGGCAATATAGCATTCTTGCATTAAGGGCCCAAACTTTGGAATAGCCTTCCTGATAATGTTTGGGGCCCAGATACACTCAGATTCCACTCAGATACACATCAGTTTCACTGCAAATAAAAGACATATCTTTTTAGCATATTTTTTAACATGTGACCTTGCTAATATTATGAACAGTAGCTTGGTAATTCTTCTCTACTGCTTCTGTTCTCTTGCTGAGGCTTTCCAAGAGTAGATGGCGAAGCAACTAGACCCTGAAAACATCCCGAACCATCTAGAGATGCATCAACAGCTCCCTTTGGATTCCAAAGCATCTAGAGATGCACTAACAGCTCCCTTTGGATCCAGACCCACCAACAGATGCACCAACAGCTCCCTTTGGATCCCAAAGCAGGTACATATGCAGCAACAGCTCCCTTTGGATCCCAAATCATCTATAGATGCACCAACAGGTCCCTTTGGATCCAGAACCATCTAGAAATGTACCAACGGCTCCCTTTGGATCCTGACCCATCTAGATATGTACCACAGGCTCCATTTGGATCCTGACCCATCTAGAGATGTACCAACAGCTCCCTTTGGATCCCAAAGATCTAGAGTGTACCAACAGCTCCCTTTGGATCCCGAACCATTTAGAGATGCACTAACAGATCCCTTTGGATTCCAAAGCATCTAGAGATGCACTAACAGCTCCCTTTGGATCCTGAACCATCTAAAGAGGCACTAACAGATCCCTTTGGATCCCGAACCATCTAAAGAGGCACTAACAGCTCCCTTTGGATCCTGAACCATTTAGAGATGTACCAACAGCTCCCTTTGGATCCCAAAGCATCTAGAGATGCACCAGCAGCTCCCTTTGGATCCTGAACCATCTAGAGATGTACCAACAGCTCCCTTTCCTCTCAGGCTCCTCTCAGGGTTTCGTCCTCTTTCCATCTAAGGGAGTTTTTCCATGCCACAGTCGCCCCAGGCTCGCTCATCAAGGATTAACACATACATCTTATATATTAAAATGTTCTAAAATCCATTGACATTCTGTAAAGATGCTTTGAGGCAATGTCCATTGTGAAAAAGCTCTGCAGAAATAAATAAACTTGACGGTGAACTTGACGATCCAGTCTCATTTCAGGGTAGCCAATAGATCGGTTGCTGATCTACTGTGTGGACAAAAGTATCGGGACACCCATTTCTAGTCACATGTGTTCTTTTTTTCTCCAAAGCTGGAAAAAGAATTACCTTTCACTTGAACTGTACACAACACCATCTCCATGAAGTTACATATGAACCTACATCAGCACCAATGTAGGAAGTAGATCCTCACCAGCAAGTATCGTTTTAAAGCTATTTCTTTAAAATATAAGGTTAATAAAGGTATAAAATGCTAGAAGAGAGAATACGATGCAATGTTAACCCGATTCCCAACACACCACACCCGCCCGACGTTGATTATTTTCCTGCTACAGCACAGCCAGGAGTGTGTTTTATTCCTCGCTTATTAAAAATTCATGAACAATTTTGACCATAGATTTGCCTTTATGTTCTGACTAATGGAGTGAAAATGAGAGTTCAGATCTAAACAGGAAGTTGTGTTCAGTGTACTCTGGGAAGTGTGTGTATATATGTGTGTGTGTATGTATGTGAGTGTGTGTGTGTGTGTGGTCCACCCCGGTGCCGTCCACCCAGCTGATCTAAGTGTCTGAGGGCAAGAGACGGCAGAAAAAGAAAAAGAAAGGAAGGAAGAAAAAAAAAACAGACAGGAACATTGTGGGAAACCGACCCCTTTCTTTCCAAACGAAACGCCGTTTCGTCCAACCTACAAATCTCTCGAGCTTCTGTTTGCTTTAATAGTTTAATGTGAGGTTTGAAATATTAGCAGCTGATGAAAATGAAGGCCTAAGTTAAGGGTAATGGAGTTTCAGAAGTTTGTTTCATTTTAGCGTTCGTTCCTCTAGACAAAACAAGCGTCATATGTAGTTTCATTTTTTTTTAACCCAGTGAGGATGCTGCAGCGTTTTTGGATTTCAGAGGGCTCCGTTTTTTTGCTTAAATAATAATAATAATTTTAAAAAATCATCATCCCATCTGCTGTGTTGCGTTAAGCTCTTTCGGCGGTCAGGGTTTAATAAGCTGGGGAGGCGGCGCGGAGCTGGTTCTAATTCTTGTAGGGGTTGGGCAAAAGCTGAAAGAGGGCATTGTGCTTGTGAAGGGAGGAGAAAGCAGGACGGGGAGCGCTCCAACTCCTCTTTCGCCTTGTGGTTTGGAGGACTGCTGCTGTGGTTCGGGGCCTTTTAGCGCTCGCTGTCACTGTAAAAACAATACCTGAGTCTCCTCAGTGCAGGTGAGAGAATGAGAACATAAAGGGGAAAAAGAAAACAAACAGACGGACGGACGGACGGATAAAGCGAGGCATTCTTACACTCACCAGACGCCCTCGTCTCTCCATCTCATCACAGGCTGTTAATTTTGCACTTGGCCCACACCGAGGCAGAAAGAAGTTGGACCTTTGTGTGAGGCATTTCTCCGAAAAGGGCAATAAGAATAACAGACGTTTCTCTTTCCCTCTCTCTCTCTCTCTCTCTCTCACTCTCTCTCTCTCTCTCTCTCTTTTTTTCCTTAAACTCTCTATAAAACCTTTTTCCAAGGAACTGCGGGCAATTAATTAAATTAGCACGTAGTCAATGTCATACGACCTTCTTTTCCATCCTATAAAGCTCCGTGCCTCACGGTTGGCTCTCCTCGAGACAGACATCCTTCACGCACAATGATATAGAGACAAGCGATTCAACGATATGATACTTTTATCTTTTATATATATATATATATATATATATATATATATATATATATATATATATATTATATATATATATATATATATATTATATTATATTACTAAATATGTTATTTTCCACTATACGAATCCACCATGCCGTCCTCCGAGACAGTCTCGTCTTCTCTCGAGCGCGTCATGATAAATTCGGCACAGGTGCCGCCTCCTCCGAGGCAGGTGAGGACGGATGCGTTGTAGACGAAGGTGATCCATCAGACGCTCCGAGCGGGAATTCTTTCGAATCCGTTCCTGATGCGCTGCACACCTAGGGCTGCGCGCCAACAACCCCCTTAGCAGCATGACACTACAGGAAATCAATGTCACCCACTTAAAGTCAATGTAGTGTTGGAAAAGTGCTTAAGTCCTGATAGATAGAGTTCAGTCACAGGAACGGCAGGTGGGGAATGTGTGGGAGGTGAACACTTTTGTGTGTTTATGTAGATACACGTGAAAGTGTTTTTTAAGAAGATTTTGGAATGCTGGTGAATATTGAATATTAATGACTGTATAAAAAATCACTCTTTTCCAGAGAGACTTACCTTTATCCCTTTATACATAAAAGCTATGGGGGTTAAGGGCCATTCCCATGGGTCAAGGAGGGCATGTTATTTTGGCTGGGTTGTGAAGGATTCATGACCTTCAGTTCCAACCACCATGTATGAATTACACATATACGGTATCCTCCAAGGCTCTATTATAGGACCTCTATTATTGTGCCATTTACTTTTTCATTCACGAATTTGTGGCATTTGGCAAAACGTCCATATTTAAAATGTACCTCATTCATACAAAGACATGGAGTTGATCAAGGGCCCAGTAGTGTCAGCCTGGTTTGATTGGGATTTGAACTAATGACCTTCAGTACCCTAAACAATTATCTAACCACCCCAACCCCCAACATAATATATTGGGTTACAATATATGTGGTATCCCACAGCTCCCTATTATAGCCCCACTCTTGCTGTGCCATTTGTTAATTAATTAATTAATTTGTTTATTTATTTAGAATTTATACTTTCTGCAGTTAAAAGACACCCATATCCTGAACAATGTCTTATGTCCTCATTGAAGGGTTCAAGAGCTTTCCTCATGGGCCCAGGAGTGGCATCTCACAAGGCTCTTTTATAGGGCCACTATTTCTTCGCCATCTTCATTCATTCATTCATCTTCTACTACTTTATCTGATCTTCCCTCGGGTCACGGGGAGTCTGTGCCTATCTCAGGTGTCTATGAGCTTTAAGGCAGGATACACCCTGGATAGAATGCCAACCCATGGACACACACACTCACACACACTCACACACACACACATTCATACACTAGGGACAATTTTCCAAGGTGCCAATCAACCTACCGTGCATGTTTTTTTGGACCGGGGGGAATCGGAGAACCCGGAGAAAAAACCTCTGAGGCACGGGGAGAACACACAAACTCCACACACAACACATGGCCGAGACGGGAATTGAACCCGGACCCTGGCGGTGTGAGGAGAATGTGCTAACCACTGTGACTTGCGACTTGTGACAGTGACTTGCACTTATTTCATTTCATACAACTGAGCATTGAGGTCCTTTTTAACGCACATCAAAAATATTATAAAGTATATAAAAAAAATACATACATTTATATATCGAAAAAAGCCAAAGAACATGTGCTGCCTATCCTAAACTCTAGATCCCCCCCACCAGGCTTAATAAATCACTTGTTTTTATTTAGTTTCAAGTTTGCTAGCATAAGTGAAATTGCTAATTAAGCACCGCATTAATTAAATACTTAAGCATTAGTGTTTATCTGCACCTGCGTGATGATGCAATCAGACTAATCCGCCTTGGTGTGTAATTAGGTCCCTGGACCTGTAAACTAGCCACTAGCCAGCAATGAGCAAGCATGCAGCACATGCTGTACTTTCCTTTACAAGTCTACATGTGTAATTTGGAGGAAAAGGTTGTTCCTGGACGGACGGATAAGAGATTTATGACTTGTCCGGCGTTCGCATCATTGACAGTCTAATAGAGGTCTTTGTATAAATAAATGACTGATACGATGTGAAATTCTCTTCCGTCCGAGAGAAAGAGAGAGAGAGAGAGAGAGAGAGAGAGAGACCATCACTGTGCAACTTTGCTTTTTTTGGTCTGTGGAACAGGCGGTATGCGATTTTTTTATGATTGTGTCTGTGTGCATAAAGATGCCGTGAATAAGGGCTCTCATTTTGGGGAATTAGCGGGCTGGCCTTGGCTTTGGCAGCCGACGAGGAGAGAGCGTGGCCGCAAAGCCTGCGAGGCTCCTGTTTCTTTTTCCGACCTCCACTTCTTTGGGCGACCCACTAGTGCGTCACATCGGCATCGGGTTCCTGGCCTGAAGCTTAATTACAGCTGGGATCGCAGCGCATCGGGGTCAATGAGATCGCCTGATGGCCTTATCACAGACACTGCACTATTTTAGGTCTTTGCTATTTTATATTACTTTTTTAAAACAATCCAATACCTAAAACCTTTAGCAGATACTTAATAAGGCCATAAGGATGTGAGTTCAAATCCCATGTTTAAATAGGCCTAGACTACTCAGTCTTAATAGAGTCTTGAGCAGGTTATCTTATCTATTAATGTACAGTATATCACATACTACTATTCATTCATTCATCTTCTACCGCTTTACCTGATCTACCCTCGGGTCACGGAAATCCTGTGCCTATCTCAGGCGTCTATGAGCATTAAGGCAGGATACCCCGTAGATGGAATGCCAGCCCATCGCAGGACACACACACTCACACACATTCACACACATATTCATACACTAGGGACAATTTTCCAAGGCGCCAATCAACCTACTGTGCATGTTTTTGTACCAGGAGGAAACCGTCGAAGCCGGAGAAAAACCACCCGAGGCACGGGGAGAACATGCAAACTCCACACACACATAGCCGAGATGGAAATCGAACCCGGACCCTGGCGGTGTGAGGCGAACGTGTTAACCACTAAGCCACCGTGCCCATACATACTACTATATAAACCGTATATTATTACCTACTGTGCCTTGTGTACATTATTTGCCCTCGCCGCTGTACATACTGACCTCATAACCCTCATTTATCATATTGCTATGAATTACAAATAGGCTTCTTCTGGTTAGATTCTAATTGCATTTCATTGGATGTCCACACGTGTCTTGCACAATAAAGTTGAATCTAATCTAAACTCTGATCACCATTATTCACATTTATTCCGAAGGTGTTCAACAGGGTTGAGATCAGAGCTCTATAGCACGTCACAACTCATATGAAGCAGATCTTCATGGATCAGTATTTGAATAGGTTGAATAGGGGTTTCCAATTTCATGTGAACCTTGTTACACTGCGTCCAAAGAAGTCTTACTCAATTGTATGCTTCAAACTTCTTGGTAACAGAGGGAGATGGTAGCTCGGTGGTAAGGCATTATAAGATCGGAAGATCGCAGGTTCAAATCCCACCAAACTGCCAAAAGTGGGCCCTATATATATATATATATATATTGGGGTTAAGGGTCTTGCTCAAGGGCCCACTTTTACAAGGGCCTATATTTATATATATATATAGTTATCTATATATATATATATATATATATATATATATATATATATATATATATATATATATATATATATATATAAATCTTATACTTTTTTATCTGCAGCTGCAAAATGTGGCTTTGAATTATTTCCTTCAGGAGCTTTATGGCCCCGTCTAAACATTCACTGTAGGCATGTTTACCTAATGTATGTATGGAAGGAGTCTCCATTATTAGTTCTTTGTTACAGTCTGAAGAGCAACTTGATCTTTTTTGACATCTGTTTTGCAGATTTTCTGTAACACGGCAGGATGCCAAGGTTTTATCTATGTCATGTATCATTGCAAATTGATGACGGAGTTGACGGTCGATAAATGGCTTCGCATAAGTGAGAACCAGACGTTGTTTGTCACAGCAAAATGGATCAAAGGCATGATGGTTCATTTTAATATGAAATAATAATAACAATTATTAGAAAAAAATTGTCGCCCATACATATTTTATCAGTTGATTATCTTCCTCTAAAATCATGACACTGATAATTGTATTGCCTTCACAGTAACAAGTGACGGGAGAGAAAAAAAATTCATTTTTTTCACTAATTGAGAGTTCGTGAAAACTTCCTGTTTGGCAAAGTACATCGAGTACATCTGCATTTAGCGAAGCGTATACATGGCAACCTCAGGGTCTTTCTACACAAATTCAAAAGAAAATAAACAACAAGTCCCAACCTCAGAAAGTCCATGTCTGGTGAAGTCACTTACCATACAGCAGGATGTATGCATTCTCTCTCTCTCTCTCTCTCTCTCTCTCTCTCTCTCTCTCTCTCACACACACACACACACACACACACACACACACATGTGTACGTTGTCACACTTACAATAAACGGTTTCTGTGGTTTCTTTGAGACGAAGACGTCAAGCTGGTGAGCCGAGGCTTTCATCAGGCAGCGCCAAAAAAGCGAGTTCCCGATGCTCTCATCAGCAGGGTCTTTTTCACTTCGCCGTTTCTTCCGAGTGTGTATCTTTCGCTGCATTCGTTTCTTTCTTTTTTGATTTACTAGCATGGCTGACCACAATGAAAGTACCTTGTGGGCTTTATGCGGTGAAAATTAAAGATCCCACAGCTCTGGCAGGATGTGAGTGATTCGAATGTACACCCAGCGGTTTCGATTGCCAAACAAATGGCAGACAATTCGAGGAACTTCCAGGATATAACTTGTACACAAAATGATTTACCTCGTCTTATCACAAAAATAAGACATTTGTGCAAAAAATAATAATATCACGGCTCCGTTAAACCGTCGTCATCTCGGGAAAAAAAAATAGAATGTTGATCAATCAGCTGATGTCCTTGCATTTATTTTATATTTTCTTTTGTTAACTGAATCAGCCATAAAAGGAAAAGGACCTGCAGAATAATGAGTACGTTCTCCTTGTGCCGACGGAACATCTCGAGGCCTGGTCTTTCAAGATTCAAGCCTTTATTTGTTACATACATATTTGTACATAGAATGTATAACTAGCTGTACAATGTAGGACAGGTCAACTGTACACAGAGTTATATATATATATATATATATATATATATATATATATATATATATATATATATATATATATATATATATATATATATATATATATATAGACTATAGACTAAAGAGTACATGAATCATTTAGTATTAAGGACTAGGGCTTACACTTATAATATAATAAGTGTAAATATGATATAAGGTGAAGTGTGCAGTGATAAATGTTTATAGTTAGTCTTTGCTGAAGTGCGTTGTCCAAGGGTTAGGACTTCAGGATCCTGATGGCCTGGTGGAAAAACTACTCCTAAGTCCCCCAGTCTTGGCCACAGAATGTTATTGAAGGCTACGGAAGGATACGGATGGCTAAGGAAGGTTACGGCAAAGTACACCACATGCTCAGAAGGCTACGGAATGTTACAGAAGGTTTTGGAAGGCTACGGAAGGCCACGGATGGCAAAAGAAGGTTATGAAAGGCTACAGAAGGTTACAGAAGGCTACGGAAGGATACAGAAGGCTACCAAAGTGTTTCCCGGATGTTAGCAGTGTCAAGAGACAGTATCTAGGGTGGTTGGCGTTATCAGCAGTTATCATGATTTGGACTTGTTTGTCCAGAATGTCCCAAATGAGATCTGGGGAACTTTGAGGCCGAGTCGACCCCTTGAACTTTTTGCTCCTCAAATCATTCCTGGAGGTATCATGGTATATCATCCTGCTGAATTAGAACACTACCATTACAGAACAATGTTATAATGAAAGCATGTAACATCATGTGTAATAATGTTTATGTGGCTGACATCAACGTACTACCAGTGCTACTACTGCTGTCTTGCCTTGGTGCAATCTGGTGCCATGCTCACTGTGAAAATATCATTGATCAGCCCAAGTCGATTTATACTTTTTTCACTCCTCCATGATCCGGTTCTGATGCTCTCGCCATGTGCACATTGTAGAAGCTTGGCCCGGTGTGCAGGCATCAGCATGAGCTGCTCTGGAGCTACACAGCTTTATATTCATCAAACCCTGATGCTGTGTGTTTATCCTGATTCCTTTCTCTCAGAGCCGGAATGAACTCGTTCAACGCTTCGGGCTGCAGGGAATGTTCTGTGGGATCAGACTAGACTAACTAGCCTTTGCCCCTGAAGCAAGCAAATAAAACGATGAGATGTCTGAGACTACTCACTCGCACTGCCCTGAGACTGAGAGAGTGATGAGAAAGAGACTGATAGAAAGAGTGGTTGCTATAGACAATAAAGAAGAAGACAATGAGACTCTCATTCTCTGTCTCTCTCTGCCTCGGTGTTTCTCAGTCATTGAGACTGGCTGTAGAAGAATGAAGAAGAATAGCCGTTATTTGTCACATATACATTACAGCAAAGTGAAATTGTTTCATCACATATCCCAGGTTTTCTTTGTAAACTGCAGTCAGAGAGCAGTGTGAGACATGATACAGAACAAAGGGTTAAGGGCCTTGTTCAAGGACCCTAGAGTGTTAGCGTGGTGATCTATAACATCAGAACCCATGACCTTCCGATCAGTAGCCCAGCACCTTAAACCACTGAGCTAGACCCCCAGAAAGAGAAAGTAAGAGTGTAATAATGAGATAGTGAGGCAGTGGAAGAGAGAGACAGTGGAAGAGTGAAGCAGTGAGACAGGGAGACTGTAATAGAATGACACAATGTGAGTGTAAGAATGAGCCAGTATAAGAATAAGACAGAGAGACAGTGGTAGAATGAGACAGAGAGACAGTGTGAGAAAGATATAATATGAATGAGAATGTGACAGTGAGGCCAGGAGACAGTAATACAGAGAGACAGTGAGATAGTGTGAGACAAAGACCATGAGAGAGTGTGAGAATGAGACAGGGAACCAGTGGAAGAGTGATACAGGGAGACTGTGATAATGAGACAGTGGAAGAATGAGATAGGCAGAGAGTAGAAGAATAAAACAGTGTAAAATGAGACAGTGAGACAGTTGAAGAATGAGACAGGGAGACAGTGGAAGAGTGAAAGAGGGAGAAAGTTGAAGAGTTTGTCAGGGAAACAGTGGAAGAATGAGACAGGGAGACGGTAAACCCGAGAGACAGTGAGATAGTGTGAGACTGAGACAGGGAGAGAGTGTGAGAAGGGAACCAGTGGAAGAGTGATACAGGGAGACTGTGAGAATGAGGCAATGGAAGAATGGAAGAGTGAGACAGTGGAAGATTGAGACAGGGAGACAGTGAAAGAATAGAACTGTAAAAATGAGACAGGGAGACAGTGAAAGGATAAAACTGTAAAAATGAGACAGTGAGACAGTTGAAGAATGAGACAGGGAGACAGTGGAAGAATGAGACAATGAGGTGGTAAACCAGAGAGACAGTGAGATAGTGTGAGACTGTGACAGGGAGACAAAAAGACAGGGGGAGGAATGATAAAGTGAGACAGTGTGAGAGTGAGACAGGAAGGCATTAGGGCCAAGAGACAGCGAGACACATGTAGATCAGGCCAAAGAGATGTGGCGAGTGCGGTGTGCCTCGGGGAAGAGACACAATGGCAGAGGAATTCAAGCCACAGTGTGGTGAGAAGCTGGAAGAAGCGGGTGGGGATTTCGAGTTCTCTGGGAAAAAAAGAGATGGAAAAGTGAGCAGGGGTCGTGAGGGTTGAGTTCATGTGTTGAAGGAGGATTTTATTTTAACATCTGTTGTTGAACATGTGGAAAAATCGAAGCAGACGACCGCCTCAAGGAGAATATCGCATTCATCTCACGTGAGCCGTAACATGCAACCACAGGAGAAACACACGTAAACAGGGAGCATCTCGGCAATAAATGTAATCTTAAACGTGACATGTTACATAAATAAATGAATTATTATTATTATTATTATTATAAGACTGTAATGTGAAATTTAATAGTCATATTAATAAACAATAATAATAATAATAATGGGGCACGGTGGCGTAGTGGTTAGCACGTTCGCCTCACACCGCCAGGGTCCGGGTTCGATTCCCGTCTCGGCCATGTGTGTGTGGAGTTTGCATGTTCTCCCCGTGCCTCAGGGGGTTTTTCTCTGGGTTCTCCGGTTTCCTCCCGGTCCAAAAACATGCACCGTAGGTTGATTGGCACCTTGGAAAATTGTCCCTAGTGTATGAATGTGTGTGTGAATGTGAGTGTGTGTTCCCTGCGATAGGTTGGCATTCCGTCCAGGGTGTATCCTGCCTTAATGCCCATAGACGCCTGAGATAGGCACAGGATCCCCGTGACCCGAGAAGATCGGATATAGCGGTAGAAGATGAATGAATGAATGAATGAATGAATAATAATAATAATAATAATAATAATAATGATAATAATTAATATTATTATTATTACAGGGGCACGGTGGCTTAGTGGTCAGCACGTTCGCCTCACACCGCCAGGGTCCGGGTTTGATTCCCGTCTCGGCCATGTGTGTGTGGAGTTTGCATGTTCTCCCCGTGCCTCAGGGTTTTTTTTTTCTCTTTCTCCTAGTGTATGAATGTGTGTGTGAATGTGATGTGTGTGTGTGTGCCCTGTGATGGGTTGGCATTCCATCCAGGGTGTATCCTGCCTTAATGCCCATAGACGACTGAGATAGGCACAGACTCCCCGTGACCCGAGGGAAGATCGGATAAAGCGGAAGATAGATGAATGAAGAAGAATGAATGAATGAATTATTATTTTTATTATTATTATTATTATTATTATTATTATTATTATTATTATTATTATTATTATTATTATTATTATTATTATTATTATTATGTGAACGTAAATGAACCATATCAAAAACTCAAATGCAAAATTTTTATCATAAAAAAGTAAAATATGATTTTAAAAATGTAGATTCCTTTTTACATACCAAGTAAACAATTAATTTATGTAAAAATCCATGTGAATAAATGAATGTTAAAGACAATGAATGTAAAAAAAAATGTTAATATGTGAATTATGCTAAATCAATATGATGTTCATGTAAAAAATTATAATAGTAAATCATATCAAATCGCTCACAAATAAAAAAAAAAACAAAAACATGTATTCCAAGAGTCATAAATCAAAATCATGGGTGAAAAAAATTAACGATTCCGGTGTCTCATTCCCACCTGATGCTTTTTTTTTTTTAATCATATTTGTTAATACATTTTCCTCCTCGCAGCACTTCCTTAGTATCAAAAGAACTTTACGAGCTACAATGTAGTACGCAAATTATCGTCTTGGCTCCTCCTGTGAGCCGCGATCGAGTTCAGAAAATATATAAATATATAAATATGGAGGAGAAATAAAAATTAGCAGCGCTTTCAGACACCGGTCGTTAAGTGGCTAGCGTGTCTTTTCCGATTACCGCAAGCCAGCGGAAGTGCCAGAGATCCCCGGGGAAAAAGGAAAATAAAACACGGTGAGGAAGAGTAGCAATTAATGGAGCCTGTGCTAAACTTCACTTTTCCAAGTCAGGCCACGTCTGGGGATCGTCTGGCATCAGGAACACGGAGGCCGTAAAAGAAAGAAAAAAAAAAGACCAGAAATGAGTTTAATGAATGAGTAGGAAATTCGAATTACAATATCACGTATTAGAGCTTTTATAATGACGCGTTGTGAAGTATTTCCATTTACAGCTGTTGCGCTGAAATGAGCACTGTTTCGAGATTAGCGTGTAAGTGAGGACATTGTCGGGAAAAATTGGTCCTGACTTGAGCTCAACTTTCCTCCACCGCAGATATTAACTGCTCCCTTATGCCTTGTGTTTCTTTTTCTTTTCCCGCGCGCGTGTGTGTGTGTGTGTGTGTGTTCAGGACCTCATGGCGTCTCTTTAGCAACTCTGAAAAGAAAAGCTATTTGGAAGATCAAGACCTAAAGAATAAATGAAGCAATCCCCCCCCCCCCTTTTCTTTTTCATTGAATTTCCCCCCGAAGCCGCAGCGTCTCAAAGCTGCTTTATCATGGCCGGGCTCGTCTCCTCTGGCCGGCTCCCGTGACCACGCTGTGATCTCTCAAAGCCTCACGAACATTCAGGAACTTTTTTACTGGTGACATCAATCAAAGCGCTCCAGTCTGTGGTCAGCGCTGAACACACTGGCCATGTGAGGACACCGAGCCGAGAGCCAGGAGCCGGATAATGGATTGTTGTGATGAGAAGTTAATGTAGTGCCAGGGTCACGCTGGAGAGCTCACATTATGTACAGGAGAGTTCACATTCAGAGTGCACTAACAAGATACGAGCCTTCCAGTGAGTAACAGTCTATCAATCAATTACGCAATCAATCAATTAAACAATCAATCAATCAATCAATCAATTATTCTTACAGAAAACAATAAAGAAGCCAAATCAGCATCCCCCTCCAAAAATCAAAACAATATTATTAATCAACTTTATTTCTGGATAGTTATAATAATAATAATAATAATAATAATAATAATAATAATAATAATAATAATAATAATAATAATAATAACTGTACAATAGTATTAATTAAAATATTGTACAATATATTATTATTATTATTATTTTATATTATTATTATTATTATTATTATAAAGAGGATAATGATAATAATATTAATGCTGACAAAAATAAGGACAAAATATAAGTATTGATTAATTATAAGTGATTATTTAACAACTGCTACTAGTCATTGCTAATAATAATAATAATAATAATAATAATAATAATAATGATAATAATAATAATAATAAAACTAAATATAATTATTGATTAATTATAAATGATTATTTAACTTATATATATATATATATATATATATATATATTTTATTTTTATTTTTTTTTTTAATTAATCGTAACAACAACAATAATAATACAGAGGATACTAATAATAATAGTATTAATAGATTAGTGATTAGTACATTCGCCTCACACCTGGGTTGGGGTTGGATTGGGGTTGGGGTTCGATTCCCGTCTCAGCCATGTGTGTGTGGAGTTTGCATGTTCTCCCCGTGCCTCAGGGGGGTTTCTCTGGGTTCTCCGGTTTCCTCCCTGTCCAAAAACATGCACGGTAGGTTGATTGGCACCTTGGAAAATTGTCCCTAGTATGTGAATTGTGAGTGTGTGTGTGTGTGTGTGTGCCCTGCGATGGGTTGGCATTCCATCCAGGGTGTATCCTTCCTTAATGCCCATAGACACCTGAGATAGGCACAGGCTCCCCGTGACCCGAGGGACGATCGGATAGAAATGAATGAATGAATGAATGAATGAATGATTATTTGTTTCGCATCAGTCTCTGCTCATCTAACGTCTCACTTATATTGTGTTTAATGCATCACTCTTGGTGTCTGTAGCGTCTCACTCTCATCATGACTAATGCATCACTCTTGGCATGTCGAGCATCTCATTTACTGCACACCAGTGTGTTTGATATCACACAGTCTCAGCCTGGACTTGAACTGTCATTCTTATTAGCATGCAGTTGACACCCAAAGGCCTCAGTTACTTCAGTGACTTTTGATGACATGCCGTCAGGCACACACACACACACACACACACACACACACACACACACACACACACACACACACACACACAAAGCTTCGCACACTATTATAATACACTCTTACAGCACAGTCACATGACCTTCACATGTGACTCATCAAAGGACTTTGTGTGTGCATACAGTTTATGAGTGTGTGAAATGTACACCTGGTATCATTATAAATAAATATCTATCTATATATCTATCTATCTATCTATCTATCTATCTATCTATCTATCTATCTATCTATCTATCTATCTATCTATCTATCTCTTGTGCTTTTATCTATTGCTTTTATTATTAATAAATCAATAAAGCTAATCATATTAAATAAATCAATATGCATTTAACATGCATTCGAATCATATAATTAAAAATTGTTTTACTTATTTTTATTCATTTATTGTTTATTGTTTATTTATTGAATTTTGTTTAACAATAGATTTTATTGCCCTGAGTGAGTACATTTTAACAAAATCATTTTTATCATGGATGTTATTTTTTGTTATGCCATGTAAAATACATTGGTTTTCTTTGCTGTTATTGTTTTTTTTCCTTAGTCCAGGAGAGATTTACTCTGTTTAAAAAAAAAAAAAAAAACTTTGAGAAGAAATCCATACACACTGAACGGGGAGTAGTGCGAGTGTTATATGGTCTTTAAAATTCGGAGTAGCACCTCTCGATCCGTAGCCTCAGTGCTTCATCCTGTAAGTCAGAATCCTTCCTCAGCACTTTTACACTCACCCCAATTTATTATTGATGATTCTCACAGGATCAAATAAGAGGAGATATGTTAATCCTGCTTCTGCTGGCCAAACAACACGTTTTCCGTCTCTAGCGTGAGAAATTGAATGCAACCGCGTTACCAAATGAACCTGGTTCTACGAATGAATGTCCTGGAGCATCCTGTCAGTGGCATGACTCAAGTAAATATCAAACCTTATATGTGTTTACCGAAACGCGAGCATGCAGAGTCGTTCATGCCGAACACTAGACGGGTTAAACTAACACAAAAACATGGGACAATTACTAGCAAAACACTTGCACTTGAGTTAATGATAAATAGTTTATCACTAAAAGGTTGGAGATGCTGCAAACTTTAGCAGGTCTGTCATACGCCACTCCTTTCTTATATTTTTTTCTATCTATCTATATATCTATCTATCTATCTATCTATATATCTATCTATCTATCTATCTATCTATCTATCTATCTATCTATATATATATAATTGCACAATTTCAATGTACCATAAATGAATACTTTTCATGTTTTAATACTCTAACTAACTGTAACAGATTTCTCTCAAAATCTCTGCCTTTAATACAGTTATCGATTATTTAATATTTATTTTACATTTATTTTATTTCAATCTTACGTTGTTTAGTGCTTGTTTGAATTGTAAAATATGGGATGTGGCTCCTTTAAGAATTCTCTTCCGGTTGTTTTCCATATAAACTGGTCATACGTTTAGGTTATATGGAAAAGAAAAATGTGCTTTATTCCGTAATACGGATTTGGGAATGTGATGTGCTTGGTTAAGGTTCCATACGATAATATATGCTAATATAGTGAGGAGATGTGGGGCACGGTGGCGTAGTGGTTAGCCTGTTCGCCTCACACCGCCAGGATCCGGGTTCGATTCCCGTCTCGGTCATGTGTGTGTGGAGTTTGCATGTTCTCCCCGTGCCTCAGAGGGTTTTTCTCCTTGGGTTCTCCGGTTCTCCGGTTTCCCCCCGGTCCAAAAACATGCATGGTAGGTTGATTGGCACCTTGGAAAATTGTCCCTAGTGTATGAATGTGTGTGTGAATGTGTGTGTGTGTGCCCTGCGATGGGTTGGCATTCCATCCAGGGTGTATCCTGCCTTAATGCCCATAGATGCCTGAGATAGGCACAGGCTCCCCGTGACCCGATG
This sequence comes from Kryptopterus vitreolus, assembly GCA_030449085.1. Lineage (NCBI taxonomy): Eukaryota > Metazoa > Chordata > Actinopteri > Siluriformes > Siluridae > Kryptopterus > Kryptopterus vitreolus. The sequence continues at coordinate 14,682,066 of JACRUU010000027.1, read as the reverse complement.
GAGGATCAGATAAAGCGGTAGAAGATGAATGAATGAATGAATAGTGAGGAGATCATACCTGTTGTGAATGAGCAGATAGTAGGTGTAATTCGGGGGAAATTTAGGAAACGTGTGAAACTTTGTTGTGTTTTGTTTTTTGTTTTCTTTTGTTTGTTCTTTCAATTTTTTGTTCTGAAATGCATCACCACATAATCACAATAATAATGCACACTGCGTTATTAATAACGTTAGTGCCTGCCCTAATATATATATATATATATATATATATATATATATATATATATATATATATATATATATATATATATATATATATATATATATATACATACATATGTGTTTGTTTGTTTATGAAATACTGCGTGTTGCCATGTTATTAGAGGTACTTCCAGTGTCCGGGACCTCGTGTGACTCATTGGGTTGTGCAATAACGTGTCAGGTCTCGCTCTTGGCAGGGCTCTATCTCGAAAAAAGGTTTTATATACCCAGTCAACAGCAATAAGCGGATAAATATACAGTTAATAGCTCAGCTTAGATATGAATGGCAATGGAACAATAGTTCAGCCAGTACACAGTCTTTAATATCAGTCTGTAATATCAGATTTGGGGGTTTGCCTGTTTGTTCATTCTCCCAAGGTCACTCTGTTACAAAAGTATAATTCTACGCCGAATGACTTAACGCTCAAACAATGGCCGCATGTGACCGCGCTCCTACTCTGTAAATAGCCCCCCAATTGTGTTTGTGTTTGCGGCGTGCCTCCACGGTCCCATTAAGATGCGAGAGGAAAATAATTCCTTGGAAACAACAACCTTACTCCTCGAATTGCTCATCTTCTCCTGACTCTCGTAACCCGATCCGTGTCTTGAGAAGAAATTGGACAGAGGCTGCTTTAAGATGCTAAAAAAAAAAAAATAGCACAAACCACAAGTCATGGGCATGTTCGAATTTCCAAGCTTCATGCCAAGGGCTGATTAAGAAGCATCTCCCCATGTGACGAGGACTTCCTGGTGTCCCGGCAGCGCTGCCACAGGAGACCTCGTGTACACTAGGACTGATGTCATTCCAAGCCAGTGAGGACAGTGTCAGGATTTCTTGGTGACCTGTAGTGGCTGGATCGTTCTGGTGCACGATTTCATCGCCTGCTTCCTTCTTTCATTCTGCTTCACTGGGATTTTTTTTTTATTTTGTATTTTTTTTTTTATGCCCTGTGTGAGATGAGGACTTTGTGGGACTGGCGTCCTATCTGAGGACATCCACTCATCCACTTTATTGAAACCACATGCTAATAGCGAGTGTGCGCTGAGGAGACGGCCCGTCGGCAGAACGCTCAGACACCCGCCCGATGGTTTTCGCATGGCCCGTGTTTCCTTTTCTTTCCTTCGCTTTTTTTCACCCTTTGGCCTTCATTCATAGATGGACTTGCTTTTTTACATATGACTACAGCACTGCTGAGTGCTTACATTTATTTATTCCACACTGTTGAATCCTCGTATCTGATTAGTCAGACGGCTGGGATTTAAATGAAGGTGCTTGTTCTATATATGTCATTGTTTCTATTTATATATATATATATATATATATATATATATATATATATATATATATATATATATATATATAATAAGTAAAAATTCAGCACAAGTATCTTCCTACCCCATCTCTAAATAATATTTAATCTTAATATCTAATATTAAAAATGTGAAGTCATACCAATAATATCGTATCGCAACCAATAATTATCGAGATATCGATATATGGCTCAGCTCTAATAATGCATTATTATTGAATAATGTGACATCTGTACATTCATTCGTTCATTCATCTTCTACTGCTATATCCGATCTTCCCTCAGGTCACGGGGAGCCTGTGCCTATCTCAGGCGTCTATGGGCATTAAGGCAGGATACACCCTGGATGGAATGCCAACCCATCACAGGGCACACACACTCACAATCACACACACATTCATACTCTAGGGACATTTTTCCAAGGTGCCAATCAACCTACCGTGCAGGTTTTTGGCTGTGGAGGAAATCTGAGAACCCTAAGAAAAAAACCCGGGAGGCATGGGGAGAACATGCAAACTCCACACACATATCGTGGAGGTGTGAGGCGAACAGGCTAACCACTAAGCCACCGTGCCCCCCTATGAAGTACATTCACTTTATAAATTGATTGAAAGATCATGTGTTGTTTTAGAATAGCAGATCCTGTCAGGCATTACGAGAGCAGTACAGCGCTCCCAATACATCGTTTTTTTTTCTGGAATGCATCCTTTTTTTTTAAAGCGCCTTGTGGATTTGGTCTGGATCAAAGCAGTGACCTTGTGATCTGGATCTTTATCTACAGAGAGAGAGTGCCGAAGTGCACAGGAGCAGATTTGGTAAATGCTTCTCCGTTGATCGTTTTGCATGCCGAACGAATTTGACATTTTCAGGACCTGGATGAAGGGCCCCCTGATCTCTCGGGTGATGTTCTTTTGCACTTGAATCCGCACTAATCTGACATGTATGTGACTGACAGATTTGCCTGATTTCTGTCTGTCTGTCTGTCTGTCTGACTGGATAGAATAGCACCTGATTTGCACATGTGTTTTGGCACACTGACTTGAAATGAATGTCAGCGTTCCCTGTGACTGTGTGTGCAGCCCTGTGCTGCCACCTGTTGGCATGTTATAAAACCAGTCTCAACTTTTTATACCACCGTGTATCATATGTTCGTAACGCTCCTAACATATAACGTATAAACGTCTTCTACAAATCAGTGAGCAGCTTTTGTTACACTATACAGTATTACATTAGAGCAGAGCTTCTCAATTATTTTCTCGTAGTAAGAAGTTACATCCCCCACCCCCAGGAAGAAGTTACACCTGTTTAGCCCCCTCTTGGAAGACGTTATGTCTGTTACGAAGTTACGCCTGTTACGAAGTTACGCCTGTTACACCCCCCCGTCCCAGAGTAATAAATTAGTCCTATTATTCCGCCCACCCGAGGAAGAAGTTACAACTGTTACGCCCCCCCACCCCAGGAAGAAGTTACACCTGTTACGCTCCCTATAAGAATAATTTACCCCTCTTATGCCACCCCCAAGAAGAAGTTATGCCTGTTACACCCCCCCCCCTGGGAAAAATTACACCTGTTATGCCCCCCTCCACCACACACACACTCCCAGGAAGAACTTACACCTGTTACGGTCCCTCTAGGAAGAAGTTACACCTGTTACGCCGCCCACCCTCAGGAAGAAGTTACGCCTGTTTCACCCCCTTTAGGAAGAAGTTACGTCTGTTATGCCCCCTCTAGGAAGAAGTTATGCTTGTTATGCTCCCAACCACCCCAGGAAGATGTTATGCCTAAAACGCCCCACACTAAGGACTAAGATATGCCTGTTACACCCCTACCCAGGAACAAGTTACACCTGTTAGCCACCCGTTAGAAGAAGTCCTGCCGCTCCCCACTATTTGAGAACCACTGCATTAGTGATGATGTCAATTCTGTAGAAAGTGCCTTCATGAGCATATTATAACACGTTATGTAGCCTGATCTTTACAAAACAATACTTTGGATTAAAGACAGACGACTTTCGAAAGTGCAAATCCTATGGGTGATGTTAAGAACGAAAAAAACATTTTCAGTGCACTTTATAAGGTGTTATAAGCAACAGTGCGACGTTTTCAGTAAATCTAGCATGTTTTTTTTTTTAAGAACAATGCTTTCTGTACCAGTTATACACAGGTGAACTTGCTGTTCACACACTAAAATTATATCACACATGAACCGCCTTCTGGAGATAACAGTGTGACCAACAGCGTGCTCATACAGGGTCCTTATCCAGTCCAGCATAACACAATAAATATGAACAATGATGTAATGTTTCAGCGAGAGAGACTGAGAGAAAACGAGTGACTGTCAGTATACAGGAAGAAAGAACTCCATTTGCTCTGACCTGAGAACATGATGCTATGGTTCAGATCAGGAAACAGAGCTGAGAACGCTGGTCCTGGATCAGTAGAATGCCGAACCGTTGTTGCATTCGGGATTAACAGCCTGGTGCGTTAGTGCCACGTGTCTGTAATATGAATCCGCCCCGTGCCACTGGTGCTACCTCGCAGTGTATTGGTCCACATGTGTGAACGTGTGAGGCTGGGAGGATGGGAACGATGCCCATTTGAACTTGTGTAAGATCTGCAGCAAATTGACTTGCTTGCTTTTTCACAGCATCTTAATTTAGACACCAGATGCGCACCAAGCGCTAATGGCCAAAGAACAAGAACTTATTAAAAGGTTTGTTTGGACGCTATGCTCTATATTATAGTAAATAATCTACCAGTGAGGAAGTAAATCTAATTTGTCCTCTGCCTTGCTCAACTAGTGGGCTAGTGCTGGGACGTTTGGGTCATTTTAGCGACTCAGTTCTTTGAATCTCGTTCATCAAAAGGAACAAATCTTTTTTTATGAGTCATTTACTTCATTTCGGTCTTTTGATCAGAAATAAAATAAAATGTTACATTTTCGGTAAACAGACCCCAAAAACATCTACATACACACATTTGTGGCTATAGTTCCCGTTAATTCAAATATTACAATGCAGCTAAGAACATATGATAAACAGAATAAACATCTCAACTCACATATCTTCTGGTCCGAATGGTTCGTTCTTTTTTCATGTGACTACCATAGCGGCTATGCAGTGCATTACATCGGAAATGGTTTGGCTCATGAGTCACTTAATCTGAGTCGTTCGTTCTTTTGGTGAATGGGCGCTATGGTAGTCATGATGGTAGTCAGATGTTTCGGACTGAATTCCTCATTTTGGTTTCCATTATATTTATCTACGGTAATAGGTTTTATTATATACGGAGGTTTTCTCAGTGTAGTCAGTATACAATGAATTAACTACTCTCTGAGACTACTCGTTCTTCTGAGTCATGTAAAAGACTCGTTCAAAAAGAATGAATCGTTCTTGAATTACCCTTTACTACAGGGCTATGCAGGGATTTGAACCTGGATTTGAATCTTTTGGCCCATAGCCAAATGCCTTAACCACCAATCAACAACCTCCACGGCCTTTATGTCAAAACATTACAAGGCAGATATCTTACTTTTCACTCATGTACATTTTGCAACGTAATCAGCTGCTCTGTTTTCATCTTAGACCAGATAAAAACTGGTAAAAACAACCAATCAGGGTAGGGGGCGCTCTGTTTTAAGCTTGTTTTGATAGGCACTTGGTTGGTACTTATCAGCATACAGTTCAATATCAAGCAGAATCGTTAGAGAGGAATGAATGATGGGACTCCTGACTCGAACTCCCGTGTCCTTATTTCTTTGAATGTTTTAGGTTCATGTAATCAGTGATTGCATCATTCAGTTAAAAGATTAGTGTTTTAACATAATAAATATGATAATAGGGACATTATAGTCATAGTACTTTGGATTATGAAGTACTTTTGTAGGCAAAAACTTGTGTTGCTTATGCCCAGGTTTAAAGGGACACTTTTACTAGAGTTTACAGAGTGTATCTCTATTTTAACACAAATACACAGTGTGTGTGTGTGTGTACTTCGTAATCTAGAGAGCAAACGCTTTTAGCTACTATGATGCCAGTACAGGAAACAAACAAAAGAACCTACATCATGGCAAAAGAAGGCCGGGGGCATAAACCCGGGAGCTGGTAGCCAAGTGGTTAAAGTGTTGGCCTCACGGGTTCAAACCCCACCACCACCAAACTGTCACTAGCGGGCCGTTGAGCAAGGCCCTTAAACCACAACCATAAATGCAACCCCATGAAAGACAGACTCATGCTCCTCCTGTGTGCAAGCGCGAGTGGAAGGTGAAGCCCTTATTAGTGTACCACTCTGAAAAGCTCATGTAAACATTTCAGTGTGTAAACTGTGCAAATATAGTTTACTAGTGATGTGGCATTCTAAGGCTAAGGCATGGGTAACTCGGGTATTGTCGACCAAATGACTTAATTCATTTTCCATTCATTCTTATGGGATAATTTGGTTCTGAGGAACGGATTACTGACAAACTCCGAGGCACCACTGTAAATATCAACAAAAATAACACACATTTTCCTGATTTATTTTCATGACAAAAAGTTCATCACTTCTTAAACTGGACTCATTAATACTTACATCCCAGACCTGTAATTTCCCTGTTCTAATATTATCTATTAGGATAATATCTAATATAAAGTTTTAGCCAGCTAAAAAATCAACAGCTCCTCATAAGTCCATCTTCTGGCGTCTCACGTCGGAATCTGATTATCCTCTAGAGAAATGTAGGATCAGTAAAAGCATACACCGGGCATCTGCGTTTGTTTAAGCTCAGCTTTACTTCCTCCTTCATGCCCAGGACCATGCTGAACCTCGGAGGTCCTGTTTAAAGCATAAACGTGGCACGTTACACACCAGTGTGACACTTTTGTCCTTCTCTGCTCCCCTGGAATGAGGGCTTTAAAACCTCCTATGAAGCAAGTTTGAATTCGTGGGGAATAAATCATTTGAATGTCCGAGGTGGTTCAGATGTCTTTGAGATGAAGGAGATTTGAAAGGACATGGTTGGATTAGACTGGAGACATCAAGCTGAAATTAGCATTAGCAGGATTCTGAGTGTATGTATCATAGTGTTTGAAGAGCTTTGTAGGATGTACTAGACCAAGAAAGTGATGTGGAGTGATAGGAAGTTTGGATCATTTTAGTGACTCGGGTCTTCAACTGGTTCATCAAAACGAACAAATCTTTTTTTGAGTCATTTATTTCATTTTGATCAGAAATAAAATAAAATAAAATAAAACTTTCAATAAACAGACTTCTACACACACATTTTGGCTATAGTTCCAGTAATTAAAAAATTAAATACAGCTAAGAACATAACACACAAGAATAGAACACAACATCTTCTGGTCCGAATCTTTTGTTCTTTTATAGATGCTATGAGAGTCACATGACAAAAGAACAATCGACTCAGATGCACTGCTTAGCTTCTATGGGAGTCACGTGACAAAAGAACAAACAACTCAGATGCACTGCATAGCTTCTATGGGAGTCACGTGACAAAAGAACAATCGACTCAGATGCACTGCATAGCTTCTATGAGAGTCACATGACAAAATAACAAACAACTCAGATGCACTGCATAGCTTCTATGGGAGTCACATGTGACAAAAGAACGATCGACTCTGATGCACTGCAGTGTCTGTGGGAGCGTGTGACAAAAGAACAAACGACTCAGGTGCACTGCATAGCTTCTATGGGAGTCACGTGACAAAAGAACAATTGACTCTGATGCGCTGCATAATGTCTATGGGAGTCACATGACAAAATAATGAACGACTCAGATGCACTGCATAGCTTCTATGGGAGTCACGTGACAAAAGAACAATTCACTCCGATGCACTGCATGGCATCTATGGGAGTCGTGACAAAAGAATGAACGACTCAGATGCGCTGCATAGTGTCTATGGGAGTCAGTTTGTTTCACTCCTTAACATGACTCAGAAGTATGAGTAGTCTCAAAGACTCGTTCAAAAAGAATGAATCGTTCATAAATGACCCATCACTAGTGAATATCAGCATCATGTATAGATGTCACATTATTCAATAAGAATGCATAATTAGGGCTGTGCGATATATCAATATCATGATAATTATTGTTTGCGATACAATTTCCTGATATATTATCGGTATGATTTTGCATTTTTGATACGTAGACAGCAATGAATTGGTGGTGCAGATTTTGCTGTTGTACAGTGTACAACAACAAAATCTATGTAGATACCCGTGCTGACCTTTTACTTGTACATGACAAATATCAGATTAGATAGAGTGAAAATAAATAAAAAATAAAATGAATGTATTGGGGGCACGGTGGCTTAATGGTTAGCCTCACACCGCCAGGGTCCGGGTTCGATTCCCGTCTCGGTCATGTGTGTGGAGTTTGCATGTTCTCCCCGTGCCTCAGGGTGTTTTTCTCTGGGTTCTCCGGTTTCCTCCCGGTCCAAAAACATGCACGCTAGGTTGATTGGCACCTTGGAAAATTGTCCCTAGTGTATGAATGTGTGCGTGAGTGTGTGTAAATGTGTGTGTGTGTGTGTGCCCTGCGATGGGTTGGCATTCCATCCAGGGTGTAGTCTGCCTTAATGCCCATAGACGCCTGAGATAGGAACGGGCTCCCTGTGACCCGAGGGAAGATCGGATATAGCGGTAGAAGATGAATTAATGAATGAATGTATTGTTGACAAGTCAAGTAAATATATTTTTATTGTCATTTGAACTCTATATGACTGACACAGTACACCAAAATTAGGCGTTTCTCCAGAACCTTGGTGCTACATAAAACAACATATTCACAATCACACAACATAGAGCTATACAACACAGAGCTGAGCACCAGACTAAGTCGTCCTAGTCACATAAAGTGCATCGTGTGCAACCTGGTGCAAACAGCACAAAAACAAAAACAGTGTAGAACAGACAGCAAGAGACAGGACAAGTACACAAACACAAAATAACAGCGACCCGTAAACCTACAGTAATCTTTATATACAGTGCAATGTGCACTAGTGTAAACGCTAGCGACGGTGATGTGCAAAAGAAGCGATTAGAGCAGCAGTAGCAGTGGGGGAATGTGCAAAAGGGGCATGTAAACAGTAACAATCTCTGTGAGACCAGTAAGAGACCAGCCAAAACGACCAGTAAACACCAAACACCATTCTGTGTAACTGAATGACATATTTAAAGTAGTCATTCATTCTATTTATTTATTCATTTATTTAGATATCGATCCACTGTAATCCACCACGTCTTTGTTCGCTATCATCGTCTCTTCTGGCTGCTCCCATTAGGGGTCGGCACAGCGGACCATGCATATTTGGTTTTATACCGATACCCTTTCTAATGCAGCCCTCCTCAGTTATATGGGATTAGGACAGGCACTAGGAATGCACTGGCTTGTGCAACCCTAATGGTTGGGGCCAAGTGACAAATGTGCCCTTCGTAGGAAAAAAAAGATCTGTGTTTCAAATGTCAAGAAAGTCCCCATTTTATTTAAGAGGGGCTTTTGAGGTTAACTACTGTCACAAGCAATTATTATTATTATTATTATAATTATTATTAATAATAATTATTATTACTTATGTGGTTAAGGCTCTGGATTGTGGATCAGAAGGTCGTGTGTTCAATTCCCCTCTATCAGCAAGCTGTTGGGGCCCTCTGAGCAAGGCTTTTAACCGTCTCTGCTGCATCATGGTTGTGAATCCCAGCATCACTAGTCTCACATATGCGAAGTAGGTATTTCACTGTTCTGTAAAGTACATAAATGCACCTTTCTTTCTTTTTCTTTGCTTCCCTACAGATGTTTTCGATCGAGCTACACACTGCGCCATTTCTTACAATGCACTTCACACTAACAATGGGGGTCTATGGGGTCACTTTGGTACAATGTTATTTCTTGATGGGTGTTGGATCTCAGACTAAACACATATTAATGTCCGTTAATCAGGAGGACCAAAATCGGTCTCAAAATCTGTATGAGTGACCTAACCCTGGAAGTGGAGAACCCTAGTCAGAGGACATGAGTGTTGACGTGAGAGAAATGCGGAAACACACTTATATTAACCATTAATGAGCTAACAGACTTAACGGGTTAAAAAGAAATGAGCTCAGCATCAATGATTAAAGTCGGTTGACCTGTGTGTCTGCTTGGCCGATATCCTGAACTCCATGAACACCCCCCATGTCCTCCGGTCTATAAAGAACCTTCCATTGTAATGCATAATGTTATACATGTGTTAGTGTGTGTGTGTGTGTGTGTGTGTGTGTGTGGATCGTACACATCGCCAGACTGTCTGTAGCCCACACAGAGAGAAGCCGCCGGACTCCGACACCTCCCTCTTTATTAGGGCTGGCCGCTCCCGCCGAGCCGATTTCATTCATTCCTGCGCTCTCTGCTCAGCGCCGCGGCACGAATATTACCTCGGCTGGGGACGGGGATGCCGCTAGAGCGAGAGAGAGAGAGAGAATGAGAGAGAGAGAGAGAAAGAGAGAACGCTTTATACTCGTTCAAACCGATCCCTGCTGTAATAGTGATCAAATCCGTTTGTTGCGTTTTTAATTACCGCATCGCAATTTCAATCCACGGCATTTTAGCAGATACTTATACAGTTATCCCAATTCACATGGCTGAGCAATTAAGGGTTTAAGAGCCTTTGCTCATGAGCCCAGCAATGCCAGCTTGGACGTGCTGGGATTTGAACACATAACCTTCGAAGTCCAAAAGTGAGTTTGAGACACATTTCCAGGCAATAATTACTATTGTAATTCCATTGCTTTTTTAAATTATAAAAATATATGTTTTTCCCGTTTGCAAACCATTTAATGTATGACTTTTACCCTTTTTACTTTGTCGGCCCCGAACAAATTCGTCCACACACACACACACACACTCCATTCCTCTATAACCAGCCTTAATTTATCGAGGTGCCTTTGGGCTACAGAGCCATGCTGGCCACCACAGAAACCATGCCATGACAACCGAAACCCTCCAGAGGCCTTAATCCACTAATCCTGCTGGAGACACGGCATGCAGCCTGGCACAGGACTTTTAATTAAGACACGGAGGGGCCGTCCAGGCGAAAGGCCCCCCCACACGAACAAAATGCTGGAGCTCTTTTTTTTTTTTTTTTTTTGGAGACGAGATTGTTTTTACTGGGATTTGCCTGCTCCCTCTGGGCCTCGGTGTCAAGAAAAATCTTGTCAGCCAATAACCCGAACAGTCAGCGACAAGCCCTGGCCTTCGGTAATTCCCACTTTATTATTTATAATAGGAAAGGTAGCCAATGTTCTTACCCCATGAACCACTGCCTACATTTCTGCTGTATGCTTATATAAAGTTATATTTGTCCCCCTCAAAAAAACTTTATTCTTCTAATAATGCAGTTGTATATATTTTAATTATTATTAAAAAAATAATATATATTTAATAAAAATAGAAAATATATAGAAAATATAAATAAATAAACATGTTTTTTTATTATGTAATGGCTAAGAATGTTTGGTGAAAATATACAAAACACAGGTTTAATTGAGTAAAATCTCTTTTATATGCTTTATATGTTGATTCTATAATAATATAAATGTGAGATCTTCATGCTTATAACTGTTTATCGCTATAACACTGTGAACACATGAACACACGTTTGATGCTTTTTGAAGATCCCTTTCCACTTTTAGTGCCTATTTGCTCTAATGATTGTGGGAAGATTTTTTTGGGGGGGATTCAATAATCCACATGGCTGTTAGTAAAGGTAGTGATGTAGGTGAGAAGACGGGAGGAAGGTGTTCACCTTTGATGTCATCCTTTTTACTTCACTCCTATGTCTTTTACAAACACTACTTTTTCTTTCCGTTTATTTATTATAAATGTCTGCACTATTTCTTTTTTTCCTTTATGTTTACATGTTGGACATGTTGGAAGAAGAATTTCACTGCATGCCGGTATGTGTATGTGATATAAAATAAAATGTGAATTTGAATAGTGTGGAGATTATTCACATATTCCAACCCTGTAAAACAGCTCTACAATGTCTTTCTCTCTCTCTCTCTCTCTCTCTCTCTCTCTCTCTCTCTCTCTCTGTCTCTGTGTCTCTTTTCTCCTTCATGACATGATATTAGTGTCAATTGTTAACCGATAAAATGAACTTCTGATTTTCGGGTTTGCGTAAACACAACCAAATGGCTAATCTGGTGAACTTCAGAGCACCTGATGCTTGAAATCTCTATTATTCATTATCTTCCACTCGCGATTAAGTTCACACGATTAGGGATCGAGCCTTCAGCCGAGGAAACGATGTTTTCTATCCAAAGGCTGAGAAATTAACCAAGCGAAGGTGAAAGGTCAAAACGTGGACTTCAACATTCGCCGGGAGATAATTCTCGTCAGCTTTGACACCAAAGCTCAGCCTTTGTGAGATAATGAATTGATTTTTGTCTGCAGATTAGCAATAAGCGGGCTATCGCTAAACAAATATGACACCTTTGATGATCAAATGAATATTTTTTTTGGGGTGTGCTTTGGTGTTGCAGTGTATACACACACACACACACACAAACAGCTCAGTATTTGCCAGTTTTTTGATCTAAAATTGTAATTGTATTAAATGTATTTTACAAAAATAAATAGATTAGAATGATAGATTTTATCATTAGAAATTGGTCTTTGTAAGTTTCTGCCTAATATGTGAAAGAAAAACAGTCACCACTGGCATTTGACACACACATTTATCCAATGTGAGGGGTAACGGCCTTACTCAGGGGCACATTAATGGCAGCTTGGTGGTGGTGGTGGGATTTGAACATGTGATCTTTTGGTCCAGAGCTCAATGCCTTAAACACTGTCCTACCACTTCCCTGGCTCAGTCTTCAGGGATAGACTTACAATTATAAGGAACAATTCTATAGTCATTAATATACATAATAATTATAATATAATTATATTTAATATAATGTCATTAATAATTAATATACAGTTTCATAGCCGTTTTTTTTTTTCTCTGTGAAGCTTATGTGAACCAATGTCCACTGTTAGAAATGTGCTACAAATAAAAATGAGGTTTTTCACTGGCAGACTTTAAAATAATAATAAAAACAATGTTTATGGTAATTGAAGCCCAAAGTTATAACTTTTGAAAAAAACATGCATGAGCTGTCCGGGGCAGTGCAGAAATCAGAATCAGAAAATATGTTTGCAATCTCAAGGAAGCATCAAGTGGTAGCTAAAAACATAATAAATACAAATTAATCAAATAGAAATGTATAGACAAACAAATAAAGAGGTAAACTAGTAAAAAAAATAAATGCAAATATGTTCTATTTATTTGTTATAGTTAGTTTTGTGTCATTAATCTAGCATCTAGATAATTAGCTGTTCACTGATAAATGACAACAGCAGGTGGTTTCAGAGTGATTGGAAGTGTTACCACTTATACAGAACATAATGCTTTTCTAAAACAATACATGGTCTTTAATGTTAAAATATTTATATCATTTCTATTAAAAATTTAATAACACACTAAATGAATACTACACAAAACTTGTATGGGGGAAACCCAACACCATACACCATCCCTACCCTGAAACATGGTGGTGGCAGAATCATGCTGTGGGGATGCTTTTCTTCAGCAGGCATAGGGAAGCTGTTTTCAGAGTTGATGGGAAGACAGGGGGAATTTAACTAAACACAGGGCAATCCTGGAAGGAAACCTATTAGGGGCTGCAAAAGACTTGGGGAGGTTCGCCTTCCAGCAGGACAACGAGCCTAAACATACAACCAGGGCTACAATGCAATGGTGACTCTCAACCAGGTGTATAGTAATGCTAATATACTGTATTATATCCACACTAATCAAAACCTCTATTACAAAATATTTACACTGAGGACTCCTTTACTGAATGCTAAATAAACACTTTACCCTTACAGAAAGGCCTATTTGCTGAAAACCAATACGCGAAAACCAATACACCAATTTATTTCTTCAAAATGGGGTTTAAAGTGACTACCTAAAATATGACCCTGATCTTCTCTACAGGTATGTCTTTAATATTCTAGCACCAATTCCCTGGAATTGAACTGGGTTCATTAATGAATGCACAGTATAAATGTGTGAATGTATTTAAGTAAAAGCAGGGTGTGTTCCCCCCAACACACACAGCCCCCTCGACCCCACCCCCCCGACACTGCGGAGAAGGATTAGTGAGTTAAGCCGTGCTGTCACAGCCAGTGATGGTCCAAATCTCTGCATCGCACTGAGAAGGCGTTGGAGCTGTCAGTTCACTCAACACTTCATCATGTGATGGCTTTCCTAAGAACAGTGGGCATGAGAACACTGCTCTCCAGCTTCTTCCTGCACAGGGGAAATCTCTTTAGTATGGGCAGAGGGTTCATCGCTCTTAATACCATACCCGGAATTCCCAAAACACACACACACACACGTACACGGTAATAGCAGTCTAAGGATTTGCTCATGTTCTGGCTCATGAAAAGTTACAAACATCCTGAGGTTGTATTTATTTATTTATTTATTTATTTATTTTCAATTATTTATGCAATGCCTTGATAACTACAGAAAGAAAGAGGACCATTTAGAATTAGAATTGCTGTCAGATTATTTTAAGATGAATAGAATACAACATGGCTAATATTGGTTAATAAATTGGTTCTAAATGAATTATATAAAAAGTATTGCTTTATTATTATTATTATTATTATTAACATTAATAACATTAATGTTATTGATAAGAGTTTTAAGTCATTAGCAGTAGCGGATATAAAAAAAAAAAAGATTATTATATGATGAACGAGCCTGGAGGTGACTATGACAAGGAAAAAACTCATGAGGAAAAAAAAAAACATGAGGAAGAAACCTTGAGAGGAACCGGACTGAAAAGGGGAACCTCGTCCTCATCTGGGTGTTATTAAGAGTGTGATTGTGAGTGATAGAGGAGCAGCAGAGTGTGATTATGAGTAATGTCCTTCTGCAGTTCTGTTACAGTCCTATGATATAGAATCTAAAGACGTGCAATATCAAATTCTGCATGAAGTGGGATACAGAGGTGGTGCATCACTAGATGAGTCGAGATGTTTGCAGATGAATCACTAGCTGGAACGGGGTCTTGTTTATTCCAGCGTCTATACACTCTTATAGTGGGGAACACAACTTGAGCTGGAGGGAACTCAGGAAGCCTCAGGATGCAGGAAAAGAGGAGCATGGGAGAGCAATTAACCTAGCTGCTGGATCATACGTTCACGAGTTCTAATCCCAGCTGAACCTCCACCTACTCAGTATATAAAAAATGTGATGATACTCTGTATAAGGTTGTTAAATAATAGTATAGTAGTGTTAATAAACAAATCTGCAGTAATAGCATCACTTGGAGTAAATTGTAGTAACAATAGTGATGGTAATAGAAGGTATAGAAGCAGTAATTGCAATATAGATGATAGTATTATTAGTGTTGGGAAGGTTACTTTGGAAATGTAATACAAAGTATATTACAGATTACAAATGACCCTGTTCCAAATGTAATAAGTACTGTAACTTTTCAAATACTTCATAAAAGTAAAGTAATGTGTAATTTAATTACACATTTTCTCTCAGTAACTGTAATGCATTACTTTTATTTTGCAATTAAATTACATGTAACTAGTTTACATTTACATTTACATTTGCAGTATTTAGCAGACACCCTTATCCACGGCAACGTAGACAAAGTGCTTTAGGTCTCGCTCTAAGGATAAGATTTAGTCAAGAAAGGTAAATACAAACTTAAGTACACGAGGATAGACAGTTGCCTTTTTTTTGTATGGATTTCTGGACAGAGGTAGATAAAAGAGAATAAAGGGAATGTTAGGATAGGTGTTGTTGGAAGAGGTAGGTCTTTAATCGACGTTTGAATGTAGACAGTGTCTCCGTTGTTCGGAACCATCCAGTGGAAGTTCGTTCCACCACATCGGTGCCAGAACAGAGAAGAGCCTTGAGCTGGTGTTACCTTTTACCCTGAGAGACGGTGGAACCAGACGAGCAGTGCTGGATGCTCTCAGGCAGCGAGGTGCAGTACGGGAGGTGATGAGGTTTTGGAGGTAAGAAGGTGCAGATCCATTTTTGGCTTTGTAGGCGAGCGTCAGTGTTTTGAATCTGATGCGTGCAGCTACAGGAAGCCAGTGGAGTGAGCGCAGTAGTGGGGTAGTGCGAGAGAATTTAGGCAGGTTGAACACGAGTCGCGCAGCTGCATATTGAATCATTTGCAGTGGACGAATAGCGTTCTGAGGTAGACCTGCCAGCAGAGAGTTACAGTAGTCCAGTCTCGAAATGACGAGAGACTGAACCAGGACCTGAGCAGCCTGTGTGGATAAAAACGGTCGAATCCTTCTGATGTTGTAGAAAAGGTGACGACAAGAGCGAGTAACGTTAGAAATATGGGAAGAGAAAGATAATTGATTGTCTATAGTTACCCCGAGATTACGAGCAGTGGTGGAGGGAGAACGTAGGGAGTTATGGAGAGTTATGCTCAGATCCTGACCAGGAGATGAATAACATGGGATCACCAGCATTTCCGTTTTACTTCGGGTTGAGTTTCAGCTGATGAAACGCTCATCCACGAAGCGATGTCAGATAGACAGGCTGATATTCTAGCAGACGCTGTTTTATCTGATGGAGGGAAGGAGAAGATTAATTTGAGTGTCATCAGCATAGCAGTGATAGTCAAATCCATGAGAGGAGATGACTTTACCAAGAGAAAGAGTATAGAGTGAGAAAAGAAGAGGACCAAGTACTGAGCCTTGTGGTACACCAGTGGTTTATGAGGATTATGGATAGAGGCCTCGAACTTATTATTGTAGAAGGCAGTCTTGGCAGAGGTTACATCAGAGGAGAATTTTGTTAGGAGAGCACGGTAGGATGTCAGGTCTGTGTTACGTTGTGATTTTTTCCACCTCTTTTCTGCTGACCTGAGTTCACGTCGTTTACTGCGCAACACTCCTGACAGCCAGGGAGAGGGACAAGAAGGTTTCTTTGGTTTAGCAGTCAGGGGACATAGCATGTCAATAGACGAGGAAAGTGAGTGGAGGAGAGAGTCAGTAGCAGAGTCTAGGGAGAGAGAAGAGAAGGTATCGTGGTCAGGAAGAGATGAAATAGTACAAGAAGATACAGAGGGTGGAGAGATGGAGTGAATGTTCTGTCGGGTAAGAGAGAGATGTTGTGAGGTGTTTCCATGTGTGGTGGGGAGAGTGATTGCGAATGAGACCAAGTAATGGTCAGAAGTGTGGAGTGAGGTAGCAGTCTGTAGTGGAAGGGCGAGTGAAGACCAGGTCCAAGACATTTCCTCCCCTGTGGGTGGGAGGGCTGTTAAGTGTCAAAGAAAAAGAGTTAAAGAGAGACAGAAGACAAGATGAGTGGAGTTTTTCATAGGTTAGATTGAAGGCACCGAGTACAACCAGAGGAGTGTTGTCAATTGGAAAAGTGCTGAGAAGTGTGTCCATTTCTTCAAGGAAGTCTCCAAGAGGACCAGGTGGATGGTACACAAAGATGATCAGCAGTTTGACTGGAGAAGTAACTGAAACGGCATGAAATTCAAAAGAGGAGATGGTTAGGTTAGACAAAAAGAGAGGTGTGAAACACCATCTCCGGGATAACAGTACACCTGTACCAACACCTCGACCTGTTGCTCTGGGTGAATGAGAGAAGGCGAAGGCAGAGGAGAGAGTAGCCAGGGTGACAGTATTCTGAGGGGAAATCCAGGTCTCTGTGAGTGCAATGAAATCAAAGGCATGATGGGAAGATAGACCAGTAATGAAGTCTGCTTTCGTTACCGCAGACTTGCAATTCCAGAGCCCCCCTACCACTGTGCGGGATTGAGATCGCAAGACAGGGTAGATGAGGTTGCTGGCAACACAACCACTGTTTGGTGGACGAGTGTGTTGGAGCAGAAGGAGCTAATTACAGGAATGGGATTGATACACATCCTGTCATGGTGGTCAGATTTAAGAATCAGGCAGAGATGTACTACAGTTTAGGAGTTTTATAGTTAAGGAGTCTATTAGTGGGAAAGTTTAGAAGTTGTTTCTAACCTGTCTGTAGCGGAGCACGTCCAATATAAGCAAGTAAGAAGAAACCTTACCAGAAGAAAGAGTTAAAGCACACCCCAACACTGTTAGTAGTAAAGGTAAAAGTAATGATTTAAGGAGTAATATTAGAAGCAGTGATAGTGATTAAATGGCCATAGTACAAAATGTAGCAGTAAGGGCAAGTATTTTGGGAGTATTAATAGTGATGGCACTAAATAGTAGTAAAATATTTAGAAAAAAGCATTATTACATTGGTGGATTTTCCGTCAATTTTTTGGACAGATCCAGATCAACAATGTATATATATATATATATATATATATTCATTCATTCATTCATCTTCTACCGCTATATCTTCCTTCGGGTCACGGGGAGCCTGTGCCTATCTCAGGAGTCTATGGGCATACACCCTGGATGAAATGCCAGCGCATCACCGGGCACACACACACACACACACACACACACACATTCATACACTAGGGACAATTTTCCAAGGTGCCAATCAACCTACCGTGCATGTTTTTGGACCGGGAGGAAACCGGAGAACCCGGAGAAATTCTCCAAGGAAAAAACCCCCTGAGGCACGGGGAGAACATGCACAAACTCCACACACACATGGCCGAGACGGGAATCGAACCCCCGACCCTGGTGGTGTGAGGCGAACGTATATATATCTATTATATATATATATATATATATATATATATATATATATATATATATATATATATATATAGTACTTTTTAGCAAATATTGCATGTATCCGATATTTCCATCGTGTTCAATATGAAAACGATTAATTATTTTTATAACACATAGCAGTAGAAACAAACCTACAGCCTAACACTCTGTAAAAGATATCCTTTTAAATCATACGCCTATAAACAGAATCAGCCATAATATTGAGCACTGAATACATGACCACACAATGTCCATTTCATAAATATGTCTTAGCTTTAAATAGACAGGAAGAATACAGGTACACTTTATAGAAAACGACTCAAAACCATTGTATAATAAATAAAGGACAATAATCTTGACCTGACCGAGCAGGAAAGCCACGGTAGGCGTGTCTCCCAAGGGAACGTTTACGTTCTACGTTTTCTATTCTTATAATATCATCATAAATCATCTTATTTAGTTATTCAATACTATTCTTCTCCCTGGGGTCCTAATCTATTTACAATGAAGGCTGCACCTTAAAATCTATACTAAATGCATTTTTAATTGGCCAAATACCATCCCCACGAACGTCTCCGTCCTGTAACCACGACCTGTTCCAGGCTTTCTTTTTTTTTTCTTGTTTTTTTTTTTTTTCCTGCAGTTCGGTCTGTCACAGTGAACGATGAAGCTCGGTTGATTTTGGAAGACATTTATAACGACCGCACGTCAGTGTGTTATTTTGGTCGCCGCAGGATCAGGATCCTCCGAACACAAAATTTCACACACTCAACCTGCTAGCTCGAAGCTACACATTCTTACACTCAGATGGAAAATTAGGAGCTTCTCTACAGAATAAAAAAAAAAAAAGGCAAAAATCAACATTTTTCTTCCCCAAAACCTTTTCCATTAAAGCAAGTGAAAAACCAGTAGGGCTCGAAAAATTAAATAAATACACAAACTACACATTATATTCCATCACTCAGTGTGTGTGTAACCGTACCGCAGTTTTAATGGCACGTCAATCACGAAGATCCCAGACATCATGTCTCTGTGTGAGTCAGAGATGTAAAAGAGAGAGAAAGAAAGCTGGTTGAAATCATTTACACGGCATCAAAAAAAAAAATGCCGCAATGTATATACAGTGCCTGTCAGACGTTTATAGTGTCTGAGAGAAACGTGTATGTTCCTTTTGTTTCTTTGCGAATCTATAAATGGCCAGATGTCCCACTTTGTTTTTCAGCATGAACAACAGCTTTTACACACTCTCAGAATCCGGACACTTTGTTTCTTCCAACCTTATGCTGAAATACTTTTCCCTGCCTCAGTGGTTTTCTTCACTAGTTTGGGGATGTTTTTGTTGATCCCAGAGCAGTTCAATAGGATTTAGGTTCAGTGACTGAGCACTCCATGATAGATAACAGGACTCTCGAAATAACGCTTACAGAGCTCGCACGGCTCGCATGGCTTTGTATTGTAAGTAAAGTCGCTTCCGGGGAGCGGAACTGTACACTCCACTGGTTCCACTGTGTGTGTGCGGGTGTCTAGATCTATATAGATATATATATATATATATATATATATATATATATATATATATATATAATATATATATATATATATATATATATATATATATATATATAAGGGGCACGGTGGCGTAGTGGTTTAGCACAGTTCGCCTCACACCGCCAGGATCCGGGTTCGATTACCGTCTCGGTCATGTGTGTGTGTGTGGAAGTTTGTGCATGTTCTCCCCGTGCCTCAGGGGGTTTTTCTCCGGGTTCTCCGGTTTCCTCCCGGTCCAAAAAACATGCACGGTAGTAGGTTGATTGGCACCTTGGAAAATTGTCCCTAGTGTATGAATGAATGTGTGTGTGAATGTGTGTGAGTGTGTGTGTGCCCTGCGATGGGTTGGCATTCCATCCAGGGTGTATCCTGCCTTAATGCCCATAGACGCCTGAGATAGGCACAGGCTCCCCGTGACCCGAGAGATCGGAAATATAAAGGATATAATATATATATATATATATATATATATATATATATATATATATATATATATATATATATATATTCATTCATCTTCTACTGCTATATCCGATCTTCCCTCTGGTCATGGGGAGCCTGTGCCTTTCTCAGGCGTCTATGGGCATTTTAAGGCAGGATACACCCTGGATGGAATGCCAACCCATCGCAGGGCACACACACACACACACACACACACACACACACATTCACACACATTCATACACTAGGAAGAATTTTCCAAGGTGCCAATCAACCTTTCAACCATGCATGTTTTTGGACTGGTGGGAAACCGGAGAACCCGGAGAGAAAAAACCCCTGAGGCACGGGGAGAGAACATGCAAACTCCACACACACATGGCCGAGATGGGAATCGAACCCGGACCCTGGCTGTGTGAGGACATGCTAACCACTAAGCCACTATATATCCATATAGATATATATATATATATATATATATATATATATATATAGGGCTGTCAACGTTGTTAACGTTAACACAAAAATAGATTTTAACATTATTAACACGTGATTAACGCAGTGTGCATTACTATGTGAGTGATTTTCTCCTTCACTCTGCGTTGTGTTGATGAATGAACGAAACATATAACAACAAAGAACTTCAGTGCATCCACTCACGTTTCCTAAATTTCCCCGAATTACACTTACTAGTTGCGCATTCACAACAGGTATGATCTCCTCACTATATTAGCGTATATTACCATATGGAGCCATACGCAAGCGCATCACATTCCCAAAACCGTATATACGGAATAAAGCACATTGTTCGTTTGTGAACGCAATGCGCTTCCGTATAACCTAAACGTATCACCAGTTTATATGGAAAAGACCTGGAACAGAATTCTTAAAGGAGCCACGTCACATGTTTTACAATTAAAACAACCACTAAACAAAGTAACACTGCAATTAACAAGAAATGAACATTAAAAGAATAATTTCTAGATAAAATAAATATTAAATAATCAAAGAGAGAGATTTTGAGAGAAATGTATATAATTATAAAGTATTAGAAACATGAAAAGTATTTATTCATTTATTAATTTATGACACGCTGGCACAGCCGTTATCCACTCTTTAGATATGAAAGCACAATTATTAATGCTATTATTAAATAGCATTAGTGCATATTAGCTGTATTCCCATATTACCAGTAATAGTTTTGCTCATCTGGAATGGATTAATTAATTCCCTAATCAACATTAATTACATTAAAACAGTGATATTTATAATGTAAAACATTAAATGCAGACACAATGTTACAAAAGCATACTGATTCAAATATGGAAGCTTTATTCAAATATGTGATTATGATTAGCAAAACAAATAGCGAATGAAGACAAAATATTATTGTAAATGTTTTAAAGTAATGATTATAATTTATATGATGACATAAATCATCAGGACATCAATCACAATTTATGTTTCCTCACCGATGCTTTTAATTGCCGGATTTGTGCATCATGGTGGACTTGGGTGTTTGATTTGAGACTCGGTAAAACGTATAGTTTAGTGATTCAAAATTCTTTCATTTATTTTTCGAAGAAAGACATTGAGAATAAACGTGTGTTGCGTCAAAGGTTTTATTTCTTAATACATTTGTAAACAGAAAATAAGCAAACAGAAAGGCACGCTGCATTAATCATGCGTTAATAAAATTGTCATTAACTGTTATGCATAATAATAATGATTAGATGACAGTGACTACTTTGTATTATCAGTATGCTTTTGTAACATTGTGTCTGCATTTAATGTTTTGTATTATAAATATCACTGTTTTAATGTAATTAATGCATGTTGTCTAAACAAGTGCTTTATGTATATTCCTGTACATCTCGGAGGTCCCAGTGACACCTTCATGCTCATCTTCTTCTGTTCACAAGAAAATAAATATATAATCTATATATAAATATATATATATATATATATATATATATATATATATATAATATATATATATAATATATATATATATATATATATATATATATAAGATCAGATTTTAATGTGCAGTCCCATTACAGCAGCCAGTAAAAAAGTTACAAAGTAGATCTTCAGCAAGGTCAATGAGGCCTGAGGAAGGAAACAGCAGAATATCTGACTTTATAGAGCAATAAAATACTCTTTTATAACAAGAGACCTCTAGCCAACTGTCTTTAAAATGAAATAGTGTTATCATATTACACAGGAACAATAAAACGCGGAAATCATGTCATTTTATATGTTGGGTTTTATACCATTAAAAAGCAAACATCATGGACGAATCTGGCAACTTGATTATTAAGAACATGTGAAATTTTTTTTCCCGCTCCGGCATTTCCACGCACCAAATCCGTCCGAGACGGCGATAAGCGAACAAACACTGATGTCATTTATGATCTGCGGAGTTCTCGACCCTGACTCGTCAATCATTTAATGCCGTGCTGTCTCTTATATTCACTCCCCCACTTCATTCATACTGCTCGCCTCGCTCGCTTCCTTTGCAGCTCCGTGAACGTATTGCTGCACTTCAGCCTTATCACGTCGAGCACAGTTCGCACATGCTATCCAGCGTGTGTTGTTAATTATTCGTAAACGTCCCTGGCTCTATTCTCTGAAATGTGACACTGGTGCTATTAAAGTAATGAGAGTGTCAAGGTTCAGAGCACAATCCCATGTGATGTACGTCTGCTGCGGGCTGGAGCACATGAGCAGCACGATCACACACACTCGCCATGCGGGAACGTAAACATCACTGACGGTGACTGATTACGCCGCGGCGAGGACGATTTGCAAAAGCAAGACGTAATTATATTTAACATAAAAGCATCATTCTGCACACCTTTTCAGCCCGAGTGCTGTTTCTATTCCACTGATGTGCACTTTACTTTCACTCTTTTACGTATTAAAATCTACTGCATTTAACCCACTTCACTACTGTATATTTTACTATATACTTATTTACTCTATACTTAGAACCGCTCTATACACATACTCAACTCCGTAAACATAAACACATTTACTCAACCCATACTCAACCCTGTAAACGTGAACACGTTTACTCAATCCACACTCCACCCCATAAACGTAAACACATTTACTCAACCCATACTCACCCCCGTAAACTTAAACGGGTTTACTCAACCCATACTCAACCCTTTAGTCTTAAACATATTTACTCACCCATATTCAACCCCTTTAACTTACACATTCTCTCAACCCATAGTCAACCCTATAAACATAAACATGTTTACTCAACCCATACTCAACCTCATAAAGTTAAACATATTTACTCAATCTATACTCACGCCCATAAACTTAAACATATTTACTCACCCCCGTAAACTTAAACATATTTACTCACTCACGTAAACTTAAACATATTAAAACATGTTTACTCAACCCATACTCACCCCATAAACATAAACATATTTATTCACCCCATAAACATAAACATATTTACTCACAGCCCCGTAAACTTAAACATATTTAAAACATGTTTACTCAACCCATACTCACCCCATAAACATAAACATATTTATTCACCCCATAAACATAAACATATTTATTCACCCCATAAACATAAACATATTTACTCACAGCCCCGTAAACTTAAACATATTTAAAACATGTTTACTCAACCCATACTCACCCCATAAACATAAACATATTTATTCACCCCATAAACATAAACATATTTACTCACATCCCTGTAGAATTAAACATACTTAAAACATGTTTACTCAACCGATACTCAACCCCGTAAACATAAACACATTTACTCAACCCATACTCAACCCCGTAAACATAAACATATTTATTCACCCCATAAACATAAACATATTTACTCACATCCCTGTAGAATTAAACATACTTAAAACATGTTTACTCAACCGATACTCAACCCCGTAAACATAAACACATTTACTCAACCCATACTCAACCCCGTAAACGTGAACACGTTTACTCAATCCACACTCCACCCCATAAACATAAACACATTTACTCAACCCATACTCAACCCTTTAGTCTTAAACATATTTACTCACCCATATTCAACCCCTTTAACTTACACATTTTCTCAACCCATAGTCAACCCTATAAACATAAACATAAACATGTTTACTCAACCCATACTCAACCCCATAAAGTTAAACATATTTACTCAATCCATACTCATGCCCGTAAACTTAAACATATTTACTCACTCACGTAAACTTAAACATATTAAAACATGTTTACTCAACCCATACTCACCCCATAAACATAAACATATTTATTCACCCCATAAACATAAACATATTTACTCACAGCCCCGTAAACTTAAACATATTTAAAACATGTTTACTCAACACTGTAAACTTAAGCACATTTACTCAACCCATACTCACCCCCATAAACATAAACATATTTACTCACCCCCGTAAACTTAAAAATATTAAAAACCTGTTTACTCAACCCATACTCAACTCCGTAAACTTAAACACATTTACTCAACCCATATTCACCCCATAAACATAAACATATTTACTCACTCCATACTTGCTCTGATAAGGGAGTTATGCAGCCCTGTAAACTTAAACACATTTACTCAACCCATACCAGTTAATCTCAGACCCGTAAATTTAAATATTTACTCAACCCTGATGCTTTAGCACATTTAATTTACTCAGTTATTGACCTCTATTACACGAACACATTTACTAAACCCTGGTACTTGAGCACATGTACTTTACCCCATTACTCAAGCCCCACACACAACCCGATTACTTTAACACATCTGTCAACCCTGATACTCAACCCTGTTACTCAAACATATTTACTGAACCCAATTACTTAAACATTTGCTCAACCCTGATATGCAACCCTATTACTTTAACACACTTACTCAACCCTTTTAATCAAACACATTTACTCATCCTCGTTAATTGAACGTATATGCTCAACCCAATTACTTAAACGCATTTATTCAACCTTAATATTCAACCTCATTACTTGACCATGTTTACTCAACCCTGTATCTTAAACACATTAATTCAACCCATACTCATCCACAGTAACTTCAACACTTGACAGATACTCAACCCTGTAAACTTACACATTTACTCAACCCTGATACTCAAATACATTTTCACAAAATTGTCCCTAGTGTATGAATGTGTGTGTGTATGTGTGTGTGTTCCCAGCGATGGGTTGGCATTCCATCCAGGGTGTATCCTGCCTTAATGCCCATAGACGCCTGAGACAGGCACAGGCTCCCCGTGACCCGAGGGAAGATCGGATATAGCGGTAGAAGATGAATGAATGAATGAATGTCCCTAGTGTGTAAATGTGTGTGTTAATGTGTGTGTGTGTGTGTGTGTGTGTGCCCTGCGATGGGTTGGCATTCCATACAGGCTGTATCCTGCCTTGATGCCCAAAGACGCCTGAGATTGGCACAGGGAGATCTCTCACAGCGACCCGAGAGAGAAGATCGGGTAGAAGTGGAAGAAGTGGTAGAAGATGAATGAATGAATAAATGAATGAATAATCAACCCCAAACACACACTTAAATCCATTACTCAAACACACCACCTGACCAAATTTAAATTGAACCCTCTTACCTGAACATATTCAATTAACCCTGTAACCCTTTACAGGAATACATACACTTGGTCCATGACCTCGACACAGTCGTGTTTACGCCTTTATATGAATTCAATTTGCATCTTCCAAATAGCTAAAGAACTATTATCTAAAGAAATATCTAAATTGATATTTTAAGTTAATAATTTGTCCTCTTGTCATTAACTCGAATGGTAACAACACTGTTTTTAATGCCCAATGTTGTAATGTTATATACATTAATAATAAAACATGAACCCAAATGCAGATTTATTATTTTTTTATTTTTGCCTTATCATGGAAGTTATAAATGTACATAAATCATGTGATTAATGAGTTGCACCTGCACCTTTTGCATAAGTCTAACCTGTTGGAAATAACTCTCGGTAGCTGAAAGTGACTTTGAAACGTCTCCAACAAGTTGCGTTCGGGTCCAAAGTTGACGTAGTATTGTTTTATCAGGGTTATTGGATAGATGAGTTGATACCTATCCTTCAGCATACTGGGGGACTGCCGGTAGTTATCCGTGGTTTTTATGACTTAAGGGCTTTGCTTTTTCGTCAATTAATGTACAGCTATCTAGCATGCTGTAAAGCGTACAGTGAAATAAAGCTTTGGAACATTGAGAAATATTTAACTTAGGTGACATGGAATGTACAGCATCGCATATACGTTCTACCTGATTGTACCAGTTTTATTAAGCAGTGTTGGGGAGAGAGTTAATTTGAGATGCTCATATTAGTGTCATAACATTAATTAGCAGTTAAGAAAATAAACTCGTTATTCAAAGAAAGACTGGAGAGTTTTACAAACATTTTAAAGCAAACATTACATTTGTTTACCTCACAGCTTTGGTGTCCCTGAATCAAACCCAAATTTGTGTTATGATCTGTTTACATTTTGTAATGTCTTGCGGCAATCCGGCTTTTTTTAGTGGTCGTTTTTTTTTTATTACAAAAATATGCAATCAAATATGGTGGCTACCTGGAATGGATTGTCCCAATGTTCTAGGGATATGCTAAAGATATTATTTACTGGGATACATTTAGTAACGGAAGATGAATGAATGAATAAATGGATGAATAAAATATATAATTAAATATGCAGTTAAAGTTTAACGATGCTCATTGGAAAACACAAAACACTACTATTATTAAGACTCAATCAACAATTGAGGAAGGGTGTAGCTAAGAAGCTGATCAGAAAGTCAGGGGTTCGAGGTGCCACTCTTGCGCCCTTGAGCAAGGCCCTTAACCCTCTGTCCTCCAGGGGGCGCTGTATCATGCGTGAACCTGCATTCTGACAACAGCTTCTAAACAGTCTGGGATATGTGAAGAAACAATTCCACTTTGCTGTAATGTATATGTGACACTTATTCAGTCCTGAAACTCATCTGGTGTATTGTTTAAATTTACATGTAAAAATCGGCTAAATGTAGAAAACAAATTTCAACAAACAAGCAAATATTGCATTAATCAGCCTATAACACATTTATTAAGCAGTGTTGGCGATGTTACATGTAACAGCGTGACATAATTTAATGACAAAATGAAAGTAACAGTAATTTGTTACAGTTACTGAGAAAAATTAAATTACAAAATTAAAATTATTAAATTACAGTTCCTTTTGGAAATGTTAAAGATTACAAATCCCCACCCAAAGGAAACCAAAGTATCAACAGGAAACCCGCGTAAACTCAATACACATGCGGATTGAACTGGAACGCAATGTTTTATTCAATTTATCACTAATCACATTGACAATCAGCAATTCTGTGTTTGTCAAAGCAATATAGCAGACCGGTGTCAGAACAGTGGCTGTAGTTATTGCCGGTGTAATTGGTTTAAAACAATAAAAATGCATTAGACGATGTAAACTGCAAGCTCCATTACAAGCAGTTATTCATAACTCTCCAGATACTTCCAAGTGTTTGTGCACCTGTGTTACATAATACTGTTTAAATTGAACAACAACGAACTTTGTCCTCTGTTTCACCTCTGTGCGTGCACGCGCGCGTGTGTGTGTGTGTGTGTGTGTGTGTGTGTGTGAGTGATTGAGTGAGTGTGCGAGTATGTTGTTTCATTCACACATACACACACACACACACACACATATATATATATATATATATATATATATATACTATATACACATACACACACACACACACACACACACACACACACACACACACACACTCTCTCTCCCCAGAAAAACATATGACATAATGGTTTTGCCATTTATCTACCAGATATCAATCTCTTGATTAGAAGAAGTGTGGAAGGACGTAAAACAGTAAAGTTATATAAGAATTCATATATATTCATATATTATATATCTTTTGGGTCGGGGGGAACCTCGTGATCTCAGGCGTCTTCGGGTATCAAGGCAGGATATACCTTGCATGGGATGCCAACCCATCACAGGGAACACACACACTCACATTGCACACTAGGGACAATTTCCTAAGGTGCCAATTAACCAACCGTGCATGTTTCCTGAGGTACGGGGAGTTTTAAAAAATGACGTAAAGAAAGAATTCTTTCAAAAATGGAAGTGTTGATTATTTACTTTCATCAATGAACAAAATGCAGTGAATGAAGAAAAGAGAAACAGAAATGAAATCAATATTTGGTGTGAAAACACTTTACCTTCAAAACAGCAGTAATTCTTCTAGATACACTTACACACAGTTTATGAAGGAACTCGGCTGGTAGGTTGTTCCATCTTGGAGAAGTAAACACAGATCTTCTGTGGATGTCGACGTTCTCACATCCTTCTGTCTCTTCATATGATGTTGAGATGTTAAGAGGCGAGATACGCTCAAGGCTCTTCTCTGTTCTGGCACAGAGGTGGTGGAATGAACTTCCCCTGTCCATCCGAAAAGCACAGTCACTGGTTATCTTCAAGCTTCAAGCGACGACTGAAGACATATCACATATCTCTTCCAATGACACCTGACACTTCCTTCTCACTGTCCCCAAAAAATAAATACATAAATACATTGTTGCGCACACACACACACACACACACACACACACACACACACACACACACACACACACACACATATATATATATATATATATAAGGTATATGTATATGTATATATAAGGCAGGAGGTTGAGTTGAAGATGTTCTCAAAAATGTAAAAATACAACAAACTCTTTCATTGTTTGGGTGTTATTACACTTTTTTTTCCTATAACTGAAAACAACTGTATTCCTGTTTCTCTCCCGATGACAAATCACAAAGTGTACAATAAAACACACACACACACACACACACACACACACACACACACACACACACACACACACACACACACACACACACACACACACAAGCACACACACACACACTTCATCTCTGCTGTCACTTGCACTAAAAAGAGGAAAGCGAGGCAAAAAATAAGGAATCAAACATCCACGGACATCTACAGACACTTACACACATACACACATTTACACACACACACACACAACATACACACACACACACACACACACACATACACGGACAAACACAGGCAAGCACACAAAGAAAAGAAGAAAATGTTTATCTGATCTGCTAATGCGGCCTGCCAATGTCGACAAGGGTCTCTTTTTAATATTCATTTCGAATCACAGATTTAATGGACAGACGATTGAGGACACGTGAAAGGAGCTAATTATCTCTGACGTGCTTGTTGCTCGCTAATTTCCCTGTCCTTCGTAGCGAAAGCAAAGGGTCCAATTTCAGACAAAGCCACCAGTAAGAGTTTTATCAAGCAGATCGATGAGGACAATGGCGGCGGACTCGGCAGCCCCCTTTTCCCTCTGACAGCATGTGGCATGTATTATTCTTTTGCATCTGATTCTTGTAAATGAATGCGGCTGTACTTAAAAAAATAAATAATAAAAAATAAATAAAATAAAGAAAGAAATATAAGACCGGAATAACAAGAATAAAGAAATGTCGAGAGAAATTTGAGTTTTATGCTGTAAAGTTGTAAAGTGTAGTAGAATGGGATGGAATGATATTTTGTGGTCTGGTGTAAAATTTTAAGAATTTAATAGAAAAAGACATCAAGTCAGGGCGTACAACACAAAGGAATAAGTGTTAATATAATAATATTGAATCCATTACTTACAATATGCAATGCACATGCAAATAGATAGATAGATAGATAGATAGATAGATAGATAGATAGATAGATAGATAGATAGATAGATAGATACATACATACATACATACATACATACATACATAAAATATAAATAAAATAATGCACATATGAATGTACTGTAAAATAATTATGTTATTTCCTTATTGAAATTTTAATTTTACAAACATGTACGGAAGAAAAAAAAAAAATATATATATATATATATATAATTATATTATATATATATATATATATATATATATATATATATATATATATATATATATATATATATATATATTGTCATATATTATTTCATTCAACTATATATATGGCTGATGCAGTAAACAGTGAAATGAGACCATGTTTCTCCAGAACCATGCTGCTTTATAAAACAAGGGCCTTGCTCAAGAGCCCACTAGTGGCAGCTCGCTGGTGGTGGAATTTGAACCTGCAATCTTCCGCTTCCAGGGTTCAACACCTTAACCACTGAGCTACCACCTTCAGGTCAAATCTGCATTAAACACTTGCCCAGAGCTGGATCCTTAAATAGCCTGCAATTAACTTTCCCAAGGACAACAAATGAAAAACAAATGATGAACCTTGGACCTCGGTTTTGACCTCACCAAATGCTGATTTTAAGTCACATCTTTAAAAAAATCTTGTTTTTAACCTGCACACATTTTGCAGGTTGATTATACAAATATATCCTCATCATTTTTTTTTGTTCATGGGATATTTTATTGATGAAAAAAAGGTTTTTTCGATCCACCTCAACCAAAAATATTTGTTTGATTCTGTGTACAGAATCACAGAGAAACCTATGACATCACAGATCCTAAAACAAAGATTAAAGCTTTACAAGATTTAACACAATTTAAAGTAAATAATCTTACCTTGTCCTCACATCACGTGACCATGTGTCAGAAAAGGAAGTCCTGTTCTCAAATAATGCTTATTGGATTGTTATTTGATACTTTTCGACTATTTTAGTTGATTGCAAAAAATTAAAGAGACATTCACTATATTTATATAGGGGAGGGGAGGGTGAAGCTCAGTGGGCTAAAGTGCTGGGCTGCTGATTGGAAGATCCGGGTTCGAGCCCCAATATGGCCAAGCTGCCTCCCTTGGGTCCTTGAAAAAGACTCTTAAGCCTCTGTCCTCCAGGGGACTCTGCGCTCTGACTCCATCGACCAACACCAAGCTGGAATAGATGAAGAAACAATTTTACTGTGCTGTAATGTGACAAATAAAGGCTATTCTTTCTCTTCTTCTTCTTCTTCTTCTTTAGGGATTAAGTACTGTGCAGTAGAGGGTTAAGCTTGTAGCGTAGCATAGCCTTTATTTCTCACATATACACCACAGCACAGTGAAATTCTTTCACATATCCCAGTTTGTTTGGAAGCTGGGGTCAGAGCGCTAGGTCAGCTGTGATACGGTGTCCCCTGGAGCACAAAGCGTTAAGGGCCTCGCTCAAGGACCCAAGAGCGGCAGCTTGGTGAGCTCGAACCCCCGACCTTCTGATCAATAGCCCAGTGCCTTAAACCACTAACCCCCTCCTTGTGATGCTATGTACTTTATTTATTTGTTAGTTTTACAGCACTTTGATCAACGCTCACCTGAGCGATTGAAATAAACCGTGCCTACGCAAGCTGGCTTACCACGTTTTACACCATCGCACGCGGGCGCACAATCGTAGTAAACTAAACACGTCAGTCACCCCTGAGGACGAACGCGACTTTCCTGTCACATGGGAGCTCGCCAAACTCATGGCGCAATTGTTAGCCAAAACAAATGATCTAGGCGGACCAGACGTCCTTCTTAACCGCAACTGTGGTTATACAAATTGCACCAGTGGTACACTCTCAGGGTCAAGCGGTGACTCCTTTCTCACAACGCCCTGCGTGCATGCCACTTGTTAGACCCACCAAAGACAGGGATAATTGCGGATGCATATCACACTGCAACAATTGCATATTAATCCCGCTGTAGGGGCCGATTGATCACTAGTACATCGATATGCAGTTTGCATAAATTTATTCCCCGTTAAACGGTCCATGTTTGAGGTGACAGGGTCATTGCTTCAATAATGCTAATGGCCTTTCGTCCTTTAACTCCTAGTCGGAGCCAATGAAGGGCCACGTCGCGGCTTTGCGACGTAATACTCAATATCATTATGTATAGCCCAGTGTAAATCCAGCCGCGGTGCTTTTTATGGTTTATGAAAAGTTTACGACAAACATGTCTTGTTACTCGCCTCATACTCGGGAACATCTGCAGCATATTGGATAAATATACGCACTTTGATGTTTCTTTTCTTTCTCTTCTTTCTTCTTTCTTTCTTTCTTTTCTTCTTCGTTTCTTCATTTTTTTCCCCCTACCTCTACTCCAGATGTTTGATGTCTGTTGGTTTTAGTCTCAGCCGGTCGTTTGACCTTGAAACTCCGATCCATACGAGGGAGCCGTTTGTATCCTCGAGGCACCGAAGCGTCGTCCCGAACATGCCAATACATTTGCAGGAGGATAAAGATGGAGTGTCTGCAGAAACATGCCAATAACACGTTCCTTTACTCTGCGTATGTTCAAATTTATGTGATGAATTTGAATTTGAACTTACGCTGTGTACATGAAAAGAAACGACACAGAGAATAAAATGTTTACCCTCTGCTACAGTATCAATACTTAAAACCTGTATTAGTTATACTCGACAATTTACAGTTGTTTGATTCAT
This sequence comes from Kryptopterus vitreolus, assembly GCA_030449085.1. Taxonomy (NCBI): domain Eukaryota; kingdom Metazoa; phylum Chordata; class Actinopteri; order Siluriformes; family Siluridae; genus Kryptopterus; species Kryptopterus vitreolus. The sequence continues at coordinate 14,649,278 of JACRUU010000027.1, read as the reverse complement.
TGTTTGGGTGTTCATATAATTGGTTGCTTGTTTGATTGTTTATTTTGATGGTTGGTTCATTCATTACTTCGAACTAACTAAATAAGAAAATAAAAATGAATGAATATAAGTTTTACTGGCTCTCCATTCAAATAAACACGGAAGTCACACTGGAGCTCTTCTGTGGACATGAGATGCCTCCTAGTGGAGGAGCAGACGAAATGCAGTCTGCTGTCTATGTTTCGGTAAATAATCATTTATCTGGTTTAATTTTTCTTTTGTCAAAATAAAAGATTGAATGAATAAATGAATGGAAACTGATTTCTCAGTTATTTCTGTATTTTTGTCTAAAAGAAAGAAAGAAAGAAAGAAAGAAAGAAAGAAAGAAAGAAAGAAAGAAAGAAAGAAAGAAAGAAAATGATCCCAAGATAGATGATATATTAAATGTCTGGTGAGTTCTAAAGATCCTACAGTTTGTCCAAGTTTTTTTTTTTTATTATAATTATTTCTTAAAGTATTCAATGCATAACAAATTAAACTTAAGATTTAGAAACCTGTCTTAATGGAGCTTGAACTGGGTTCAAATTCAACTGACAAATACAAATGAACTCACGCCTAGACTTCCAGCCAATCGCAATCCAGGATTCACACAGAGAAGCCATCAAATAGAATACAGTACGGGCACCCCCCCCCCACAAAAAAAAAAAGAATGCAGATCTCATAAACCCATATTTTATGCACAAGTGTACATCGATCTAGTGTGCACATAGCAGTGTCTTACACAGATATGAAGGGCCTTCACAGAAAAAGACATTTGGTGGATTAAAGCCTGTATTTTTCTGGATCATGTTCACGCATGCCTTCTTCTTTGCATATGGAATACAATTGTAACGGCACAGACACAACGAACCAAGAGGTCAAATCAAAGGAGTTTATTTAGGAAAGGAGAACTTAAACGACGCTGCTCAAAGGAGCAGCCAGGGACGTATCTACGGCCCTTTGCTCGGCGCGTGCCGTAATCGCCGTGTACGGGGAATCCGGGACCGCAGTTTCAGTTTCCTGGTCCTCAACGGCGAACTGGAATGCGTCCGCGTGACATACGATTCCGGTCGGGCTGGACCGGCGGCGACAGAACCTGATGCGAGGATCAGAGAGAGAGAGAGGTTAGTCAATACAAAGCTGGTTGTGCGAGTTCGTCCGTGCTCTTGACTGTTCGAGTACGAGCCCGGTCGTGGAGTGGAGGGAGAGCCGGGTTTAAGTAGCCTAGGCTACTGATTAGTCCAACAGGCGACAGCTGGAGCTAATCAGTAGCTAGGCAACAAAGATTGGGGAAGTGCAGCGGCGGGAGGAGACGGGTTCGTGACAACAATAGAGTTTATTTGTCACATATACATTACAGCACAGTGAAATTCTTTCTTTCTTCGGATATCCCAGCTTGTTTGGAACTGAGGTCAGAGCGCAGGGTCAGCCATGATACGGTACCCCTGAAATACAAGGGGGTTAAGGGCCTTACTTAAGGACCCAGTAGTGGTGATTGAATCCCCGGCCTTCCAAACAGTAGCCCAGTGAAAGAAAGAAGCACTGGAAATATGGGAATAAACGGTCATCCAGGTCTCATATATAATAAGGAGGAATTCTGCAATTGATTTTATTGGCTAATGAAAAAAAGAGGCAAGATCAAGGTGAAAATGTGATGACGTTTCCCTCCTGTAGTGGTTAATGGAGTTAAAATGTTGCATGTACATGATTTATGTCTACAGCTTTAGCAGTTTCATATGATCTCGGCCCAAATGTCCTTACTTCATCACCCAGCTGCCTGATTCAATATATATATATACACACACTATATATATACACACTTGCAATTCCATATATATATATATATATATATATATATATGGAATTGCAAGTGTGTCATGTGTGATGTCGTGTGTGATGTACAGCTGCATAAACACTGGTGAGAGGTCAAGTGTGTGTTGGATGACCTGGCTCGCTCGTGGATGACGATTCCGTTTCTACAGCTGGGATAAAGAACTTTTTCTCCACAAGTGGATGCTCCTCAGTTTTACGAGCTTGGACATGATGGCATGAGGAAGTTTTTTCAAAATGTCCTCATGAGCACCTTTGAGAGCATTCTGAGCAACTACATCAGACCCTGGTTTTGTGGACAGTGAGGACGGCTGAGACGTTTACACCACACACCACACACTGCATCCATAGAGCTAACAACACTGTGAACGCTATTTGATGGAACACTACTAAGACGAAGTAGAAGATTTTTTTTTTTTTCCCCTCAAGCCACCAGGCTTCTCAATTAGAATAGAATAGAATAGAAACACACCCAATTAGAATAGAATAGAATAGAATAGTCACATATACATTACAGCAAAGTGAAATAGTTTCTTCGCATATCCCAGTTGGTTTGGAAGCTGGGGTCAGAGCACAGGGTCAGCCATGATACAGCGCCCCTTGGAGCTCAGAGGGTTACGGGGCTCGCTCAAGGACCCAAGAGTAACAGCTTGGCATTAGCGGGGCTCGAACCCCAACCTTCCAATCAGTAGCCTAGCACCTTAAACCACTGAGCTACACCCACCTTGGAGCAAACATGGTCAAGGGCCTTCCTCAAGGACTCCACAAGGTGTTGGAGCTCAAAGCGCTAACTTTATGATCAGAAACCCAGCCTTAACCACTGACCACCACAGTCCTAATTAAACTGGAACTGGAGTCACACACACACACACAAATGTATACGTCATTCAACTACACGCATACATAAATTTTTACAATCAAGATTGCTGCTTCCTTTTGCTGTTTACACATTATTTAGAGAGAATTGTATTGTTTATACTGGTCTTTACTGGTGTTTACATCCCGATTTGCATATCCCACCAAAGTTGCTTTGTTTGTTGTTGTTGTTTGTTTGTTTTTATTTGCACATCATTGTCACTACCATTTGCATGTTATTACTTGTACATTACACACACTGCTATATATATTATAATATATACTATGTATATATATATATATATGTGTTTGTATTTATTCTGCACTGCCTCATGTTGTCTGTTCTACACTGTTTTTGTTTTTGCTTTGTTTTGCACTAGGTTACACACGATGCACTTTATGTTACTAGGGAAAACTTAGTCTGGTCCTCAGCTCTGTGTTGTGTAGCTTTATGTTGTGTGATGTCACTGTTATTTTATGTAGCCGAGGTTCTACAGAAATGTCGTCTCATATCATTGTATACTGCGTTAGCTATACAGGGTTGTCTGAAAAGACGTTACCACTCGTATGGTAAAACATTAATGTAGAAAAAATTACAAAAAAGACTTTGCACATGCGTTGAGAACCGACGAGTACAGGACGTAGCTTTATTTGGACTTGTGTACATTCATGCATTCATTCATCTTCTACCGCTTTATCCGATCTTCCCTCGGGAAGCCTGTGTGTATCTCAGGCGTCTATGGGCATTAAGGCAGGATACACCCTGAATGGAATGCCAACCCATCGCGCACACACACACACACACACACTCACATTCACACACACATTCACACACTAGAGACAATTTCCAAGGTGCCAATCAACCTACATGTTGTTGGACCGGGGGGAAACCGGAGAACCCGGAGAAAAACCACCTGAGGCACGGGGAGAACATGCAAACTCCACACACACATGGCTGAGGCAAAAATCGAACCCGGGCCCTGGAGGTGTGAGGCGAACCTGCTAACCACTAAGCCACCGTGCCCCCTACTTGTGTAACTAGCGTGTGTTATTAAAATAGAAGACAATCCCATGTATGTAGTAACATCTTTTTGGAAAACCCTGTATATGGTTGGAATGACAATAAAAGCTTCTTTGTTGACATATTATAATAGCAAATGTGACGAGAGGCACGTCTTATAGTCAGGCGTTTACAAACTTCTGGCCGTATTGTGTCTATTTACTTGTTCTTGCAGGCAGTGAAAAGGACAGAGCATTGTCACATCACTACCTCCTAAACACTCCTGACAGGCAGTTTGTCTCGGAAATCAGAAGGAGCATCAGCTGAAGAGGCGCACAACACCCCAAGCCCTTCCCGTCACGTCCCATCAGCCCCGATTTGATAGGTAAGACAGACTCGCTTCTATGATGAAAGATACACATGGAGTTGATTGACTGCTCTTCTTGGTGGCTCGCGTGGCGGCGTTACTTTTGCCGCGTTCGGACCCAGTGGGAGTGGTTGTGATATGTGACGTCACTTGCTGAGCTCTGAAATGAGCTTTCACAGCAATTTTAGATTTTCTTCGTTTTCTTTTCAGTTTTGGCTTTTAGTGAAATGCAACATGTGTCGATACAGTTGTTATGGCACATACACAAACATACATACAAACACAGAGTCGTCAAATAAGGCCTGTTTTTCGGAGATAAGAATAAGAAGGAAACTAGCAAAAGATTACATAAATGATTTCATTACAGAAAACTATTTTCATTGTGCTTTTCCAATCATTGAATCGATTTTTTTTTAAATATATTATTCAATAAAACTTCCGTGCATTTTAGAAATAAAATAAAATCTAATAAAAAAATGTGAAATGTTTAAAGAGGTATTATATTCCAATACAATATATTCAGTAGTACTACATTAAATAATTTTTGAAAGAAAAAAAAAACAAGAATTTACAAAAAATTTAAAATATTGAATTATTTTGTTATTCATTCATTCATTCATCTTCTACCGCTTTATCCGATCTTCCCTCGGGTCAAGGGGAGCCTGAGCCTATCTCAGGATACACCCTGGATGGAATGCCAACCCATCGCAGGGCACACACACACACACACACACACACACATCCACACACTAGGGACAATTTTCCGAAGGTGCCAATCAGTTTTATAGTATAGTAACTTTTAAACTTGACTTGGATTATAGTAAAGTTTCTGGACCTTTTTCTTAATAACATAAAATATTTGCCATCTAATTGCATATTTAATTAAAAGGGCCACTCTACACACACACACACACCCACATAGGTGTGTGTGTGTGTGTAGAGAGAGAGAAAGAGAGAGAGAGAGAGAGAGAGAGAGAGAGAGAGAAATTTGTATGCAATTAGTTGGCAAATGTTTTATGTTCATGGGGAGAAAACAACAACATTTAATCAGAATCAGGGCCAGAAACTATTAACACAGTAAAGTTTTTTAAAAGTTACTATATTATAATATAAACCCAGTACATATATAAATACACATGTATCCCCCTCTATTTTTGTGTGTGTGTGTGTGTGTGTGTGTGTGTGTGTGTGTGTGTGTGTGTGTGTGTGTGTGTGTGTGTGTTACACAACTTTTACCACTTGATGGCACCCTTGCACAAAGCATCAACATCCATTAACCCAGACAGAAAGATCGCTTTTTTTTTTTATTTATTTACATTAAATATTTTACACAGATTATATCCATGTAACACATCCTTCAATATAAAGTATTTGTCTGCAGGATAAGCAATAATCTGATTACAAACCCATCAAATGCAGAGAATAAATATACAGGAAAATAATCTGTGTATAAAAACGAAAAGTGAAGCGAAATACAAGAAACTGACTTCGTTATTATGTAACGTGTTTAGCATCGAAGATCCAAATGTAAAGTTGGATCAGCAAAGTCGAAAAAAGAACAAGAATCTTACAGTGTCCAGTAGGAAAATTAATCACGGGTACGAATGATTTCTGACGGAAGATCAGTTCCCAGAGAAGTAGGAAGCCGTAGAAGCAGTGATGTTTTGAGTTAGTGGACCGTACCATTCACAAGTGCAGAGTTTTCCAATTCTACTGGGCAAATGTAGTCCGCCGAATCATCAGGCCGTCTCTTCCTCATGTGGCTGAAGTTTGTGAAGCTGAGCTTCTTTGGCTGTAAAGGGAAAACATGTATTTATATTTTCGGAAGGAGTCTCCTGTGTCATTTCTGTTTACCCTCTGTCGATACTGATATAAAACGCCAGATAGAAAGATCACTTTTTTTGTATTATTTACATTAAATATGTAATAGATCCTTCGATATAATGCATTTGCCTACAGGATTAAGCAACGATCAAATGCCGAGAATAAATCTACAGCAAAATAATCTGTGTATAAAAACAAAAGGTGTAGAGAAATACAAAAAATGGATTTCGTATTATGTAACATTTGAGCATCGAAGAGCCAAATGTAAGTTTACTCAGCGACTTTACATTATAGATGTAACCATAAATGCATAAAAATAGACTTTGTATTGTATAGTTGATCATTTAAAGCCTTTAAAAAAAACACAAAAAAAAAGATTTTGGAGTGTGATGGTGGAGAACACAAGGGTGTTAGTAAAGTCAGGTAGTGATGTAAGTGATTTGATGTGAGGAGGCCTGGGGTAAAGTCATCCTTCACATCCATATCAAAGATGTTCAATAGGGTTTAAAGTTTTATAGCAGTAGATCTTCCATTCCAGATATGTCCAAATCTATCTATTCCAAATCTCCATAACCTCAGTCATAAAATAAACAATATGCGGCCCATCAGCACTGTGCACCTGTCACGGCGCTCTCTCTCTCTCTCGCTCTTTCGCCACACACACACACACACACACACACACTCTCTCTCTCTCTCTCTTCCTCTTCTCGCTGTCCCCTGCTCGTTCGCCACACACACACACACACACACACACACACACACACTCTCTCTCTCTCCCTCTTCTCGCTCTCCCCTGCTCGTTCCACACACACACACACACACACACACACACACACGCGCACTCAATCACTCTACTCAGATCAGGTGTTCCTTATCCCAGCTCCTTCTCCATCTCCCTTTAAATAGCCCGGCTCTCCCTTCATTCCCGGTCCGGGCTCGTAATACTGAGGTAGTGTCGCGGACCCGTTCTATAGTTATATATATATATGCATAACCTGTTGTTTGTTCCAGTTCCTGTTTCCTGCGTTCTCCTGATTCCGGACTTTCAAGTCCGCACCCGCTCCTGCTCGCGATTCCCCGGACTTCCAAGCCCGCTCCAGAACTCCGGTCCTCCTGTGACCACGGCGCGCAGCGCGCAAGGCTCCCAAGCCTGTCTGGCCGCTCCTTTTGAGCGGCGTCTCTTTTGTTGTTTTGCTTTTGGACTAAATTTGTTTTTGGAATCCCCATTCTCCGTGTGTCTGTGCAGCGCACCACCCACCGTTACAGAAGCCCGGACCGAGAACAGCCCAACCCGGAAGTCGCGCTTCCGCCGCGGTACGGAAGCCGCGTCCGCGACTGCCGAACCCGGAAGTCGCGGCTTCCGCCGCGGTACGGACAAGCGGAGTAAGCCGGACCCGGAAATAGCTGCTCCGCCGCGACCCAGGTTTTTTTCTTTTTTTTTTTCCTTTTTCTTTTTTCTTTTTTCTGTCTCCACAGACGCACGGGCCGCCATGTTTCCTGCATCCCGTGATTCGGGACACGCCCCCCTCGAAGCCCGCGAGTGCCGCCGTCGCTCCCCCCTTGCGCTACGCCGGCTCGGAGAAGGATTGCCACGCCTTCCTGGTTCGCTGCAGGGTAACGTTCAGCCAATATCCAGACCAACTGTTAACTGAACGCGCCAAAATCTCGTATATCATCATGCAGCTAACAGGTCCCGCTCTTCGTTGGGCGGCTGAGGTCTGGAGCCAGGGAGGACCTCTCACGCAGTCGGCGGGCTGCTTCATGGACCGGATCTGGGAGGTTTTCGGGGGGAACTCGCCCAAGAATTTTTTTGGGGGGGGGGGGGGGCGACCTACCGCTGTTCCAGTGCGGCGGCTACCCAGCCCACCTGCCGGAACCCGCCAAGATGGCCGCCGAACCCGCGGCCCAGCCCAAGATGGCCGCCGAACCCGCGGCCCAGCCCAAGATGGCCGCCGAAATGGCCCCAGCGGCCCAGCGCAAGATGGCCGCCGAACCCAGCGGCCCAGCCCAAGATGGCCGCCGAACCCGCGGCCCAGCGCAAGATGGCCGCCGAACCCGCGGCCCAGCCCCAAGATGGCCGCCGAACCCGCGGCCCAGCCCAAGATGGCCGCCGAACCCGCGGCCCAGCGCAAGATGGCCGCCGAACCCGCGGCCCAGCCCAAGATGGCCGCCGAACCCGCGGCCCAGCGCAAGATGGCCGCCGAACCCTGCGGCCCAGCCTGCAAGATGGCCGCCGAACCCGCGGCCCACCGCGGCCCGCGCAAGATGGCCGCCGAACCCGCGGCCCACCAAGTGCCGCAAGATGGCCGCCGAACCCGCGGCCCCGTCCGAGGAGGAGCCCGAAGAGGATGCCGTGGGGGCCTCCGAGCCCGAGCCCGAGGAGGATGCCGTGGGGGCCTCCGAGCCCGAGGAGGATGCCGTGGGGGCCTCCGAGCCCGAGGACACGCCCCGTAGGGCCTCCGAGCCCGATGTGGATGCCGTGGGGGACTCCGAGCCAAGAGGACACGCCCCGAGGGCCTCCGAAGACAACGCCCCGTAGGGCCTCCGAGCCTGAGGACACGCCCCGTAGGGCCTCCGAGCCCGAGGAGCCCGAGGAGCCTCCGAGGACACGCCCCGTAGGGCCTCCGAGCCCGAGGAGGATGCCGTGGGGGTCTCTGAACCCGAAGAGGGTGCCGTGGGGGTCTCTGAGCCTGAGGAGGATGCCGAGGGGGCCTCCAAGCCTGAGGACACGCCCCATAGGGCCTCCGAACCCGAAGAGGATGCCGTGGGGGTCTCCGAGCCCGAGGTTCCGCCCAGGTCCCGTCCTCCTCCTGTTCCGCCCAGATCCCGGCTCCCGTTAGTTCAGGTCCCTCCTGTTCCGCCCAGGTCCCATCCTCCGCCTGTTCCGCCCAGGTCCCGTGTCCCTGTAGTTCTGGTTCCCGCCTGTTCCGCCCAGGTCCGCCCAGGTCCCGTCCTCCGCCTGTTCCGCCCAGGTCCCCTCTCCCTTTAGTTCAGGTCCCGCCTGTTCCGCCCAGGTCCCGTCCTCCGCCTGTTCCGCCCAGGTCCCGTGTCCCTTTAGTTCAGGTTCCTCCTGTTCCGTTAGCTCAGGTCCCGCCTGTTCCGCCCAGGCCCACTCTCCCGTCAGTCCCTGACCCGCCGGCTCCGCCCAGACCCACTGTCCCATTAGTCCCGCCGGCTCCGCCCTGGCCCACTCTCCCGTCTGTCCCAGTCCCGCCGGCTCCGCCCTGGCCCACTCTCCCGTCTGTCCCCAGTCCCGCCGGCTCCGCCCTGGCCCACTGTCCCGTCCCACAGTCCCGCCGGCTCCGCCCTGGCCCACTCTCCCGCCAGTCCCTGACCCGCCGGCTCCACCCTGGTTCCCAGGGAAGCCGGAACCTCCTGGCCCCCCTGACCCGGCCGACTTCCCTGGCCCGCCCTCCCCCCCCTATTTAGTTAGGGAGCGTCTGGCATCCGCTCCTGGGAGGGGGGGGTAATGTCACGGCGCGCTCTCTCTCTCTCTCTCGCTCTTTCGCCACACACACACACACACACACACACACTCTCTCTCTCTCTCTCTTCCTCTTCTCGCTGTCCCCTGCTCGTTCGCCACACACACACACACACACACACACACACACACACTCTCTCTCTCCCTCTTCTCGCTCTCCCCTGCTCGTTCCACACACACACACACACACACACACACACGCGCACTCAATCACTCTACTCAGATCAGGTGTTCCTTATCCCAGCTCCTTCTCCATCTCCCTTTAAATAGCCCGGCTCTCCCTTCATTCCCGGTCCGGGCTCGTAATACTGAGGTAGTGTCGCGGACCCGTTCTATAGTTATATATATATATGCATAACCTGTTGTTTGTTCCAGTTCCCGTTTCCTGCGTTCTCCTGATTCCGGACTTTCAAGTCCGCACCCGCTCCTGCTCGCGATTCCCCGGACTTCCAAGCCCGCTCCAGAACTCCGGTCCTCCTGTGACCACGGCGCGCAGCGCGCAAGGCTCCCAAGCCTATCTGGCCGCTCCTTTTGAGCGGCGTCTCTTTTGTTGTTTTGCTTTTGGACTATTTCAATAAATCCTTTGTGTTTTTGGAATCCCCATTCTCCGTGTGTCTGTGCAGCGCACCACCCACCGTTACAGCACCATGGTATAAAATACACACGTAAGAAATTTTATATTTCACCAGAAGGTGGCAGTAGACCTGCACAAAATCACTGAAGAAGGAGGCAAAGCTACAAAACTCCACTGAGTTATTCATTAACAGATTCCCTGTGACAATTATATCACGGCTATTAACTATATTCGCTCCCGAGTTCTGTGCCACAGCCAGTTTCAACAGTTTCGACTCGACATCCAGGCTGAATGTGGAGATGTTGTGTATCACAAACACGTAAGACGTGAATTTGTTTAGGTAAATAAATTCTAAAATCTCAGTCAATTGATGTTTTTTGTGATCAAAAGCACAATTTTGAATATGCATTGAGTCTTTTTTTCAATCCGTGTATTATTTGTCCTTCTTAATTTTTTTATTTTTTTTATTGACAAGAAACCCGTAAACACAACAAATGATATTTATTTTTTAAAAATGTTTGTCCGGCAGCCCCTTTTTCCATTTTGTATTCTTTGATCCGAGTCTAAAATTTTAACAATGAAAAAGCATGCCTTTTTTGTTTATTCGAGTCAATTTTGGTGGTCAATTGAAAAACAAAAGAAGGAGTGATACTTGAATGACCTGAATGTTTTGTACATCTGAAGAGGATTACTGTTAGTGTTGTTTTCCTGTTAACAGGTTATGAATTTAGAAGTTTATAGTGAGCGTTTAAATGTGAATAATATATAATTCAAAATAAAATATAATTCAAAATATCAAGGTTCATGTTTCAAATGAACCTTGATATATTTAGTCATGCACTTGAATGTAAAAACCTGCCCATATAGTGGAACATATTTTTATAGTGTTTAAAATAAATATTAAGCAAAACTTCGCATTTAAATCACTATCAAAATAGAATTGACAAGAAGTCACATGACTCAGAATCAGAATTCATACCCGGACTTTAGCGGTGGTGGTGAGCGGCGAGTGCCCGCTGGCGTTAGCGTACTCGCGCTTCTCCAGCTGAGCCTGGACTCCCACTAAATTGTTGAAGTTGGTGGTTAAATGGCGTCTGAGCAACGTTTTCTGAGGAGGGATGTTCAGCAACATGGCCAACGTCTCAGAGGTAAACCGAGGCTCCAGGATCTGCAGATAAATCACATATATACAGTATTAGTGCTGTCAAAGTGAATGCAAAATCACTTTAATGTCACTAATGTTATTAATGTGTGGTTAGTGCAATACTATGTGAGTGATTTTCTCCTTCAATCTGTGTTGTGTTGGTGAATGAACAAAACCCGAACAACAAAGAACAAAAAAAAAAACAAAACAAATGAATAAACAAACTTCAGTGCATCCACTCACGCTTCCTAAATTTCCCCGAATTACGCCTACTAGCTGCGCATTCACAACATGTACGATCTCCTCACTATTTTAGCGTATCACATTCCCAAATCCGCATTACAGAATAAAGCAAATCTTCCGTATAACCTAAACATATCATCCGTTTATATGGAAAAGCAACCGGAACAGAATTCTTAAAGGATCCACGTCCCATATTTTACAATTAAAACAACTAAAAACTGCTAAAAAGTAACATTGAAATGAAAAAGACATTAATCCATTAACAAGAAATCAATACTAAATGAGTCAAGTAAACATTAAATAATTTAATGAGATTTTGAGAGAAATGTATATAATTATAAGATCTGTTACAGTTAGTTAGAGTATTACAAACATGAAAAGTATTCATTGAAAATGTAATTGCAATTAATGTGTGCAATTAATCAGAAGTTAACTCATGGCAATCATATATATATATATATATATATATATATATATATATATATATATATATATATATATATATATATATATATATATATATAGAGGTGTTTATAGTATGGTATAGTGTTTATAGTAATTGTGACTTACTATAAGACCTCCATGCACGCCACTGCCTCTGAGATTTGGGGCATATTCAGCCAAATCCACTGAGCGAAGCCACTCCATCACACACGGTGATTAGACCATTGCACCACCTCCGATGGAGACGTTTTATTCTGAATAAAGTCATAGAATAAAGATGGAAAAATCATTATATATATATATATATATATATATATATATATATATATATATATATATATATATATATATATATATATATATATATTCAGTGGCTGGACTCTGTGAACACACACCTCATCTCCTGGTCTGCGCCTCAGGCAGTGTGGGTTAAACTTGTTGACATGGAGGACGTGGATGGCACACTTGATGCTCAGATGATGGAGCTGACTGGTGACCTTCAGGTACAGGAGGTCATTCTGCAAAATGAAATGAAACGACAAAAACAACAGTTCGAATGTAAATACTTGTGACAGCTATGTTAGAATAAGTTACAGGTGGAAAAGAGGAAATACCACTGTGAGATACTGGAGCACACGTCCATCCACTCGACTCTCGTGGAAGTGGTCTTTATACTGAGGTAAGCCGATATCATCCAGCCATCCTGAGGAGGAGAAACACACACTCACATGTCTGTTCTCTCCAATCAGTGTTACTGAAGGCACAGGAAGTTCTACAACTCTGCTGTGAGCACTCACTCATATAAACTCACACACCTTCCACTTGGAGGAACAAATGTATTTATCATTGTGTGTGTTACAAAACAAGCACACAAACACAAGATTAAGAAAAATAAATCATATCTATCTATCTATCTATCTATCTATCTATCTATCTATCTATCTATCTATCTATCTATCTATCTATCTATCTATCTATCTATCTATCTATCTATCTATCTATCTATCTATCTATCTATCTATCCATCTATATGTTCATTTGTCTATCTATCTATCTATCTATCTATCTATCTATCTATCTATCTATCTATCTATCTAATGAAATAATAAAATATTTGGATTTATAAATAACGATCAACACAAACACAGAGAAATAATTCACAGGGTCAGAAAGGTGCTCACGTGTGACCCAGATGTGATCGAGCTCCGAGGATTTCTCCATCGCCTTGTTGTTGAAGGACCGGAGCGCCAGCTGCAGCTTCTTCCTGTGTAGTGGGTGTTTGATTCCCATTTCCTAAACATAAACATAAGGAAAGACGTGAGGAAAACGTGCGAGGTTGGAGATGCTCACAGTTACATATGTGATGTTGGTGTAAGTTTGTGTTGATTAGTCGTTTGGTATTAGCGCGTACCTACTGCTCACACTGATCTGTGCTAACCACTAAGCCAATGTGCCCCATGAATACTGCTGTATAAAATATAAAACCATTCACTAATACCTTTTCGAGTTCCTGTGGCGTGGCGGAGAGGAGCGTCTGACCGCTGATCACCCACTGACGCGCCAAGTTGACGTACTGCCCGAGTCCGTAGTCCTCCAGCCAACCGCACGCCTGCTCCGTGGTCCAGTTAGAGAAAGGGACAGTCATGTCCCTGCAGAGTGATGGAGGAAACCCACAGAGATGTCATATGATAGAAGAAATATGCAGAATAATCAGGTACTGAGAGTCATATGAGATGTTCTCTAAAAGCTCTTTCTGAGACACAAATCTGGTCTTAACCCAAGTACCACGTCATCCACGTAATAACGCCACACCATAGATTGTCACCGTTGTCACTATGGTTTACTTGCAATTCTAAATCTTCCAAAACCACTACGACCACCGTCAAATTATGTAATAAACAAAAATGCAAACACAAGTAGACATTGTGGCTAAGAAGCCGAACTGATTATGTGTGATTCTGATATCCGATTGTGAGTTTGTGTGTGTGTGTGTGTGTGCCCTGCGATGGGTTGGTATTTCATCCTCAGTGTATCCTGCCTTAATGCCCATAGACGCCTGAGATAGGCACAGACTCCCCGTGACCCGAGGGAAGATCGGATAAAGCGGTAGAAGATGAATAAATGAATAACACCATAATAATGTATACAACAAAACTTCTAATAAAAAAAGAAAAGGAATAATTATGGCAGTTCCACCAAGTACTGTCTTTGTTTAAAGTACTAGGTGAGGAAAATATAAAAAATCTGGACGCCTACCTGACGGATCTGGCCGAGTCTGGGGTCCGAGCCAGTCGAGGTCCAGCTGTGGCTCTAAACCCTCCTCTTCTAAATTCTGTGGGCTCCAGATCATCTCCTGGTGCCAGACCACTTGATTGTGTCCTCCTGATCCTAAACACACGCATATTGAGTTTAATTCCCAAAATGAAACATTTAGTAACTCGCATTTGTTGTTTATTACTTTTAGGCTACATCGGAAGTAATACATATGACATCAAAAAAGTCTTTTTATTACTGTGAAAATTCACTTCCATTTGAGTGTGTGTGTGTGTGTGTGTGTGCAGTGTTGGGAAGGTTATTTTGGAAATGTAATAGATTACAGATTACAAAGGATTTTTCAATTACTTTATAATAGCGAAGTAGCTGATTTCGTTTGACACCTTTTTGACGACTTTCATTTGTCCACTAGGTGGCACTTTAAGTTCAAGTTTCAATCCCTCTGGAAAAAAATAGGTTATATTAATAACCTAATTATTAACGTAACGTAATTAAACTGGATCAAAGGGAGGGACGGGGGGGGGGGGGGGGGGGGGGGGGGGGGATCTGATTTATGAGTAATTGTTTCCTGCGGGGGGTGGAGGTGGGGGTGTGGTGGGTTTTGTGGTTGGTAGGGGTGGTTGTAGTACATGCTTGTTATGCTTCGCCGTACTTTTCCATCATGTTACTCTCTGTGCATACTCTGAGACCGAGAGCACCATTGCCACCTAATGTAGTGGATGTGCAATTATACATTATTCTAGTACGGCAAAAAATAAATAAATTCCCCGGGATCTCCACTCCCCACTATTTGGGGTAATTGTTCAGATGTAACCTATTTGTAATCTTTTAACATTTTCATAAGTAACTGTAATTCAATTACACATTTATCTCTTTATTTTACATTTATTTTGTAATTAAATTACGTAGCGCTGTTACATGTAACTAGTTACTCCCCATTAACAAGTTTGTGTGTGTGTGTGTTTTTCCATGAAATTTCATCTAAGTGGTGAATATTTAGAGAAAAACATTGCCCATTTTAGTCTTCAAAAAAGTCCTATTTATTTATTTGTTTGTTTATGTTTTTGCAGTGTTGGAGAGTAACTAGTTACATATAACGGAATTACATAATTTAATTACAAAATCAATGTAACAGTAATTCATTACAGTTACTGAGAAAAAAATGTGTTATTAAATTTCTTATGAAAATGGTAAAGATTACAAACAGGGTTCCATCTGAAGAATTTCATGTAAAGTCAGTGCTTTAGACGACGGCGTGATTTTCAACTGAAATGTGATTTATATTTTTATGATGACAATCTGCTGCAGTTTCATTACGAAAAATACAACCGACTTTTTTTCTCTCAGAACAATAACTTAAAACGTCACCTAGTGGACAATAAAAGTAATCAAAAAGTAATCAGTTACTTTTATTGCTTAATTGAAAAGTTACACTACTTATTACATTTTGAATAGGGTCATTTGTAATCTGTAATCTGTTACATTTCCAAAGTAAACACTTCCCAACACTGTGTATTTGCTTGTTCGTTTGTCTAGTTTCTTTGTATGTTCGTATATTTATTTGTTTGTTGATTTAATTAAGAATTTATTTATTTGGTTGATTAGTGTTTTTCCTGTTTCGATTTTGTTCACTGGAAATGTTAAAAACGTGCATAAAAAGCAACGAGAAAGAAAGAATGAAAGGAAAGAAAGAAAGAAAAAACAGCTTTTCAACAACTATCATGCATTTACAGTAATTGCAGCCCCATATTGTCTATTTTTTAATCTTTTTTTATATTAATGTTGTTCTTGCTTTCTTTTTTTATGGATATTGGGGCTGAAATAATATAATTGTATAAAGCTCTTTCCCAAGCTCTTTTTATTTGTTATGCTCTTTTTCTGTTTGTTTTCTGTTTTTTTTTTGTGTGTGTGGTTGTATTTGTCCAATTTTCAGATCAATTTAACATTTATTATTATTTTATTAGTAGTAGTATTATTAACATAGTTTAACATTATTTCATTTGACCCACACGCTTATGACCTGAGCAGGTTTTAGGGTTGATATAGGAGAAGTCATGCAGCCCCACACATCCACACTCACTTCCCCCACAGTTTGCGTATGCTCTTGTTGTTCTTCAGGTTTTCCTGTGAGATGGGAGAATGTTCTCCTGAATCCACCCCAGACGACGCGGGTGAAGAATCGCAGGCGTTCGGCTCTTCCGCTCTGTCTGCTTTTCCTGTGGGGGGGGTTGGGGGGGGGATAAATAAAAACACTCAGGGAAGGTTTGAAGTTGTCGCAGAAAGATTTGGTATTCGATCAGAGTTCACGCAGAAGTGAGGTTGGGTACTTGTTTAAGGAGAAGTTCTGATGTCAAGGACGTTATGGTATATTAAATGTACTCAAGATGTTCTTTCAAGAAGCGGCAAAAAAAGAACATTCTCCAAATTCCACACTTCAGATCATCTGTTAAGCTCGTAATGTTTTATTTACTGGAGGATTTGATCAAATGTGGTAGTTTTCTTTTAAAAATAGTTTTCAAAACCATTAACAAATTTAAATTACATCAGAATTTGCCTGAATCCATACATATTTCAAACAGAATATAAGAAATATAAGAAATAATACAAATATAATAAATAAAAATATTTGATTGGTGCGATGGGACAATGTTTATCACTTTATCACCCTGGCTGATCAACAGTTCTGGGTTTCCTTTGTTGTGTTGTTCATTCCATGACGCACTAAATGTTTTGTAAATGGACGAAACGTCTAGACAGTCATGCTGTTGTAATAAATGCAACATGTGACCTGTTGTTAATTAATTTAATTAATTAATCTAAATAATTGTATTCCTTTAATACTTAAACGTACACAACTTTAGGGTTATATAAACTACAGCATACTAAAAAAAAGCATACTAATTATCAGCTTTAAGAGCCCATTTTTGTGGTTAGAGATGATTATTAATGCTTAATGAAGTTACAGTTTGAATCCGGAGAAACAGACGAAGGTCTTGTAAATAAAGCGGAAGGAGAAACGACACCTGATAGTGTGTGGTTTCCGGAGCAAAAACTGCTCTTTTGAACTGAATCCTGACACATGTGCAAACATCTGGGCTGAGTTAAAGCTAGAAAGCAGCTGAAGCCACAGGTCTGGTTCCACAGATGGACAGAGGGAGAAGTACGATAGTACGAAACGACTCCGGCTTCACATAAACCCTCCCGACTACAACATGGGATCAAAGACAGACGTAAATCCTGGTGTGGAGCAACAAGTGGCTTTAATTTACTCCGGGAAGAGGAGAGGAGCGGAGATGAGAGGAGATGAGATGAGATGAGGGGAGAGATGAAAGAAAAGAGGAGAAAAGAAAGGAAAGGAAAGGAAAAAGAGAAGAGGAGAAGAGACGCAAAAGGAAAGAAAAAAACAGTAGAAGAGAAGAGGAGATGCAAAGGGAAAGAAAAAGAGAAGAGAAAGGAAAGGAAAAAGAAGAAAAAGGACAGGAAAGAAAAAGAGATGAGATGATGAGAAAGGAAAAAAAAGAAAAAGAAGAAAATAGAAAAGAAAACAAAGGAAAAAGAAAACAGGAGATGCAAAAGGAAAGAAAAAAGAGTAGAAGAGAAGAGGAGATGAAATTGAAGAGAGAAGAAGAGAGGGGGAGAAGAGAAAGGGAAGAAATAGGAGAAGAAGAGAAAGGAAAGAAAAAAAAGTGTAGAGGAGAAGGGAAAGGGAAGGAAAGAAATTAAAAGAAGAAGAGGAGAGAATAAAAGAGAGAAGGAAAAGGAAAGAAACAAGAGAAAGTTGAAGAGAAGAGAAAGGAGAGGAAAAAAAGAAGAGCAGGAAAGTAGAGAGGAGAAGAGAAGAAAAAAGAGGAAAGTAAAGGACTGTGATATGAGACAAATACAGTAGGAGAATGATATGAGCTCGTACCATGATTACTCTCTCGCTCCAGGCAGCTTTCTTGTGGGTTCGACTCTGCACTGTCACTTTTACCCAAATCCATCAGGACACATTTCCCGTTCTCCTGTTTGGACTGAGAGCCCTGATTACGGGAGAAAACAGAATGAACAGACAATAAACGAGTGGGGACGCGTAGACATTCCGCCATCAATTCATTTTGCAATTAATATCATCACTGTACCTCATCTGAGCAGGCGGCTTCTACAGGAGTCCCGACCACCGACTACAGGGTTCGAATCAAAGCACAAATATTATTAAGGGACAAGAAAAGCAGCACACTTTCATAAATACATCACAAAGATCCAATGTTGGAAGCTGGAACAGCGCCCCCTGGAACACAGAGGGTTAAGGGGCTTGCACAAGGACCCAAGAATGGGAGCTCGGCAATACCAGGGCTCGAACCCCTGACCTTCCGATCATTAGCCCAGCACCTTAAAACATTGATCTAAACCCCCCCATTTTCTCATATCCAAGGAAGCTGGGGTCAGAGCGCAGGGTCAAGCCATTGTACAGCGCCTCCTGGAGCAAACAGGGTTAAGGGCCTTGGTCAAGGGCTCCACAGTAGCAGCTTGGTGGTGCTGGGGCTCGAACCGCCAACCCAGCCTTAACCACTAAACTGGAACTGGAGTCACAAACACACACACACACACACGCACACACACATCAACTTCATTCATACATAAATTATTACAATCAAGTTTGCAGCTTGGCGATCCAGGGGCTCGAACCCCCGACCTTCTGATAAGTAGCCCAACACCTTAAACTACTGAGCTACACCCCTCCCTACTGAGCCAGCCGGGAGAAATCCTGGTGTCCTTTCTAGTGAATAAAAAGGCAAACCTTTTGTTCCGCTTCGCATTTCAGATCTTCCTGGCTGCAGGACACGTTCTTCTGCTGTGACCTGAGACGACAAAGCGCCACCCGCGTGTCAGTAGCGAACGCTTCAGTTTGAAGTAAAAGGATCGGAGGATATGATCCTACCTCGATTCCGTTTCTTTTTGATCAGACGTTTTGGATGGAGGAAGCGGAGACGAGATGACAGACATCATCTGTGGAAAAAAAAATTAAAATATTTATTTATTTGTAAATAAGAAGTGTATGTTTATGTAACCATTAGCCAGTGTTGGGAAGGTTACTTTGGAAATGTAATAGGTTACAGAATACAAATGATTCTAATAGAAGTGTAATAATTTGCATTTTTCAATGACTTTAATTGAAAATTTCCAAATGTTTATAATGTGACATGTTAACCTTACAGTAGTAAATCAACTCTTGTTTACTGTTCGAATTTCAATCACTTTTATCACTTGAATTAAGTTTAAATTAATTTCATTTTTAAGCACAACCATGACAAAGCCAGACTTCATTACAAAATAATATTTAATACTGTTTTATGAATATTTGCATTGCTATGACAAGACACACTGGCAAGTAACATGGTGGAGGTGGGAATCGAACCCCCATCCCTGGAGGTGTGAGACAAATGTGCAAAATGCTAAACCAGTGTGCCCCGGCGAGTACACAAAATTATTATTATTAGTATTATTATTATTATTATTACTACTCAGCAGATCCTAGCTTTTTAAAGAAACTGTAACCCTACTTGTAAGCTTTAACATTTATAAGTAACTATAATTTAATTACACATTTTTTCTAGGTACTAGTTACTCCCCAACACTGCCATTAACCCAGTAGTAAACAAGCTATTGACAACGATTCCACATTTGCTGTTATAGTAAGACGAGACTTTGATTTATAGTCAGGTTCTGATGTAGGTGATGTGATAATATTCATTATGTTCAGAGCTTTATAGACGCAGATATATCAGGAAGCTGGCTTTGTATGCAGGGGCATTGAGATGCTAAATTCAGACTACAGCATCCAAAGATGTTGTATACAATCGTGTGCCTCTTTGTGGTAACAGTTTTAGGAAGAACCGCATGTAATTATAAATAGTCTGGTGTCCCAATATGTTTGTTAATATAGTGATGAAGGATACCTCTGAGTGAGCTTTAGCCTTCACTGTGGCAATTTGCTCTTCTTCCTCACTGCTGCTCTGTGGTCTGGCTGTGGATTATTAATTTCATAATTGAAACAATTGTACAAAATGTGAAGTGTTTTGAGTTTTTCACACACACACACACACACACACACACACACACACACACACACACACACACACACACACACACACACACACACACACGCACACACACGCACATATATACATGTATATATATCAAACTGCTCAGTTAAAATGCACAAAAAAACAAAAACAAAGCTGCATTTAATGGATCTGGAAGGTTTTATCAAATAAACAATGAACTGAACTAAACTCCACCCACACATAGTCCCATATATATATATATATATATATATATATATATATAGATATATATATATATATATATATATATATATATATATATATATATATATATCAGATATATATATAAAAATTTCATAAGACACTAATGGATCCTTACCGACTAACTGTCAAATAATGAATACTGACTGATGACTGTTCTTTGAGGACATGTGAAGAACATAAAGTCAGAAGACTTACGCTGGAATGAAGTCTTGACGTCTCGAAATTGCCTGCAGTGGCTGAGGAGAAGAGAAAGCTCCTCTATACGCCGATCCTGAACAATCGAAATCATGGAAGAAAAAAAAAAAATTAAAGCACGCATATTAATAATCATGTGAATAAATACGACATTGGAGACAATATGACTGCTATTCAGAGCGTGTATACTGGATAAGTTATAGAATGATATTCCATTCGTATAATAATAGTTGATTCATTTTTTATAGCAGCAGGCACAGTTAACGTCTCGCTTGCAAATTGCTACAGTACTTTATCCCCTGACCAGTCTGAATACTGGGTTGTGATTGGCTGGAAGTAAAGGTGGGAGTTCAGAGTGGTGACATAACGGTAGGTTTCGATCAGTGGAATCAGTGAATCACTTACCTAGGGCTGTTTTCATCACCTTTACTATATATGTACAGACTGTAATACTGTATATATATATATATATATATATATTATATATATATATATATATATATATATATATATATATATATATATATATATATATATATATATAAAGTACATTATATATATACATAGAGCACATATATATATAGCAAGATTCTATCACAAGCACATTATTCTATCACGGTTTTAGATTTTGTTAAAAAAACATCTTTCCACATTTGTTTGTTTCCACAAACAAACTGAAAGGAGAACCATTTTAGGAGCCATAATTCATCCAGTGAAATCATAAAAAAAAAGAAATCATGAAAGCAAATATAGAACACCTTCTTATAGTAATCTGGAAGCTTCCAGTGTCTCCATCAACACTTGAGAAGCAGTGGCAAGAATCCGAGGGCTTTACGAGGATTACGCAATCCCTCAGATTATCTGAAAATAATCTTCCCCCAATCTTCAGTCAAATGGGACTTTTGCTAAATTGCAGACTTGATATTTGGCAGCCAGTTCAGAGAACTGGGTGTGTTTTCGAAGCGATGCCTCGCAGCAGACCCTGCCACGTCTCGCTTACCGCAAACACATGACTGGCTTTTTGGCACCGGTCCGCAACCTTTAAGTGTGGACTGAAGGAAACGGTTTTAGCCGGGGTTCTGTAAATATCTCCTGCTGTCTGAATCCACAGACGGGAACAGGAGGTCCTGTGTGCACAGAGTGGTTTTCATTTACTCTTCCACATGCTGGAAGAAGGTGGTGTGAAGGAGGAGCTCTCCAGCTTTAAAAAAGACTGATGTTTTTAAAATAGTTAATCATTCTGGGTTTTATATATATATATATATATATATATATATATATATATATATATATATATATATATATATATATATATATATATATATACGTGTACTGTGCAAAAAGTTATATGTAAATAAATACTAAAAAATTTAATAATAATAATAATAATAATAATAATAATAATATAATAATAAATAATAAATAATAATTTGGTGTGAGTAACTTATGAAGAACTAGAAGTAGTGGAAGTGATGCACGACCCCCACAGAACCCTGATCTCAACATCATGGAGTGTGTGTGGGATTCCATGAAGAGACAGAAGGATGTGAGAACGTCTACATCCACAGAAGATCTGTGTTTACTTCTCCAAGATGGAACAACCTACCAGCCGAGTTCCTTCATAAACTGTGTGTAAGTGTATCTAGAAGAATTGCTGCTGTTTTGAAGGTAAAGTGTTTTCACACCAAATATTGATTTCATTTCCATTTCTCTTTTCTTCATTCACTTCATTCACAGCATTTTGTTCATTGATGAAAGTAAATAAATCAACACTTCCATTTTTGAAAGCATTGAAAGCATTCTTTGTTTGCATCATTTTTTCACACCTGAATAAAATGTTTGCATAGTACTTTATTTATTTATTTGTTTTGTTTATTTATTATTACATAGAGTAAAATCAATGATTTATGATTTATTTTTAACCCTGAAACTTATTGCTTCCTTGTCATAAAGAGAGTAAGACCTGAAGAGTTATTATTTTGTTGTTTTTTTTTGACATTTTTGACAGATTGTTGGTTCTAGACCAAAGATAACAATGTGCAGTGGCTTAGTGGTTTAGGGTTTGGACTTTTGGACTGAAGTTCAAATCCAAGCACCACCAAGCTGACACTTAGTGGGCCCTTGAGCAATGCCCAATAAGCAATGAGCAATGCTCAGGGCATCAGGGCATGATATAAATGTGCCCGATGTTTCTTCTTGGGTTTTCAGGCATTAGCAGGATAAATAAAGCCTCCTATTTTCCCTGAACCCTTTTCTGAATGAATCAAAACTGCGTTCTCAAATATGAGCGTTCTCAAAAAAAATATGAGCTATTATTATTATTATTATGATTATTATTATTATTATTATTATTATAAGTTCATATTAAAATAAAAATCTTTTTGGGTCCTTTTTTTGACTTCCACAATTGACATGTACATACAAAAGAAACTGTTCCGGCTCCTACTAGAAGGTTTATGTAGAGTTCTCCTTGTGCTCTCCTTAAATGCGAAATGAAGAATCTTTAAACATGTTCCTTCATGTATCTATCAAATAGGCAGAACCACTCGTTACCTTTTCATCATTGGCTGCAATTAGCAATTCCATTCCAGCTTTTAATTTTAGAAGTTCTTGATCTGGCGGGGAAAAAAAAACAAACAAACAAACCAATGTGTGCTATTTTTCAAAGGGAAAGAACAAAAAAAAATCATGAATACGTTGGATTTCATTAGAAATGTTTTTTGTTTTTAGTAAAAAATGCATTTTGACATGCAGAAGAAAAAAAACGCATTGTTTTGTTCCAAGGGGCACGGTGGCTTAGTGGTTAGCACGTTCGCCTCACACCGCCAGGATCCATTTTCGATTCCCATCTTGGTCATGTGTGTGTGGAGTTTGCATGTTCTCCCCGTGACTCAGGGGGTTTTTCTCCGGGTTCTCCGGTTTCCCCCCGGTCCAAAAACATGCACGGTAGGTTGATTGGCACCTTGGAAAATTGTCCCGAGTGTATGAATGTGTGTGTGTGTGTGTGTGCCCTGCGATGGGTTGGCATTCCATCCAGGGTTTATCCTGCCTTAATGGCCATAGACGCCTGAGATAGGCACAGACTCCCCGTGACCCGAGGGAAGATCGGATATAGCGGTAGAAAATGAATGAATGAATGAATGTATGTTTTGTTCCACTTCCTCTCACTGCATGGAGCCATGGAAGATAATTAGTCCCACCTGTTTTGTGTTACCTTTCACCGTTTATATATTTCAACTCCGACCGTGTTTTTTTGTTGTTGTTTTTGAGGATGAATTTAAATGCATCCACAAATTATTTATTAAATAATTGTTAATTGCTGGAACCAGTTCCGAAGTCTGAGAAACAGATCCTGCTCACTTCTATAGATACACAAACAATTTTGGGAATATCCTTTATTTGTCACATAGACATTACAGCACAGTGAAATTGTTTCTTCGCATGGCGAAGCGTGGCGATAACCGGGATGGTACCCTCGACCTTCCATTCAGTAAACCAGTGAGCTCCACCCCTTTCATAAGGGGGTAATTTTTAGCATAAATGGAATTGCAAACGCTCATGCTTGCATTTAAAAGGAATTTTCACCAATCCTACCTGATCTCAAAAGGCTACTGATCAATCCGACCTGATCTCCTAAGATCTCTGACTTGATCTCCTACCTGTGATTTCTAAGCAAATCCAATCTGAAACAATCCTGCATTCTCTCAAAAGCATGACTCCCCCCACCCCTGAGTCTGACAAGCCTTGTTCTTTCATCCAAGCGAATTCTTACTTAAACAGCTTGGTTTAAAAGGAACTTCGTACTGGGGGAATTCTGACCAATCATACACGTTTTTTTTTTTTTTTTTTTTTTTTTAAAGATACCTTGACGTCCTTTCAGCTACAAAATTCTCGAACTAAAAACCTAACATTTGCTCCTTAGGGAGGGGGAACGTTTTCAATGAAAATATGACCCTGTCCATTTTAAAAGGAATTCTGACCCACACTGTCTGGTTTCACAAAATTCTGACCGGTCCTCACTTTTTTCCTCCCCAAAGGAATTTTGGCCAATCTTGCCCCTTTTTAAAAAGGTCCTTAAAGTTCCTCAAATGATTCCTCACCCGTCCTGCACACTTCCCCAGATACCTTTTTGCCCAGTGTTGGGGAGTAACTAGTTACATGTTACATGTAATTCGTTACAGTTACTGAGAAAAACAATGTGTAATTAAATTACTTGTGAAAATGTTAAAGATTACAAATAAGGTTACATCTGAACAATTTCATGTAAAATCAGTGCTTTAGACGACGGCATGATTTTCAACTGAAGCGCGATTTGGATTTGAATGATGACGATCTGCTGCAGTTTCATTTTGAAAAATAGAGCTTGTTAACTTAAAGTGCCACCTAGTGGACTAATGAAAGTAATCAAATGTAATCATTTACTTTATTTTAAAAAGTAATTTGAAAATTTACACTACTTATTACATTTTGAATAGGGACAGTTATAATCTGTAATCTATTACATTTCCAAAGTAAACCTTCCCAAACACTGCTTTTAACAAACGGTGCCTCCGACTTGAATTCTTACACATACTTTCTGGTTCCAAGAAAATGTGGACTAGTCCTAAATTTTCCCAAATAATTCTAAACAATCTCACTTGCTCGTGGATGAATTCTGACCAAGCTGCTCTGTTCTCAGTTAAAGTCAGTCCCGCTCTTACAGGGTATACTACTTAAGGAATTCTGTCCATATGTAATCTAAAGGAAGTGAATTAAAGCATTTGTATCAGAATATGATGCAAGCAGAAGGACACCAATGTGTGTATATATGTGTGTGTGTGTGTGTGTGTGTGTGTGTGTGTGTATGTGTGTGTGTGTGTGTGTGTTAGTGATCCAATATGCTAAACTCTTACGTTTAGTGTTGAGCCTTCTCCTGTATAGCTCCTCTAATGGTGATAAAAGAAAGGATACAGAGCTATTGTTAGTCATCACACAAACCATTCCAGTGCAAAACATGCAATTCTATCATCACAGACATCATTCAGAGTTGTACTTCACACACAATGCTTGCAGTGTATTCCGGATTAGTATAGATTCTTGAATAAAGGTCCGTTTATAGAGTTTGATGGCAATGTCATTAAATCTATGTGAACATCTACACAGTCCAAGACGGATGCCAAATCAATACAGCATACGGTGGCGCAGAAAACAGTATTAAACTTAAACTTCCATTTCACAATTCTCAATGTAATAGTGTTTCTGAACATGTCATGCTGAAACACTAGCATCCAATGAACCAATTGAAAAGCTGTGCATCGGTAATCCGTCAAAAGGGAAATTCTGGAATTGTCAAATGAACTAGGAATTTGGTGACCCTGGAGCAGGGGTTTGTAACCATTAAGAACCCGTTCCCTTTAGTTCTAACGGAGCAGACGTCTTGAGGATGTCATGATCATTCCAAAGAGTTCAGCGGTGAAAAGATAACGCCCCTGGTGGTATTGAAAAGGCCCTTACGCCGAGAATATCCATCTGATATCCATAACTAATGAAACGAAATGACATCCTAATGTCGCCAATCTCCAATTTTCCCTGTGCCACCCTGTATAATGAGTATTTGTAAAGAAAAGAAAGTTCTGCAGACATACCCCTCTCTACGCTGTCAATGGACATTGGAGATCTGGACTGCAGCTGAGCCTGGAGATTTTCGACCTCCGTGTTCTTACACTGCAGAAGGTGATGAAGACCCGAGATTTCTGCCTGGAAATGAGATACAGTCATTTAAAGAATAGAATAGTCTTTATTTGTCACAAATACATTACAGCATTAAAATGAAATTCTTTCTTCGCATATCCTATCTTGTTTTTGTTTTTTTGGAAGCTGGAGTTGGAGCGCAGGGTCAGTCATGATACATCATAATAGCTTGGTGATACCTTACGATCAGGAGGCCAGCGCCTTAAACCACCCAGCAGTGTTAGAAACAGTGTTGGGAAAATTACTTTGGAAATGTAATAGATTACAGATTACAAATGATCCTATTCAAAATGTAATAAGTAGTGTAACGTTTCAAATCATTATAAACGTAAAGTAACAGATTTGATTATTTGATTACTTTTTGATTGCATTCCTTTAGTCCACTAGGTGGCAGTTTAAGTTAACATTCTGACTAAAACCATTTCAAAGGCTAGGAAAAAAATAGGTTATATTTTTTCAAAGTTAAAATGTGTGAATGTGTCAGAACATTGACGAAGTTGGGGCGTTTGGGGGGTGTAAATCTTTCCGTCAGGTGGGAGGGGGGGCGGGGGTCGACGGCTATTTGAGACCCGTTGCAGTAGTGTAAAGCCCTGATTTTACATGTAATTGTTCAGATGTAACACTATTTGTAATCTTTCACATTTTCATAAGTAATTTAATTACACATTTGTTCTCAGTAACTGTAACAAATTAGTGTTACATTTATTTTGTAATTAAATTACGTAACGCCGTTACATATAACCCCCCAACACTGGCTAGAAAACATACTGTTTGTCTACAAAGGTGATACAATGAAGGGTTTTCTGGTTGGAAAAATACTGGAAAGTCTATTAAAACATATTCATGTGTTCTATTAATTTCCCTTTAACACCATCAACTGACCAGTTTAATGATCCCTGTTTTATATCCTTGCTGGTGATAGAGTTTGGTGATGGAGAATTACTTCTTTTCCTAATCTGTTCCTTGTAAAAGAGAACTAATAGAGAGATGGGTTTCTTTATTAGATACTGAATAAGCTACAAGAATTCCTCATTTATGAAGTTATTTACACACCACAAGGACATTTGAGAGGTTTTCTTGAGCTCTAAAAAAACATTCAGTTTGAGTCAAAAGAAACAAATCATTTTTCATCAAACACATTTTATAAGCTGTCAAAATGTTCGAATAAGAGATTTTTTTTTTACATTTTTTCCACTCGGGAATTCAGTTTACAACACACTGATGTTTGGCATTACAAGTTTTTGACCTTTGGCTTAAATATAGTTTCTAAGCCGTGGAAAATCTTGTGATTTAGCTCCAGATGTACAGGGCTCATGCCAGAGTCCAGAGGCAGTTTGGAATTCAATAGTGGATGTTCCAGTAGATGGAGAGTGATTTCCACATGTTTGCAGACGTTTACACGCTTGCAATAATTGACCTCGTCTCGAAGCTGGACAATATTCCCTTTTCACAGGAGTTTACCTGAAGCAACATAGAACCTGAAAGGTGAGGGAGGTGCAGAGGATCGCATCCTAACGCTGAGATTGGTTTAAATTGTGTACGTGCTATTAATTACAAGGAAGTTGCGATGAAGAAATGTAGTGTTAAAAAAAATATTTATATGGATTGTTGTTTAAGATATGAAAAATGCAAGAGAAAATAACACATTTAATCAAACTTACAAGCCAAATAAAAAATAGATGATAAGGTGGGTAGAAATTTACAAGACAAGAGAAAACAGCTAGGAAGTGAGGTAATGTCGAGCGATGAAAGATGGAAAAAATGTGGATGTGGGATAAACATAAGGATCTGGAAATGCAAGATAAATGTAAATAGGTGTTAATAGGTGAAAAAAGAGGTGATGGAGGATGTGTTGAATATGTGTTGAAGGAGATAAAAATGAGAAAGCAAAAAAAAAGGTTGGTGGGAATGAGGATAAGGTGGAAATCAGGGAAGAGGAAAAAAAAAAGCAAATGAGGTTGTGCAGATGATAAAGGAAACGGGAATGAAGATGGTGATTTGAGGGCAAAGAGATAATAAGGGGAGGAATTAGAACACTGGAGAAGAAAGAATGAGGGTGAAGGAATGTTGGTTTGGTTTGCAACCAAAATATGAAGGAAGAAGGCAGAAAGCAGGTGGAAAAAGAAAAATATCATCATAGGATAGACTCATTGGAGGAAAAAAAAAAGGTGAGAAGCAAAGTAAGGGGTTTGAAAGGATGAAAATGTGAGAAGGTGGAGGTTCTCTATGAGATAAAAGGAAAGTGCTACCTCAGACTCGACACCAGAAGTGTTGGGAAGGCTACGTTGGAAATGTAATAATTTACAGATTACAAATGACTTTGTCCGAAATGTAATAAGTAGTATAATTTTTCAATGACTTTATAAAAATAAATTACCTGATTACATTTGATTACTTTTTGATTACTTTCATTTGTCCACTAGGTGGCACTTTAAGTTAACATTCTAAGGAAAAAGATTTTCGAACCCACAGAAGAAAATTCCATTTCACAGCAGAGAGAACTGATTGTTGAGCAGAACGAGCACGTTCCTCAGGTTCTGATGTCATTAATAAGATTGGTGAAGGAACATGGCTTTGCCCGGGAGTACAATACTTTACTTTGGCTACACCATGATCATGGTTCTTATATTCTTAAATGCCTGTTATGCAATTATACTTTATTCTAGTAAATCAAAAAAGCATATTCCCCAGGGTCAATCCTACCCCCTCCCGCCATCACGCCACACCCATTTTACATGAAATTATTCAGGTGTAACCCTATTTGTAATCTGTAATGTTTTAATAAACAATTTAATTACACATTTTTTTCCTCAGTAACTGTAACGAATTGTTACATTTATTTTGTAATTAAATTAGGTAACACCTTCACATGTAAATAGTTACTCCACACTTGTCACCAGACACCGTTAACACACGCAAAGAGAATAAGAGACGGACAGCTGCAGGAAAGGGGGATGAAGAAAAAAAGTTAGACAAATAAAGGGGAAAATTCAAGTGTGAGTGTGACGATTGTAAAAGGATTTATTTTCTGTATAATAATCTAAAACATTTTTGAGTTGAGAGCAGAACTGGCAGTACTGTAGAGTAGGAAGTGCTTTCTGAAAAGAGGAAGATGCCGTCACTTGATGGGAAATAATATTTACTTCAGGTAACGAAGTAAATTTTGTCCCTTCGTACCTTCATAGCCTTGAGTTTCCTCTCGTACTGCGACTTTTCATCCTCAAGTTCCTCCACTTTATTTTTGAGCAACCGGAGTTCCTGGAGTAGGCTCTGTTCAGAGGGAAGAGAGAGAGAGAGAGAGAGAGAGAGAGAGAGAGAGAGAGAGAATGTTTATATCAGATGAACATCTCTAAGGAGGCAATGTTGTAATGAATATTTAGAAGGCAAATAAAATGTACACTGCACCACGTCACATACACCTGTATAGTTAAACATGAAAAATTACAGGTTAATTCTGTTAATTATTATTAATTGAATTATGTAATCTAATGTAATGTCATACTGGGGAAATGGCTTCTTAGTGGTTATGAAGTTCCGAGTTCAGTTTAGAAGAATCCCAGCTCTACCAAAATGTAGCCTTGAGCAAAGCTTGTAAAAATGGAACTGCTCATGTGTATAAATGACACAGTTGTAATACCGTCTGGATTAAAGCATCTGCCAAATGCCATACATGTGAAAATATGCAGCCTGTGATGTCATGGGACTTAACAAATATCTAATTATATGTTTTCTTATTTAATTTAAATATATTTATATAACTTTTCTTTACATGAGGGTTTGTATAAGATATACTTAGACGTGAAATAATGTTTTTTTGTTACCAATGATGTTAAATTAGCATATTTAAAAATTGCTGATTTAATCCATGTCAAATCTTACTGTTTTAATAATCATAATACTACAATAATACCACATTTTGCGTAGTCAATCATTCTCATCAATCATCATTTTCAAAAAGCCACTTTACAGAGATTAATAGAATAGTAAATCAATATCATTGTAAAAGACATAAAATAGTATCAAAAAGTTTATCTAGATGGATCTATTTCTAATAGATGATGTTAAAGAAATATGTAGTGTATAGTATATATATTATATATATATATATATATATATATTATATATATATATATATATATATCCATTACTACATATTTCTTTAACATCATCTATTAGAAATAGATCCATCTAGATAAACTTTTTGATATATATATATATATATATATATATATATATATATATATATATATATATATAATATATATATATATATATATATATATCTCAATAGCATGTTTCTAATGTACCGTAAATGAATACCTTGATCTCTCCCTTTAAAGATTTAATGATTATTTAATATTTATTTTACTCTGGAAATTATTCTTTTAAGATTAATTTCTTGTTAATTCATTAATATCTTGTTAATGTCAATGTTACTTTGTTTAGTGGTTGTTTTAATTGTAAAATATGGGACGTGGCTCCTTTAAGAATTCTGTTCCGGTTGCTTTTCCATATAAACTGGTGATATGTTTAGGTTATACAGAAGCGCATTCACAAAAGAAAAATGCGCTTTCTTCCATTATACGGATTTGGGAACGTGATGCACTTCGGTAAGGTTCCATACGGTAATATACGCTAATATAGTGAGGAGATCATACCTGTTGTGAATGTGCAGCTAGTAGGTGTAATTCGGGGAAATTTAGGAAGTGTGAGTGGATGCACTGAAGTTTCTTTATTCATTTCTTCTTTTTTTGTTCTTTGTTGTTTGGGTTTCGTTCATTCAAAATGCAGAGTGAAGGAGCAGATCACTCACATAGTAATGCACACTGCGTTAATCACTCGTTAATAACATTAGTGCACTTGCAAAAGTAGACTATTATTAAAGTGAACTTGCGTTATAATAATTTTAACAGCCCATATATATATATATATATTTGGGTGTATTTTAGATTCATCGACTTGAAATGATCTTAAATGAATTCCGTTTCCTGCCCACAGACCAAAACAAACAGACACGTGTTAATATGTGAAATCAAGCACAAATCAGTGAGCTCACTGTTAACACGGTTACAGATTCTCCAAACATTAGGCAATAATATCAGTCAGCAAGCCACACGCCAAAGTCCAGATGTACAAATCACTCAGTTGCATTGGGTGCCTACACTTTCTCTCCCACAGGGACAGAGCTCCTCAGCACCTAAATGTCCGGAGCTCTGCTCTTCTGGCGACGACCCATCAGCCTCAGCTGATTCGTTCAGCGAAGCATCGGCCTCAGAGTCTTCGCCGTCTGGGCTCGCTGTGGGCTTTTGCTCTTGGATTTTAGAAGAAAGCTCCTGCTGAATCCTACACATCTGCTCCTGGAGCTCGCTAATCAGATTCACTACACTCTGGTAAGGAGGAGGAGAAGCACACAGGGGGAGCAAGATCGTAAAACACGAGCGGAAACACAAAACTCATGAGAGTAATGAATGCTGGCTTGGATGCATGCATATTAAAACTTAAATTTAAACTTAAATAAGAGACTTAAATAAGAAGATACAGCACGAGTTTATCAAAATAACAATGCGATACAAAACCACAGTGGAAAAAGTTTTTTGTCTAAACTTACTCACAAATAGACACCATAAAACTTGGGTGGAATGTTGGTGCAGCGCATAGCAACACTTCATCACAAAACGTGTGTATTCCTGTTCCAATCCCTGAGATTGTATTGTTTTCATTGTGAAGTGTTTCATATTCTCCATTTGTCTTTGTGGGTTTTCTTCAGGGTGTTTAAAAATGTTGCCTTATCGAACAGGAAAAATCTGTTACTGAAGTAAAACTGAATCATTAAAGCATAAAATAATGTGTTATGGAACCTGTAAAATGTTTTAATTATTAAAACAATGATGCAATGTGGTATGCCATATATATATATGATATATATATATATATATATATATATATATATATACTATATATATATAATATATATATATAATATATATATATATATATACATATATATTAGGGCTGTCAAATGATTCAAACATTTACGGTAATCGTGATTAATCGCATGATTAATCACGTAACTTGTGATTAATAATTTAATCACATTTAATCACAATTTAAACACGTAACTTGTGAGTAACTTGTGATTAATTGCATATTTTAAATGTAACCTTTTAAATGTACCATATATTAATACTTTTCATGTTTCTAATATTTGAACTGCAACAGATGTTATAATTATATAAATTGTAATAAATGTAATAAATTATAGATTATTTAATATTTATTTTAATAATTAGATTATTTGAATATTCATTTCTTGTTATTTTCAGTGTTACTTTGTTTAGTGTTTGTTTTAATTGTAAAATATGGGACGTGGCTCCTTTAAGAATTCTGTTCCAGTTGCTTTTCCATATAAACTGGTGATATGTTTAGGTTATACTGAAACACATTGCATTAAGAAAAGAAAAATGAGCTTTATTCCGTAATACGGATTTGGGAATGCGATGCGCTTGTGTAAGGTTCCATACGGTAATATACACTAATATAGTGAGGAGATCATACCTGTTGTGAATGTGCAGCTAGTAGGTGTAATTCGGGAAAATGTAGGAAGTTTGAGTGGATGCACATTAAAGCGATTTTTCCTAACTATATATATATATATATATATATATATATATATATATATATATATATATATATATATATATATATACACAGTATATATAATAATTAAGAAAAGCCACCAAAAGGCAAAGGATAACTGTAGTGTCGGTGTAAGTCTATGCAATTGGAATTGCGTTTTATTTTAGCTGTTAAATTTACCAAGCAGGAATATTTCGGCCTCAATTCATTCCATGGTCCGGTCGGATCATAAACCTCAAATGGAGAAAACACCATCCTCTAATTGCTGAGGCAGCAAAGGTACTGCCATTGGCATGTCCTTGCACAACCATGTCCTTCAGCCAACATAAACAGCTCAGTGACCTGATTACTGCGAGGTAAAGACCGGACTTGTGTAAGGCTCTTTGTTTGGTGTGAGCGCTCGGGATGTAAAAGGAAATGAGCCTGAAATGCAAAAAGAACGGAAAAAGAAAGTGAAACATGATCAGGAGAAAAAATCTTGAGCAAAACCGACGCTGGATGGAAAAGTCCGTCATTGGGACCAGCGTAAACAACGACGGAGCAATGATTGGCATGTAAGGGGAGGAAGTATCATGTGATCCAGTGGCAGGAAAACACAGCAGATGAGACGGCTGACATATGATTGCTATCTATAGAGTGTAGCGGAGAGGCTCGGCATGGGGTGGGGTGCAGCGGGAGGCTCGCTGCTCAAGGCTGAAGCATGGCATGTCCAGGGGAATGTTGTGTGCCAGATTAGAGCCACTCAGCACAACAGTTGTCCGAAGAGTGCAACAGTTTACTTGTGTGTAGCATTATAAATCAGGTATACAAAAAAGATCTACAATATAGAAGGTGCTTGTCTGTCAGAGAAGCACACTTTATATGAATGCACTTGTTCTGATATGTTATTGTTTCCATAGCAACAGATATATTCACATTATATCTGAAAATAGTTTGGCTTCGTCCATTATGGTTGTTTCGGGAAAGAGTGTCGGCGCTTTGTAACAGGTAAAAGTAACTTTTTTATCCTACAAATTTGTGTCTATTTATTTATTTAGGAAAACTGTCTAAAACCTGTTAAAATAGAAACTGCAACATATTTTCTTTATATATGCATATACATATATTACATTGTTATAATAGTGTAGAATTTTCTAGCATGTTGATTTAAAGGTAACAGAATCACATCAAACCTTAATATAATGTATACAAAATTTTTCAGGACCACTACAGAATGGACCTAATACATAAGTTTGACTGATAAGTGTATCTATGTCCCAGCA
The DNA here is from genome assembly GCA_030449085.1 of Kryptopterus vitreolus. Taxonomy (NCBI): domain Eukaryota; kingdom Metazoa; phylum Chordata; class Actinopteri; order Siluriformes; family Siluridae; genus Kryptopterus; species Kryptopterus vitreolus. Next base: position 14,615,090 of record JACRUU010000027.1, on the reverse strand, counting down.
AATCAGGAATTCATGTGATGTGGTGTCACTTTATGAGGTCGGTTGCTGTAACGTTATGACATAGGTGTAGCACTAATTTGTACAGTTGGTTGCTTGAGTCAACATATTTACACACACACACACACACACACACACACACACACACACATTTCTTCACACGTGCCGCAAAGCCTAGAGCGAGGTATATTTTACATCAACAAACCCTAGCTCTCATCCTAACCCGCTAATTACGTCTGACACGCAAGCTTTCATTTTGCAAAACTGTAATTAGTGAAGGAAAAGACGAAAATCCGTCGCTGTAAAAGTCTGTGTTACATACATGTGTGTAACTAAAACTCCTGCAAGCGAGTATAAATCATTTGTTTTTCAATTTTTCGAATCAGAAGGAGGACATTTTTATCATAAAGTTGACAATGAAATTCAGCCAGGGAATTCTATTATTCTGTTCTACTCACATGTTATATGGATTAAATATATATTTGGATTATATATATATATATATTATATATATATATATATATATATATGTTTTTTTTTGGTGTTTATCAGAAATAAAATACTGTGCGAATTGTATATATTCTGTTTTGAAAGATTTATAGTGCATTAGTGAGCTCTCAATTCTGATTGTTCCTATTGTCTACACATAAACAGATTATGGATGTGGTGTTGTTCTCGATAAGTAGCTGTTTATTCAATAGTAAATAAATTGCGGTCTCCAATTTACGAAAAGCTACATGTAACGATGTAACGCAATTTAATTACAAAATAAATAAACAGTTACAGTTACTGAGAAATGTCCCTAAATTACTTATGAAGATGTTAAAGATTACAAATAGGGTTACATGTGGACATGTAAAATCGGTGATTTTTAGACGACGGCATGACTTTCAACTGAAATGTGATTTTTGATTTGAATGATGACAATCTGCTGCAGTTTCTTATCGAAAAATATTACCGATTACTTTTTTTTCGCGGGATTTAAACTTTTTTTTGTCTTAGAATGTTAACTTAATCAAAAATTAATGAAATGCAATCAGTTACTTTTATAAAGTTATTGAAAAGTTACACTACTTATTACATTTTGAATCTGTAATCTATTACATTTCCAAAGTAACCTTTCCAACACTGCGTATTTGCATTGTTCGTTCGTTCGTCCTTTTGTTTGTTCATTTATTTATTTGTTTGATATATTGCTTTTCCTGTTTCCATTTTGTTCACTGGAAATGTTTAAACGTGGACAAGAGAAAGAAAGAAAGAAAAACTAACAAACAAAGCTCTTCAACAACTATCATGCAGCTTTTATAGTAATTGCAGCCCCAATAATTGTCTTTTCTATCTTTTTTATATTATTGTTGTTCTTCCTTTCTTTTTTATCTGGATGTCAGAGCTAAAATAGTATAGTGGTATAAAGCTCTTACACAACTTATTCCATTTTGAATAGGGCCATTTGTAATCTGTAATCTGTTACATTTCCAAAAGTCCAATACTGAAAACAAACAAAAACATCGTACTACACCATCACAGATCGCTTTCCCATAACAACACAACACATGGTTGGTTCCTGACCTCATTTTCTGAACCACGTCTTATAACCACGTCGTAAAGACAACCCTGAGGGTTTTATTCCAGAATCCAGAACGGTACGATACCTCAGCTTTGTGCTGTCTCTCGGTGTTGTGATCCTGCCTCTCCTCCATGCTCACCCGCTTCACTTTCAGAAAGGAAATCTCATCCAGCAGATCTAGTTTCTGCGACTCAAGCGCAGTGGAGCTCCTAGACAATCGCACATACACACATTCGCGTACCCAGATGTGAAACCTTTATAACTCCCGGTGCCTTCAAACAAAGTCCCCTGAACTCTGTTCAGCTTCTGCTGCACGTTGGCTAAATATACACGGACTATGAAGGCTATATTTACTTCCCCTCTCTCTCTCTCTCTCTCTCTCTCAGAGAGAGCAAGCGAAACCAATAGCTGCAAGAAAGTGCCTCCAAAAACACTGATGAGAACTTAAGGATGTAATGGAAATCTAATTCAAGCTCACGGAAGCAAAACGCACCTGGTACCATTGACCAAAACAATATTTTGCTCATTTTAAACCAGACTCTGACATCACCCACTGACCCGAAGGTGGTTTTTTTAACAGCCATGCATTTGTCACGTGCTGTCCTGGACTGCGCTCGCCTCTGATCGAGCCATTTAAAGATTGCACATGGAAATTATTATGGTTTTGTCAATGCGAGCGAGACTGAGCTTTAGAGGCCAAAACCCTCATAATGACCAAAAACGCTTCCCATCAGTGAAGCCAAAGCTGCAGATTCAATCAGGAACAGTTTTTTTTAGCAAAGTAACACAAATAAATGGTAAGTCTTTTAGAAAATGAGATAGAAAGCCACTCACTCGAAATTCACTCAGATGACAGGATCAAATATAGCGTAGAAAAGAAAATAACAAACGGGGAGCTGTGTCTATCTCAGGCGTCTATGGACATTAAGGCAGGATACACCCTGGATGGAATGCCAACCCATCGCAGGGCACACACACACATTCACACACACATTCATACACTAGGGACAAATTTTCCAAGGCGCCGATCAACCTACCGTGCATGTTTTTGGACCGGGGGGAAACCGGAGAACCCGGAGAAAACCCCCCTGAAGCATGGGGTCATCAGCACCTGACTTTAACACTCTTGTGTCTGAATAAATCTCCAAATTATGGTTGGGAACTACGTTGGGAGATAAAGGGGAAAAATGTAAGAATACCACAAATTTTATGTCAACAAATGTCATTTTATGTAATTTGTCCATCATTTCATCTTTCATTCATTCATCTTTCAGACGTCTCGGGGTATAGAGGCAGGATACACCCTGTATGGGGTGCAAACCCACTGTAGGGCACACACACACACACACACACACACTCACATTCACACACTACCAATTTTCCAAGGTGCCAATCAACCTACCGTGCATGGTTTTGGACCGGGGGTGAAACCCGAGAACCCCGAGAAAAACCCCCTGAGGCACAGGGAGAACATGTAAACTCCACACACACATGGCGTTGGCGGGAACCGAACCCCCGACCCTGGAGGTGTGAGGCGAATGTGCTAACCACTAAGCTGTAAGCCCTTCCTTTAATTCACTCATTTTAAAATGTAATTGTTGGTCATTTTTTCTAGCCATTGTTTTCAAATCCATAGGAAAATAAAAGATGAGACTGGACACCGGAGCGACTCCATAATCACTTCACTTTATTTCGAATCCTTTGGCTCTTTTTTTCCCCATTTTCTAGCTAATATTCTCGTCTCATTTCCTCCAAGTCTGGCTGATGAGGCAATGCGGCTAAAGCTCAGCTTACAGGACCAGACTTTGCCATTCAGACTGGGTGTAAATCAAATGTACCCCGTAACCCTGTCAAATATTTGTGTTGTCAAGGTAATAAAAGGAAAGCCTGGCCTTGCACTATTTCGTCCTGTGATACTTCAGAACACAAAAATTAAAAAAAAGGCTTAAAAAGTCAGAATAATCATGTATTTGAATTGTAAAAAAAAAAAAAAAAAAAAAAAAAAACAGAAGAGGAAGTGAACATTAGGCAGGAGGAACAGATAATGGGGAAGATGGACGTTAACAATAATGCTAACACTGAAGCTCAGTGGAAAATGATGGGAAATGAAAGAAAGGTTTGAGGGTAAACACTGAACAGACGGACAGACTAAACAATCTGCAACGGTAAACAACATCTGATTCTCAGAGTTCGCTTTAGAGTTCACTGGCTTTCCTTTATTCAAGGGAATTTTTCAAGATCTGCTAAAAATAGCTAAACAACGCATTTCTAGACCACTTAAAGTTCCCAAGTGTTTGTCCAGCTGGAAAAGAACAACCGGATTAAGTAGAACACGGTGTCCCTGTGAGGATTTCAGGTCGAACACCTTTAGTAAATAAATTATCCTCTTCTAGGTATCTGAATATTGTTGCTTTTGCAAGTAATTGCAAGAATATTGATTACAAAATCTCGATGTACAGATGGAAGGATGGACAGATAGTCAGACAAATAGAGAGTCATAGAGGGAAATGTACAAAGCGATGGAAGGATGAATCAATGGTTCACATGTCGCTATTTTAAGACCTAAAATAGCTCGCTGCCGTATCTCTATGTGTCAAACAAGTCACGCCAAACACGTTTGCCCAGTTTTACGTAGAATTTCACATTGGCTCTTTTTGTTCTAGCCTGTAGTTCAGGATGAAATCGCAGTCGTGGGAAGGCATGTGGGCAAAATAGCACCAGGTGCACCATTAAACCATTTATTCATTCATTCATTTTCTACCGCTTTTATCCGATCTTCCCTCGGGTCACGGGAAGCCTGTGCCTATCTCAGGCGTCTATGGGCATTAAGGCAGGATACACCCTGGATGGAATGCCAACCCATCGCAGGGCACACACACACACATTCACACACACATTCATACACTAAGGACAAATTTTCCAAGGCGCCGATCAACCTACCGTGCATGTTTTTGGACCGGGGGGAAACCGGAGAACCCGGAGAAAACCCCCCTGAGGCACGGGGAGAACATGCAAACTCCACACACACATGACCGAGATGGGAATCGAACCCGGATCCTGACGGTGTGATGCCACCGTGCCCCTAAACCATTTAATACCAATCAATTTTTTGTAGTGTTAATAGTGTTAGTTTTGTTACATTTACATGGGGTTAATCTGCTCTGGATAAGGGTCGTCTGTCATTAATGCAAACATTGGAATTGTCTTTTATTATTGTCTAATGACTTTTCTTATTAGTCATTCACAAGATTTCATACAAACTACATAACTACTGAACAATGGCCATAAATCCATAAATCTGCCATAAAGAGCCATAAATCTGCTGAAAATCAAACACAAAATCAATTTCCTGGAGTACATTATGGTCATGTTTTTAAAAATCATGTTTGTTTAGCTACATTGTTTGAACTGTTAATGGATTTGGGGAAATCGTACACTCCATGTACAAAGCAGGTTCAAGGATCTTTAAGAAGGAACAAATTAAAATAAATAATGAATTTACCCCAAAAACCCCAGACCTCTTCTACCCCTCTCACCACAACCACCACCAATAGCACACCCCTTACCCCATGAAGACCACTTCACCACCACCTTTCCCATGGGGACTTTTGTTGTCTTTTTGTAACAAATAAAATAAATAAATAAATAACTTCCCCCCAACTCCCCCTAAACTGCCCCACTCAACATTACCCCCAACTCCATCACAGCCCATACCGGATGGAGACCAAATGACATAATCTATTACTGCCTTATTTTTCAATTCACCAACTTTCCCTGGGGGTCTGTTTGCAATTAAAAGACTTACATCAATATAACGTAACTGATGAAGATGAAGATGAAATTACAAGTCGGCCAAATGAATTATTGTATGTTCGTGTGGCAAAACATTGCGGTACCTGTTGCAGCATTTCTTCTGCGGAGTTTAACTTGAGCTGGTGCTCTTCCAGGGAATTCTCAAGGTCTCTGATCTTCACTCCCTGAGCTTCTACCTGGCCTGTCAGCACACTCACCTGTGTGTTTGTATAGTGTGTATGTGTGTGTGTGTGTGAGAGAGAGAGAGAGAGAGAGAGAGAGAGAGAGAGAGAGAAACCATACAATTTAATCACAAAGCCATAAATCTTTCTTGCACAAAAGAAACCAGAAGCAACATCAATACCACAATATGTTGCTTTTTGTCCTTCAGCGGTTGTTTCACATAATTATCCAAAGGGTTTTGGTATTCTTGAACTACAGCTGGTACTCGTGAGCAAGCGAAACGAGGAGGGTTAATTCATTCATTCATTCATCTTCTACCACTTTATCGGATCTTCCCTCGTGTCACGGGGAGCCTGTGCCTATCTCAGGAATCTATGGGCATTAAGGCAGGATACACCCTGGATGGAATGCCAACCCATTGCAGGGCACACACACACACACACACATTCACACACTAGGGACAATTTTCCAAGGTGCCAATCAACCTACCGTGCATGTTTTTGGACCGGGGGAAACCGGAGAACCCGGAGAAAAAAACCCTGAGGCACGGGGAGAACATGCAAACTCCACACACACATGGCCGAGACGGGAATCGAACCCGGACCCTGGCGGTGTGAGGCGAACGTGCTAACCACTAAGCCACTGTGCCCCTACGAGGAGGGTTATGAATCTGAAATAAAAATGCTGTTGTATTTAAGTCATCCATTCGAGTGCGACCCAAATCCTTGCAAGAAGATCAAATCCTTGCAATCTTACACGATATGGCGAATGTTCAGGATCACCATGTGGATCGTAAAATTGCTTCCTATGAGCACATTCATAATCATCAGCCATCAAACATCATTACTGTAAATACTCACCGTTGTTTTAAACAGGGAGGTGGGAGCTCAGTGGTTAAGGCATTGGCCTCTGGACCGGGAGGTCACTAGGTCAAATCCCAGCACCACCAAGTCTGCCACTAGTGGGCCCTTGGGCAAGGCTCTTAACCCTCAACTGCTCATCTTACAACTATAAGGGCGTAAGTAGAGAGGGATCTTTTCTAGGTTTATAGCATTTATAGCATTTGGCAGACACCATTATCCAGAACGACTTACAACTGAGAAATTGAGGGTTAATGGCCTCACTCAAGGGCCCACTTAGTGGTGGTGTGATTTTAACCTGTGATCTTCCAATCTTCTGGTCCAAATGCCAATGCCATAACCACTTTATCTCCCACCTCCAACATGAGAAGAGAAAAGTTTGTGGAGACCTGACCGTGGTTGCTTTCTTAAATATCCTATTCCACATTTTGCGAAAATATGCAAGAATATATTTCATGTTTAAATTAAGGATTAATTAGTAGTTTCTATCCTTCATTTCAAAATGCAATACATGAAGTGTATTAGCAATGATAGCTAATTAAAGATTTAGGAATAAAACAAGCATAATTTGTGAATTTGGATCATTTAGTTAATAATGAATAGATATGATGAATATAAAGATCTTCCACTTCCTGTAAAGCAGATCTTTATGGATCTGACCTTGTGCACAGGGATATTGTCATATTGCGACAGGTTTGTGTCCCCTAGTCCAATTTAAAGGACATCCAAAGGTGTCTGATTTTTATCTGATTTTGTGGAATTTGGGATAAAAAAGCCACACATGGCAGGGAAACTCAATTAAATATTCATGGCCCTTTAAAAATATGCAAACAAGTGAATAATCCTTTACTTATCCTGCTTGACTAATTTAGCTACTAATAAATCCTTCATTTCAGAATGCTATATATGAGTTATATTAGAAATAATAGCTAATTAAAGGTTTAGGAATAAAACAAGCACATTTTGTCAGTGAATTTTGATAATTTGGGTAATAATGAATAAATGTGATGATTATAAAATGAAAGACATTATTTTATATCTCACATACAAACAGCAGGTGAAATAGTGCAAACACACACACACACACACGTCTGACCTGTAACACGAGCGATTCCTTATCTCCCTCGAGTCGACAGAGCCGCTCCTGATAGCTCTCGTTGGTTCCCAAAGGACTTGGGTTAACCTATGAATACACAAATTTGCAAAAGTTTGCACAGCTCAGGTTGCTTTTATTATTTATTTTATTAACCTATTACATCCCAGTGCGTCCAAAAGTACATTTTCCAGCTGTGTGTGGTTATTCATTAAACTGCAACCACAAACTGTGTGGCCAGAGCATGCATTAGGAGGCGTGTAACTTGTGCAGGTAACTTATTAATGTGTTGGCTTTTCAAAATCGTTGGATTTGTTCCAGCATGACAATGAAAATCCAGCTCCATGAAAATACCTGGGTCAGAGTCTCCTGCTACAGAGATATAAAGCCCGTTGAACATATTTACTATAGAGAGCTGACTGCAATCCAGACATCCACACCTACTGTATATGAGCACCTGACTTTATTAATGCCTTTGTGGCTGAATGAATCTCCGCAAACCTCCATTAAATCTAGTGGTACATCTTCTTCCCAGAATAATGGAAGTTATTATAAGGAGAAATGGGGAATACATGTATGAATGGGATGTTCAATGGGATGGAAATGCAATAGGTTACAGATGACACATGACCCTATTCAAAATGTAATAAGTGTTGTAACTTTTCAAGGACTTTATAAAAGTAAAGAAACTGATTCCATTTGATTATGTTTTTATGAAATTAACATTCTAAGAAAAAAAGATGAATATTATATATTATTTATGTATTTTATATTTTATAGAAATGAAACTGAAGCAGATTGTCAAAAGTCACCTTTTGGTTGAAAATCATGCCGGAGTCATGAAAAAAAGCGCTGATTTTACATGAAATTGTATATATATATATATATATATCTATATATATATATATATATATATATATATATATATATATATATATATATATATATATATAGATATATATATATATATATATAGATAGAGAGAGAGAGAGAGAGAGAGAGAGAGAGAGAGCTTTAAATAGCTCTGTTTATATATGTATAAACAGAGCTATTTAACCTTATATGCTTGTTGCTTGTCATTTAACTTCCAAACTCGTGAGTTTTTCTTCTAATAACACTTTAGGGATTATAAGACTCTCCTAATTTCATGAAAACCAACATCAACAGCAAAAGTGCATGAGTAATAATCGTGCAGCTTTAATCAATCATGCAAATAATGCAAATATTTAGACCAGAACACGCTCTAAAGTGAGAGTCAGCAGAAAGGAGAGAAAAGAAAACACTGCGGAAGGCAAGCTTACCTTTCTAAGCCAAGTAAAATGTTTGTAAAATTCAATGTCACACTCCATGACTGAGGGCCATGATCCTGCCTGCTATTTCTCACATACAGGAGCATCAACTGCTTCCAAACTGGAAATAAATGCAGTGCGAACCCTTGTAATGTACAAAGCTCAAAACGATGCCTTCTGTCTTTCAGAGCATGTCGCTTTTCAGTGTGTGTGTGTGTGTGTGTGTGTGTGTGTGTGTGCGTGTGTGTGTGTGTGTGGGTGGGTATCTGGAGGCTGTTTATGGCTCCTAAGCATCTGGATTGGAGCACTGAGAAGGCAGGAGTCTTTAACATCAGACTGCGGTTTTTGCCGCTCAGATCTCAGCAGCTGCACACTCCCTCCCTTTCTCCTTTCTTTATTCTCCTCCTCCACTTCTCTCCCCTTTTCTCGCTTTCTCTCTCTCTTCGTATTCTCATTCCAAATTCTATGGGCCCCGATCCTAGTCCTCCTCAACCTACATATTTATGAATGCAGATCTCCGCCCACTTTCGAGCTTTGTTGCTCTGCTTCCTTCGATCTCATTAGCGAGTACTTCACCTCACGTGGGCTCTTTGTGTGGCCAGAGAGCACGTCCGAGACACACGTGTTGCACGGAGGTGGAAAGGGTGAAGGGAATAAATGAGATGAGGGGTAGCAGAGGAGAAGGGGAGGTAGAATGGGGGGGGGGGAGAACAAAGTGCAGGATGGGATTGAGCGGTGATGGATGTGTGGTAAGTTCATGTGAAGTAAAACGGTGGATGAGGGAAGTTCTCCTTGTTTCAACAACTGGAGCTGCATTTCTTGGACTGAAACATCTACCACATTTGGCTTAAAGTGAATAAGCAATATGATCTTTCATATACAAGTTTGGAGATGATTGTTTTCTGCCCCAGATTCAGAATAAATAAGGAACTGAGCTTTCTTGGCCTTAAATATTCGTTTTAGTTCTTGTCCAGGCTTGCTGCTCTAGCCTTCTCCAAATGATTACTAACATCTGTGTCATGATTGTCTTCACATTTCTAAAAGCCCAGATTGCCACTGGCATCCTGGCAGCAAGAGAACTGAATCAGAAACCTGCCAATTTATATGACACGACTGACTAGAAATTCTTCTTTGCTTTCTATGGATATGAAGCCTAAGTGAGCGAGTACCTGTAAATCCTGTGGCATAACACTTAACCCCTACTGTTCCAATTCAGACTCCGAGTGTTTTATTGATCCTGTAGGGAAATCGTTGGGTTGTGGTTTCTTACATTACAATTAAAGTAAAGATGAATGTAAAAAAAAACACACACACACACACACACACACACACACACACACACACACACACACACACACACATATAATATATGAAATTATAACCAGGTGGAAGAAAAAAAAACATTATTATTATTATTATTATATTATTATTATTATTATTATTATTATTATTATTATATTATAGTTACATTTGCAATCACTTTTTAATGTTAATATTAATAATAATAGTAATAATAATAATAATAATATAAATATTCATGTATGTATTTATTATTTATTATTATTATTATTATTATTATTATATATAGTTTTTGCACTTATATTACTGCACATATTTGTGCAGTATTATTATTATTATTATTATTATTATTATTATTATTATGTTATTATTATTATTATTAACATAAAATACAAATAATACAATAATTTATCATTATAATAATTATTATAAATGTTGTTATTTTTATTAGTAGTAGTATATTTAAATGTTACTTTGCAAACCCAAACACATCATTTGAAGGAAGCTTAAAGTTTTTGGTCAGATTAACATTTTTTTTTCTTTTTTAAGTTTAAGTTAAAATATTTGTTGTAACTTTGTCTCTCACATGCAGCAGTCTTTTAAAGGAAAATGGAAGAGGTTAAACACCAAAGCAACTTCTGTAGAACATTTAACACCCACCAGACTTTTGCTCAGCCACAGTATGAGAGGTTCCAGGGTAGTGATGGTCCACTGTAGACTCCTCACCATATCTGTGTCCTCCTTACAGTGATCATTGTTTAGGATGTCTTTCAGAACCTCTGCTGACTGTACTGTACAACCCTCAGAGACATATAACCATGTCCAGACTGTGTCAGAACTGGTACACTGCTTACTCCAAGTCAGAAACAAAAATCTTGGACCTTGAATTCAAAATAGTTTCAGGTTTCAGGTTTACACCTGTTTTCAAATGTCTTCCAATTTTTCTGAGAGAAAGAGAGAGAAAAAGAGAGAGAGAGATCCCAGAAGGGTGTGTGCTACGTCTTTTTTTCCAGTGTTCATAAACTGCAACCTGTCCATTCATGCCTATAGGCTGTTTCATCAATTATCTGACTTCTTGTAACTGAAAATGATCTGAGAAAAGCTTAGAAGCAGAAAACTGAGAGAAACAAGATCAAGAACAAAGTGGTTTAATGGCATTTTGTGTCGTCCTTATCTCGGTTGTACAGCTGAGCAAGTGGGGGTTAACGGCATTGTTCAAGCTTTTGGTAGAGGTTTGGTAGTTCCATCACATGTCTAACATCTTATCTGCTCAGCTACCATTAACGAGGCAGTGATACCACGCTAAAAGTGATTTATTCTTCTCATTCATCTTCTCATTCATCTTCTATGGAATGCCAATCTATCGCAGGGCACACACACACTCACAATCACATACAGAACATGCCAACTCCACACACACATGGCGGAGGCGGGAATCGAACCCCCAACCATGGAGGTGCTCACCACTAAGCCCCTCAAAAGTGATTTATTTAGATATAATTTTAATTTCATATTGTAAGTTTGTAGAAACCTGGTCATAAGTACAGTATAGTCCAAATTTACTCTTATCATTTCATCCACTAGGGGGCTTTGCAGTTAGCATGTTGACCTCACACTTGTGTGTGTGGAGTTTACATGTTCTCCCCGTACCTCAGGTTTTTTTTCTCTGGTTTCCCCCCGGTCCAAAAACATCCACGGTAGGTTGATTGGCACCTTGGAAAAATGTCCCTATTGTGTGAATGTGAGTGTGTATGTGTGTGTGATGGGTTGGCATTCCATCCAGGGTGTATCCTGCCTTGATGCCCGAAGGTCTGGGTGCAATCGACTTGAGAGCTCTACGTGGTAGGAGATCTTCTGCTCAAAACCATGCAAAAACAGAGGAGGTCACTTTATACACGGGGCATTCCTACGTTCCCATGTTTGCATCTTCATGTTCATTTCATTTTAAGCCATCCTGTCTAATTGCTTACGCCAAGCTTTGTGGCAGCAGTTTGAAGGTAGCAGAAAAGGTCAAATGGTCCCAATAATTCTGTCCATATAGTGTATCACAGATGGACAGATCAGGTATTTTAGTGTCTCATAGCTGCATGTACTATAATGCAGTACAATTGATGTTTTCCTACAAAGACAAAAATAAAAATGGAGCAGCACATTATTCCCTCCTGGATCTTCTCACTCCACTCACTTACTCACACTCGCTCAGATCTTCTGGCAATGCTCAACTGGTTCCCCCATCTCACAGGGTAAGAGGTAGGTATACATCAAGACTCTTCTTCTGGCACTGAGGTGGTGGAATGAACCAACCTGAATCTGCCTGAAACTCTTAAACTAGAAATATTTTTTTACCTCTTGGTTTTTATGTCTTTATGTAAGAAAATGACTGTGATTCCTTCCGACTGAGCTTTATACTGAATGCTATACTTCAGAAAAGAGAGCTACCTCTGAAATAAGATTTACCCTTCTTGACTCATGTGGTCCTTGGGTCCGGGTTGGTGACCCCTTGTATACTGAGTTTGCGACCTAATGCATCCATGCTGATTTATTCATGGTTGGAGACTTTAAAGGACTTTTGTACATCGCAATGGATAAAACTGTCTGTCTTAGATGTAAAGTGATCATTACATTCATTCATTCATCTTCTACCGCTATATCCGATCTTCCCTCGGGTCACAGGGAGTCTGTGACTATCTCAGACATCTATGGGCATTAAGGCAGGATGCACCCTGGATGGAATGCCAACCCATCGCAGGGCACACACACTCACACACACATTCATACAGTGGGGACTATTTTCCAACGTGCCAATCAACCTGCCGTGCATGTTTTTGGACCGGGAGGAAACCGGAGAATCCGGAAAAAAACCCTGAGGCACGGGGAGAACATGCAAACTCCACACACACATTGCCGAGATAGGAATCGAACCCGTACCCTGGCGGTGTGAGGCGTAAGCACTAAGCCACCATGTGGAGGTGTAACCACTAAGCCAATGTGCCCCCCGGGATTATTACATGAAAGAGTTATTTTTCTGTTATCAATGATGCTATTAAGAGCTGTAAACAGAGCAGCCTCTATTCTCTCCTTTCTAATAAAGTTTTCATGGCATGGAATCAAACAGATGATAGACATCGTCATGAAGCATCTTAACAGCAATCCAGATGTAGATTTAGATGGATAATGGTGAGGGAACCTTCCTATTTTAGTATACAGCTCATGATGTGTGTTGGAACTCAGATATTTCCCTGAGTTTATAGAGGCATCGGAACGAGTGAGGTTTTCGTGCATTTCCCACCGTATCCAGCAGATGGCTCCATACACTTATTTTATTAAGACATCTCATATAAAATATTTATCTTCAAGGATATATATATAATAGATGTTAGGTTATATCATTCATTCATTCATCCTCTATATCCGATCTTCTCTTGGGTCACGGGGAGTCTGTGCCTATCTCAGGGGTCTGTGGGCATTAAAGCAGGATACACCCTGAATGGAATGCCAACCCATCACAGGGCACACACACACACACACACACACATTCACTCACACATTTATAAACTAGGGACTATTTTCCAAGGTGCCAATCAATCTACTGTCTAGGTTTTTGGACCGGCGGAAACTGGAGAACCCGGAGAAATGGCTCGTATAAGATAAAAAGGAATCATAGATTAATTTTGGAAATGCTTTGCACTTTGCGAATCATTTGTAGTTCCTCCCGAAAGACAACCCCAAAAAAGTGTCCCTGGGTATTATCAAGAAACCTCCTGAATGAACAGTTTTTAGAGCATTTATTGACTGATTATGTAATATTACATGGAAATCTTATTATTTAAATCAGAAAAACACTTTCTATGCTGATTGTATCTCAGGATTCTCTCAGAGTAACAATTGGAGTTGACCTGGAATTTTTTCCTTTTTTATTCTTTACGTGAGTTTCTTGCAGGGAAGCAAATGACTGTGGCTCGGCTAGGAATGGAGAGAAAGAGACAGCTGAGGATGTGTAGAAGCAAAAAAAAAAAGATGAGAAGAATGATAAACAGGAGGAGGTGTTTCATACAGGTGCTGTCAGATTTCATATGGGGTTTAACATAGAGTTACAGATGTAATGTTCTTAATATTATGTCTGTAAGTCGATATTAAATCCAATAAGAAATCTGAATGCACATATATTTGTTAATAAGCACTTTACTTCAAAGGTGACCAGCAAGTAGAGATGATGGACAATTGTTTAATAGCCATCTGATATCTCCCTTATCCAACTGGTAATAAAGATGATATAAGAAATATGTGGAATATGTGGAAGCACAAATCTCACCAGCTGCACCTCCATCCATTTGCTCTGAGGCTTCCATCATGTGGTCGGTGTAGTGTTTGATGTTAATCTCTCCTGCTTCTCTGGTGCACCAAACCCAAGAAGACATTCAGCAGAATCCGTACTGCATGCGGAGCATGCGCTCGAAAACCACCGTCTACTTAAAAAATAATAATAATTGTAGACCAACACAGATGAATAGAAAAGCAGAAGTCTGGTTTTGCATCCCTTTTTTTTTATTCAGTGGCTTTGGTTTTAGACTTTCCTCTCATTTCAGAGCAGCCACTCCTGCTGCGCTCCATATTCCCAACCAATTGTGGCAAAAGGAGGGCGGGGTTTATTAAAAGTAATTGACTTGAACGATTGCACCAGATGGCTTGTTGATTTCAGCTGGAATATGAGAGCGTTGGTGCTTGGACCCCTGAAGATATGGTGTCCAACAGAAAAATGTCTGTAGAAGGCATATTCCTTCCAAAGCGATACTACAATATTTGTGTATTTGTTTCTTTGTTTGTCTGTTCATGCATAAAAGAAAATAAAACTCCTCTCTTTTTATTAAATCTGTCTTGTTCATGGAACGTTAAAATTAAAATCCAAGATGACAGTGAATGCGGTATAGGAAATTGAAACACACACACACACACACACACACACACACACAGAGATACATATTGTAATGCATCAGCCAGGATTTCTGTAATCGCTCTGGCAACGCAAATTACGCAGCATCATGAGTGATGGCCATAACTCTTATTACTGCTGACAGCATTTGAAACACCTGACATCATACCTGTACATTACTCTGACACACACACACACACACACACACACACACATATACACAAACACACACACACACGTATACACAAACACACACACTAACATAAACCAAGGCAAGTGGTAATTTTACTTTTATTAAAAATATAAATAAATAAATATAAGAGGTGAAATTAAAACTTACAATGCAACACATTTATTCATGACGTCGTTTTTTTAACCCAGATATAGAAAAGAAACATAAAAATCAGTGAATAATAATTTTTAGTCACTAAACATTAGTCTCAATTCAAAAGTTGTGTTTGGTGGCCTGATTATTTACGGCATGTAAAACACGGACATTATATGGCATGTATGTGTGAGAGAGAGAGAGAGAGAGAGAGAGAGAGAGAGAGAGAGGGAGAGAAAGAGAGAGCAAAATAAAATCTGAAAGAAAGAAAGGATATATAAGAGGACAGTCGAAGAGACCCATAGAGATGTTTTGAAATAAACCATTACAAGAATAATTGGTCTTCAATCTCCATGTTGAGTTTGGTTTAACTAATAATTATCCTACGTTTACATAAACATCTATATTTGTC
Source organism: Kryptopterus vitreolus (assembly GCA_030449085.1). Classification (NCBI taxonomy): domain Eukaryota; kingdom Metazoa; phylum Chordata; class Actinopteri; order Siluriformes; family Siluridae; genus Kryptopterus; species Kryptopterus vitreolus. Next base: position 14,599,343 of record JACRUU010000027.1, on the reverse strand, counting down.
CCTGCATATGTTGATTAGACAATTAAACATATATTACTTCATTAATTCAAGGTACATTTAGAACAGATACAAATGTGTTTTAATGACACATGCTGCTAATAAATGTAGGCGTCTACACGAATGATGATGATGATGATGATGATGATGATGATGGAGACTCGTTTGAGAGGAAGAGAGAACTCGGTAAGATCTCTCTCTGTTAGTGTATCAATGCAGTCGGAAAGGCGACACACTCTCTCTGTCATGTGGTGTTTTAATGACTTTAGTGCTATCAAACTCAATCTCTTACACACTTGCACCATATGGCATGTGTGTGTGTGTGTGTGAGAGAGAGAGAGAGAGAGAGAGAGAATTGAAAGAAAGAAAGAAAGAAAGAAAGAAAGAAAGAAAGAAAGAAAGAAAGAAAGAAAGAAAGAAAGAAAGAAAGAAAGAAAGAAAGAAAGAAAGAAAGAAATTATAATAGGGCAGTCGAGGAAATCCCTAGAGATGTTGTATTACAGATGTTTAAATTACTGTATTAAAACTTACCTTATGTTTACACAATACATAAATAATACAAAACTCAGGAATAAATAGAAAAAATAGAGAGACCAAAAAAGGCAAAAATAAAATTAAAAAAAATACATTTATTGGAATAATTGAATCCTTCTGTGTTTTGTCGCCCCCTGGTGGTGCACCGGTGGATCTTACCATTAGAACAACTATAAACATGAAATACATACATAAACATATACATACTGGTGTGAAATAGTATGTATAAATAGGTACACAGTAAAATAAATAAATAAATATCGTCGAATTGTATGTTATTCTGGATTAAAATCATAAAATTAAAAAAGAGGAAAAAAAGGGTTCGAGTGTACAGGAAAAAGTGGATTCAGGTGAGTGGTGGCTGGAGCGGGTTTAGGGGCGTGGGCATTCCAGCTGTGCTCTAAAGACTCTTGTCCCAAGAGGAGAAATGGTTGCCTTACAGGAAGTCAACGCTACATGAACGATTCTTAGAGAATGCTGAACCACGTGAGAAATCTCATCCATCCAATCTCATCCAAGCGGATGCTTGCACACCATGACAGTGTTGCAAACATATTAGGCCAATCCTCAGGTGCGTCTATGGTCACTGGGCACTGCCAGGCTCAGAGAGAGAGAGAGAGAGAGAGAGAGAGAGAGAGAGAGAGAGAGAGAGAGAGAGAGAGAGAGAGAGAGTTTATGTTCATGCCCTCCCAGAAACAAACAGATGTTCTAGGCCGACGCCCAGACAGATCACAGATCTGAGTACTGTGATCGTTAAGAGAAAGGCTTCAGCCAATAATTCCTGACCAGTGAGGTGTGGCATGCCTTATTATACAGCATCTCACTGGTTTCCCGGTTTTAGGTTTCTGTGCTGTCCCTGCCATTTCAGGGCATGCATGCACTCAATCCCTTTCGTTCGCCCTGGTTCATTGCGACTAAGAACTTCTCACCCACTCTTCCAGGCACGTCTCTGTGCTGTGTGTCATAGAATTCAGATGCCAAGTCCGATTCAAACATCACACACCTCCACTCAACGGGGTGTTTCGCACCATCGTGGGTTCGCAGCAGGTTTTGGCTATGAGCCAGGAAGAGCAAACAATCTTAGGCAAAGGCACCATCGAGATGGTTTCACTTCCTGGTTCCCTAGACAGAGGATGGCACCCAAGAGATATGTTAAAGACGTATATTTTCACATTCACATCCTTCCCACACCCCAGAAGTTCTAGGTGGGCCTCATTGATGGCTTCTTGGATCAATGTGATCCTAATATGCATAAAGAGGGTGAATTTCACTGTAAAGCAGCTCCAGACACTACTATGCCATGATTTCTCTGCTAGGCCTCCTCTATATGAGGTCCCTTCAGTGGTGGCTTAGGAACAAAGAGTTTTCTCTCCTCCATACGATCAAGGTTACACAGAAAGAGCCCCATTCTTTGACTACCTGGTGTTCCTTTCCCATGGCCAATTACTGACACTTTCTGTTCGTCGAAAAAATGCTTATGACAGATGTATTCCTTACAGACTGGACCTAGGTCTGTCCTAGGTAACCAAGCCGCTCAGGCTTTGTGTAGTCAGCCCCATCTCTTGTGGCACACAAATTGCCTGGAGATACCGGCCATCTTTGCTCATACACATACAATACAACAGTGGTCTCCTACATCAACCATCAGGGAGATCTACACTCTGCACAGATATACTCAATCTGAGTGGTGTACATCCCCAGGCCGGGAGAAAATGCCCTGTCGAGACAGGGTCCGAAACCTCAAGAGACTTCACACTGGTCCCCTATTGTTCTCTCATCATCCATTACGCTTATCCCCGGAAAGTTGATCAGGAAGGAATACCTCTCCTATTGCTAACCCTTTAGTGGCTGAATCAGCCATGGTTTGCAAACGTGGTAGCTCTTTTAGAGCAGCCACTCTGGGAGATCTCTCTGGGGAACTCTGGCCGGAGTTGCCTGGAGTTGTGGAAACTGTGGCTTTGGCTCCTGAGGGGGCACAATCCTAGAATCTGGCCTGTCGACTGAAGTCATTGAGACCGAGCTACCTCTACAAGGAGAATGTTTGAGGCTAAATCACACTTGTTCTCTGCTTGGTGCACTGAGCATAACTTGGATTCAGTTAAAAAAAGAGCCCTTTATGTTCAGTAATGGAATAAGTGCAAGAACAGTAAGCCAAAGGGATGACTCCCTCTACTTTGAAGGTCTCTGTGTTAGCCATTTTGGCCTACCAGGCCCTCTTGGGGGTCAGTCATTGGGTAAAGATCCCTTGGTGGCATGTGTCCTTTGCGCCACCCGGTGGCTGAGGCCCCCAGTACAATTTAGAGTGCCTATCTGGGACATGGCCATAGTGCTTGAGACCCTGAATTTTCCTCTTTTTACTGGCCTTCAGATCCCTTAAATAAATTGGGGATTTACAACCTGTTTCTGTAGGTCCTTGAGTTTATCCCTGGTATGGCTAGTGCCTTTTTGCAATAGGTCTTGAGGCCATACGTCTAGTGCCTCTCTGCACTTCACTTCACTAATGAAGTTGTATGCGTCTCATTTCCATGTGCTTTTAAAGTCAGAGCTCAAGGGTGTGGCTTCAATCCCGTCCCTTTGGACGTGATTTCACGCGTGGTTCAGAGCCAGAACATAATAGAAACATTCCCATAGCGTTGCAGATGCAGCGTCTCATTCCCTCAGGGAATTCACTTTTTACACTGAAGATTTGTCATTTCAACTATATATAGCTGACGCAGTACATCAGTGAAATGAGACAACGTTTCTCCCGGACCTTGGTGTTACACAAAACAACATATAACACAACATAGAGCTACATAACACAAAGCTGGGGACTAGACTAAGTTGTCCTAGCCACACAAAGTGCATCGTGTGCAATCTGGTGCATCAGCGCAAAAACAAAACAGACTGGATTAGACAACACGAGACAGTGCATATCATGTACTTCCCATTAGTGACCACCAGGTGGAGACAGATTTTCACCGAATAAGCAGTGAATAACATTGAATAAGGAAGGAAGGAAGGCTATGTAAAAATGATGGTGAAAGGAAAACCTGGGGAATCAGTGGGTGCAGAAATGAGGGCATTAAATGGATCATGTGAAGAGAAATATACAGTAAATACACCACTGAGCTCCTGCTACTGCCAAATGTGATATTCATTGACCCAGTAACTGAATGGCCTGGAAGTAGAGCCTGAAAGGAACAATCCACAGAATCACCTCATCTCATTCTCATCAGTCGGAATCCATTCACTGCTCCTGAAGATGCACCTTTATAGACAGCCTGACGCGACATGAGATTAGTATGGACGGTAATCAACTGGTAACCATGACTACAGCCCGGGTCTGTAATTGCCGCAGCGCTTTGCGCTCAGGTGTTCATGATGTAATTATAATGAATAAATATCTGGTGTTACCGTCGATGAAGATGGGTTCCCTTTGGAGGCCTTTGCAGTCCTATAATATATTTCTTTTTCATATCTTCCCCTTGTAATGCAAATCACGTACAGTGTAAAATAAAGAGTTTTATTTGAGGTCAGCACTTTTAACTATGTACTTCATACACTGCTCGAGAAAATGACCCACGATTGAGCTCAAAGCATGTCACACTGATGAAGCATTGTGTGTCTCCATGTTTGTAGTTTAGAATCAGTATTTATTAAAGCTTTTATGCACCATGTCTCTGCGAGGTGACAGAGACCATTGCTACATCAATACTGAACCATCAATACGTTTGATCCGGTTGTTTCCTTTCAAATCAACCCTAATATAGGATTGTCAATGCATTGTGCACCTCTTTAGCATTGTGTGGCTATCAATGATGTCATTAGTGAAAGGAGAGAAAAAAAGAAGAGAAAAGGAGAGAGAGAGAGAGAGAGAGAATATATAGTGTTATATAAAGGAAGTGGTTGTAGCGATGAGCCTTGGGATTGAAAGTAAAATCAGTATTAATCAGACGTCGCTGATGTGGCTTATAGTGTTCAAATCGAGCAGGCTTTAAAACCCAGCAGATCAGCGACTATAAATTAAAGATGCGAAAGTAGTTATTTTTTATTTTTAATCATCTATCCGTCTGTAAATAAAACACAATGACGGATTTAGTTCTATTATCCACCAGCATCACTACTCATTTAATACCAGGAACAGAGTTTAGAACAAATCAACAAGAAATAAAATGAATGAAGGATGACAAAAAGAAAGAAAGAATCAATTAATCAAATTTACTTTTACATTTAGCGGATGCCCTTATCTAGAGCGATATACAAAATGTGCTTTGAGTCTCTATCTATGAATAAATTAACACTGATTTTGGTTTAGAAAAAGAAGGTTACTTTGGAAATGTTACAGATTACAAAGGATCCTATTCAAACTGTAGTAAGTAGTGTAACTTTTCAATTACTTTATAAAACTGATTACATTTAATTACTTTCATTTGTCCACTAGGTGGCACTTACTGAAATTAACAATGTAAGGCAGGGGTCTCAAACTCAATTTACCTGGGGGCCGCTGGAGGCAGAGGCTGGGTGAGGCTGGGCCGCATCAGGATTTCCAATGTTCATGATCATTCATTCATTCGTTCATTCATCTTCTACCGCTTTATCCGATCTTCCCTCGGGTCACGGGGAGCCTGTGCCTATCTCAGGCGTCTATGGGCATTAAGGCAGGATACACCCTGGATGGAATGCCAACCCATCGCAGGGCGCACACACACACATTCACACACACATTCATACGCTAGGGACAATTTTCCAAGGTGCCAATCAACCTACCGTGCATGTTTTTGGACCGGGGGAAACCGGAGAACCCGGAGGAGGAAAAGACCGGAAAAGAAAAAACCCCCCTGAGGCACGGGGAGAACATGCAAACTCCACACACACATGACCGAGACGGGAATCGAACCCGGATCCTGGCGGTGTGAGGCGAATGTGCTAACCACTACTCCACCGTGCCCCTCATGATCGTTCCAATGTTCTCAAATATCTTTATTTTTAACACAAAATAATGAATTAAATAAATACATTTAAAAATGAATGTCTGATTTAACAGTTCCTTAACCTTTAACATTAAACATGAACTGTTCGCTTAGTTCGCCTCACACCGCCAGGGTCCGGGTTCGTTTCCCGTCTCGGCCATGTGTGTGTGGAGTTTGTCCATGTTCTCCACGTGCTTTCAGTTGCACGGAGCTGTGGCGCATGCGCACTTTCGCTTTCCGATCGTTATCAGAGAAAGGCGTATACATGGCAGAGAGATCTGGGCAGCTAAATCGGAGTTCTCCTTCTCCAATCGTATCGGATAGCGGCAGTTATCCGAATTTCTCAAGTGCCATATAAACGCATTTACTGTTAAGTTTCAGTTTCACCCGCAACGCGCCTACAATAAGTAGGACGGAGTTTGTGAGAAGAACAAACACACAGCACCTCAATGAGCGGGATCGGTCATGATGGAGATGGCTACAGACACAGACACAGGCTGGATCACAGATCACAGCACCTCCTTCATTTCTGAGCTGAGAGGAGCGGATGACTGTGGGCTTCTCCTCCACCCACCTTACTGGAGGAATGAATGAATGCGTGAGTGAGTGAGCGAGGCACTGGACAGCCCAGCCGAGTTGATGTCCCGCCCTCCAGAGCCATATACCTCACCGTGATTGGTTCGTTCAGCTCCGCACACAACAAGACATGTTTGTGTGTGTGAAGGAAGGAACCATGAGCCAGGCTGACGTGCACAGCCATGGTTCTGGTTCGGGGTATGAGTTCGTTGTATTGTCTTTAAGATGACGTACTTCTAGGTTACACCTGGGCTGTTAAAATAAAAGCTCTTTGTTCTTCTAAAGTCAATTCTGCTACTTCTGCTTCTTCACCGCTTGCCGTAACAACAATCTTGCGGGCCGCACTGACGTCAATCTTTCTTATTAAAACGGGGGCCGCAAATTATCGTCCCGGGGGCCGCAGTTGGCCCGCGGGCCGCGAGTTTGAGACCCCTGATGTAAGGAGGAAAAAAAATCAAAGTTCTCTAAAAAAAAGTAGGTTATATTTTTAGAATTTTTTGTCGAGTGGGGTTTGGGCAGGGGGTCTTTGGGGTTTGTAATCTTTAACGTTACAAATTGTTTCTTTTAACTGTAATTTAATCAGACATTTTGTCTTGGTGTAACAAATTACTGTTACTTTTATTTTGTAATTAAATTACATAACACTGTTACATGAAACTAGTTACTGCCCAAAAGTGTATGATAATATATATATATATATATATATATATATATATATATATATATATATATATATATATATATATATATATATATATATATATATATATATATATATATATATATATATATATATATATATACTGTTATATACGGTATGGCAGGGTTGAGCAGGTACTAGATGATCTCAGGCAGTGAGGTCCAGTATGAGAGATGATGAGGTCTTTGTAGGCAAACATCAGTGTTTGATGCACTTTGATGCAGTTGTGGAGGTGGGCTGATGGTGTGGTAGAACTTGGACAGGTTGAATACAAGTCATGCAGCATGCATGTTTTGGATCATTTGCAGTGCACGAATAGCTTTCTGAGGTACACCTACCAACACAGTCTCAAGAGACCCGAACACCTGAGCAGCCTGTGTGATGAAATGCTTGAATCCTCGTATTGTAGAGAAGGTACCAACAAGAGAGTGTCAGTCGATTGTCAATGGTTACACCAAGGCTACAAGCAGTGTCAGGTTTTTGTTGGATCGGGTTTCACTTGATGAACATCCTGAACTTCGATGGATCCTCTGTGGAAGAGCACCAAATTCCTTGGTGTCCATCTGGCGGAGAACTTCAAATGGTCACTCAACACCAGCTCCATCAGCGTCTCTACTCCCTGAGAAGACTGAGGAAAGCATATCTTCCGATCCCATGTTCCACAGAGGGACCATTCATTCCTGAGTAGCTGCACCGGTCTTGGATCGCAAGACCATACAGCGGATAGTGAGGACAGCTTAGAACATTAGAGTCTCTCTCCCATCTGTCATGGTCATCTACACCACATGCTATGTCAGCTAAGTTAAGTGCATTGTAGACTGCATTATTAAATTCAGCTTGTATACATGCTGTGGGAGAGACGGTTCTCGTACCCGAGGGAAGGACCACGAAGCCATGAGGTTAAGGTGATGCTGTTCGTTTTATTTAGGTTTTTATTTAGGTTTTTCGCACACATACAAACACACACACACCGACACACCAACACACACACACACACACACGCACACTGTCGCCTTTCTTCTTCCAGGCCTAGTCTCGGTGTGAGTTATCAGCTTCCCTCGTCTCCCTCCCTTTATCCTCCTCCTTATCACTGGAAAAGAGGAAAGATTGGTTAAATAAAGTGAGTGCAGGTGCTCGCTTCTTACCGCTCGTCTCCGCTGGCATCGCCCACCATTCACAAACCGGTGCAGTTTTTTCGTAACTCACCATTTTGGTCTTGCTGGGTTTTTTTTCACTGTTGTTTACAGGTCATTCATTTGCACATTGTACTGTATTACAGATACACTCGGTTTGCTTGTCGTCGTTATTGTGTGTTATTTGTCCTGCACTGTCTTGTGTCGTCTGTTTTGTATTGTTTCGTCTTGCATGGTTTGCACAAGGTTGCACTTTCTGTGGCTAGGACGACTTACCCTAGTCCTCAGCTATGTGTTCTGTTCTGTAGCTCTATGTTGTGGGATGTAACGCTATGCTGTTTTATGTTTAGGTTCTGGACAAAGATTGTCTTATTTCCGACATCAGCTCCATATGGTTGGACATAACAAAAAAAGCTTCTTGGCTGGTGACATTTTAGCAGCTGTGGTATCTATCTGAAGGAGAGAGATGAGTTGAGTGCCATCAGCATAACAGTGGTAGCAAAATCCATGTGAGGAGATGACTTCACCAAGAGAGAGAGAGAGTATAGAGGGAGAAAAGAAGAGGACCAAGTCCTGCGCCTTGTGGGACACCAGTGGAAAGTCTGTGTGAGGCAGATATCCTCCATTATACATGGTAGGAAGCAAACCATTTCCATTCTGCTCCATGGATGCTGAGGCTCGTGAGGGTAGTCATCAGGGTCAAATTAAGAAAATGAATTATTGATTGAAAATAATTCTACACAATGGAAGCAAAATGAAAGTTTTAAAAAAATCTACAAGAAACACATTAAAATCAAACAAACCAAATGAACGAATTAATTAAAAATAAAGTAAAGAAAGAAAAAAAACTGAACTAATGGAAAAATTATATTAATTAATAAACAATTACCTGAACGAACGGACGAAAGAATGTAATTATGATAATATAATTAATGAATAGCACGAATTGTGTGCATTAATTGAAATTAAATTTATTAAAATCCAAAAGAAAGAAAAAAATGTCGAAAGTAATGAATGCAACTAATTAATTAAAAAAAATCATTACATTCATTACATTCAATCAATACATTCATTCTTTCATTCATCATTCATCTTCTAGCGCTATATCCGATCTTCCCTCGGGTCACTGGGAGTCTGTGCCTATCTCAGGCGTCTATGGGCATTAAGGCAGGATACACCCTGAATGGAATGCCAACCCATCGCAGGGCACACACACACATTCACACACACATTCATATACTAGGGACAATTTTTCCAAGGTGAAAATCAATACAAAATGACGATATTTATGTAAAGTAAGAAATACATGAATTAATGAATTATATTATATTATATTATTTTTGTTCATTCAATTATTTCATGTTTTATTTTTTCACCTCCTACACACCTATTTTTTCCCCTTTATCATCCCCGGCCTTGCAGCCTAAACACCTCTTCTGCACGTACTTCAAAAAAATCCAGTATTGATTGGTGAGATTTAATTATGAGCCGTGTTCTGGGTCATTGTTCTCTGCCTGGCTGTGTTTAAAACCTCTCTAACCAAATAACACCATGTTTTCACCTTACACATTCAGATCCACAGAGGAAAACCCTTCAGGACATGTGACCCGGATCAGCTGGCGTGCTGGAGTAAATAATCCGGTCTTCAATTCATCTCATAAGCGAGGGAAACGTCCCAAATCTTGACTCATCTCTCTGTTCTCCTTAACAAGGGTCTAACGATCCGGTCAATTTCCTGTCTCTAATGACGACAAAAATAGAGAAATTGTGTGAAAGGACACACGGGACACATTCATTCTTTCGGAAGCAGTGTGTTAAAGATCATTGTTAAATAACCTCTGACTTTTTTATGAGCCGTGAACGACAGCTTCATGGATCAATGTGTCATTTTATCCGCGAGCAGCGAAGTGAAGTCATTTTGAAAAGGAGAACGGGAATAAAGAATGGAAAACTGGAAATCCAGGCACTTATAGTTTTTTTCTTTAATAATAAATGTGAGGTATTTGTTTTTTCATAAATTAATTTATTCAGGAATTTAGCAAGAAAAATGAAACAAGGTGAAATAGAATAGACTTTTTATTTGTCACATATACATTACAGCACAGTGAAACTGTTTCTTCTCTTATCCTAGCTTGTTTTGGAAGTTCCGGAAAAATATGTTATTTTGTCCCGTTCCCAGCTGCAAAGTTTAAGTTTTGTTCCGCCCCCGCCCGCAAAAATATATGTTATTTTGTCCCGCTCCAGGAAATATATGTCATGCCTCACCTTGTGCCTGTATATTGTTTTTTTTTTTTCATTTTAGTTGATATTCTTGCTTTTTGCAGTGAATTCATAACAGTTTATTTGTTTTTAGTATTTTTATATATAAAAATCCACAACCCGCACATACATGAATATATTCCCTACCATCAAATCTTGTCCCGCGCTGCATTCATTTGCATTGGGTCCCGTGGGTCTCTAGTGCAGGGTTAGCCATGATACAGCGCCCCCTGGATCACAGAGGGATAAGGGCCCTGCTCAAGAGTGGTAGCTTGGTGACACACCGGTGGAACCCCCGACCTTCCGATCAGTAGCCCAGCGCCTTAATCACTGAGCTACACCCCCTCCCCTGAATATAGTGATACAATCATTCCAATATAGCAATACAGTTTATTTTCAGTTCAACAAGCTAAAATCAGTGATGAAACAATTCTGGGCTTCAGGTTTTACAATCAAACCTTGAAAATATCAACTGTAATTGAAATTATTACTGAATAAATCCTTGCTGTGTGTTGATATGTAAAATTCTAGGCATTGTGATGCTATGGAAAATGTGGAGGCATGTCCTTATACTGTATGTGTGAATGGATTTGAGGTAATAGATTGTTGTGTTTTTCTGAAGATAATTGAAGGTTATTTTTTACACACAGCTGAAATCCATCTACACGTTCTGATTCTGTGGCCTAATCCGCATAAACCCCATGTTGATTTCCTTTGTTTTCTTTTCTGAATGTGTTTTTTATAAATTCCACAATCGAACTAGTTGCCCTCACGAACAGGTCCCGAGCGAGCTGAGCCACCTGTTCTTTTTCTCTCCCACTGGGGAGTGTTTCACAACTCTCCTGCCAATATACTGTATACACTAACCTGTGAAAGCCTGTAGGAAAGAATACAAGCAGGGCTGCAGGCAAAAACGCAGAAAGACTAATCTATATGGAGAAACGTTGGAAGAAACCTGAACATTCCACATTGGAGATTCATTCAGTCACAAGAGTGTAAGTAAAATCAGATACTAATGGAGGTGCGGTGGGGAGGCCTGGAGTGCAAACTCTACAGCAGGAGATCTTCCACTCCATTACAGATAGTTGGCTTTGTGCACAAGGGCATCACCGTGCTGAAGCAGGTTTGCATATCCTGGTTCACATAAAGGAAAGATTTCATCTACAGGTCTCCTGTTTAGAGACTAACCATGTATGGATTGTATGGACAAGTGAAAAGGGTACCATAAGCCACCATTTCCAAAGAGAACTTCTTCGTTCTTCTCCACACTAACCCTGTCCTCTACATCTGCCTCTTTCACCCCGACTACCTGCATGTCTTCCCTCACTACATCCATAAACCTAATCCTTGGCCTTCCTCTTTTCCTCCTGCCTGGCACCTCCGTCCTCAGCATTCTTCTCCCTCTGTACCCCATGTGCCTCCTCTACACATGTCCAAACCATCTCCATCTATCCTCCCTCACCTCAGTGACCTAATTTTGTTAAAATTGCTAAATATGATAAATACATTTCTAAAAGTGTACATTTTCCCTTTCCTTATTACTGACATTGAATGTGGTGTAATTAATCAGTGTTGGGAAGGTTACTTTGGAAATGTAATAGATTACAAATGATCCTATTCAAAAAGTAATAAGTAGTGTAACTTTTCAATTACTTTATACAAGTAAAATAATTGATTACATTTGATTACTTATCGCATTTCTAGTGATTTCTAATATTATATTATTATATTTATATTGTTATTGAATCTATATTACATTTATTATAAGTTTATATTAATTTAATTTTTATTTACAGCCACAACAAAGCCAGACTTTATAAAAAGAACAAATTAAGGATGATTTATGGTAGAGACAGGAATCGAACCCCCAACCCTGGAGGTGTGAGGTGAACATGCTAACCGCTAAACCACCGCTAAACCACCAATGGGGAGTGCAAAAATTCTTCTTCTTGTTCTTCTTCTTGTTCTTCTTCTTCTTCTTATTATTATTATTATTCAACATATTTTTAAAGAAATTGTTCACATGTAACCCTATTTGTAATCTTTAACATTTTCATAAGTAACTGTGATTTAATTGCACATTCTTTCTCAGTGACTGTACTGAATTACTGTTTCCTTTTTTTTGTAATTAAATTATGTAACGCCATAACATTGTAACTATTAATAACTATTAACACTGTTAATAATTTACTCAATTATATTATTTGACTTGTTCATATAGTTTGGTCTGGAATGAAGGTTGAGGTTTTGTATGGGGAAAGAAAAGTCACCATTCACTTGTTTGGCGTGCCGTGCCTTATCGGGTCTAGTGCATCGGCTGAGATATGAGCAGTGTTGGGGAGTAACTAGTTACATCGTTACATCATTTAATAGCAAAATAACTGTAACAGAAATTCGGTATAGTTAGTGAGAAAAATGTGTAATTAAATTAGTTCCTTATGAAGATGTTAAAGATTATAAACAGGGTTACATCTGAACAATTTGCTGTAAAATCAGTGCTTTAGACGATGGTATGATTTTCAACTGAAACATGATTTTGATTTGAATGATGACAATCTGCTGCAGTTTCATTTCGAAAAACCGATTTTTTTTTCGAGGGTTCTAAACTTTTTCTTAGAACGTTAACTTAAAGTGCCACCTAGTGGACAAATGAAAGTAATCAAAAAGTAACCAAAAGTAATCTGTTACTTTCCTTTTAATAATATACTTATTCCATTGTGAATAGAGTCATTTATAATCTGTAATCTATTACATTTCCAAAATAACCTTCCCAACACTGTATATAAGCATTACAGCAGTCATCCATGGAACTCGCATGCTCTGTACAGCTAGTTACCTTGTTTTACGTCTCATTTGCGGTGACTAATATCTAATATCTCCTGCTTTGAAAAATAAAAGCGAACATCAAAATCTTCAAAAGCTGTTTCATCCATAAATATTTCCTTCGCTAGTTGCTGTATTTTCTTATAACAGAATGACAGATTTGTGTAGCCAGAGGGGAAGAAAAAAAAACGGGCTTTGTGCTCTATTCAAACTCTGAGGGAATTGATTTGTCCGTGTCATTACGGTACTATGTGTGCACGCTATCGATCGATGTCCAAAAGCCAATACATGTCATCCCTGTGACCCTTATTTAGGAATAAATTGGGTTAGATTTCCTGCACAACGAACATACAAACCCGAGGGCAAGAAAATAAAATGAAGGCGTTGATTAATGCGTTGAAACAGAATACGTTGGTGCGGAGATTCTCCTGTAGATCTTCACAGTGGTCTGCGTCCATTGATGAGCTTGTAGTCAGGTCATTTATTAGCTTAAACATGTGTGGGAGATGTTTAAACAAAAATTTCTAAATAAAAGGCAAGACATATAGGGGGAGGGGTGTTGCTGAGTGGTTTAAGGAGCTGGGCTATTGATTGGCTGGTCGGGGTTTGAGCTCTGGAAAGACCCATAACCCTTTGTGCTCCAGGGGAGGAGTATCATGGCTGACCCTGCACTCTGACCCCAGCTTCCAAACAAACTGGTATATGCGAAGAAAGAATTTCACTGTGTTGTAATGTATATGTGACAAATAAACACTATTCTATATGTGTATTTTTATTTCTAATCTTTTCCACACAAAAGACAATAGAAAGAACTCCATACGTTGCCATTATGAGCTCAAACCATTATATAGTATATTATCCATTTGATCATGTTGAAATATTTCCTTTAAAGATTTTTAAGTGGATATTTTCCTATATTTGCATCTAAAACCCTGATTCCAGGCTTTAATATGTAAAGCCATGGAATTGTTTTTCTTTTTTTTTAACACTGGCATTGCTGGGTATCTATTTTTCTAAGTAGAAAAGAGGAAAGTCATGTTTGTTAATTGCTTTTTGGATAACAAAAATATGAACCCAACTCCCTTCTACTGATGTTATTCTATTCTATTTACTATATATATATATATATATATATCATTCATTCATTCTTCATTTTCTACCTCTTTATCCAATCGTCCCTCGGTGTCACGGGGAGTCTGTGCCTATCTCAGGCGTCTATGGGCATTAAGGCAGGATACACCCTGGATGGAATGCCAACCCATCGCAGGGCACATACAACACACACACACACACTCACATTCATACACTAGGGACAATTTTTTCCAAGGTGCCAATCAACCTACCGTGCATGTTTTTGGACCGGGGGGGGAAACCGGAGAACCCGGAGAAAAAAACCCCTGAGGCACAGGGAGAACATGCAAACTCTCTCCTCGAACGTGCTAATATATATATATATATATATATGTGTGTGTGTTTGTGTGTGTGTTTGTGTGTGGGTGTGTGTGTGTGTGTGTGTGGGTGTGTGTGTGTGTGTGTGTGTGTGTGTGTGTGTGTGTGAATTAAGTTTAACAAAAAGGCGGAGAGGTATTTTTTTTTTTTTTCCCTGTAGGTTATAGCGAAGAAATTCCGGGGTGCAGTTAGTGTTTCTACACTATCAGTAACAGTTTTGGAAAAGAGCCACAAACAAGCTGAATATATAGCGTATATATATATATATATATATAGATATAGTATAGATATATAGAGTATATATCATATATATAATATATACAGCTATATATATATATATCCGATATATAGCCGAATATCGGTAACATTTGGGCTGTGCAGTAATTTTAATACTATGATATATGAGATATATAATATATAGATATATATATAGCGGATATATGATAGGAAAGCAGGAAATATATAATATATATCAGCATATATATCAAAGATATATATATTGGTATATATATATATATATATATATATCATATATATGCGGGTGATAATATATATATATATATATATATATTATATATATATATATATATATAAAACTTACTTCACCCCAAAATTAACAAAAAAAGTTTCTTTTATTATTATTCTTTTTTTACGAAACAAGTTTTTGATAACATGAATTTCTTTCTTTTTCTTTTAACCCATAAATGATCATCAGTAAATGGAAGCAACAGTTGAACGGAATTCACATTGTTTCATAATTGAAAACACTTTTGGACTGAATCCTATCCTGAATACCACTCATGCACATCAGAGTTAAAAAAAAAATGAAAAGAAAAAGAAATGTCATGACCTTACAACCTAAGTATGATGCAATAACAAATATTACCAATATCAGTCTTTTTTAATGAGACTACTATAACAAAAAAAAAAAAAGCCTTTGATTAGGTTTACAGACAATTTGCTCTTGACGAAATGTTTTATTATTATTATTATTATTATTATTATTATTATTATTATTATTATGCACTAACTCAAGTGGAGAAGTGAGCTCATAAACAGACATCTCTGGTAAACAACAAACGATGTGTACTTGACCATGCTTTATGGAGGCTGGTTTAAAAAATACACCACATCAGACATGTGCTTTTCGTCCTCCCTGATTGGTGGCCTACGACACTTGGGCTACTACGACATCAGGAAAAGAAAAAAAAAAGAAAAATAAAATACATCAAAATACCCTTTTTTATATTTTCATATCACCATATTTCATAGAAAACAACCATACATTATGTGACCACTCAACATGCAGCTGAAACAATCATGTGTTCCCATGCAAAGAAGGGCTTCCAGTAGCAGGCGCTGTTTCTGACTCGCTTTCCCAGAAGAAGAAACACTGAAGTAATCGGAGGCCCAGCACCTCTGTCGCTCGGCTTCTGCGGTCTTCGCGCGTCGGAGCCAATCGGCCACTCGTGTTCCAGATCTTACGCAGGAACCTCTTTACGGGGACGGAGGAGTTTTGAGCGAGTTACATGAACCCGTCTGACTTCCGCCTCCAGATCCCTGGTACTGTCGAGAAATCGAGTGAAAAACTTTATCACAAAGAATGTTCGGATCTGAGGTTTTTCTGCCAGATTAAAAGTTATTAATTATTGCATTGGCCACACACACACACACACACACACACACACACATAGATAACTAATTGTATCTTTAGTTTTGTTTCATTGAATGACCAAGAATGAATGGATTGATTGATTGGTTAATATTTGACTGGTTAAATTGGTTCGATGATTCATTGGACTGTTAATTAATTAACTAATTGCTCAGGTAATCAGCTGTTCAATTAATGAACCAAACTGATCAGGTTATTGATAAATTGGCTGATTTGTACACTTATAATTAATTTTATTATAAATACAATTAGTTGACTAATTGGCAAATTGGTTGGTTTATTAATAATTTCTATTTTTTTATTAAGTATATGCTTGAGTTGTTTATTTGCATTATAATTTTTTTTGTATTCATTTGTTAGATTGTTTCATTAGCAGATTGTGGGGTTTATTATTTATTTGTAGGATCAGTAGCTGATTGGTTGTTTACCTTGTTTAGGTTGTTTACCTTTATATAAAACATGATGTGAGAATTATGAATAATACAATTATGACTATAATGAGAAAAGAACACTGACACGTCGGTGAGCGCCATCATGGTGTATAATTATTTATAATTATTATAATTAATCAAGTCTTAAGAAACAAGTCTTAAGCTTGACCTTTCTGTCTCTCATCATCCTGAAGTAATATGTATTATGTGTAGTTATAACAGGTGTCACAGTTGTATCACAGGTCACACACATGCCCTCATGCTCTCTCACAATCTGGCAAGCATGAGATAGTGTGAACAGCAATGCATAATGGGTAATTAATATTAGGACAATAAATTTGCCGAGCGTGTTCAAAGCTCTCTTCTATTAAAAATAATTCCCTTTTTCAGAACAGTGACTCTTGATTTGGAGGTGTAATGTGGGTTAAACGGCGAATAAATATTTCATGTTTTTTGAGCTGAGGGCGTTTTTCTATGAGGGTGGGGTGGGGTGAGAGGGAAATCTGTGCATGAATAGCACAATGCGCTCACACCAACCCCGCCTCCAGAAGTGCAATAACCATCTGTTGTGTGAGAGAAAAGATTTGTTCTATTTTCCCCGCAGGGCAACGCATCAGTCCAGAATAGATCCATTAGCATGTAATATTCCAGAAAGATAATTATTCGGATATATGCAAAACAAATATTCCAAGGGAATTTCTTTCTTTCTCAATATATATATATATGGTTTGCAACTTGCCATTTTTTCACAAATGAGGGTAGTGCTCGCGCCGTATACGATGGCTACATGGCCGCTTCCTGTACTTATCTATCATGTATCTCACTGCAGATTGTAGCGTGAGGTATGATTGTGTCCGTGACAATAAATTGCTTCCACTTTACTTTCACTTCACTTCACTTCATATCATTATATATATATATATATATATATATATATATATATATATATATATATATATATATATATATATATATATATATATATATAGGACGGTTAAAGTTAAGGTTTATGGATATGACTTCAGCGGGAGATGAATGAATCGTGTTAGTAGGATAAAAACTACGACTCTGACAGCAAGGATGAAATCTGTAAAATAATAAATGAGCTCGCGTTATCCTTAAATTTACAATTATAAAACTCAAGAATAATAAAGAATAACTTTCCTCGTTATTTCTCTGTCCCGTACTTTACATAGTTGATTGACTATGATGGAACCCTTAAAAGAGCCATCTATAGTGCTTAATTGTGCTTCTGAGCGTGTTTGAATGAAACATGGTGGGTTCTCCTCAAGCTCAGGTTTGAGAGCTTCTCTTAGTCTATTTGACCAAAGTGAAAAGATTATATTCAATCAAATCTACTTTTTATATTTAGTCTGTATTTGTGCAACTCTTCTGGGAAGATGTTCCACTAAATGTTTAGATTTGTAAAGATGAATTCTTCTACAAGGGTGTGAAGTACAAGTAAAATTAAATACTGATGTAGATAGGGAGGCCTGTGGTGCAGTCCGTTTTGTAATCATCCCACATCTGATCAGTATAGATAGTACTCTATACCACGAGAGCTTCCACAACCAAACCCATGTAAAGCAGATCTTCATGGACAATGCACAAAGGCATTGTCATGCAGGAAAAATGTCATGCGACTGCACCCAAAGACATCTTACCCAATTTTCAGTTTAAGAGAGCAGCATACACAGGAAAACATACTAGCGACCCAATACCCAATTTGTCTATAATAGTTCCAGAAAAAGAATTACCTCCATTAGGGGGTGCCAGCGAGCGATGGGTTTACGAGGGTACGTCAGCATTTCGTTCCAGTGATCCCTGCCCAGGCTTTCGCCATCGTTACCCACGCGACACACACCTATGACCTCGTTGTGACCTACACTGTGAAGGGACAAAACACACTTTATTACAGGTTTCTTGTGCGAACCAGAAATAGCATTAAAATCATAAATACTTTATTATATTTTCGTGCTGTAGTAAGTGTTGGGGATTAACTAGTTAAATGTAATGGCGCTACGTAATTTAATTACAAAATAAATGTAACAGTAATGCGTTACAGTTACTCAAGGAAAAAAACATGTAATTAAATTACTTATGAAAATGGTACAGATTACAAATAGGGTTACGTCTGAACAATTTAATGTAAAATCAGTGCTTTAGACGACGGCTTGATTTTCAACTGAAACGTGATATTGATTTGATCTGCTGCAGCTTTATTTCGAACAATAGAACCTATTTTTTTTTTCGAGGGTTTGAAACTTTTTTCTTAGAATGTTAACTTAAAGTGCCACCTAGTGGCCAAATGGCAGTAATAAAAAATGTAATCAGTTACTTTTGATTTGTTCAATCAAATCACTCCACTAATAAAAAAGTTACATATTATACTTTGAATATGATCATTAGTAATCTGTAATCCCAACACTGGCTGTATTACATCAGCAAAAAAGTGTAATCTCTTTTAGTTCATAAACTTTTTAGAGTAGAATAAAAGAGAAAGAGTATAATAACATGTTACATAATATGTTTTTTTTTTCATTTTCAAAAGTTTGCAAACAAAAATACATTTTCTAAAGATATTAAAGATTAGGACAAAAAGTATTTGAAATGTCTTGCCTTTGCATCAGTAAAAAATAAATCAGTGAGTTTAATTCTCGATTCTGATTGGAGAGAAGATGTGGATTTACTATATCAGTCCACGAGTACTTGTTGTAATATGTTATCATAATGAAGGAGTCTCCAGTTACAATCGTTAAACTCAAGATTTAGGTTTTATACCGAGTTTTGTGCTTCGGCTTCAGTTGCTGCAAATTTACGCTTCAAGACATAATAAAAGAAAATTGTATGAGAATAGGCGCTATAATGTAAGCGATAACAGGAAGTAATTTTGCAAGGTAGAGAGTTTGAGGCACGAGAAGATGAATTATTGAGTTATTACGTATCATATAGAACTATACGTGTTGTGTCTCACCGGTCGTAATCCATCACGGCTATCAAAAGACTGATCTGATCGATGTTTTCCGGCGGGACGTCGAACACGATAGCCTCGTTGTAAACCGGGTTCAGGGTGTTCCGCTTTGTGGAGGTTTTCCTCTTTTTTAATCTTCGCCCTTCGCACATCAGGGAGACTTTCACATAGGGGTCTGAGGAAAAAGAACGGGATATTTTAGATCCTACACTGACGTGATGGTTAAAACTTTCTGGTATTTAGTGTTTGTTGGAGGTCATATTGAAATGGTCAAATCCCAGCAAAACCAAAACTCTTATATGTTATGCTTTACATCACAACACCTTATTCACAGGAGAGGAGATTATAATAGTTAATATATTGAGAGACCTGTATTTATGGAAGAACTCTCCAGTTTTTGGGGTTTTCCTTTATGCTTCTCAAGGTTTTAATCCGCCCTCGTGTAATTATACCAATCTGGATTTGGGCATCAGACAAACGCCTGTAATGATGTAACGTGATGATTGTTTGATTGAGAATTTGGATTGAGAAGTATACATGTGGCTCTCTGCTTTTTAGGAAATTCCTATTTTAGAAATCAATTCAGCAGTAATGTTTTAAAATGTGAATTAAAACAACTCATAAATCCATATTCCATTCAAAATGAAACAAAAAAGAAAATCTGAGAATTTATATCATTTTAATGAAAAAAATGAGGTCATTTTGACTTGTATAGTTGCAACAGGTCTCAAAGAAGTTGAGGCTGCAAGGCTGCGAATATCACTCTAGAGCATCACATATTCTATCGAAATAACATCTAGCAACTGAGGAGTTCCGTTACTGGAGATTTGAGAGAGGAAGATTTTCCATAGGTTTTTTTTTTTTATACAGGATTCTTTAGAAACTTTTTTGAGATGTGCTGCAGCAATGAAATGAAAATGTATCTTGTTTTTTTCCCCTTAAAATAGTACATTTCTTTAATTTAATATTTAATATGTTTTCCTTTAATATGTTTTTCTGTGTTCTACAGAATATGGTCATTTGTAATTACATTTCCAAAGTAATCTTCCTAACACTGTTTATTGTGAATAAAATATGGGTTTATGAGATTTTTGAATGGCATTTCCTTTTGATTTACATTTGATTTACACATTGTCTCAACTTCAGAATTGGGGTTGTATTAATACTGTGTTACTGTATTTATCCCATTCCTTTAGAAATCTTCAAAAAAAAAACAACAACAAATGAATAAAGCAGTTGAACTTGTAGAGAAGGTGTTGAATAGGATTCGATCCCCCTCCATGTGTGGTATTCCATTGCACGTTTTATCCTTCATTCAAACCTGAAGCTCCGGTGATATCCATGGCTTTCAGGTTGCGTGCTTTGATAACTGTGATGGTCAAACGGCCAGCAGTGGGCAAATAGCAGAGCGAGAACATCAGATCCCCCAAATCCACATTGTCCTGTGAACAGCAATTAAAAAAGAACGTTCAAAATGTGGTCGCATCGTCGGGTCATGCAGGGTCAGCGGTAAGCAGGTAATTAATATTCTGTGCTAATGAGCTTATAAATTAGCTGAAATCCCATTGATGGAATCCAGGGCAAGACCTTTAACCTGAAATCGATCACCATCTGTAAATTATACATTGCATTACATGTTGTTTGCTCTGCGGGTGCTTGTTGGTTGTGCGGAAAACTGACACTAAATCCATTTCAAACCCTGCCAAAAGCAAATGTCTTATCCAAGCAATTATAATTAATATATTGATCTAATATAATATAATATAATATAATATATACCTGTGTCTAACATTTACTATTATAGGTCACAATGAACTAAATATATAATTATATTCCATCCTAACGTTACTAGCGGTAATCACGGCTGAGGAAAGGTCAGTTCTGAAATGATCTTGGGAAGGACATGGACTGAAGTTGGGGTTGTTGTTTTTTTTATTTTTTTATCTAGAATAAAAAGTGCCCAGAGAAGTCCTCGTTGTCCGGGTCTCCAACACAATGCAGAATGACGCAGCAGATCACTCACATAATAATGCATTAATCATTGTAAATTATGTATGTTTTATGTCTTTTGACACATACATGTGACTTTTGATAGGGGCACGGTGTTGTAGTGGTTAGCACGTTCGCCTCACACCGCCAGGATCCGGGTTCGATTCCCGTCTCGGTCATGTGTGTGTGGAGTTTGCATGTTCTCCCCGTGCCTCAGGGGGTTTTTCTCCGGGTTCTCCGGTTTCCCCCGGTCCAAAAACATGCATGATAGGTTGATTGGCACCTTGGAAAATTGTCCCTAGTGTGTGAATGTGTGTGTGCCCTGCGATGGATTGGCAATCCATCCAGGGTGTATCCTGCCTTAATGCCCATAGACGCCTGAGATAGGCACAGGCTCCCCGTGACCCGATGGAAGATCGGATAAAGCGGTAGAAGATGTATGAATGAATGAATGTGACTTTTGTTCTTCACTAGTTGTTCATCCCTGGGCATTTCAACAGGTTTTGGTGCAGTTTTCTGGACTCTAGTTTGATTGACACCTTGGAAAAATTGTCCCTAGTGTATGCAAGTGTGGGTGAATATCAGTGTGTGTGCTTTGCACCCCATACAGGGTATGTCCTGCCTCGATGTCCCAAGACTCCTGAGATAGGCACAGGTTCCCCATGACCCGGGAGAAGATCCGAAAAAGGGGAAGAAGATGAATGAATAAATAAGCAAATAAATAAATATTAATAAATAGCTCATATGTGCTCAACATAAAACTGTGGCAGTTCCTCTGACTTACATCAGTGGTAATAGAGATTCCTTCTTCAAATGCCAAATAAACATCATTGTATGTTAAGCAAAACCGAAATTAAATCAATACTTCCTCACCAATTAAAATTAAGATTTCCATTCCATAATATTAAATGTAAAGCTATGATGTAGACGGTCACAGGAAATCCTCCTGACTAGCAGGTAATAAAATAAAGCATTTCAATTCCTGCTCTGAACAAGAACCAGGATCAGACAGATGTGCTCCGGCTTTTTTATCACATGAGTTAATTTCTGTCTGTCTTTTCCTTCCACTAAGATTTCCCCCGAGGAAGACGATTTCCAGGCCAGCAGTATGAACCCCGTTCACGTCCGAGCTTCATCAACTTTTCACGCTATATTAATAATATAAACCTTTAGGGAATAATCTGGTCATTGGAAATACTTGTCTGTGTCATTTGTTTAATTGAGTGCTCTATAATATACCTAATACAGCTTCAGAGTCTCTTTACGCCCCTGGGGGCAAAATAATGGCAGGGTACAAGTTTTTACAAATAGCTATGAAACTGGAATTGGACAAGAGGTTTTTTAAAGGTGAGTGCACCCTGGAGGAATTCTTCCGAAGAATGGTAAACTGTTAATTATAACAATAGCACTTTCAATTTTCATTTTCACTTCACTTTGCTGTGAAGCATGGTGGTGGTGGCACCGTATTGTAATTAAAAGCATTGTCTGGGACATTTGTCAGGTGTAAAGGGAGGGGAATTCTAGAGATAGTGAAGAGTTTGATGATGGGGAGGAGGTAGCTTAGTGTTTTAAGGCGCTGGGCTACTGATCGGAAAGTCAGGAGGTCGGAAGGTATCCCTTGGGTCCTTGACCGAAGCCCCATGTCTTGTGGACCATAGCGTAACATTGGGTATTTGCTTCTTTTTGAGCATATGATTCCACATAACATCCACATTTGTCATTATAACAACCTCCGACAGCCACAAGGGCAAATTCAGGTACTGATGTACATGAGATGAGGAGGCCCAATAGGGCTTTAATAGGGCTAGTGGACTTTGGAACGAGAACTTATATACATCCAACCCAAGATGGCTTTGAGTCTCTTAGCTCCTGTTACTTCATATAAAGATGTCTGGTGCAATTGTGGGCCTCCAACGCTGTGATAGTAATTTGGAGAAGAACCGCATAATTCATTCATTCATTCATCTTCTACCGCTATATCCGATATTCTCGGGTCACGGGGAGCCTGTGCCTATCTCAGGCGTCTATGGGCATTAAGGCAGGATACACCCTGGATGGAATGCCAACTCATCGGAGGACACACACACTCACATTCACACACTCACATTCACACACTCACATTCACACACTAGGAACAATTTTCCAAGGTGCTAATCAACCTACCATGCATGTTTTTGGACCGGGGATGAAACCGGAGAACAGAGAAAAACCTCTGAGGCACAGGGAGAACATGCAAACTCCACACACACATGGCCGAGACATGTAATTAATGTGCAATTAATCCCGAGTTAACTCATGGCAATCACGCGATATATTTTAAAATATTTAATAAATATTTTAAACAACTGCAATTGAAACAAATGGTGGAGGGTCTCCTGAGTGCATTTGTATCAACACTTTCATTTTTTGCCCATTTCCTGATAAAAAATTTGTAAGCAATTTGTACCCATTTGGGTTTAAAGAATGTATATAGAGTCATGCTGTTTTAGGTCCTTTTCTTAATGCAGTCCATTCAGATCTTACAGACATTTCCTGTGATTCAGATTTAAGCCATGCTCTCAATGTAGGAGCTTTTCAATATTGCAAAAGCAAAAAAAAAAGAAGTAGGTCTTTAACGGCTCCTTTGAATATCAGGTTTGTACTGCACAGTAGGTACCAGGACAGAACAAAGAAGAGTCACGAAGCACATCTACCATGAGATAGACCGGTGAAGCAATGGTTGAAGACCAGAGGAGAGCATGGCATAAAATGAAAAATGAAATGAGAAGACCAAAATGTAAATGTAAATGACAGCTGAATGTGTTGGGGATATATTAAGGCTGACTATCAGTGCCATAAACAGTTTTATTTTTGTAAATTTTTCTGGGAGAATTCACCCATGTAAATTGGCTGACATCCTGTAAAATACCACTTTAAGACCAATGTAACCCTAATAAAAAAATCTAAATAAATATAAATAGACATCCTCATAATATGTCGAAAAGCAAAGAAAGTAAATAAAGCAGCTTAGAGTTTAAGGCATTAGATTTGAAGATCATAGGTTCAAATTAAAGCCACACCAATCTGTCACTCTTGGGCCCCAGTGCAAGGCCCTTAACCCTGCAGCTGTTAAGTTGCGTGAATGAGAGACATTTAAGTCAGGAGTTACCAAATGTGGCAATTTTCTCGTTCATGCTTTCTTTTTTTTGCAACATTAATATAATCAGTTTATTTTTGTACATTGTAAATACAGAACGATGAGATGTCTCCTTCATGGGGTAGGTTTTTTTTTTCTCTTCTCTCTACCTCACCACCGCTTTTTATTTTTGAACCTAACAGCCCCATTGACGCTCGCTCTCAAAATACCTCGCCTGAAAACTCACACCGAGGCTTTCTTTACACTTATGCTTTTCATAATGGAAGTGTTTTTCCCCCTCCCCACCATTCAGGCAAGGTGATAATGTTAAGAAACGATCCGTTCGGTTATCATGAAATGAGATCAGGACATTTCTGGGTGTTCATGAGGACAGATATTACGGTGACATCCTAGTGTTTTATTTCATATTACAGTTGCACTATTACATTAACGGCTAGAGTCTTATTACACATCAGTGCTATCATCTATAGCTACAGTACTGTGGGGCTTTATAACGCATTCAGAGGAATTATAAGGCTCTGTCATGCATAATTCCTTTAAGGGGATAGTGAATACTGTTTCATGATAGTGTGTAAGGTCAGCCATGTTACATGATCCCCTGAAGCATGGAGGGCTTTTGAGCCTTCCTCAAAAGCCCAAACAATGGGAGCTTGGTGATATTGCAGCTTAAACCCCAACTGTCCAATCAGTAAACCGGAGCCTAAACCAATGAGCTTCCGAGTGCATTCAAAGAGGCATTTAGACTTGTGCATTTAAATACAGAGCAACTTTATCTATCTATCTATCTATCTATCCATCCATCCATCCATCCGGTAGAGAGAATATATCCATATATATATATATATATATATATCTGGATAGATAGAGATGGATGGAGATATATAGTCACCCTATATATATATATATATATATATATATATATATATATATATATATATATATATATATATATATATATATATATATATATATATATATATATATATATATATATATTGGGAGGGGTGTAGCTCAGTGGTTAAGGTGCTGGGCTACTAATTGGAAGGTCGGAAGTTTCGAGTCCCGGTATTGTCAAGCTGGGTCCTTGAGCAAGGCCCTTAACACTCTGGGTTCCCGGGGTTGCCGTCTCATGTCATGTCTAACCCTGCACTCTGACCCCAGCTGGGATATGTGAAACAAGCTGGGATATGTGAAGAAAGAATTTCACTGTGCTGTAATGTATATGTGACAAATAAAGACTATTTATTTCTATTTTATTTATAAGACTGAGCAATTGAGGCGTTGCACTTGAGCCCAGCAGTGGCATCTTAGGGGTGGGAGGATTTATATTCACGACTTTCTGATCAGTAGTCCAACATCTTAACCACAGAACTCCTCTTATACCCAGTAATTATGCAATCAAGTTGTGGGAGTTTTTTTTCTCTTTAAAAAAGTCCAAGCACATCGTTTGCTTGGACTTGTTGGAATATCTGGGATTATGTCTGTTCTTTGATTCTATTTGTTTCTCCCTGTACCCACCCACATCTAATCTGAAACACTGATTCTCACCTACAAAGCCAAAAATAGACCCTTGTCTAAATGAGAGCACTCACACACCACTCCGCAACACACACCACTCTGCAACATGTTCCATTCAAGCCTCAACCTCCTTCGAACACCGTTCATTTTCTGTGTCTCTTCAGTACATGCAATGAGGAGTCGGATGTTTGTGAGAAGAAACCGCCAATTGTTTATGTACCTATGGATAAGGAGTATGTACGGTCAGCCATGGAAATTAAATATGTACACTGGTTAACACACTTTATGGACAAAAAAGTACTAGCACACCAGACTTTTCCACCCATATGTGTTTTTCCCCAAACTGTTACCACAACCCTGATATAGCTTGTCTATGGATGATGTAAACTTCAATGTTCCCTTCCCGTCCCTTCATCTGGCCTATGAGACCAGTTCCATCATGACAATGCTCCTGTGCACAAATCTCGCTCCATGACATTAAAGTGGAAGATATTGCGCGCCCTTACATAGAACTCTAACCTCAATCCTAATGAAAAAGCAGAAGGTTGTTAAATCGCAAAAGGTTGCAACATTTATAAAAAAAAAATTCATTTATGGAAATGAATGAGAAATTAGAGGAAATTTAAAGAATCCATATCATATTCATGCATACATGTAAACATTTAGTTTTCTTCATGAGATAAAATGCAAGCAAACTAATACAGAATTTAAAATATTTTTGATGTGCATGTTAACATTTATGCTTGGATATGATCATTTATTTGGCTTTGCAGCAAGTGTGCATGTGATTGATGAATGTGCAGGCTAGATATTCTGAAGTGAAATTCAATTACAACCTGGTTGTTGTAAGCAAGATTTATCTGCAAGATATTTTTAGATTAATTTAAGTTATAGGCTAACCTGCTTTATTTTGTAAATTCCTCATTTGTTCCTATGTAAAGTTGATCGTTTTCAAAATTCCTTTAATTATTTAGGCACAGTAATTATAATCCCCTCTATGTAAAAGCACATTTAATAAATAGCTACTAATGGGAAATGGGATGTTAAAAAAGCACATGTCATATAATCATTAGGTATAAGGTCAATGTGAAGCATGATGATGGGAGCATCAAAAGGTATTTATAAGGAGGAAATAATATGAAGTAAATAATAGAGAAATAATATTGAGAAGTAAGGTGAGGCACGGTGGCTTAGTGGTTAGCACGTTCGCCTCACACCGCCAGGGTCCGGGTTCGATTCCCGTCTCGGCCATGTGTGTGTGGAGTTTGCATGTTCTCCCCGTGCCTCAGGGGGGGTTTCCTCCCCGGTCTAAAAATATGCACGGTAGGTTGATTGGCACCTTGGAAAAGGTGTATGTCCTTAGTGTATGAATGAGTGTGTGTGTGTGCCCTGAGATGGGTTGGCATTCGATCCAGGGTGTATCCTGCCTTAATGCCCATAGACGCCTGAGATAGGCACCCGAGGGAAGATTGGGTAGAAGATGAATGAATAAGATTCATGGTAAGATTTGTTCATTACCAATTATTATCTCCATGTAATAAAGCAAAAAATCTCAGCACGTGAATGGTCAGAAATATTAAAAGATGATTGCATAGCTGATCGAAAGAGATATATTATAGATGACTTGCAGCTGTAGCCGTAGATAAAAATACTTCAATCAAGTTTTACCCCAAGGCCCGAATACTTATGAAACCAACCAAACGCCGGTCCTGTGTGCAGTTATATAATCTGAGCCTCAGGGAATGGCAACAGAATTTCAACTCTAATTCTCTGGTTGCACATCAAAAACAAACAGCTAATCTTTTTTTGACACTGACTAATCATATCTCAAACTTCCCTCAAGACAATTCCGCTGCAGGGAGGTATGGAGTAGGGAGGGGGGGCGACGCATGAGATTAGAAAACACTTCCCTGCTGTTTATCTCAGGTCACTCTCAGCATGAAGTACCTAGTCTTCGACCATTTGTGAAAAGAAACATTTAGCGTTGCACCATGCTAAGATTAGCGTTAAACTGAAAGGATAAACGTGCTAAATAACTACGAAAGGACGTGCACCAACGGGTGAGAAGCTGAAAAGGAATTACACTGCCTCTCTGAAACTACTATGAAACCATTATGTTGAGCTTCATAGGACTTAATGTCGGCCTAAAAGTCTTGTGCATACTTTACACTCAGTGAAATATCTCACATGATCTGTAATTAATATCTCTGGGTATATCTCAAATCTGTATTTAATAATAACATTCGTCTTTCAAACTACAACCGATCTTAGTTATTAATAAAGCTTGAAGCATCAATAGAAGCATCAATAGTGTCTTTCAGCAATGCAACCCTGCATGGACGACGCTATGGAAACGCCCCTATGTTAATGGCTCTGACCGATTACATTTTGTCCAAATGGATAGATGATGTCACTTTCCAGTGATTGCACTACCAGGATATAGTGGGCATTAAAGCTTCTGTGTGTGATTTCATTTTTCTCTTTTTAAAAAAAAAGCAGATTTATAAGCCGTGTGACCCTCCTTGCTCGAGATTTCTCACGGGTGAGGATAGACATGCACTTTGTGTAATCTGTTTGGGAGAGGTGCATGCTAAGTCACCTCTCCAGGGAGATGTCTGTCAGCAGTGTGAGAGCATGTCTGTGCAGTCTCTCTGCTTCCAGAGAGCACTTTCGAGGAAAGATTTCGAGGAAAGCGCTCTCTCTGGCCCAGGTCCCACTTTTGCTGGCAGCTCATATCGTGGGGTTTGCAAATGGCACTAGCAGAAAGAATGGAGACGAACCTCGCCCTATCTCCTTCTTTACCATCTAGTTCCTGTCCTTCCACGCTGGATGTGGAAGCATGTCTTTCGGCAGTTTCTTACCCCCATGAGCTGGACGTGCAGCTTCTCCTATCATCCTCCAAGGAGGATGAAATGGAGACTCCAACCATGGATAAGCCTGTGCCTGAACCAGCACAGCCTCTCCATTTATCCAGGGTATACTGGAGGTGGTGGCTAGATTTGACAAGCTCAAAAAGATGCTTCTATATACTCCTGCTATCACTTTGGGCCTGTTCGGTGATGCAGTCACTGGGGTTGTTGTTGGGTTATAGGAGACCGGAAGACAATATGAGACCTTACAGAGATACCATTCCTCAAGAAGAGTATTTCCTTTCAGGTCTCCCCGGAGATGAGGAAGCACTCAAATAAAAGGCCAGGCAGGTGACGGATCAGAAGACCATCATTATTAACAAACATGTTTCAGCTAAAAATTCCTGATGCCAAGGGTGAGTTATTTCTGAGTCAGAGTGAATGGACTCATCATATGGCCTCTTCCCCTTGGGTGCCTCTGCAAACTTCCACACTGTCCCTGCCACTCTGTCAAGCTTTTTCAACCAGTGCTTCTTGGTCCGCAAAAGTAATGCGGGGTTGGCATCCTATTTTTGCTCTGTCTCCTGTATCGAGATGCCATCCTCGATCACTTGTGAAATCTCTGGGTTTAAGATTAAAAGACAGTGTGCTTTCTGCACTTTAGAGAACCACCTATCTCAGCATCTTGGGATCAATATGATCCGTACGTCAGTCAAGAGAGTGAAACTAGGCCAGTAGTATACTACTGTAAAGCAGTTTCACAGACTGTTGGGTATTATTCTTTTTCTTGGCATTCTCACTATAAGATACCTACAGTGGTGTCTGAGGAACAAATGCTTTTCTTCCAGGAGAAACCCACTCCATACTATCAAGATCATGCAGCAAACCCTACCTCTCCTATGGCCCAGTACTGGGATCTCTTTGTTGCTAATGGTGGATGCATCCCTCACGGACTTGTGAGTGAAATAGAGCTTTGTTGTATAGAAATGATGGCCATCTTTTGTGCACTCAAGCACTTCCTCCCAGACCTGACAGACTGCTATGTTCCATGGCAATACATCAGTGGTCTCTTACATCAACCACCAGGGAGGTCAGTGCTCCCTTTACTTGTCCAGGATGGTCCTCTTGTGGGCTCAGGGGATATGCAACTCAATCCCAGTGGTATATATCCAGGACAGGAGAACCACAGAGTAGAAACCCTGTTGAGACAGGGGCCAAGGCCTGGGGAATGGAGTCTCTACCCCAAGTTGGTGGAGCTTATTTGGGAGAAATTTTACAGAGCTCAAGGGGATCTATTTGTGACTCAGGAGACTGTGCATTGTCCCAACTGGTACTCTCGATAACACCCAGCTTCTATTCGACTGGATGCTATGGTTCAGCCATGGCTGAGGCTACATCGTATGCATTTCCCCTGATAGCTCTGCTCCCCGTAGTTCTGGAGAAAGTTTGCCAGGAAGGAGTCTCTCTCCTCCTCTCTCCTGCATATGTTATTACTACTTCCTGTGAGTCTGCTGGTCTCCCTGAACCTTTCAGGGTCCAGGATTCTGTGGCCCTCACCAAAAAATGTTTGCTTTGCCCTGCCCTAAATTAAACTGAATCAATTGTGCTGACAATAACACAAGTGTGTTTGTAAAAGCAAGGTGAGGTGAGCAGACCTGAGATGCATTTTGCATTTACAGTCATGTGAAAAAATTAGGACAGCCTTTGAAAGCATGTGTTTTTATGTAACATTTTTAATAAATGGTTATTTCATCTCAGTTTCAACAATACAGAGAGATTAAAGTAATCAAACTAAACAATGAAAATTGAAGAAAAGTCTTTTCAAGATCTTCTGTAAATGTCATTTTACAAAAATGCCTATTCTAACTGAGGAAAAAGATAGGACACCCTCACATGTATTCCCTCTTAAATTGGCTCAGATCTCACACAGGTATATCACACCAGGTACACATAACTAGTAGATCGTTACTCTGCATGTTGAATGAGGCTTGCCCTATTTAAACCTCAGAAATTTAGTTTGGTGTGCTCCTGACTATTGAAGTGAGAGTGAGCACCATGGTGAGAGCAAAAGAGCTGTCAGAGGACTTCAGAAAAAAGATTGTAGCAGCCTATGTGTCTGGGAAGGGATTTAAAAAGATCTCAAAAGATTTTGAAATCAGCCATTCCACTGTCCGGAAGATAGTCTACAAGTGGAGGGCTTTCAAAACAACTGCCAACATGCCTAGGACTGGTCGCCCCAGCAAGTTCACCCCAAGAGCAGACCGCAAGATGCTAAAAGAGGTCTCCAAAAAAGTGTCATCTCGAGAACTACAGCAGGCTCTGGCTACTGTTGATGTAGAAGTACATGCCTCTACAATCAGAAAGAGACTGTACAACTTTAACTTGCATGGGAGGTGTGCAAGGAGGAAACCTTTGCTTTCCAAGAGAAACATCAAGGCCAGACTGACATTTGCCAGAGATAACGTTGACAAAGACCAGGACTTCTGGAATAATGTTCTTTGGACAGATGAGTCCAAAATTGAATTATTTGGACACAACAGCAGAGGACATGTTTGGCGTAAACCAAACACAGCATTCCAAGAAAAGAACCTCATACCAACTGTGAAGCATGGAGGTGGAAGTGTCATGCTTTGGGGCTGCTTTGCTGCAGCAGGACCTGGTCAGCTCAACATCATAGAATCCACCATGAATTCTACTGTGTATCAGAAGGTGCTTGAAGAACATGTGAGACCATCAGTTAGAAAATTAAAGCTGAAGCGGAACTGGACCATGCAACATGACAATGACCCAAAACATACTAGTAAATCAACCTGAAAAAGAAGAAATGGAGAGTCCTGGAATGGCCAAGTCAAAGTCCAGATTTGAATCCCATTGAGATGCTGTGGGGTGACTTGAAAAGGGCTGTACGTGCAAGAAACCCCTCAAACATCTCACAGCTGAAAAAGTTCTGCATTGAGGAGTGGGGTAAAATTTCCTCAGACCGATGTCGGAGACTGGTAGATGGCTACAAGAACCGTCTCACTGCAGTTATTTCAGCCAAAGGAGGTAACACTCGCTATTAGGGGCAAGGGTGTCCTATCTTTTTCCTCAGTTAGAATAGGCATTTTTGTAAAATGACATTTACAGAAGATCTTGAAAAGACTTTTCTTCAATTTTCATTGTTTAGTTTGATTACTTTAATCTCTCTGTATTGTTGAAACTGAGATGAAATAACCATTTATTAAAAATGTTACAAAAAACACATTCATTCATTACAAAGGTGTTCAACAGGGCTGGAGCTCTATAGCAGGAGATTTTCCTCAATAACCCATGTAAGGCAGATCTTCATGGAGCTGTGTACAGGGTTATTGTCATGCAAGAAATCCCTCTATCGTCTATCATATTCATCAAAGCTCATCATACATTTATATATGTATAATTATGTGTACAGGATGCAGAATTATACTGGAAAGTCAAGAACCCTCATCATTTTCTCCACCGAGTGTATTTCTGCTGTCTTATAAAGCTTAGAAAGTTGAAATAAATCTTGGTGGAAAAAGAGTAGCTCTTTGAGAAGCGCCCGTTGCGAATCACTATTCATTCTCACGCCGCTTGAGTTCAATCTTAGCTTTAGTATCACGGATCAAACACACGGATCCAGACTTAAAGTTGTCCATGATGTTTGACGCTGTCCTCCCAGACGCTGCTTTAGACATCACAGTCTTCATTTCTAGCATTGATTTACTTACAGAATCGTGTAGCTTAAAAAAGATACTGAACCACAAAGCATTATCCTGAAATAACATGTACCATCTGTTCAGTTTTGCATTGAATGGGAAGTGGTAGCTCAGAGCTTTGGGTTACTCTTCAGAAGGTTGGGGGTTCATGCCCCACTATCACCAAGCTGCCAATACGTGGGTACTTGAGCAAGGTTCTTAGGGTGTTTTGCACCGATTTGCTGACCCCAGCTTGTGAAACCTCACTGGGATATGTGATGGAGAATTTCATAATAGACATGAGAACTAAAAAAAAAAAACAATTGTTTGGAGAGATTACTTTACAGTATACTTGTCATAAACCAGTGAAACTCTCTCTTTGCTTATACCAGAGGTGTTAGGAATGCTGGGTTCTGATTGTACAGTCATCTGGAGGGATGTAGCTCAGTGGCTCAGGGCTAGTGATCAGAAGGTCGGGATTCAAGCCATGGGATTGCCAATCCGCCCTTGGGCAAGGCCCTTAATCCTCTGTGCGTCAATCCTCTGCACTCTTACCCCAGCTTCCAAAAAAAAAAAACAGAATTTCACTTCAGTGTAATGGATATGTGACAAATAAAGGCTATTTTATTCATAATAGTAGGAGGAAAAGTATATTCATATTACGCTTTAATGAAACTTTACTTAAGTACAAGTAAACTTATGGGTTCATTAAAAATAGATATACTTAAGTAAAAATAAAAATGAGCTCTTTTAAATTTTTCATTTTCAAAGTGGAGCTGTAGGGTCGGGGGATTTTAGTGTAGTTCAAAAAGAACAAGGAGAGCTAGTCATTTTTAACGGAAAGAATCCATTGAGAAATAAAAATGCAATAGCAAAATTGTAATTAAATTAAATTAAAAACATTACAGTCCGATATGAGTTTTACACTTTTGGAGCAAAAAAAAAAATCCTGTCATATATTATAATGAGAGAATTGCAAATAAAAATGTAAAATTCGAATAGTGAGCACACGTTTTTATTTGATTTAATTTCGAGACTGTAAGATGGATCTACATCACTGGAGTTTGTCTTGTCCTTCTAAATTTTTCGTTCTCGTGAGATTAACACATTTGTTTCCCCACCCATCAACCAATCAGTGCAATAGTATTCAGGATTTTTTCCCCTCTTGCATTATTTGTACTAATTTATTATTTATTCATTTATATTTAATATGTATTAGTCAAAATGTATTTCAATATAAAACATCTAACAAAACATACTTAAATAAAAAAGGCAGATTTTAAAATAAAACATACACAGATGTAATTTGTTACTTTCCACCTTTGGTCATAACATTTACATTTATGGCATTTGGCAGACGCCCTTACCCAGAGCAACTTACAACTGAGCAATTGAGGGTTAAGGGCCTTGCTCAAGGGCCCACAAGTAGCAGCTTGGTGGTTGTGGGGTATGAACCTGCAATCTTCTGGTCCAGAGACCAACACCTTACCACTAAGCCAGCTCCTCCCTTCCATAACACAGTGACGCTGATGCAGAGAGGCTTAAGATCCTTGTCTAACTGCCCAAGAATGTCATCTTGTAACCCCTCAAAAATTCCCTTTTTGCCATTAAAGAATTTGAGGATGTTACAATCAAGAGACATTTTTATCAGCATATGAAGACAATTCAATGGAGACATCAGAACACCTTCACAGCTGTCATTCCATAATCAAGTGTTCTTATTTATTGATTGATTTTATGAGACTCTAATGCATGTCCGCATGTGCATCCATTTCGATCCGCTCTTCGCTTGTGTATCGTGTTACCGCACATCTATTATACATTAAATAATCCTCATGCAAACTCATGAGGAGGCTGAGAATGATGATCTCCAGACTATACATTATGGTTGTAAACAATGGGAATTTTCATTTTTAAGTTGGAAAGCTTGTAATGAGAAGGATGAGATGGTGAATTGGATGTAATAGGGATGCTGTGTGAAATAAAATCATACAAACATATACAGTATTGCCAAATGATTACCAGCATATTACCACAGTAGTAGACGTAGCCATATTGGGTCTGAAATTGAGTTTAGTGTTACTTCTGACATTCAGATGGAGTTTTAAGCACAATTAGAGTGAATTCTGCAAAAAAAAAAAGAATAAATGGCATACAAGTTTAAATGTGATGTATTCAAACTTACAGGATGAAAGCCGCTTTTGAGGTGGAATGGAGAGGAAACAATGGGAAGTCAGCAATGAGAAGGGTTTGAGAAATAATTGGCGTGTGGGTGAGGACTGAAATTGGGAGCTGATAAAATCTGCAAAACAGACTGGGTTTTCATCATGTCATAGATTTCCTAGCTTAAATATTACTTTTAACCTGAACTCCTGTAAAGCTCTCGTTTTGAAGCATTCCGCTTGGATTACATTCGTTTGGATCTACTTCCTGCCATTCTTCTTCACACGTGTACATTCTTGGTGTTCAGATGAACGATGCAGATGTAGAGGAACAGGGTGGTGTGGAGAAGAATGACCCGCTGTAGCAAACCTTAAACGGAGCTAGACTAAAGAGGAAGAAGATATATTATATAGAATATCAAATATTGAAACTTGGTCTTCTTTTGGCTGTCCATCTTCCTCTTTCTCCCCAGATACCTCCATTGTAGCTGCCATTTGGCATCCATAAACAAGGTGCTTCTTTTTTTATTTTTGCTCGTTAAGAGCGCCATTGAACTTTTACTGCGCTGCGCCATAAAACTTCAGAGAAAAAACAATAAAACCAATGAATACGGCTTACATACAGACAAAGACGGTAAAAAAGTTCACTACAAAGCGAGAAATCAACAAGATGAGATCAACAACCAACACATATATTTTGTAAATTATATATAATATATAATATTTTGTATGCCAACCAACAGTGTTGGGGAGTAACATTTAATTACAAAATAAAAGTAACAGTAATTCATTACAGTTACTGAGAAGAAAAATGAAATTACAGTTACTCTTGAAATTGTTAAAGATAACAAATACCAAAGCCCCGGTCAACAGTTTGGTTCTAATGCAGCTCAATTATGAAAAATATAACCTGTGTTTTCTGAGGTTTTGCCCATTCTTTTTACTTACAATGTTAATTTCTTTACGTGCCACCTAGTGGACAAATGAAAGTAATCAAAAAGTAACTTTACTTATATAGTAAGCAATTGAAAAGTTCCACTACTTACATTTTATTAAATTACATTTTGAATTGGGTAATCTGTAATCTATTACATTTGCAAAGGGTTAGGGTTAAATAACCTCCCCAACACTGCCAACAAGCACACAGGACATAATAATAAACAACACAGTAATAAATATACCAACTCCACATACCTCGCACTGCTTTAAGGGAACTAGAGGAAAATCAAACACTGTTTGTACCATACATATATAACTTTACAATAATAATGAAGGAATATAAATATACACTTTCTGTTGTTCGGTCCACTGTTTGTTCACCCCCTCACCCCCACCCCCTCCCCACCACTCAAGACACGCAGCACACTCATAACAATTTAACCATTTGCAGTCACTTACATCCATGTCTTCCCTCACCACATCCATAAACCTCCTCCTCCGCCTTCCTCTTTTCCTCCTGCCTGGTACCTCCAGGTACCTCTTCTCCCATATATACCCCATGTCCCTCCTCTGCACATGTCCAAACCATCTCAATCTATCCTCCCTCACCTCGTCCCCAAAACATCCTACATGCTATCCTACATACAAACTCATTTCAAATCCTGCCCAATAAAATGCTCAAATAAAAAAGCTCCGCCTCCCATTGTTCTGATAGCGAATATAAAAGATAGAATCTATATTGAAAAATTTAGATAAACAAAAGATTAGAAACGTCATGTCAAATCAGGTTTTGTAGTCCTGAGTCCTTAATCGTATCGAGATTATTATATGCACTATAGATAATTGATAACTACCTTTATTGCACTTACGCAGGGGATGCTAAACTATACTATATTAGATAGATAGACAGATAGATAGATAGATAGATAGATAGATAGATAGATAGATAGATAGATAGATAGATAGATAGATAGATAGATAGATAGATAGATAGATAGATAGATAGATAGATAGATAGATAGATAGACTATTT
This sequence comes from Kryptopterus vitreolus, assembly GCA_030449085.1. Classification (NCBI taxonomy): domain Eukaryota; kingdom Metazoa; phylum Chordata; class Actinopteri; order Siluriformes; family Siluridae; genus Kryptopterus; species Kryptopterus vitreolus. The sequence goes on along the minus strand of JACRUU010000027.1, from coordinate 14,562,525 downwards.
CTCTCTCTCTCTCTGTACAACCTTCTATGGTACCAAGTGATGAAGAAAATTGATTTATTAAACTGTCATTTGGTCATCTTGCAACTGCCACTGTTTAATTGAGTCACTTAATGAATAATAAATCCTGGGTGATAATTACACATAGGTCATTAGCAGGAGATAAATCAGGAATGTTAACACCTCATTTCTTCGTCCTCCTCCTTTCCCTCCTCCACTGACTGCAGTTTCCGGTCAAAGTTTTTTTTTGGGGGGGTTAATTGGACGAGTTAAATTTGAACGTCCCACACCGTGACATAAGGACAGGGGCTGAAGGAGCAAGGTTATTTATTTTCTCTTTCAGAGACGCCGAGACAGGAGCTGTATCACCACCCACATGGTGTTAACTCCAGCCTTTGCAGATGAGACGTCGGAGCGATGATGTGCAAACTGACGCTAAAGAGTCGTCCCGTGTTCGAATGATCTCGAGTACACAACATGGAGAATATAAACAGAGAACAAAATACTTTGTGCCATAAGAAGAAGATGATATGTGTTTGTGTGTGTTTGAAAAAAATGCTTTGCAAACTGCCTCAGGAAAGACAAGAAAAGAATACCGTCGCTTGCATTTGATCAATTTCAAATATTCTTATCACACATTTCGACATTTAATATCCTTCTCACCACATTCACCGCTTTTCTTTCTTTCAGAAGTATCATCGCAGCGTATCCGCCTGTTATTTGATTTATGAACCATGTAAAAGTGGCGGCCTCGCCCCATGGATCGCACTTTCGGTCGAAAAAGGCTCACTGGAGCGCTCCAGAGATGATCGATAATCAGTCTTATTCCATGATCACAGCAATCCCGTCTCCCCACTCCCACTCTTATCTACCTCACACTAGTGCTTATATCTTAGCAGGAAACTAAGCCGTTCAGCCATGAAGATGGAGAACACCTACGAGTATGAAGAGTAAAAAAAACCAAAGCCATAATGGATGGCTGAAAGACTGATGAAGCAAAGCACATAAAAACTCCAAGAATGAGAAAATGGGATATATAAAAAAAAACAGAGATTTGTTGTATGTATGAGGGAGAGAGTGAGGAGGAGGAGGAGGAGGAGGATGTAGTAGGAGGAGGAGGTGGAAGAGATGTGAACAAAAGAAAAAGAGTGAGCAAGAGACATGGTTACGGGTCAGAACATATAGTTGTGTAGAAAAGATAGCATATTAAAGCAAGTGAAGCTGAACTTTAAATATCCGATTAAACCGAAATGTCACATGATGCTGAAAAACACTAACAAACCCAGTCTGGGTTGAGAGTATTGCCAAAAAAATATGAATAGTCAAAATATTTGGCATCATTAACATCATGGTCATTTGGAACTAACGGGTTTCACAAGCGAGAGAGCAGATATATATATATATTTGGCAGCGCGCTTCGCATTTATTCGTTCAGGAAAAAATTAAGCAATAAAAAATATTCTGGAGAATTTCCTATCTCAGGTCTGAAGCACAGATCACCACTTTATAACCGTGCAATGAATTGTAGATATTAACTGAGTTTTAGAGGAATTTGTGTCCATAATCATTCATTCATCTTCTACAGTTTTATCCGATCTTCCCTCGGGTCACAGGGAGTCTGTGCCTATCTCAGGTGTCTATGGGCATTAAGGCAAGATACACCCTGGATGGAATACCAACCCATCGCAGGGCATGCACACATACTAGGGACAGTTTTCCAAGGAGCCAATCAACCTACCATGCATGTTTTTGGACCGGGGGAACCGGAGAAAAAACCCTGAGGCACCGGGAGAACATGCAAACTCCACACACACTTGGCCGAGACGGGAATCAAACACACAACCCTGGAGGTGTGAGGTGAACGTGCTAATCACTAAGTAACTGTGACCCTGGCATGTAGCAATGAAATAAAAATGATTAATTATGCAATTTAAAAAATATATATTCAATAACACCTCTGTGCAATATTCATTTTTATGTATTTGTCTTACTTTTTTCATTATTTTATTTAATTTACCATTCTGTTTTATACTTGGCAACAAATGATTCGGATCCTGATTATACATTCCATACTAAACAGTGTCATAGAACACTGCGTTCTGATTTTTAAAAAATCAAATTACGTAATGAAGGGACTGATCTTCTGGGGGAAATGTTAACTATTCAAATTTCATCAAGTAGAACCTTTTAGTAAACCTTTGAAATCCAAAGGAACCCTTGAGGAACCAGGCTGTGTACTGTACATCGATATCATTTAAGATCAAAACAGTTTACCAAGTAAATCCTTACAGAAATACTGGAACCACCTAGATGGGAGGGGGTAGCGGGGGAGGGTGTTAGCACGGCGGGGGAGGGGTTGTAGCTCAGTCAGTGGGGGAGTGGGGGGGTGTTTACCAGTAGGGGAGGGGTGTAGCTCAGTGGGGGAGGGGTGTTTACCAGTAGGGGAGGGGAGTAGCCTCAGTGGGGGAGGGGTTCAGTGGGGGGAGGGGTGGTTTACCAGTAGGGGAGGGGAGTAGTAGCTCAGTGGGGAGGGGTTGTTTAGCCCCAGTAGGGGGGAGGGGAGTAGCTCAGTGGGGGAGGGGTAGCCCAGTGGGGGAGGGGATGGTAGAGCTCAGTGGGGGAGGGGGTAGTATGCCCAGTGGGGGGGAGGGGTGTAGCCTCAGTGGGGATGCGGGCCAGTCGGGATGCCTAGATGGGAGGGCGTAGCGCGGCGGGGGAGGGGTGTTGACCAGTGGGTGATGTGTAGCACAGTGGGTGGGGGAGTGGAGTAGTTCAGTGGGGGAGGGGTAGTTAGCACAGTGGTGGGGGAGTGGAGTAGTCTCAGTGGTGGAGGGGTGTAGCTCAGTGGTGGGGGGGTGTAGCTCAGTGGGGGAGGGATGTAGCCCAATGGGGGAGTGGAGTAACTCAGTGGGGGAGGGGTAGAACAGTGGTGGCTATGCTAGCCAAGGAACCTATATATATAGTTTGCAAACGACTACTTACCGAGGAGACGTACTGAATTTCCCTGCACAACTTGGTTTCCCGTGGAAAGTCCACCAGGTCCAGGAAGTTGTCCACTACCACCTGTCCGATGATGTCGTGCCGAGAAAAACGGTCAAAATCGTAAACCGTAAAGTGGAGTTTTCGCGTGGGAAGTTCGCCATATGCCACGGGGAAGAGGAAGACCTCGTCAAAAATGGGGTTCAGAGTCTTTCGGTGCACCTTGGTCTGGTGCTTGGTTTTGCGGTCGGGAAGAAGGTAGATCTTAACGTAGGGATCAGAGGTCCCGGAAAAGTCCTTGGCGGGAAGATCTTGGGCACGGTGGATCTTGACGATGAGCTGCTCCAGATCGCAGTCGTACTTCAGGATGAAATGGAGGCGGCCGCAGGTTCCCCCTCGACCGCCGCGGTTCTCTTCGCTGTCTAACGAGCGCTGCTTGTACAGCTCCGGTTTGAGTCGGCCGAGACTCATTCCTGTCAGAGAGTCTTGCCTTTGGAATTGGGCTACCATGAAGTCAGGGTTGGACTGGTTCATGTGGCGCCGAATGGAGCTTTGCCTAGAACCATAGACGACACAGAAACATAGAAGAACTCCTTCAATAGAGTTTAGAAATGGGTGGATTGTATTTAAAGGAAGTCTATAAAATGTAACTATGGGGTCCCCAAACTATATGAACTCATGACTTCCAGTCTAGACTTTGCTCTGCAAATCAAAGAACGGAAACAAAAGCGTATTTCTATAAAATATGTATTGTTTTTTGCCATGAAAGATAAAAAGTCTTAAAAATCACATTATACTATAAATCTTAAAGTTATTCTTACCAAATAAATTTTTCTTTTTGATTTTCTGATTTTTTCTTTTTTGATATACTTATATCTATATTTAGATATAAGTGAATCTTGCTTGTTTCAAGGAGGACAGTGTAATTTCTCTAACCACTGAGCCGACCCTATTGTTTTCTTGTCAGCTAGCTTTAATCATCCAAGAAAACTGTGCAAATATTTTCAACAAGTCAACAATCTGTTTACCCCTAAATAAACCAAACCTTCAGGGATTTCTGTGGAATCTTAGAACACTGGCTTCTGTATTTTCACCCAGACTGTCAACATTTTTGAGCCCATTTAGTTATAATGGTGCTATAAGTACCAAGCAGTGGTTTGGTGATTAAGGCGCTGGGTTACTGTTCAGAATGTTGGCTATTCAAGCAACTAAACTGCCTAGTTGCTACTGTTGGGCCCTTGAGAAAGGCCCTTCTTTGCTCTAGGGACAATGTAACATAACTGACCCTGTACTCTGACCTCAAGTTATGAACAAGCTGGGATATGCAAAGAAAATATTTTCACTGTGATGTAATATTATTATTAATTAATGCTATGATGAACTGACCGGACACAAGTGGAGGACGGATCTGTTATCTGCCTCTGCATGCGTCCGCTGCCATAGATGCCGTTTTCCCCAGCCTTACACTCTGCCTCCATGGCAATATCCGGTGAAGTGTGGCTGATTTTCAGAGACGTCTCAGGCACTGGGACAGGAGGAGGAGACCCAGGAGCTGGCGGTGACACAGGAGTCGGAGGAACCGTGGTCTCCTTAACCACCGAGCCTCGTGGTTGGTTCCGGCGGTCGAGCGTGGCATCGACTTCCGTGTAAATTGGCTGTGGTTGAAGTGGTGGAGGAGGTGGGAGAGGGTGCTCCACTTGGCCCTCTTTGATTCCCGGAGAGAGTCCTCGTTCGCGCCATGGGATCCAACATAGCTTCCAGGAGACGAAAAGCGAGACGCCGAACAAGGCCAGTCCACAGGCGGTCACCACCAGTGACAGCAGGCTCACCGAGACATCTACAGTGTCGGGGGAAAAAAAGCATTTTAGGAATTGCTAAACAAAAATGAACGGGAATAAGTTCATTGACTGGTAATGATCATGCAAGAGCAAAGCGTGAAGGAAAACGAAATATAGTCCTGGTGCAATTTTCATTCATTTTCATTTACATCCCATGTTCAGATTAAATCCCATTCCAATTCGTATAGTTTCCAATAAATCAGGCAGAAATGAATGTTCTAAATCAAAACAAAATGTATTTATAAAGCACATTTCAAATCAACCTTGGTTGGCCAAATTGCTGTACATAAATAAGCGGAGAAAAAAAAACAAATCACAATAATGAAATTATAAACACATTAAAAGCTGAGCAGAGAGATTTGCGTTAGTGAAGAGGCAGTACTGATGTGCAGTGGCACATTATTTCACAACTTAGGACCAGCCACTGCGAAAGCTTCATCTCCCCTCTGTTGTAGGCAAGATCTTGGGACAACAAAAAGATGTTGATCTTTTGGTCGATGGGATCTATATGGGTTGTGTGGGAGAATTAGGTCGACGAGGGGGCAAGATTGCAGCGGACTTAATAAACAAAGATTTTCAAATCAATACAATAACGGACTGTCAGCCGGTGCGGTGAACCGCCCATTTTTGTGGCGTAACCTCACGGCGATAACCGTGAGCAACCTCAATTTGAACCATATGTAGGTGAGAGACTGAGGAGGACATACAGTGATTCTATCATTGTGGATCTTAGTGATCTGAGCACAATAGCGCCACAATAGCTTGAAAAACACAAACAGGAAATGAGTTGAGGTCATCATCTTCTAATCGGCTCATATTCTCCACATCTATCTGTAACGTCACGACAAATACCTGGCAAATACACACTTGACATATAGCCTTGAGTTTTCAGAAGAAAGAGTTGCCATCCCATTTTTTTTCAAGCCATCAGAAGAAAAAAAAGAAGAGTTCCTTCTGGAGCACACATTGTCTAATCAAAGTATAAATGACTGGATAGAGAAGAAAATAAGTGCAGGTTTGGGTTCTCTAGAATGCCGAGGAAAATCATGAATAAAGATGGCAATCTGTTGTGTGAAAGACAGTGTCTTCCATGGCATTCTTATGCTAATAATGAGACAGTGATATTTAATTGGGGGGGGACACGTTCGCCTCACACCTCCGGGCTTGTGTGCAGTTTGCATGTTCTCCCCATATCTCATGGGGTTTTTATCAGGGTTTCCCCCCCCACCACCATGCACGGTAGGATGATTGGCACCTTGGAAAATTGTCCCTAGTGTGTGAATGTGAGTGTGTGCGCGCCCTGTGATGGGTTGGCATTCCATACAAGGTGTGTCCTGCCTTGATGCCCGAAGACGATTCATGAGATGAGATTCGCTGAGAGAGAAGTTGGATAAAGCGGTAGAAGATGGAAGGACGGATATTTAATTGCTCATATCTAATAGCTATTGACAAAGATAAGACTGTAGCCAAACATTCAAACATAACCCTCCATCCATCCATTACTATACATGATTAAACCATAATTAGTCACATTTATAGCTTTACATTACACATTTACAGATTAATTTAGAGTGAAAGATCCCTAAAGAAGTATACATACAGTACTGTGCAAAAGTTTTAGACAGGCGTGAAAGAATGCTTTCAAAATGGACGTGTTAATTATTTACTTTCATCAATGAACGAAATGCAGTGAATGAAGAAATGGAAATGAAATCTATATTTGGTGTGAACACACTTTGCCTTCAAAACAGCAGCAATTCTTCTAGATACACTTACACACAGTTTATGAAGGAACTCGGCTGGGTAGGTTGTTCCATCTTGGAGAAGTAAACACAGATTTTCTGTGGATGTAGACGTTCTCACATCCTTCTGTCTCTCCATGTCACTTCCACTAATTCTTTAAAAGTTACTAACACCAAATATTGATTTGATTTCGATTTTTTTCTTTTGTTCGCTCATGTTGCATTTTTTAAATTGACAAATTTACATTGACATTATTTATATTTCCGAAAGCATTCTTTGTTTACAGCATTGTTCACACCTGCCTAAAGCTTTTGCACAGTGCCGTATATGGTTCCCTTAAAACAATGTGCTTCTAAGATACATGGATCCATCCTTGACTTTACAACTGCATGATGAAGCATTAATATCTCCTAAACAGAACGAGGGTTCATTCAGTGCTTTGAAACTCAAGAGTTTTCATCTGATAAACTCAAGGTTGGATCCATGATCTGAGAGTTGCCTGGGTCATTGTCAAGCTACTGATGGATATAACATTTTTCCCAAGCATCTAAACATCGCCGATCATTATATCATAATTTTTCACATTTAACAAAGGTATATTTAGAGCGATAAAAAATACCAATAGACTTTTTGGGTTTAAACAGAGCTTTTAGGGTTTGTGTTGCTTCACTACAGTGGGATTCTCCTTCACTAAGCAGAACATCCTTGGTATTCTAAGCATCGAAAGCACTCTTGGCGCTCCCGTTCTCCTTCGGCTGTATTAATACTACATCATGCTTTAATAAAGTGATTTGTGCGTGGCATTCAATTACTCGGGTCTAATAGTTTCATTGTTAAACTACTGATAGATAGTCGAACATCTAAACAGCCAAACAAGTAAACAGCACCCTCAATCACTGTATACCATTATAAAATAATTAGCTACATTTAAAGGTTTCTTTAAAAGTGTAGAATACCTTTATTAATATCTGTCCTTTCCCCCTGCAGCTGTCTTTTAATATTCTATGCATGTAAGTAGAGCATCACTTGAATGCGTTTGTGTGTGTGTGTGTGTGTGTGTGTGTGTGTGTGTGTGTCAGGGTACTGATGAGGCTTAACTAGCTTTGACTTTAATTGAATTCAGGACATTAATTAGGTCCTCTCCATGTCTCTCTTCATTAACTTAAAAGAAATGGTGGCATGTTTAATTAAAAATTTAACAAAACCGCTTTAATTATACGCTCCCCCTGCCTTATCTCGCGCCTGCATCCCTGTGGTTCACGTTATCGCCCTTTTCGAAGCTCCAAATAATTGAAGTGAGAAAAAAAAGGGAAAAAAAGGTGGGCGACCACGTTCTCGAGGTCCGTCTGCTTTTAGGTGCGACGAGGGAAAAATGCGTGGTCCATGTGACTCCAGCGAGAGCAAGCTTGAGCCGAGTGTACATTAAAGCGTGAGCACAAAGCCTGCCATTTCTCACAGGAGAAGTGAGAAGTCACGACGAAGTCTGTGAAGAATCTGCCTCCGTTGACTCCAACACACACACAAGCACGCAAACACAACGGAAAAAAAAAAACACTCCTCTCTAGGTTGCTTTTAAAACATCTTGAGGATTTTATGTGTTTATCTGTTGTCCTAAAGGAAAACCAAAACAGGATACACAGGAACATGACAAGAGTCAGATAATAGGCGCGTTTCCGTTACAAATTTGCGTGAAACTTTTGTGATATTTTCGAAATGACAAAAGGGCCGCGTTTCCATTAACCATATCACACAACTAAAACTCGTCCTATCGCGATGTCATTCAGAACACACAGAGACAGATATCGACAGGTTTACTTATATCACAGATTTTTAGAGATGTAGGCGCGTTATACAAGCATTAATGGCGCGATAATCCCCCTGTTTGCGGCCACGTTTGCACTTGTACTGGGAGGTAATAGTGGGCGATTTCACAGAGGACCTGTGGATTCAGAATTTCCGGATGAACACGTCCACTTTTTTGAGCTGTGCAGTGCAATAGGGCTTCGTGTAGCACCTGTAGCATCACGCCCAATTCAAGGCAAGGTATATCATGTGACCTGGGAATGCGTGAAAACCATTTCCATTACAGTTTTGCGAATTGTTCCTTTTTCGTAACGACTAAAAAAAGCACCTCATGTGAGCGTAAAAACATTTTTGCGATACGCGTGTGTATTTGAGGCGTATTACATAAATACATTAGGCGTATTTTCAATTCGCTATTTCAATTTGCGCATTTTGAAGGTTAATGGAAACTAAATGATGTGAAGCACGACCCATGTGCTTTTCAGCACTCATGACCAAAGGATATAAAGGAATATGGAGTATTAATGAAGGCGTAATGTAAGAAAATGAAAAGTAAAAAACAAAAAATATGTTTGCAAGAAAAAGAGAATAAAAAATGTTGTGTTTTCAAACATATTAATATCTTTCTTCTCGTTTTAAGAACAAAAAAAAAACTAAACTACTTTTTTTTTTAACTATAGAATCAACAGAGAATTTCTTTTAAAATAAAGGCACATGCAAATAAAAACAGCAAAACAACTGGTGAAAAAAAAAATTCAGGTTCTGTACTGAAACAGCAGCCGGGTCACATGACCTGCTGTGTTGGTTTAATTCAACAGTGTTTCATTCATCATCCCAGAGGCATCGTCATTGTGTGCTCGAGCATATGTGTGTTTGTGTGTGTGTGTGAATGTGAAAATGGCTCTCAAGCAACCAATTACTCTCTTTACAGACCACATTATGGATTCTGCGACGTGATTGGTCAGAAGGTCCTCGTTTAATTCTCTAGAATAGCAGTTCTGACGGTAGCGCACCAGCATGTCGTACACGTTCACGCACTGAAGCATTATAGTTTCTACACGAGCAGCTAATTTTAAATAATTTATGGAAGGAGTCTCCAGTGCTTTGTTACAGACGGAATGCAGCATAAGGATCGAGCCTCAAAAATGAGGAAAAAAAACGTAGTTGTTTTAATAAAATAAATATGAATAAAAGTTGATTTCCTTCGGCTAATTTAATCTGCTTTAATAATATAGTGCCATGGTGGCTTTTTCCCCTGTGGATCTGCATCATAACATTAGAATTTTAAGCTCGGTAATCTCACATATTTAATGACATATTTCTATATAAAAAAAACAAAATGTGCAGGACTTCAGCAGCGGTGACAAAGCCAGCACTTACTCCCAGTTGGTGGAAAATGAATGTTTTGCTCTTAGCCTTCGTGATATCGTGATTATTTAATGAGCGGGTAGCATGAATAGTGAAATCTCCAGCAGAGTCACTCCTCCCTCAAGACCAGCTGCTGGAGGAAATCGTCCGGGCATGAACCAACAAATCAAATCAAGTGTTTAACAAATCGACTTTTTAATCTATCAACAATGTAAAGTGACGTCATTGAATACAGGGCTGATTAAAACAGCATTATTTTCCGCAACAAATAAATAAATATATACAATTGTAATTTCATTACATCTATTACGTTTTTTTTTCTTCTTTTTTCCCCGATTTATTCACCAGGAATCATTACAGTATGTATACTGTATATAATATTTGATTAATCCCATTTTTATTGTAATTGATATTCCTTTGCAATGTGAAAGCTGGGATCACAGCCCCTGGAGCACAGAGTGTTAAGGGCTTTGCTCAAAGGCCCCAAGTGTTGTGGTGGCTGAGCAGGGTTAGGGTTCGAAACCCCGACATTCCAATCAGTATACACAATAATCCTAAACATTCTGCTTTATGAAAATCCTAATTCCACATTACCCTATTAGTTCCATTAATTCCTATTAAGATCTTCCATTTGAATTTTGAGTGTGCTTTCAGAGATTTGTTACATTTTTGACATTTTTGGTTCTGCGGTGTTAATATTTTCTACACAGAAAATTCTCCCAAAAACTGTGATGACGCTCCTGTGTAGGGAAAAAAAGATCTAACGAAGTTTGCCTGAAGAGGAAGGCATCTGGTGTCCTGTACACATCATAATTTTTAATCCAAGTCAAACGAATTTCAGATTTACATCTTGGATTTACAGCTTCAAAAGCAGTGACACTTGGAGACTCCTTTCATAATGTAACACAGCCAGAAAGCCTTTTACCCCACATACCTAAATAAAAATCTGAAAAAAAGAATAGATATATATATATATATATATATATATATATATATATATATATATATATATATATATATATATCGATTCTTTTTTCTGATTTTTTTTTCTTCCTCAATGATTATTATTCATTCATTCATTCATTCATCTTCTACCGCTGTATCCGATCTTCCCTCGGGTCCCGGGGAGCCTGTGCCTATCTCAGGCGTCTATGGGCATTAAGGCAGGATACACCCTGGATGGAATGCCAACCCATCATACACTAGGGACAATTTTCCAAGGTGCCAATCAACCTACAGTGCATGTTTTTGGACCAAGGGGAAAAAACCCCTGAGGCACGGGGAGAACATGCAAACTCCACACACACATGGCCGAGATGGGAATCGAACCCAGACCTTGGCGGTGTGAGGCGAACGTGCTAACCACTAAGCCACCGTGCCCTCAATGATTATTAAATATTATTAAATATGATGGACTTTTTTTTTACTACTAAACACCTCTAGTCTACATGGAAAAGAAGATATGCGTAAAGCTACACTTGGTAAAGATGTCTAAACTATCATTTTTTAATTCATTTTGGGTTTTTCTATAATAATTTGCACATACTATATTCCCAGGTCTGCTGCACAAAATGCACAGTGGTACCAGGATGTTCTCATGAGGGCTCCAGCTTGGAATCAGAGGTAGAACAGGTGGAGATGTACATGTACCCTGTGAACCGGGCTCGGTGCCGTGCGCTACAGGTTTTCTCCCCACCCGCTTTCCCCTCCACCTGAAACGCAACAAGTCGTTACCCAAACGAGAGAACGAGAGATCTCACCTGATTCGGAGTACCTCGGTCTGGCCAGGTCCCGGAAATAGTAAATGAAATCCAGGCAGTTCTCGTTCTGCACCTCCCCTTTAGAGCAGAGATCCGAGAGGAGCTCCAGCGCTTTCTGGCAAATCTCGGCCTCCCTGTCCACGGGCATTGCCCACCAGCATCCTCGTGAGTGAAGAGGCGCGATCCACGGCACCGATCCACCTCTCTCTCTCTCTCTCTCTCTCTCGCTCTCTCTCTCTATCTCTCTCTATCCCCCTCTCTCTATCCAATCCACTCTATCTCCTGGGCTATACCCACCCTTTTACAGCGAGGCGCAAAAAGAAATAAAACGCTTTAGTTCGCGAATTGCATCCTCAAATCTCCAAATATGAATTCGCGTTCTCACCACGACGTTATACTCAACCTGTGTAGTTTTATTTTTCTATTCTTTTCTTTCTTTTCTTATTTCACTGAGGTGTTACTGCGTCTGAGGTCCGAGCAGGTGACACCGGTTGAATCCGTGCGCGCAAGACCGGTGTCGCCGCGCTGTCCATGCGCACCAGGGTGCTGATAGAAAGAGAGAGGGGGGGGAGAGAGAGAGAGAGAGAGAGATGGAGAAAAGGAAGAGAAGAATAAATATGGGAGGCCGTTTGGGTCCAAACACGTTCGACGCGCATGCGCCCGGTGTCCTTTCCGTATGCACCGCCCAAAAAAAAAAAACTATTTAAAATATATATTTTCTTAATAGAAATACATGAAACCTGTAAAAAAAAAGCTTGTTTGCATTCCATGACTCCCAAAAAAATGCCTTAAATGCGTACAGACTGATGTGAACATAAAATGGGAGCTCAATGCTCTTCAAATAGAAATATTTTATTTAAAATTTTTAATTTGTTTGTCCCAGTAAACGTCAAGCAAATTATTTCACCGTAATCTTCCTTCGGGATGGCTTTATGATAGAAACTTTTTAAAAATATTTCTATATTTCTATATTTTTATATCTATACATCATAAATTGAATAATCCTGAATTTAATCCAGATTGGAACATGCGAATGATGTGATTTTAAGCGATTAGCTGCTTGGATGTTAATGTGAATCAAATGAAACAAAAAAATTACGTTTCATTTAAACTGATTTTGCTTTTTGCTTGTCAATACGTAAAACAAACAACATGCAATATAAGAAACAAATTTCAAATATCGTTTGGAATTCATTAAAAAATAATGTACCGAATGATGAAAGCCAATTCTAATTAGAATATTATATGATACAGATGCTACTAAGGCGTTTATTGTCAGCTGGTGTGAAAAAAAATGTATCGCACGTGTGCTGTGTGTGTGAAGGAAGTGTTTATAAATTAATTCCAAATGCTTCATCTATAGTTGGAATTTCATGTGTGAACACAAATGTTATATATCCACAATTAACGTGTATATTCTGGAAGGCTTTCGTTCTAAGTGGCCTTCCATAATAGGCGCTCTCCTCCTCTCCACCACCCCCCTCCCTTCCTTCTTGTCCGCTTTGTGCACCGATTTTTCCCCCAAGCTTCTCCACCACCGGATGTCTTCCATGCACGTGCGTACTGGGGGCAATCCCTTCCATTCCAGTTGGACTCAAGAATGTGATGATGATGGTTAAAATAATGATGATCATCATCATAACCACCAACATTGTCTCTTCGGCTTCTTCCTCCACTATAGGCACAGGAATTCAGTTTCCACACACGGGCAGTTGAATGGAAATCTGATTACGTAATCCAATTTTTCTTTTTTTTTTCTTTTTTTTATGGATTTTGCATGTTCTGATGAAATGTGCTGAGTGAGGCAGATGCTACAGATGGAGGGTGTTCTCCATGACGCTGGAGGAGCAGCTAGGTACCCAGGGCTTTCTCTGGCACCAGGAAAGCAGATGGATTCTGAGATTTAGTGCTCACCACAGTTATAAAGAGTGCTCATGAATTATGATCTGGACTTTTTCAAGATTCAAATATCATTAGTCACATACACATATGCAGTGAAATGCTTCATATGACTGTCCAACATGTAAACATAAAAGAAAAGAAAAAAGAAATTGTGCACCATTTATGTAAATAAATGAAAAGAATATAGAACAAAATAAAATAAAAAGGAAAAGCAAAGGAGGAACGGCAGATGTTGTGCGGATAAGAGAAAGTTGAAAGTCCTGGTATTAGGTGCTGGTGTTTCCTGATTATTCCTGGTTTCAACATCCCTCTCATCATGATTGGTGTGTGTGTGTTTGTGTGTGTGCATGTGTTACATCACCTGTGCGGCATTCTGTGAAATAGTCATGATATTCGTTTGTGAACAGGACAGGTATTGTAACAATTAACTGAAAGCTTTTCGGTAAAGTCATAAATCTTGTGTATTAGTTGGCTGCAATGTGATTGGCTATCGGATAACTGCATTAATGAGCCTCACAACAGAGGCCATTCACTAGATTTTCAATGAGTTGCATTTCATACTGCACTCTCAGAAACACTATTTCCTCACTGCTGGAGGTGAAAACATCACAATATTTGTTTACTTGCAGTAACATATATATTAAGGTATATAGTTGGACGTTAAGGGACAAAAACGTCCTGCATATTCACAGTCAAAGGTACTCCACTTTCTCTGGTGCTTAATGCTACTGAGAGACAATGGGTGGAAGATATATTTTTAGATTGCATTTATCTGTAAAAGACCTATAATTCTGATAATGCTTTAAATGATTGTAAATATATATATATATATATATATATATATATATATATATATATATATATATATATATATATATATATATAAATATCCATTGTACAATATATTTCAATAGTTTCAATATTCTATTGCTGTTGAAAACCTCATAAACGACCCCAGTCACTCTGTGCATTTCGTATTCATTACTGTGATCACTCCTGATCTTTCTTTCGTCGTTGTCTCTGTGGTTCGGTCCTGGCTGAATGAGAGACGAGGACGCAGTGTACGAGCCTCCACTTTCACACTACACTGACTTGTCAGATGCAGCAGGTCAGGAAACTTCGAAGTGGAGGCTTTTTTTTTTTCTGGCTATGCACACATCCCCGAGTGGAGGAACGAGAGCAAATTGTATTTGACAGACAACATTCGAGATGTTACTGATTGTTGTGTGAAATGTCGAGAAATGTCCCTGCGTTCGTGAACAGTGAACATGTGTGCGTGTGTGTGTGCCTTTAGCCTACTTGTACTTGTTCTCTTTCTTATATGTATATATATTATATATATATATATATATATATATATATATATATATATATATATATAATATATATAATATATATATATATATATATATATTAGCCACACGGTGGCTTAGTGGTTAGCAAATTTGCCTCACACCCTCCAGGGTTGGGGTCGATTCCCACCACCAGCATGTGTGTGTGTGTGGTGCCATGTTCTCCCTGTGCCTCAGGGTTTTTTTTTCTCTGCAGGTTCATCCTGGTTTCCTCCCTGGTCCAAAAACATGCACGGTAGGTTGATTGGCACCTTGGAAAATTGTCCCTAGTGTATGAATGTGATTGTGAATGTGTGTGTGTGCTTGTGTGTGTGTGTGTGTGTGTGTGTGTGTGTGCCCTGCGATGGGTTGCTCATTCCATACCTGCCTTGATGCCCGAACACGCTTGAGATAGACACAGGTTCCCCGAGAGAGAAGTCGGATAAAGAGGTAGAAGATGATATAAATGAATGAATGATTTATTTGTTTATTGTTTATTTATTTATTTATTTATTTGTAGCACATTAAATTTAAATCATGATTTAGCATAACAATGTGGCCTCGGACATTTTAGACCAAATGAAATGCTTCTGTTATTAAAAATAGATGCTACTTTCAATGTAAAACGACTTTATGATGCACACTCAGTTTGGTATTTTATGCCACATACAGTGGCAAGAAAAAGTATGTGAACCTTTTGGAATTTCATGGTTTTCTGAATAAATTTGTCATAAAATGTTATATGATCTTCATCTAATTCATTGGTATTGACAAACACAATGTGTCTAAAAATAATAACACCAAAAAAAAATCCGATCTTTCTTGTCTTTATTGAACACAATCATTCAACATTCAAAATGGCAGTGGAAAAAGTAAGTGAAACCTTAGAATGAATAACTGGTTGACCCCCCCCCTGGCAGCAATAACCTCAACCAGGCGCTTCCTGTAGCTGTGGATCAGACCTGCACATCGCTGAGGAGGAATTTTAGCCCATTCTTCCTGGCAGAACTGCTTTAGCTCTGTCATATTCTTTGGACGTCTCATGTGTATGGCCCTCTTCAAGTCAATCCATAGCATCTCTATTGGGTTGAGGTCTGGGCTCTGACTTGGCCACTCCAAAAGGCGGATTTTGTTTTTCTGAAGCCATTCTGTTGTGGACTTGCTCCGGTGTTTTGGGTCGTTGTCCTGTTGCATCACCCACTTTCTACACAGTTTCAGCTGATGTACAGACATTCTCACATTATCCTGAAGAATTGTCTGATATATTTGGGAATTCATCTTCCCCTCAATGATTGCAAGCTGGCCAGGCCCTGATGCAGCAAAGCAGGCCCAAATCATGATGCTTCCTCCACCATACTTTACAGTTGGGATGATGTTTTCATGGCGATATGCCGTGCCCTTTCTACGCCAGATGTAGTGCTGTGTGTTTTTTCCAAATAGTTCAACCTTAGTTTCATCAGTCCACAAAACATTTTGCCAATACCGCTGTAGAGTGTCAATGTGCTCTTTTGCAAACTTAAGGCGTGCAGCAATGTTCTTTTTAGTAAGCAGCGGCTTCCTTCGCGGTGTCCTGCCGTGGATACCCTGCTTGTTCAGTGTTTTACGTATTGTAGACTCATGAACAGATATGTTAGCAAGTTCCAATGATGCCTTCAAATCTTTGGCTGTCATTCTGGGTTGTTTCTTTACCTCATTGATGAGTGTTCGTTGTGCTCTTGGTGTCATTTTGACGGGGCGCAGATCAGATAACATTTTATGACAAATTTATTCAGAAAATCATGAAATTCCAAAAGGTTTACATACTTTTTCTTGCCACTGTATGATCCTGAGCTCGTGGTTAAAAGGAAATTTTCCTCTGACCCACATTACTGATGGAAATAAATGATCAGCTGTACAGGTTTTACTGGTGGGTGATGAAATGGAGTGAAAAATAAACAAAAAGCCAGATGAATTCTCCTGTGCTATTAAATGCCATTGTGAGTATATTGAGTCGTTGCGCTGACACGGCCATCTGCTAGATATCCGTACGTATTCCATATGTGAGGAAAATAAAAGGGCAATGCGAGACCCCGCTCATAAGATTATTCCTTTTGCCTCCGGCCATGTTACACGGTGTCCATGGCAACTGACAAGCAGCGGATCTGCAGCTCTCACTCTCACATACCATAACACGAACATCTCCGGTAGCATCTATAGGCAGAAAAAAAAAAATGTTGTTCTCTTCTGACATCCCAATTCAGCGGATGGAGAACGTGTGGGCGGCAGAATTCTCTGCTCATTCCTTGGAAATCCTCATTATTTTTATTACATAGTCGTGATGTTTTGTCCACAGAGTCACTGTGGTGTTAGTGTAAAATTCTCCCATCTTCATCAAAATTGGGCTGAAGCCTGGTGTTTGTTTTTGTTCCCTCATCTGTGTGTATTTTATCTCCATATCGTTGTTGTATAAATAGAATAAAATGATAAATGATTTCCAGAGTATATTAACTAACGACAACCCCCACACACACACACACACACAAACTCACCACACGTGCACACACTGGATGGCTTGGTGGTTTGAATAAAAAACCTACCCGACTAAACCCCCAGGGGCATCGGAATGACACCAGTGTGATGTGAAGGAGGAACATGCAGCGACTGTGTGTGTGTGTGTGTGTGTGTGTGTGTGTGAGTGTGCGTCTGAGGTGAAGGAACTAAAGTGTGAGGTCCAGTTTCAGATTAAACAGAGTAGAACACTGAGATTTTCCAAACTTGATCCAGGTCCAAAAGTATTGTGGTCCAAAAGACTTTTCCAGGCTTCTTTTTTTCCCCCAGACTTTTTAAGCCAAAGATCAGGCTTCAATCAGCCATTTGTGGTCCTTCTCCAAACTCTTAGAACAAAGGAATAAATAGAATAGAATAGAGTTGCCTTTATTTGTCACATATACATTACAGCACAGTGAAATTCTTTCTGCACATACCCCAAGTTGTTTTTGGATGCTGGGGTCAGAGCGCTGGGTCAGCCATGATACACCTGGAGCACAGGGGGTTAAGGGCCTTGCTCAAGGACCTAAGGGCGGCAGCTTGGCAATACCAGGGCTTGGAACAAACCCAGCTCCATAACGTTCTGCTTAAGATTGTTTGGATTGGAAGATCTCTTGCAACCTTTGGGATGAATGTAAATGCTGACCTCACCTACATTAACACCTGACATTATAATTAATTTCCTTGTGGATGAATGAATCAAATGAATGCCTACAAAATTATAGAACATCTTCTCCACGTTGGGCCTAAGTGTACATTACAGTGCTGTAATAAAATATATAATAGTAAGTATCAGTTATGAATGGGAATGATGTGATGATCTATCCATGCAGTCCTTCTTTCCTTTAATGTATATGTAGCACTGTCTGTAATGTACAGTGGTGTGAAAAACTATTTGCCCCCTTCCTGACTTTTTATTCTTTTGCATGTTTGTCACACAAAATGTTTCTGATCATCGAACACATTTTAATATTAGTCAAAGATAACTCAAGTAAACACAAAATGCAGTTTTTAAATGAATGTTTTTATTATTTAGTGAGAAAAAAATCCAAACCCACATAGCCCTGTGTGAAAAAGTGATTGCCCCCTTGTTAAAAAATAACTTAACTGTGGTTTATCACACCTGAGTTTTTCTGTAGCCACCCCCAGGCCTGATTACTGCCACACCTGTTTCAATCAAGAAATCACTTAAACAGAAGCTACCTGACACAGAGAAGTAGACCAAAAGCACCTCAAAAGCTAGACATCATGCCAAGATCCAAAGAAATTCAGGAAGAAATGAGAACAAAAGTAATTGAGATCAATCAGTCTGGTAAAGGTTATAAAGCCATTTCTAAAGCTTTGGGACTCCAGTGAACCACAGTGAGAGCCATTATCCACAAATGGCAAAAACATGGAACAGTGGTGAACCTTCCCAGGAGTGGCCGGCCGCCCAAAATTACCCCAAGAGCGCAGAGACAACTCATCCGAGAGGTCACAAAAGATCCCAGGGCAACATCCAAAGAACTGCAGGCCTCACTTACCTCAATTAAGGTCAGTGTTCACGACTCCACCATAAGAAAGAGACTGGGCAAAAACGGCCTGCATGGCAGAGTTCCAAGACACAAACCAGTATTAAGCAAAAAGAACATTAAGGCTCGTCTTAATTTTGCTAAAAAACATCTCAATGACTGCCAAGACTTTTGGGAAAATATCTTGTGGACTGACGAGACAAAAGTTGAACTTTTTGGAAGGTGCGTGTCCCGTTACATCTGGCGTAAAAGTAACACAGCATTTCATAAAAAGAACATCATACCAACAGTAAAATATGGTGGTGGTAGTGTGATGGTCTGGGGTTGTTTTGCTGCTTCAGGACCTGGAAGGCTTGCTGTGATAGATGGAAGCATGAATTCTAATGTCTACCAAAAAATCCTGAAGGAGAATGTCCGGCCATCTGTTCGTCAACTCAAGCTAAAGCGATCTTGGGTGCTGCAGCAGGACAATGACCCAAAACACACCAGCAAATCCACCTCTGAATGGCTGAAAAAAAACAAAATGAAGACTTTGGAGTGGCCTAGTCAAAGTCCTGACCTGAATCCCATTGAGATGCTGTGGCATGACCTTAAGAAGGCGGTTCATGCTAGAAAACCCTCAAATAAAGCTGAATTACAACAATTCTGCAAAGATGAGTGGGCCAAAATTCCTCCAGAGCAAGGAAGTTATCACAAATGTTTGATTGCAGTTATTGCTGCTAAGGGTGGCCCAACCAGTTATTAGGTGCAGGAACAATTACTTTTTCACACAGGGCTATGTGGGTTTGGATTTTTTTTTTCTCACTAAATAATAAAAACATTCATTTAAAAACTGCATTTTGTGTTTACTTGAGTTATCTTTGACTAATATTAAAATGTGTTCGATGATCAGAAACATTTTGTGTGACAAACATGCAAAAGAATAAAAAGTCAGGAAGGGGGCAAATAGTTTTTCACACCACTGTATATGTAGCACTGTCTGTAAATCGGACCTGATTTGTCTTTCAAGATATCCTAACCAGGTAACAGAGAGATGATCGGATTTCTTTCCACAGACGCAACACTGGATAGGAGTCCATGGAATGCCAACCCATCGCAGGGCGCACACACACACACAACATTCACAAACTAAGGGCAATTTTTCCAAGGTGCCAATCAACCTACCGTGCATGTTTTTGGACTGGACTGAGGAAAGGAGAACCCGGAGAAAAAAACCCCCTGAGGCACAGGGAGAATATGCAGACTCCACAAACACGGCAGAGGCTTGAGGCAAACGTGCTAGCCACTAAGCTAACCATGCTAACCACTTGCTAACTACTAAGCCACCGTGCCTCTCTCTCTCTCTCTCTCTCTCTCTCTCTCTCTCTCTACCTCTATATATATATATATATATATATATATATATATATATATATATATATATTTCTAACACTCTATTGTCACATTGCAGCAGAACAGAAGAGTAATCCATGCTGAATAAAAACGTAGATAATGTTTCTCTCCCACTTCATCGTGTAATTGCTGTGAATCATGCTGAAGTTGATTCACGTTGCACAAGAAATTGTTTGGTGATATTTAAATGTGAGAAGGACAATAAAAGGAGGAAAATCGTCATGAGAATTAACCGCATTGATTTTACATTAAGATACGTCTTTTTTTCCGGACCTAGACCATTCCTAAGATCTATTGATGAAAATTTCAAATACTTTTGAAATGGTTTGCAAGATTTAAAAGGAAAAAAAAATTCAATTCATGTCACGCGCTGGAGGAAAGCCGGCATGTCCTGTTCTAAATCTCTGTTCTCTGAGTGGGAACCTGCTGTGAAGAACTTGCCTGAGGCGAGCAGTCCGGCTCCGGAGAGGTTTAAATGTGTTTGCTCCATCTCTTGACCAAGCTCTAAAGGTGCACGTGGGGGAAAAAAAAGAGGATTAATGGGTTTCATGTATCGCCTTAGTTGTGAGATGTTGTTGAAACACCTCCAGGCTGTGAGTATTGACATTTGGAGAAGCAGCAGCAGCTGCAGGATGTGGAATCTATATAGTGTTAGAGAGAAAGAGAACATCAAATATGAGAAAGGGACGATCAAGTGAAATCAAACTGAGCTTAAAAACCTGGATCAAAACCAAGCTCACTGTTTAAAGGCTCCAAGGATATCTAATGTAGATTAGAAGTGTCTAATGGTGAAGCTCAAAGGATGAACAAACACCTTGTGAAATGAATATTCATTCATTCATGCATGCATTCATTCATTCATTCATCTTCTACCGCTATATCCGATCTTCCCTCTGGGAGCCTGTGCCTATCTCAGGCGTCTATGGGCATTAAGGCAGGATACACCCTGGATGGAATGCCAACCCATCGCAGGGCACACACACACATTCATACAACTAGGGACAATTTTCCAAGCTGCCAATCAACCTACCGTGCATGTTTTTGGACCGGGGGGAAACCCCTGAGGCACGGGGAGAACATGCAAACTCCACACACACATGGCCGAGCCGGAAATCGAACCCGGATCCTGGCGGTGTGAGGCGAATGTGCTAACCACTAAGCCACCGTGCCCCAATATTCATTCATTCATCCTTAATATCTGTATGATCAGGGTCAAGGATATACAGGAAACGTGATATTGCGATCCCATTGCAAACACATCGCCATTCCATTAGTTCTATACATGATAACGATGTGCTAACTGGTTATGATGATGAAATTCCATTTGTGCAGCACACGCGCAACTAACACTATTCTTTTAAATTGTTTTACCATAAAAGCGCTTGAAGAATTCTCCATTATAACTAACAGAAAGAGGTTTTAGAAACGAGCTCGCATTGGTTCTAAACAATCGCTGACGTCCCAGGGTCGCAAAACTATCAGTGCTAAAATTCGCTTGCTCTTCATGGAATAAATGTTTTTCTGAGTAATTTCGGAAAAAAACAATACCATTCCAAAATATCTCATTATTCATTCATTCATTCATTCATTCATCTTCTACCGCTTTTATCCTATCTTCCCTCGGGTCACGGGGAGCCTGTGCCTGTCTCAGGCGTCAATGGGCATTAAGGCAGGATACACCCTGGATGAAATGCCAACCCATCGCAGGGCACACACACTCACACATTCATACACTAGGGACAATATTCCAAGGTGCCAATCAAGCTACCGTGCATGTTTTTAGACTGGGGGGGTCTAAAACCTTTTGAGGCAAAAGGAGAACATGCACATTCCACACACACATAGCAGAGACGGGAATCGAACCCGGACCCTGGCGGTGTGAGGCGCTAACCACTAAGCCAACGTGCCCCCTAATCTCTCATTATATATAGTATACAAGTAACACAGAGTATATGCATTTATTTTCTTCATAACAATCAACATATGTTCAAATTGATCACGCTGATCATACAATATATGAGGAGTAAAATTGCCAAAAGTATTGGAATTTTTTTCCCAGCAGTATTTTGTTGTTTTTTTTTTTTTCCGCCAGACTGTTGGAAGCACAGGAGACCCAACCTGTTCCGGCATGACCTTCTCCCAAGGTTTTTTTCTCCCTTTATATAACTGATGGAGTTTTGGTTCCTTGCCGCTGTCACCTATGGCTTTCTCACTTTGGGACACTTAATTCCAAGCAAAATTGTATACAAAGTCTTTCTTAACATTTACAGAATTCGACACACACCCTTATCCAGAGAGACTTACACCTGAGCAGTTGGGGGTTAAGGGCCCACTAGCAGCAGCTTTTTGGTGCTGGATTTGAACCTAAGATTTTCTGGTCTAAAGCCCAATGCCTTAACCACCGATCTGCCACCTCCCCTCTGTGTGTCTTATTTATTAGTGCTGCTTTGACACAATCTTTATTGTTATAAGCGCTATATAAATAAAGGTGACTTGACTTGACCTAACACAAAACCACTACCATGAAGATGCGTTCTTCTGATGGTTTGAAGTGTAATTTCTCCTGCTATAAGATTAGCATCTTTAGGATGACCTGACATTATTAACATAATGTATCCTAAAAATAGTATTAAATTACATGAATGAGATGTTCAAAAAGGTCATGACAATCATATGGTTAGGTGTCCACAAACGTTTGGTATATATATATATATATATATATATATATATATATATATATATATATATATATATTCACATTCTTCTTATAGTGACACAGCAACCCTAGGTTTTCTGCTTTATTTCAGAATTCTGTCTGGACACACACACACACACACACACACAGACACACACACACACACACCTGATGCTATTAATATCTCCCACGAAGACAACCACTGACACTTCCTCTATACGCTCTATATCTCCATTCCTCCTGAACCATTTCCACAGGGAGTAGCGCTAGCACTGCAGAGAAGCTCAACAGCACTTCCTGTCAGGAAAACCGCACGACTCGGACGTCCTGCTATCTCACGACACCGTCTGTAGGTGCCAAAAAAAAAAAACCCTGCATAATGATATAATTCCTGTTAAAACGGCTGATGTTAAGAAAATCTGCAACATCCAGGGGGAACCTGGACCTTTCTCTGCAGTACGGAGACCGACGTATTGCTTTGTGTAGAGCAGTATGTGGACACCTGACTGCCCTGTGAACATCCTATTTCACAATTAATTCTCATTTGCTGTTATAAGAACCGCCAATCTTTTGGGAAAGTGTTGAGTTTATTTGAATAAAATATGTATCTTATCCTAACTCAATGTTAAACGGGCCTTCATTGAGCTGGCTTCGAGTCAATGCAATGCTGAGTGAAGTATCCTATACACAGTTTAGGAAGAATCATGTGACAGGAATTGTCCAGTGTCCCAATACTTGTGGTCCTGCAGTAAGTTATATAATCTTCATTCAATAGAAAAATAAATAAATAAATACAAAAGGGTTGAGTTTAAGGCAGCTAAAGCGCTGGGCTACTGATCACAAGGTCGGGGGTTCGAGTCCCGGTATCACCATGCTGCAGCCCTTGGGTCCTTGAAACAAGGTCCTTTAATCTCTGTGCCCCAGGGGGCGCCGTATCATGGCTGCTCCTGTGCACTGACCCCGGCTGTATATGTGACAAATAAAAGGCTCTTCTATTCTATTCTGTTAAAACCCAAATAAGTGGTAAATCTGCCGTATCTTTCTTTACCAAAGTGAAATTCACATTTAGGTTCTTGATCACGTTCACAGTTGTGATTATGCTAATGGTTCTGTTCCGTCCCAAGTAAATTAGCGAAACGTTTTTAATCAACTCTGATTAACTAGAGCTACTCGTGAAGGATTTTCTGAGCGTGTGGATCGCGATAAAGACATCTGTATGCTCTTGGACGGTCATAAAAAAAATCACATTAATATAAGGTATACTGATAATTATTCATGAAAAATTAACAAAAATGTATTTAAAAAACATACAATACATGATAAATTTCATGTACATAAGATATTCATCTTTTTTTTAAATATAGATATTATACATGTATTTGCACTCGTGTTATTCTTAATATAATGGCAAAAATAAAATAATTTTTCCACCACTGGTTTCACTGCTTGGGTGTGTTCTCAGTCCTCTGGAGAAGTTACCCATGATGCATGGAACCAGTAAGTGATGTTTCCCAGCAGGGTGCTATCAGTGGTACAGCAGTAAAAATGAAAAAAAGATCATTTTAATGTGAAAAATAAAAAATATATAAAAAGAATAATGCTAATAATAATAATAATATAGTAATAATAATATGTGTAAATAAAATCCATGTATATTGCATTCAAACTTTAAATAAAAAATTCAATAACACATTTGTTAATTTAAAAAAATATACAATAAAAAATACATATACATACATATATTAAAATAAATAAATTAATTGTTTTAATTAATTAACTTACTTCGTCCGTATAAAATGGCACACTTTCTAGAGTTTTTTTGCATGAGTATGGCGTATTAAAATGAATGCAGTCAAAGGTCAAAAACATGCAACATTTTCTTTCTTTCTTTTGTTTTTTTAAATCTCTGCATATAAGACAACGTTTCTCTGTGTTCACGGCTAGTAAAACACTGTCGCTCCCGGCAGTCATTTTGCTGCTGATCAGATGGTTTTGCTTGTCGCTGTTGGCTCTCCTCTCTCACGCTCGCAGCAGGAGATTGACAGGATAGAAAGTATCCAAGCCTCCAGGTGTTTCCTCTGGAGATCGGTCGGGTAGAATAAACGCTCGTGCCTTGTCAGCGTGATTTCTGCCTCGTTTGTGATTTTTTTCTTCGAGATCAGCAGATATGTTTATCTCTATTCTATAAGTCTCTTTTGGTCAGGGTGATTCCTGGATCATGAAGTTCAGGTGTGAGTTCAGAGAAGGTAGTTTGCGCTTGTCAGCTGAATCAGCATTTCTAAATAATTTTGAAAGCACCAGTGTAACACCAGTTAAAATTATGAATCGCTCTATTTCTCTGTATCTGTCTGTATCATTTATAGGATAAAATGTGTAAACATATCCTGACACTATTTTTCATAGGATATGTGTTTGTGGTAGGTGGAGGGAGTTCTCAAGGCCCACAACACCTATATAAGCTGTGGATGATCCCCTGGTGTAACCAATGTGTGAATAACATCTTCTCCCGCTATATCCGATCTTCCCGCGGGTCATGGGGAGCCTGTGCCTTTCTCAGGAATTTATGGGCATTAAGGCAGGATACACCCTAAAGCCTCAGGGGGTTTTTCTCCGGGTTCTCCGGTTTCCTCCCAGTCCAAAAACATGCACTGTAGGTTGATTGGCACCTTGGAAAATTGTCCCTAATGTATGAATGTGTGTGTGTGCCCTGCGATGGGTTGGCATTCCATCCAGGGTGTATCCTGTCAATGTGAAATTAAAAACTCCAAATGTGAAATCGATGCTGTTCCCTAACAAAATAGTAGCACCCGTACCTTACTGGTACCTTACCCAGTTCAGCCCACAGTGAGGCAGAGATTGTAGACATTTCCTGATGACCTTACTGAGCTCAACAGGCATTTGAACAAACGGATCAAGATGAATTTGAGGAGCAAAAAATAAACAGCAGCAGGAGTTAAGTCCAGCAGCTTCAGTGTTAGTAGAAACACAGCACAGATGCACAGAAGCGTACACACTTGATATTTCTTCCTCAATTCCCTGCAAATCTTGCTATGTGGTTAGGGCCTTGCTCAGGGGCCCATGAATGGAAGATGGTTGTGGCTGGGATTTGAACTCATAAAATTAGTCTTGAACAACACATCTGTTCCTAATGACATATTCTGGAAGTCAGGTCTCCTCAACATTTTTAGTTTTTTTAGTTCAGCCTTGGCACAGAGCCCCTGGAGACACAGAGGGTTCAAGGACCCAAGAGTGGTAGCTTGGTGATAGGGGGGCTCGAACTCCCTGACCTTCCGATCAGCAGCCCTGTGCAATAAAACAACTGATCTACACCCTCTCCCTAAAGAGAGGGTTTTTAGTAAAGGACATCAAACCAACATGGCCGACTCACATGAACAAGTTATGTTCTTGAGGGAGGGGTGTAGCTCAGTGGTTTAAGGCTCTGGGCTACTGATTGGAAGGGCAGAGGTTCGAGCCCTGGTATCGCCTTGGGTCCTTGAGCAAGACGCTTAACCCCCTGTGCTCCTGGGGGAACCGTATCATGGCTGACCCTGCACTCTGAACCCAGCTTGGGATATGGGAGAATTAGAATTTCACTGTGTCTATATGACTAATAACGGCTCTTCTATTCCCCTAATACATTTTGCATACTGATGGTGGAGATTAGTATCTCTACAGTTTTTAAACACCTTGCTTTGGTCACCATTTATTGTTCCTCCAGTCTTCTGAGAAGATGCTCCAATAGATTTTGTGGAGATTCCTTCAGCTACAAGGGTGTTAGTAAAGTCTGGTACTGATGTAGTAGATGTAGTACTGAGGGAGGCGGTCGCCCAGTGGTTAAGGTGTTGGCCTCTGGACCGGAAGATCACGGGTTAGAACCCCACTACCACCAAGCTGCCACTAGTGGGCCCCTGAGCAAAGCCCTTAGCCCTCAATTGCTCTGGATAAGGGCGTCTGCCAAATGCTGTATGTAAATGTAGGAAAAGGTGGAGAAGTTCCTGTGGTGCCTGCACCTTCATCCTAAAGATTTTCAATAGGGTTAGCGCTCTATAGCAGGAGATGTGCCACATCATCCAACCCATGGAAAGCAGTTCTCTCTTTTTTTATATATCTAAATGTGAAAAATGGAAAACACCATATGCATTTTAATAGACTGAAGAGTTTTCACATTTACATAAAATACCATTCGGATTTCATTATTAACTCTCTGCCCTTGATAGATCCACTTCTTCTCTCTTGTTTTCTACCTGTTGGAGTAATTGAACAATCTGCGTGCTAATCTTTAACCCTGGGCTCCAGATCAGCATCATTATACACCGACTTCCAGCTCAACTCAGTAATAACACTGAAGCGATTTCTCTGTGCAAAAAGAACTGCTGTTTTATTTGATAATCTGCAACAACATCTCTCAACTCGGCTATTAAAATGAACCTGTGTGTGTGTGTGTGTGTGTGTGTGTGTGTGTGTGTGTCTCGCTCTCTTTCCACCTGTTTGGTTCCGCATTTGCAAATTTATTCCAATTTGCACGACCCCATTCACACAAACAGTACCAGAGAATGAAGGTTCAGGGAGAAATCTGTACTAAAAATGGATAAACATTTGCATGAGCATGCTCCTGCAAAAATTATGAATCGCTCTATTTCTCTGTATCTGTCTGTATCATTTATAGGATAAAATGTGTAAACATATCCTGACACTATTTTTCATAGGATATGTGTTTGTGGTAGGTGTAGGGAGTTTTCAAGGCCCACAACACCTATATAAGCTGTGGATGATCCCCTGGTGTAACCAATGTGTGAATAACATCTTCTCCCGCTATATCCGATCTTCCCTCGGGTCATGGGGAGCCTGTGCCTTTCTCAGGCATTTATGGGCATTAAGGCAGGATACACCCTAAAGCCTCAGGGGGGTTTTCTCCGGGTTTTCCGGTTTCCTCCCAGTCCAAAAACATGCACTGTAGGTTGATTGGCACCTTGGAAAATTGTCCCTAATGTATGAATGTGTGTGTGTGCCCTGCGATGGGTTGGCATTCCATCCAGGGTGTATCCTGTCAATGTGAAATCAAAAACTCCAAATGTGAAATCGATGCTGTTCCCTAACAAAATAGTAGCACCCGTACCTTACATAGGGGTGTCTATACAAAACGGACATGTCTCAATAACGAGACACAACCATTACAAAGAGTCAACATAAGAAAACAAACACTCGGTCAGCACCAAAAACCATCTGATTCTCCTGGGCGGCACCTGCGTGACTTCGCTCATCCCTTCGCTCTTGTAATTGTTTGTATTATCTCACTTCACTAAACACTTCACAATAGAGAGACAGGCAGTCTCTGCGATTGGCTCAGTAGACTGCCTGAAGCGCGACGTGTTGGTGAAGGAGTAAACACGAGGTGTTTAGGACTCATTTGTCTCGAGGTCGGGAGATGAAAATGATGAATTGTGTGCGTCGTTACTTTTAAGGTCTCTGAGCTTTGATTCCATTTCCAATCGAGCAACAGCGCGTTTCTGTCCTAATTAGCCGCCTCTCGGAAAAACTTCTCAGCGGGAGATGAATTGGTTCTCAAAGGAAGACAGGAGAGAATTTTCAGCTGGTTGTGTTCTCAAAGAGTTATTCCATTCGAAATCACTCCTGACTACTCAATATGAATACAGCTTTTTCTGTTGCCTACATTACGGAGTGATGTTGTACAGTTTATCACCAGCTTCAGCGTCCTCTGAGAATCCATCCTGGACCACTAGAATTCTTATTAAACCATAAACCACCCCCTTTTCTTCCTTAGGAGAACCATCACTACAACATTATTAACATGCAGACTTCACATAGTCGTATAGTAGTTTAATAATGTTTGAAGGATCCACTCAGCAGATCTTTTCTTCCCGACCACCACTCCTTGAACATCTTCAGGAGGTCTCCTCCTTCTATGCTCTCTCTTACTGGTTTGGAAGCATGCCTTCAGCTTCCCACATGAAGAGCTGGCGAGCTCCGCCTTTCTTCCTCCTAGGAGGCGGAGGTGGAGCTCGCTTATGCTAATGCATCCAATCTAAAACCACACGAGATCATCAGGAACTTCTCCCAGTCCAGATATAAACTCTTCAACCTTGTTCTAGGAGGAGATAACAGTGATATTTATTCAAGTAGTAACAGGTTCTCAGGTTGTTCACCACATTGAGCACCAAAAATCTGTGTATACACTAATCAGGGAAAAGTGATATTTCCACTCATATGCGGTTCTTCATCATAGTATTACCACAAAAGTTGAAGGCACACAAACTTCCAAACGTTCTCATCACAAGAACTTCCGCCTCCGCAGCATCTGATCCCACACAAGCTGACTGAAAGATAGCTTTTCTCTACGGCTATCAGGTAAATAAACAATCAGAACTAATACATTGCATTGCACAATCTCACTTAGCTTATGTTGCACCTATATTATACCGTATGTTTCACACTGCACTTTAACACTGGACTCTATACACACATTTTGCATTAATATAATAATATATCTGTTACACTGAATACATCCAATCCACATCCATGTCTCTGCATATATCACATCCATACCATCACTGAGCACAGCATGTTCACATGACACAAATGATACAAATAATACATTTTTAATGTTTACCATTGCACTCCAATCTCATGCACTATGTACTGACATCACCCTGCACAATATCTCTTTGCACATCTCTTGTGGTTCTGAGTATGTGAATATGTATATATATATATATAGCTATATTATATATATATATATATATATATATATATATATATATATATATATATATATATATATATATATATATATATATATATATATATATATATATATATATATATATATATATATATATATATATATATATATAGGGGGCTGGGGGCACGGTGGCTTAGTGGTTAGCACGTTCGCCTCACACCGCCAGGATCCGGGTTCGATTCCCGTCTCAGCCATGTGTGTGTGGAGTTGGCATGTTCTCCCCGTGCCTCAGGGGGTTTTTTCTCCGTGTTCTCCGGTTTCCTCCCGGTCCAAAAAATGCACATGGTAGGATTGATTGGCACCTTGGAAAATTGTCCCTAGCGTATGAATGTGTGTGTGTGAATGTGAGTGTGTGTGCCCTGCGATGGGTTGGCATTCCGTCCAGGGTGTATCCTGCCTTAATGCCCATAGACACCTGAGATAGGCACAGGCTCCCCGTGACCCGAGAAGATCGGATATAGCGCTAGAAGATGAATGAATGAATGAATGAATTAATATAGGGGGCTGTCACAACAATGCCTCCTCCCAGTTCGGAGCTTCCACGCTCTCAATCGCCAAGCTACTGATGAGCGTCAGCTGGGACTAATTACGGCCATCAGTAGCTTGGCCATTTAAACCAGCTTTCCCTTCATTCCTAGCGTCCGGGCTCGTGAATGCTGGGCTAGACACGGACTCGTATCCTTTCAAGGGTAACGCCGCTAACCTGTTTTCTCTATTCTGATTTCCTAATCAGGTTCGATTCCCGCAGGCTCCAGCTTCTCCAGACTTCCAAGTCCCGTGGGCGCGACCTCGCCCGCCGCTGATCCTACGCGCTCCGTCTCTACGGAAGCTATCCAGTTCCGCGCTCTCGACACGGCCCGTACAGGGACGTACGCCCGCATTATCCACTCCTCGGAGTTTTCTGCTTTTGTTTTCCTTACTTTCTGTAAATAAAACACCTTTGTTTGATCCCGGTGCCTGTGGTGTGTCTGTCCGTTACAGGGGCACAGTGGCTTAGTGGTTAGCACGTTCGCCTCACACAGCCAGGGTCCGGGTTCGATTCCCGTCTTGGCCATGTGTGTGTGGAGTTTGGATGTTCTCCCCGTGCCTCAGGGTTTTTTTTCTCCGGGTTTCCTCCCGGTTCAAAAATGTGCACGGTAGGTTGATTGGCACCTTGTAAAATTGTCCCTAGTGTATGAATGTGTGTGTGAGATTGTGAGATTGAGTGTGTGTGTGTGGGTCCTGCCTTAATGCCCATAGACGCCTGAGATAGGCACAGGCTCCCAGTGACCCGAGGGAAAATCGGATATAGCGGTAGAAGATGAAGGAATGAATACACACACACATATATATATATATATATATATATATATATATATATATATATATATATATATATATAATATATATATATATATATATATATATATATATATATATATATAGCATATAGCATATAGTCACCCTGTATATAATATTTCCGTAGATAACTGCCTATGTAAATTGCCCCTGCATAGTTTGGAGCAAGCTCACAAGAATTTCACTCATCCTTGTGGTGATGTGACAATAAAAGTGATTTGACTTGAAGATCCAAACTCCAAAAGATATTTTTTTATACATAATTCAGAGTGGAATATTTCCTGCTTGAAAGTGATAAACCCTATTGCATTTTTGATGAATGTCAACCTTCTGTATTTGAACTTGACTTGTAACATCCTTGTAGCTAAAATCTAGTGAATAAAAATCATATATGTCTTGTATTAAGAATGGAAATACTATGCAAGAGCAGTTTGGATAACATTATTGTAATTGAATTAAGATTTTTTCTTTTTTTGAGCAATTGAGCATATACTGCAAAAACCTAAGAAAGAAAATAAAAGCTTATTTCTAGAAAATATGTACCATGAAAGATAATAAAAAGTCTTAAAAAGTCACCTGGCACATACGACTATAAATCTCAAAGTAAGAAAATTGTAAGAGCAATTTTTTTCCTAAAAAAATAGGAGCGTAAAAGTTATCTCCTAGAGACAAGTGACAGGTATAAAGCGCATATTCAAATAGAATGTTGTGCTAATTTGAATACTTATGTCACTTATGTCAAGAATCTTAAGAAATTTTTACATGAATACGAACTTGTGTCGGTCTGGGGGAAATGGTAGGGCTCTGGACCAAAAGGTCACAGAATCTGATACCAGCCTAGCTGGCATTAGTTGGCCCTTGAGCAAGGTCCTTATAACCCAATTACTCAGTCTGCCCAAGCTGTAAGTGCTGGATAAGGTTGTTAAGCCTGGATATATGGGGAGGATTGCGTTAATATCCAGTTTAAAACATGCACCAAATTTAATATGTGAACCATCCATTGTGGTGACCCCGGGACCTATATATATGGTATATATATATATATATATATATATATATATATATATATATATATATATATATATATATATATATATATATTTTTTTTTTTTTTTTTTTTTTTTTTTTTTTTTGTGTCTGTCAGGGAGTCGGTGGTAGTTCAGTGGTTAAAGCATTGGACTCTGGTCACAGTTTTCACAGGTCACAGGTTATGGTCAAATTCCAGAACCACCAAAATGCTACAAGTAGCTCCCGGTCCAAGGTTCTTAAGTGCCCAATTGTAAGTCATTCTGATAACAGCATCTTCCAAATGTCAGGACATAAACATGTGTTTACAGTGTAAAATTTTTTTTTTTTTTTTTTAAAGCATGAAACTGCACATTTTGCCTAGATAAAGGATCTAGCAGAAAATATTATCGACTAGATGCTAATGCTAGTTACAAGAATTCTTACCAAGTCCATTGGCAGATTTTTTTTGCTTGATTTTACACTATAACAAGATTTAAGTGAATTTTGTTTGTTTCAAGAAGGGCATTTTTATTTTGCAGAAGAGTGGAGTTCATTTTGACAGCAAATGCGGAATGCACATCTTGCTGTTAATACTATATTACTTTATTCTTCCCAGATCTTCATCAGACTATCAGTTTGGTTTATGTGTCGAGTTTCTCGTATGAGCTCTTGTGCATCACTAGAATGTCAGTGTGAACTCACAAGCAAAGAGAGTGGAAGCCAGACGTCAGTGAATGTCTGGTCATTTAGCAGCATGTAAAAGTGTGAGAAATGGCCACATGGCTTAGGACAGACCGACCAGAACATCTCGACTGGTCAGCAACAGGACCAACATGGAGCTTTTTAAGAGCTCTGTGGAGGAGAGTGATGGTGTGGATATTTCATAGACACAAATATGCATTTGTTTTAAGTAGTGCATTTTGTTCTAATAGCATTCAGACACACATGTACACACACACACAAGACACACTAAGGCATAGGCAAACAAATAAAAGTACTATGCAATATTTTGTTCCTTTTCGGTGCATGTGTTGGGAATGCTTGGGAATGCTGTAGCATGTTGTGATATGAACATGTGTTAAGTCTCTGGTGGGTGATGTCACAACCATGAAGTATAGAATCACGTATGATGGACACGATGATTCTGTGTGTTCAGCACTCTATGTGTGTGAATTGTTTATAAGCTATGGTTTGTTGAAGAAATTAGGAAAGCATGCTTCCAGGCCATTTGTTCCTCCTTGCCCCAGCTAGGATACACATGTGCTCTGTAAGTTTACTTGGGTAGCCAGCTCTCGAGGGAGCAGGCAGCCGGTAAGAAAGTAAAAGAAAAATCACTCCCACTTTCAACGCAGCTGCGGCTGATGTCGTGGGGTTTGTAAATAGATCTGGCAGAGGGAATGGGCACAGGCATCTCCCATTCTCCTGCTTTACCTGCCAGATCCTGTGCTCTCTCGCTGGTTTGGAAAAATGCCTTCAGTGGAAGCATGGCTTCAGCTGGCGAGCTCCACCTTTCTCGCTGAGCTCGCTTGTGCTAATGCATTTCAAACTAAAAGTAGACAAATAAAAACAAAAAAGAAAAAGCAGAAGCAAAAATTAATAAAGATAAAATTATTATATATATATATATATATATATATATATATATATATATATATATATATATATATATATATATATATATATATATATAGCTGTAAACAGAGAATGCTTTGATAAATAAACAATAATAATCAATTTACAAAATGCGAAGTGAGAGGAGAGAACGAGAACAAAAAGAAAATCGAAAAATCGAAATCAAATCAATATTTGGTGTTAGTAACCTTTTGAAGAACTAGAAGTAGTGGAAGTGATGGTCACGACCCCCACAGAACCCTGATCTCAACATCACGGACTGTGTGTGACTGAAGAGACAGAAGGATGTGAGAACGTCTACATCCACAGAAGATCTGTGTTTACTTCTCCAAGATGGAACAACCTACCAGCCGAGTTCCTTCATAAACACTGTGTGTAAGTGTACTCTAGAAGAATTGCTTGCTGTTTTGAAGGTAAAGTGTGTTCACAACAAATATAGATTTCATTTCCATTTCTCTTTTCTTCATTCACTGCATTTCGTTCACTGATGAAAGTAAATTCAGCACTTTTGCACAGTACTGTATATACACATCAGAAGTGCATTGCCTTCACAAATCTGTATTACGGAAGTTATCTTTTGTGAATGCAACACGCTTCTGTATCACCAGTATCACCAGTTCTGTAAACGTATCACCAGTTTATATTGAAAGCAACCAGAACAGATTTCTTAAAGGAGCCACCTCCCATATTTTACAATTACGACAAATCACTAAAAAGTAAGCATTGAAATTAACAAATAATGAATTCATTAACAAGAAATTAATATTAAAATAATAATTTCCTGAGTAAAATAAATATTCATTCATTCATCTTCTACCGCTTTATCCGATCTTCACTCGGGTCACGGGGGAGCCTGTGCCTATCTCAGGCGTCTATGGGCATTAAGGCAGGATACACCCTGGATGGAATGCCAGCCCATCGCAGGACACACACACACACTCACACACACATTCATACACTAGGGACAATTTTCCAAGGTGCCAATCAACCTACCGTGCATGTTTTTGGACCGTGGGAAGGAGGACCGGGAGGAAACCGGAGAACCCGGAGAAAAAAAAAACCTCCTTGAGGCACGGGGAGGGGGGAGAACATGCAAACTCCACACACACATGACCGAGCCGGGAATCGAACCCGGATCCTGGCGGTGTGAGGCGAATGTGCTAACCACTACGCCACCGTGCCTCACTAAAATAAATATTAAATAATCATTTTATTAAGGGAAGATATTTGGAGTGAAATGTATATAATTATAGCTGACTTATGAGCATGCAGCGCTATGGCAATGAGAGCATTTTTATGTGCATGATACAAGGAGGTAGATTAGCAGCTTCCCTCACAAAAGAACACTTTCTGAGAAAATCGATCTCTCTAAGGTCCTGCTTGATCCGGCTTAGTCCTTAGCGAGAGTGAATTTGTATTTAACTACAGTCTTTTTGCATTTACCTGCCACCCATGGTGCTTCAAGGCATGCGGTTTTCCTCATCCCTCCGGATCCCTGTCCACGCAGGTCTCAGCCAAAGGTGTCATGCAGCCTCCTTGTAGGCCAATGGAAATCTCAAGCTATAGATCAGCCTTGAGAGATTGATTCCCTTAAAACACTTCCTGGGAACATGGAGAACCCTACCAGGAGTGTTGGATTGGGTCCTGCATACTTTAGAACAAGGTTACACCTTACAGTTCCTATCTTGTGCACTTTGATTCAATGGGGTGTGCCCAATCCTGGTGAGGCCACAGCAGGCTCTGGTTATGGATCAAGACAAGTGAATTCTTCTGAGCACAGGGGCAGAGGTGGTCCCTTGGTTCTACTAAGAGGCAGGCTTTTACAGCTGAGACTTCCTGGCCCCTAAGAATGATGGAGGATGGCATCCCATCCTTGATCCGTGTCAGCTCAACAGAACTGTAAAGAGATTCTTCCGTCTTTCTCACTTCTGGGATTGAAGTTCGCCAAGTGTATGGATAATGGTCTGGCTCCTCCGAGACTCTAAGACATGTGTATACTCAACTGCATCAACGATGGCTGGTGTTAGCTCAATCAGAGCAAGAGGCGACCCGACATTGAGAAAGCTTTGGGTTATGACTGCATGCCGGGAATGCCGGGAAACTCCATTGAGTGGTGTTCATATCACCCACTCAGATCAAACCATCTGTTAAGCAGTGGTAAAAATGAGAGTCGGCCAGCCACTCACTGTCAGACAGTTTTAGAAGCTGCCCTGGATTCCACCGTAGTTTTGCTAGGACTCCTGCATATGACACCCCATAGTGGTGTCTCAGAAGTCTAGCTCTTCCCCTCGGGGGCAAGATCCTCCAGCTGATCAAGGTCACATAGTGAACCCTTTTTGCTGTGACTATCTGGAGATCAGCGCCACTCAGACTATGTGCCATAGTACAGCTGTGGCCAAGGCTACCCCTGCATGCCTTCCCTTCTCTGGCGCTGACCCGGAGTTCTGGAGAGAGTTTGATGAAAAGGAGTCCACCTCTACTTGGTGGCCCCTCACTGGCTACACCATGGGAACATTTCCCGCCTTGGGAAATTCCTTTTCGACAGGATCTATAATATCAAACAAGGGAGTCTTTTCTCCACTGTCACCTGGAGTTTTGGAGACTGTGGATTAGGCCCCATAGGAGGCAAGGCTGCTAGAAACTGGCCTCTCAACCTGTTCTTCTCAACCTGGTGTGAGTCTCACCATCTGGACCCAGTCAAATGCCTGGTCAGTTCATTGCTAGAGTACCTGCAGGGGCACTCCGCCCAAGGGCTCTGCCCCTCGACTTTACGATGCTATGTGTCCACTTGGTGGCTAAACATGCTCCCCTAGAGGAAATCTCTAGGTAAGAACCCCTTAGTGACACGTTCCCTCCATCAGGCTGAGGTACATAAGGTCCATATAAGAGAAGGGATTGGTATATAATCCAGGGCATGGTGGACTCTCCCCCGCCCTGTCCTCTGGAGTATCCCTCCAGTTCATCTATGATGCTGTGGGCTGGTCCACCCCTCTGACCTTTGTCAGATTCTACAGACCGAACAATTCCTCTCCTGGCTCTTCCATCCTTGGTTGATGGCTTGGTTGAGCTGTCATTCTCAAAGTGTGACTGACACAGCTCGAGTTCCTGAAAGGGAACATCTCTGTAGCTTACACAACCAGCATTCTTAAGGGAAGGAGACGCTGCATCAAATAGCCACACTGCATGCATCCCCACGGCACTGTGTCTGTCACATTTGACTTCTATACTTCCTGGTTGTGACATCACTTGCCAGTGACTTCACACTTGTTGCTATAAAAGGCGGCGAGATTTCACACATGTTCAGAGCACAACTGACTGAAGCAACAGACACATTTTGGATGTGTGTGTGTATGAGTGTGTGTGCAATCAGCTGCAATTTACATACATTTACATATAAGCAGGTCTCTCTGTGAATGAAAAGTGATGGCTTAACAAATAAATAGATAAACAAACAAACAGACAAAAACATACATAAATAAATATATAAATATATGACAGCTCGTATATTTGTAAAATACACAATAGCTATATTTACCAATATATAACTAAAAAAAAATATAATGAAAAATATAAAATTGTATAATCATTTGTTTTAACAATACAATAATAATAATATTTTTTAAATAGTGCAATTACAAATGATGTCATTTGAATGTTGTTATTAAAATCTGAAATATAAAGAATAATGCTTAGGCACTGAATTACCATTAGCAACAGCCATTGTACTTCTTTGTTGTCACATATTTCTGCTTATTAACACCTGTACCGTGTTACCTTGATTAATAATGTACATCACGTCTGTCTTCACAGAAGTCTGTGCTGCACATTTCTCTTCCAGGGTTTCTGTGGTCCACAGCTAATAACTTCTACAGCAGTTTCTTTATTACTTCTGATACAGGTTCAGGTCGTTTGCTTTATTAAATCTTATTCTCATCTGTATACCTGAATACAGTTCTAATCAGTTAGAAGTTGAAGTCCATCATGTCTCATGTGTCCGATGTATTTTAGCAATGCATAAATAAATGAACAAATAAACATTTAAATGCATGAATAAATATTTTTTGTTTGTTCCATATTAACTCCAGAATGCTGGTTAGAAAGGTGCTAATTAACCTACCGTGCATCTATGTGGACTGGGGAAAATCGGAGAACACAGAGAAAAAACTCCTGAGGGAGTGGAAGAACATGCAAACTCCAAACACACATGGTGAGTGCGATGGGTTGGCATTCCATCCAGGGTGTATCCTGTCTTAATGCCCATAGACGTCTGAGATAGGCACAGGCTCCCCGTGACCCGAGGGAAGATCGGATATAGCGGTAGAAGATGAATGAATGAATGAATGCTGGTTATGGACAAGTCAACAACATTTTCCCCACATTTACATGTATGGTATTTAGCAGAGACAGTTTATCAATGGCAACTTACAGTATATTTGGTGTTAAGGGCCTTACTCAAGGGCCCAGAAGTGCCACCTTGATGAGGTTTGGATTTGAAATCAAAACGTAAGATCCAAAATCCAATGCCTTGACCAATAACGTACAATCTCAGCTGTTCTGATTATTGATATTATCTGTCAAGTGAAACAAATAATATCCTGGGGTACTTGTGACCACTGTTTCTGTCCTTCTTCTATGTAGCTCTAGCCAGTTCATCCAAACACTATGAACTGTGGATGGTGACTGTAGATGGTTCCATATAAACAGCCTAAAGATTAATCGTTCTCATTACTCAGAGCTTTGAGACTGGATTTGGAATTGGAATTAATATCAAAGTCTGCAGTAATCAACAGCAATATTTAAAAAGGCTCAGGAACACAGTTTGAATTGAATTATCTGCACCAGCTTTTGTGTTTTCTTGGACATGCAGTTAACACATAAGCACACAAGCGTCCATGCTGAAACACAAGCAGAACCCAGAAAAAGGTAGAAGGTTCTCCTCACCAGTAATCACAGTCTTGCTCTGCTGTGCGGGATTTCAGCTTCACCCGTAAAACGCAAAATTGCTCGTCGCGGTCCGAGGAAGGCTGTTGCCATGGAAACCGCCACCCCATCGATACACAGGCGAGAAAATGCTCCATTTTGCAGCCCAAGAAAATGATGTCTCTGCATCAATCGCTCTCAATAGTCTTGGTGTCAAGCTTTCCGACCCCCGATGCACTCCTGACCCTGCGCCCTACTGCGCCTTTATGGTTAGACTTTCGGTTTCCTGCAAATGATGCCGGTAAACAGAATTTCAAGACCGCCCTTTAAACACAAAACATGTGACAAAGGAGGTGTAGGATGATTTTTAAATGGACGGGTGACGATGCCGAAACTGCGTTTGCTTCTTGTTCCCACAGAAGTGATTTATTATAAAGATCGTAGGATGGATAAGTAATCAATAATCTGATCATGTTCCCAAGAAATGAAAATGAAAAGTGAAAATGGAGGCTGTGTTTGTGACTTTAAGTGTGAGGTGGGAGCGTAATCTAAAGTTCATGTAAATGTATTGTACTTATGATAGGAAGGCCATGAGTTCAAATCCCCAGCTGCTAGAGGCCCCTTAAAAAGATATCTGCTCAGTCGGATATGTTTAACTTAAATAAATAGAAGTCACTCTGGATGGCAAATAAAGGATGTAAATAAAGTCTAAGAATGCATTGCAGCAATATTTGTGTTCATGTCATACAAAGATGTCTATAATTACATAATTGTCAAGGTAATATGTTGATTAATTGTTGTTAGTTAGCATTAGTAGTCTTGTGTTGCTACCTTTTGTTGTATCTGGGTTCTATATATATATATATATATATATATATATATATATATATATATATATATATATATATATATATGTATATATGAGAATATATACAGGAAGAACCGTAACATGGCCACCAACCCAGAAGTGCACTCCGAGAGAGAGCAAACGTGAAACCGGAAGATCCTTAGAGGAAATGACTTTGTTTTCCACTTTGTTTTTATTTATTGCAATAAATTATACACAAAATCAAAGAAAAGTAAACCTTTGTAAACCTTTTCATTTTCAAAATAACAATACAGTGAAGATATGTTTAAGATGGTTTCCTTCAAGTTTAGCAGATATTTTTTTTCTCTCTAATAAGCACTCATCTACTCCTAAACGTCAATTGGATGGGAAGGAACGAAACAACGAATAGCCAATGTCATGGTTGACTTATTCCTGCAGAATGCAGGTGTTTTAGCGAGAAATACTTAAGACCAAAAAAACTGGATACATTTTTTTACATTCTAAATACTCACTAACAAATCACATGTTAGTGTAATCAAGTGAATACGGGATCGCCTAAAACTAATCAGTGTGAGGGAGGTAAGGTGGCGTGGTCAGTCCGAAACATTTAAAATTTTGTCCATTAGACTTAAAATTATTGGATGGTGATAAAGTTGTGTCATCAAGACTTTTCTGTGACTTTTCTATAACAATATGACGGCAAAGCAGTAGGGGTACAATGGCTTAGCGCTTAGCGCATTCGCCTCACACCGACAGGGTTGGGGGTTCGATTCCCCCCTCCATCATTTGTGTGTGTGGAGTTTGCATGTTCTCCCACTCCCTCAGCAGGAGCTTTTTCTCAGTGTTCTAGCGGTTTCCCCCAGTCCAAATAGATGCACGGTAGATTGATTGGCACCTTGGAAAATTGTCCCTAGTATGCGAATGCGTGCGTGCGCCATTTGATTGGTATTCCATAGAGGATGTATCCTGCCTTGATGCCTGAAGACTCCTGAGACTGGCGCAATGAATGAATGAATAACACAAAATACCACAACCGTGACAATACACAATAGTCCAAACAATTCCATGATAAATTCACCCAAATCATAACAGTCTCTAAAACATTAACAACCATATTATATATATATATATATATATATATATATATATATATATATATATATATATATATATATATATATATATATATATATATATATATATATATATATAATTCATTCATCTTTTACCGCTATATCAGATCTTCCCTCGGGTCACGGGAAGCCTGTGCCTATCTCAGGCGTCTATGGGCATTAAGGTAGGATACATCCTGGATACACCCATCGCAGGGTACACACACACTCACATTCACACACACACATTCATACACTAGGGACAATTTTCCAAGGAGCCAATAAATCTACCATGTATGTTTTTGGACCGGGGAAACCGGAGAATTCGGAGAAAAACCCCCTGAGGCGGTATGAGAAAAACCCTGGCTGGCGGTGTGAGGCGAACGTGCTAACCACTAAACCACTGTGCCCCTCGTATTAAATATTATTACTTCTATATACATATGAATGCAAAACAACACCACAAATGAAGAATGGGTATTAAATTTAATAACGAGTCGCAGATGCTTCCATGTACTTCTGTTACTGCCATAAACGATGCGCTTTTGCACATGCACAGGGTCGCCTCGCACACTTGTGAAGCTGGGAATTTTGTACATATTTAGATATGTCTACAAAAGTAGGAAAAAAAAGCATTTTTATATAGTAATGCACTAAATCTTAAATCATTTAAGCATCTAAACTGTTTAATTGAGCCAAATCAAGCTGTAAGATCCTCCCTGAAATGTAAATCTTACAGTCTGAAGTCCAACGTCTCTCCTAAATAAGCTTTCACTTCCACTATTGAACCCCGTCATCACACGAGAGTAATGGTGTTGATGGTGGCATTAGTGTGATAGTGTGTGGGAGCTTTGGGACCTGATCTGCTTTGGAAATCTCTGTCTCATGGCTTACATTTACATTTACAGCCTTTAATAGACGCCGTTATCGAGAGAGACGAAAAGCAAAGTGCATGAAGTCTCAAATCTCAAGTCTGGGCTACTGATACTTATTTTTGATTACTTTCATTTGTCCACTAGGTGGCTCTCGGAAAAAAGTAGGTTCTATTTTAAAATTTTAGATGCACCTGAGTTAAATAGTTGAATTGGGGGGCGGGGGTTATTGTTGGCCGATGGTTTTTGGCATTAGACATTTTCAAAAGTAACTGTAATTTAATTGCATGTTGTTGTTTTTTTTCGCAGTTAACTGTAATGGATTACTGTTACTTTTCCCGTCTCATGTGTGTGTGGAGTTTGCATGTTCTCCCACTTGCCTTAGGGGGTTTTTCTCTGGGTTCTCCGGTTTCCTCCCGGTCCAAAAACATGCACGGTAGGTTGATTGGCACCTTGGGAAATTGTCCCTAGTGTGTGAATGTGTGTGTGATTGTGAATATGTGTGTGTGTGTCCTGCGATGGGTTGGCATTCCATCCAGGGTGTATCCTGCCTTAATGCCCATAGACACCTGAGATAGGCACAGGCTCCCCGTGACCCGAGGTAAGATCGGATATAGTGGTAGAAGATGAATGAATGAATGAATTACATAGCACCATTACATGTAACTAGTTACTCCCCAACACTGCTGATCGGAAGGTTGGGAAGGTTGTTCGAGTTCTGGTATCGCCAAGCTGCCACGCTTGGGTCCTTGAGCAAGGTCGTTAACCCTCTGTGTTCCAAGGGGGCGCCGTATCCATGCTGACTATGCGCTCTGACCCCAACTTCCAAAACAAGCGGTCTGTGAGGTAAGATGGTGAAAAGTGAAACGGATCCATGGCTTCCTTCTAAAAACACTGCTTCTCTCAGGACAGCATTGTGGGTAATGTGGGATCCTGTTAGATATATCATGGAAAATTGGAACTTCTTACTAAAAGAACACTTTATTTTTTAATTAAAATCTCAAGATAATACCAGAGATGAATCAGAAAAACCAGAGGGGAGTTTTATTGCACGAAACGATTTGGGTCCACTCTCCAGGAAATGCTCTCGCAGATGAACATTGCGCTCGAATAAATAAATCATGTTTGATGATTACGTTGAATCATGCACTGGAACTAATACCTTTCACGAAATGATGAATAAAGCGCGGCTCAAGTCAAGAAACGCCCGGATTGTCACGAACGAGGCTTCTTTTGCTACATCACGGCGAAGACCGCTTCTTTGTTCACGTGTCGGCGTGTGCCGTTGCGGATGGTGTTGCCATGGCAACTTCTGGATGCTGGGCCGCTCAGGGACTTTAATTGTTTTATTGGGAGAAGCTCTTTGCGCTTCTTCAGCGAGAGCGCACGCTCATTTCCGAATGAAAAAAGGACGCCCTGTTAGAGCGATGCGAAGGAATTTCATCGGTGCAAATGAGCGTGGGGACACACACACAACTTAGCAACCAAACCATGCATAAGTCTGATTAGACAGTGCTTAACTAGGCACTTGATGGCATTTTCATTTACAGCATTTAGCAGACGCCCTTACCCAGATCAATTGAGGGTTGAGGGCCTTGCTCAAGGTCCCACAAGTGGCAGCTTGGTAGGGCTTGGGATTTGAACCTGTGATCTTCTGGTTCAGAGTGCAATGCTTTAATCACTGAGCCACTTCCCTGATTGCTCTTGATATTAAATGTCCAAATGTCTATGTTCTTCCTTTTAGACATCCAACTGTCCATTTGCTCTTATAATAAGCTCCATCCTTCTGGGAAGATGTTCCACTAGATGTGGTAGAGATTCGTGATCATTCAGGGTATTCACAAAGTCGTGTACTGAGAATGTAGGTAAGAACGTAAGAAGTCCCGCGTGCAATCAGTGTTCACATTCACACTGTCTCCCTAGTAGGAGATCTTCCACTCATATAGACGGATATGAGATCTCAAGCGGAAATGTCATGCCGGAACAGGTTTGGATCTTCTAAATCAGGGCCACTGTGGGCCACATCAGCATTATGGTTGGCCTTGAAGGACCAGCTGTAACTATAAGACAGTATATAGTGTTTGATGAGCGACGCCGCCTCATAACACAAAACACATCTTTGAAGCACAAACATGTATTTCCCATCTTTCTTGGAAGTGCCTTCCATTTGCATCAATGTTTCACATCCTGGTTATTTTGCTATTTAAATTTCTCAATTCCACTTGTTGGAAAAATCTCCATCGGGATACACTGCACTCTAGCGGCGGGATGCCGTCATTCGCAGGTAACCTAGTCGCATGCATTGTGGGAGATGTAGTTTAAAGTCAATGCACGCTTTAAAGCAGCATCGCCTTATTTTAAGACAAAACGTACACCTTTTATGCTCTTGTGAGGCCACATACATTGAGTTTGACACGTGTTCTACGTCATATAAAGTACATGTAAAATTTGTGGAACCGCACATAGATTAAAATAAAAAAAAAAACAATACTTGTCCGTATTAGTTGTGATCGTAATATCACAACTAATTGTGACCAAACAGTATATTTGTAAAGAAATATTGACTATAAAGAAATATAGATACAATAAATACAATACAGAAATTATTATAACTGGATCAAGAAGGGTTTGAACACAGTTGGAAACACAAAAACGACATTTTAGACACACACACACACACACACAAACACACACCATGAAAGTTAGGATAGACATTTCTGTTTATGTGTGTGTGTGTGTGTGTGTGTGTATGAACCTCAGAAGAAACTGATTCCTGGATTTCTTTAATTTAGTAATCAATGTCAGAAAGCTTGTACTGATCATCGCTGATTACTTATGAACCCTTGATAAGATGTGAAAAGATTACAGGCCACCTGCTAGCACTAATTACCATGATTATGTGACTCTTGGCCTGTTTCAGACTGAGTCTGAGGTAAAAGGCTAATGTGAAAATGATTCATTGCAGGAATCCCAGTCACATTTCCCTCAGCGTTTATACGACACGCTCGTCTAATCAAGTCGCGTTAATCACCCGTGCGATATTAACGTTG
Organism: Kryptopterus vitreolus; assembly: GCA_030449085.1. Lineage (NCBI taxonomy): Eukaryota > Metazoa > Chordata > Actinopteri > Siluriformes > Siluridae > Kryptopterus > Kryptopterus vitreolus. Next base: position 14,518,159 of record JACRUU010000027.1, on the reverse strand, counting down.
GAGCGCGATGCTGCTCACATGGAAATGATGTTGAGAGGCAGCACGTTTCCATGGAGCTGTAGATGATTAATATGTCATTAAGGCTAAGGTGGCTATATTTGAACATGGAATGAATAAATTAATTTACTGTTTTTTTTTGTTTTTTTTAGGAATAATAGTATTCATTTATTCTTATTCAGACAAATGATAAATGAGTAACAGGAAACCATGTCTTTAAATTATTTACTTAATTCATTAAATGTTATATTCAATTGTACTTTACTTTAAGTTCATTCATACATTCATTCATCTTCTACCGCTTTATCCGACTTCTACTATCTCAGGCGTCTTCGGGAATCAAGGCAGGACACACCCTGTATTGAATGCCAACCCATTGCAGGACACACACACACAAACACACACGCTCACAATCACACACTAGGGACAATCTTTCCAAGGTGCCAATCAACCTATCGTGCATGTTTTTGGACCGCGGAGAAAACCGGAGAACCCGGAGAAAAACCCCCTGAGGCTGAGATTGAACCCCCATCCCTGGAGATGTGAGGGGAACGTGCTAACCACTAAGCTGAAGAGCTCAGAGTAGAACCACTGCTCCACCACATTGAGAGAGAGATGCCTCCTGGGTGCCTTCATGTCCCGAGAGACCTCGAGGAAGACCCAGGACAGGTGCGGGAGGTGGCCTGGGAGCGCCATGGTGTTCCCCTGAAGGAGCTGGAGGAAGTGTCTAGAGAGAGGGAAGTCTGGGCGTCTCTGTTTAGATTGCTCCCCCGGTTCTGGATAAGCGGTAGAAAGATGTAAGTGAGAAAGTTCCTGCTCTCAGCGCTCGCATTGATTGTTCAATAGTGTTGGAACACTTTAGCAGGAGATCTTCCCCTTCAATTCCATGTAAAGATGGACTTATGGAAGATGGCTTTGTGCACAGGGACATGGAATTGTCATATTAGAAACATGCGAGTGCTGGAGTCTGAACTCGATGCTGTACAAACTTCTCTAAAATGTCCGCGTTCACACTCGATCGCACACAAGCAAGGTGCTGAGACGAGAAGGACTTCGCTGATATCACTGCGCTCTGAGCGAATCAGGCAGCCGCACCACGCTCCTGTAATTCTGAGAAAGTTAACAGCGTGAACTGAGAAACAACCCACTGACAGCTCACACCTGCGACACCAGAAAGAGAGAGAGGGACAGAGAGAAAGAGAGATATGGATAGAAAAGGGAAAATAGTATAGCAGCATGGGAGAGGGAGAGAGAGAAAAAGGGACAGATAAGGGAGCACAGGGAGAAAGATAGAAAGAATCAAAAAAAGGAGTGAGATGGAAAGCCGGGAGATATAGATAGAGGGAAAAGAGGGAACAGGGTGGGGGAGAGGGGGGAAAGGGAAAGCAAAAAATGAGGGGGATAGCAATTTAGCAGCAGGAGAGAGATAGCGAGAAAGTGAGAGAAAAAAAGAGAGGGATATATAGAGGGAGGGAAAAGGAGAAATAAAGAAAGAATCTCTAGGGAGAGGTATAGAGAGGGAAAGAGAAAGTGAGAGGAAAAAAGAGGAAGAGCCCGGTAAGAGATAGGAGATAGCATTAGACAGCATATATATATAGATAGAAAAAAGAAAGTATGGCAGCATGTCAGAATAAGAGACAGTAAGAGACAGAAAAGAGGAAAAGAAAGAGAGTGAGAGCGACATGACATCAAGAGAAAGTGATAGAGAGAGGGAAAAGGAAAGAGGGGGAAAAGTGGAAGAAAGAGAGTGGGGCGATATAGAGAATAAAGAAGAAAACAAGACAGTAAGACAGAAAGACAGAAAGGGGGCAGGAAGTGAGATATAAACAGGGGAAACAAGAAAGAAAGTATTAGAGGGAAGTAGAGAAAGTGAGAGATGCAAAGTTTCAGAAGAGACAAACAAGAGAACGGGAAGAGAGATGCAAAGTATCAGAAGAAAGATAAGAAAAAGAGAGATAGATACAGAGAGGGAGAGAAAAAGAGTGAGGAAAGTTAGAGTAAAAAAGAGAATAAAAAAGAGAGAATAAGAAGTAGAGTCAAGACAAGAGGGAAAAAGAAAGCAATAAAGCAGCAGGGCAGAATGAGAGACAGAATTGATGGCAAGAAAGAGAGAGGGAGAAACATGGAAAAAAGCAGGGGAAAAGAAAAAAGAAAGAATGAGTGAATAAAGAGAATAATGAGAATGAGAGAATAAAAAGAGAGAAATAGGGGGAGAGCCAAGTGGGAGAAAGCACTAAAGCAGCCATAGATAGATAGATAGATAGATAGATAGATAGATAGATAGATAGATAGATAGATAGATAGATAGACAGATAGATAGACAGACAGATGAGAAAGCGAATAAGGAGGAAAAAATCAAGACAGAAAAGGGGTATGAAGTGAGAGAAAGAAAGAACAAAAGGGAGAGATAGAGAGAGGGGGAAGAGAGAGCAATATGGCAGCATGGCAGAAAGCGAGCGAGAGACAGAAAGGAAGGCGAGAGAGAGAGACAACAACATGGCAGGAGGAAAAAGTGATAGATAGATAGAGAGAGGGAAAGAGAGGAAAAAAGTGAGAACAGAAAGAGAGATGGCAAAGTAGCAGAAGAAAGATAAGGAAAGGGGAAAAGGGAGAGGGAGAGCAGGGAGAGAGATATCACAAAAGCAGCAGAAAAGAGACAGCAGGGCAGAGAGAGAGAGCGTGAGAGAGAGAGAGAGAGAGAGAGGAAAACCAGCATCCGAATCGAGTGATTGGGTGTTTTTCAGCCACTCGAACCCTCTTTGATGATCCTCTGGAACTGGAGTTAACTGCGCATCAACATGACAATTAGAGGCCGCGCTCGGAGACACCAGCATTCCCGCTCACTGGGTGGGAACACGGATTCCGGTTACCATGGAGACAGAAGTGTGCACGTGACTCATTGGCAGCTCCATACTATAGAAATGATATATTATATTCTCCTCTTCCTCATCTTCCTTTTCATCCTCGTTCTCCCCGTTATCTTCAAAAGGTGTGGTGGAATAGCCTAATCTTCATCATCATCATCATCATCACCATCATCATCATCAGCATCATCATCAACATGCGGGAGATAATATTCCGAGATGCCTTAGTTGAGAACGAAGCGAGAGATAGCACTAAAGCAGCAAAAGACGGAGATAGATCGAAAGAAAGAGGGAGAAAGATAGAGAAGCATGGCAGAAAAAGAGTGAAAGACAGAAAAGAGGGCGAGAGAGAGAGAGCGCGCAACATGGCAGCATGAGAAAGTGATAAAGAGAGAGGGAAAGAGAGGAAGAAGGGGAAGCAAGTGAGGGAAAACGTAAGAACAGGAAGAGCGATGGCAAAGTAGCAGAAGAAAGATAAGGAAAGGGGAAAAAAGGGAGAGAGAGAGAGAGCAGGGAGAGAGATGGAGAGAGGGGAAAGGAGAAATAAAGTAAGAATGAGTGGGGAGAGATAGAGAGAGGGGAAAGAGAGAAAGTGCGAGAAAAAATGAGAATATAAAAAGAGAGAAATACAACGAGATGTTGCTCAAGATGTCTATAGATAGATAGATAGATAGATAGATAGATAGATAGATAGATAGATAGATAGATAGATAGATAGATAGATAGATAGATAGATAGATAGATAGATAGATAGATAGATAGATAGATAGATAGATAGATAGATAGATAGAGCAAAAGAGCGAGAGAGAAAAGAGAGCAACATGAGAACAGGAGATTGTAAGGGAAAGAGAAAGGGAAAAAGGGGAATAAAGAGAGGAAATGTGAGAAGAGGAAGAAAGATGGCAGTAGCAGAAGAAAGACAGGGAAAGGAATAAAAAGGGAGATGGTGAGAGATAGAGAAGGAGCAATAAAGAAAGTATGAATGGGGAGAGGGGAAAGAGAGAAAGTGAGAAAAGAAATGCGAGAATAAAAAAGAGAGGAGAGCCCAGGCGAGAAATAACACTGAAGCAGCAAAAGACAGCGATAGATAAAGAGGAAAGAGGAAGAAAGACAGGAATATAGCAGCATGGCAGAAAGAGAACGAGAGACAGAAAAGAGGGCGAGTGTAAGAGACAGCAACATGGCAGCGGGAAAAAGTGAAAGAGAGAGAGAGAGAGAGAGGCATAGAGAGGAAAAAAGTGAGAACATGAAGAGAGATTGCAAAGTAGCAGAAGTATGATAAGGAAAGGAAATCAAAGGGGGAGAGGGAGAGCAGGGAGAGAGAAACAGAGAGAGGGAAAAAAAGAAATAAAGATTGAATGAGTGGGGAGAGATAGAGAATAAGGAGGGGAAAAAGGGGTCAGGAATGAGAGGGGGAGATAGAGAGAGCGGAAAGAGAGAAAGTGAGAGGAAAAAAAGAGAACATATAAAAAAAGAGAGAAATAGAGGGTGAGCCAAGCAAGTGGTAGCATTAAAGCAGCAAAAGACCGAGATAGATAGATAGATAGATAGATAGATAGATAGATAGATAGATAGATAGATAGATAGATAGATAGATAGATAGATAGATAGATAGATAGATAGATAGATAGATAGATAGATAGATAGATAGATAGATAGATAGATAGATAGATAGATAGATAGATCGATATAGGGAGAAAGATAAATATAGCAATAAAGCAGCATGGCATAACAAGAGTGAGAGACAAGAGAGGGCGAGAGAGGAACATGGCAGCAGGAGAAAGTGATAGAGGGAGAGAAAGAGAGAGGGGAAAAGGGGAAGAAAGATCTCCATCATCCTCATCATTAACATGCAGGACATAATATTATTATTCCTAATATTGCTAGTTGTGTGTGTGGTGTAAAGGTGACTTTATTGGAGTTTTTTTGTCACATTTTGAAGATTTTGCATAATTGTATTTTTTTAAAAGTTTCATTTCATGACGCTTGACAGAAATCATAAATATTTAAAGCTCATAATGTGAGAAACGGGATTTTGTGTATAAATATATACACACATGCAAATCTGGAAATGAGACGTCGGACAAATAAACCAGCGCTCTGTGTTACGCAATACAAACTAGTGATGGGAAGTTTGGATCATTTGAGTGACTCGGTTCTTTGAATCTCGTTCATCAAAATGAACGAATCTTTTTTTCGAGTCATTTAGTTCATTCGATCAGAAATGTTACATTTTCAACAAGTCTACACACATGTTGTCTATAGTTCCAGTAATTAACATATTACAATGCAGCTAAGAACATATTATGATAAACAGAATAGAATAGCGTCTATGTGAGTCACGTGACAAAAGACCCAACGAATCAGTTTAGGAGGCTCATGAGCCGAACCGTTCATTTCTGTTTCCTGTGTAATGCACTGTATAGCGTCTGTGGGAAGTGAGAGAAAGAAAGGGAGATATATAGAGAAAGTGAGAGGATAAGAAAGAGAGAAATAGAGTGAGAGCCATGCCAAGAGAAAGAGGGAAAAAGATAGCAATATAGCAGCACGGCAGAAAGAGAGCGAGAGACAGAAACGACGGTGTGAGAGAGAGAGAGAGAGAGAGAGAGAGAGAGAGAGAGAGAGAGAGAGAGAGAGAGAGAGAGACAGCAACATGGCAGGAGGAAAAAGTGACAGAGTGAGGGAAAGAGAGGAAAAAAGTGAGAATGGAAAGAGAGATGGCAAAGTAGCAGAGGAAAGATAAGGAAAGGAGAAAAAAGGGAGTGGGAGAGCATTGAGAGAGAAAAAGTGACAGCAGTGGAAAGAGAGAGTGAGAGAGAGAGAGAGAGAGAGAGAGAGAGAGACAGAGGGATTAAACTATAGGAGTCACGTTACAAAAGAACCAACGACTCAGATTAGAAGACTCATGAGCCGAACCGTTCAATTCTGTTACCTGTGTAATACACTGCATAGTGTCTATGGGAGTCACGTGACAAATGAACGAACGAACGAACAAACAATTTCGGATTAGGTGACACGAGTTGAGAGTTGATTCCTGTACTATATAACCCACGGTTTACATGTGTGTGCATGTGCTTCCAGTAAAAAATGAACGAATCACTCTCTGAGACTCCTCGTTCTTCTGAGTCATGTTAAAGACTCGTTCTAAGAGAACGAATCGTTTGTGAATGACCCATCACTAATACAAACTCAAACCCACAATACAGATGATGTGGAGATCTGCCCGAAAAGAAGCATAGACAAGTTTTGTCAGGATCTCCCAGGCTAGCGTTGCGCACTTCCAGGTCGGCGGCCATCTTGCCGTTTCTCCCACGCGGCATGATATTTAAGGACATCAGAGACATCGGAGACACACTAACCGCCTATTTTATCCCAGGGATTAGTCCTGCCATCCTTCCTGCTTTCTCTGAACCTGGACCCGCCCGCCCTCCTCCTGATGACCCGCCTCTGGTTAATGTTTAGTGACTGGGCATGCCTCAACACATCCTTAGACACTTTAGCGACCAGAAACACTTCCACCCTGCCCTAAAGACGCTTCTGATGAACACGCAGTCGCCTACACACACAGTGGGACATCTGAACTCCTGCTATCCGTCTACACCCAAATGAGCATGGGGTTCTCTGTTGTGTCTGGTTTCTCTCAGGGTTTCTTCCTGTGTGTCCTTCCTCAAGAAGGAACAATCAGGGACAAACTCATCTCCATTCCCACACACCCATACACACACACACACACACACACACGTACTTTATTTTATTTATTTTTTAAGACACTTTACCTTCTGATTATTTGGCATCCATTTTTTTACACCAAGATGAACGTGTGTGTGTGTGTGTGTGTGTTCATGTGTAAGCTATAGACAAGTAACAGAATGAACACATGCATGAGGAAGCCAAAGTGCTCCAGGGGGACTGGAGCTTGAAGGTTTCAGTGCTACCGAAACGAGTCGGTTACCACGGCAACACTGCATTCATTCAAGGCATGTTGTGTTGTTGTTTTTGCTTCTTCTGTTTTACACAAAAATCAGCAGCGATTAGAGTTCAGCTTTCAGGGTTGTGATGAATGATTGACCTTCGGCCTTCATCGGGTTTTATCTCCCACAGCATCTGATGTTCAGGTCACGAGTGAAGGAGACCAGTGGAAAGTTGACTGGTCATCAAACGCCACTGTGTGGTCAGAGACTCGTCCTGAAGACCATTAAAACAAGTTAATGAATTTATCATGAAAATGCAAAAAATATATGCTTAAAATTTATATATATATATATAGATAATATATATATATATATATATATATATATATATATATATATATATATATATATATATATATATATATATATATATATATAGTTTTATAGAACTAATATACAATTTATTTCACATAAAAATGAATGATAAATTGGAAATAATATTTTCTTTTTAGTTTTACTTTTGAATTAGTTGTTTACTTCTTTTATTTAATTAGTCATCTAATGTTTTATCTGGTTCATTTTGTGGTTACGTTTTGACGAATAGAAACAATTATTTGCGGGCTGTTGGCGCCCTCTAGTGGAAGGATTAGTTACACGTTTTTACAAAATCCAGTATTCACAGACAATTTGTGAACAAAATTGATGGTTTCCTCACTGAAACAATGCCTTATTGTACACCCCGATCTACTGCCCTAATTATATGGACCTCCTTTTAAAAACAAACAAACAAAAAATGTTTATCCACACTCCTTGGTCACTTGCTTCCTGTGGGAACAACTTTCATATGACATTTTTGACCGGCATTTTTGAGTATTACTGTCTCTACTGACGGGTTTTACTATTCAATTTATTTCCAGTGGTGTAAAGTGCAGCAGTGCATTATATATTAGTATGTTCTCGCATGATGCAAAAATCACCAAAGGCACTTGATCACAATCACTTTTATTGTAAAGGTTGGCATATATTCCAAAATATTCCCAGTATTTCTCTTGTTCTCATGTTAAGAAGCAAAAATGGCAACGGACATCTAGAAAAGATCGACAAGACACTTTGGTAGGAATTCTGGATGCTCTTCCGGAAAAAAAGGAATGTAAATGCATGAAATGTGAACTGAAACCACGTGCGATTATAAAGCCGTATTCGAAACGTCACAATCGATTAAAAATGAACGCTCCTAGAAATGTGATTAGGTTTAGAAAAAAGCATGTGCTTCGCTTTAAACATAGGACATACACATTGTGGTGGTGTGTGTGGGTGTGGGGTGTATGTGTGTGGATAATGTGGGTGTGTGTGTGGGTAAGGTGAGGGGTTTGGCGGGGGGGGGGAGGGGGGGGGGGGGTGGGGAGGGGGTGCTACTGTTTAATCGTATGATTGACCATTACTGGTGTATCAGAACGTCATAAAACACGTTCATGGCTAGGTATCATACATACTCACGACATATCACACATGCTTAAAGACTTGGAGAAATTGTACTGCTAGTTAACAAACGCAGGATGCTACAGATGCTTCAGGTTTGTGGTGTGGTTCAGGTATATGTTAATATGTTGTGCATTATTAATAATTATGATTAATACTAACTCCAGGTTTTTAAGGGGTATGACGAGCCATTTAATTAAAACTGGATAAATTAAACTCCAAGACTGTAATTCTGTATAGCATTGTGTTACAGAAGTCCCAAGAGGCTACCACATATTGATCACAATGTAAAAAAAAAAAAAAAAAAAATATGAAGATATATAATATATATATATATATATATATATTATATATATATATATATTTGGATTTTTGGATATTTGGATGCAAAATTTGATATTGCACTTCTTTAGATTCCATATATCATCGGACTGTGACAGAACTGCAGAAGGACATAATAAACACACACTATACACTCTGCTGTTCCGTCTCACTCACAATCACACTCTTAATAACGCCCTGATGAGGATGGGGGTTCCCCTTTTGAATTCCTTTCCAGGTTTCTTCCTCATTCCATCTAAGGGGGTTCACCACAGTCGCTCATCAGGGATAAATACACTCAAATCATCCGAATAAATATTCATTGTTGTGTAATTCTATCCAATTCTGTAAAGGTGTTTGGAGAAAATGCACATTGTGAAAAGCGCTAGAAATAAAATTAAACTGAATTTGTACTTACTACAAATTAGAAATAGAATAAACATCAACTCTAAGCATTTCTCTGCATTCCTTTGTATATGACAAATTACCACTAAACTACATCTTAGTAAAAAAGAATAATAAAAAAACAACGGAAAAAGAAAAAAAAAGCAAACTGATGCCAATCATTCATATTCATATATATATATATATATATATATATATATATATATATCTTATATATATATATATATATATATATATATATATATAAACAGAGTTATCACACATCGCTACCCTGCTGTTCTGTATCACTCACAATCACACTCTTAATAACACCCAGGTGAGAATGAAGTTCCACTTTTGAGTCCGGTTCCTCTTAAGGTTCCTTCCTCATTCCATCTAAGGAAGTTCACCACAGTCGAGGGCTCACTCATCAGGGATAAACATACGCAAATCATCCAAATAATTATTCAATGGCAAAGCACATTATGAACCGCTCTATAGGAATAAAACTGAATTGATTTGAATGGTGGCTTGTGAATGTTCTCGTGTACGTTATGTCGTCTACATCGTCGTCTATCAAATACTTTTGTTGGCGTTAGTCGCTGATGAATGTAAAGGCAAATGTTATAAATCCGTGGTGGTGCGATGTTGCTAGGCTCATATATGGAACATGTAAAAAATGAAGTGATGATCGCGAGAAAAGAAAACGAAAAAAAAAAAAGAAACAATATGCCTGTGCATGGCCTCTTAGGACTTCTGAATGTCTCCCCGTTAAGTCACGAACCCAGACTCGGTAATTTATAGATTCAATGAATTGGGTTAATAACGCATCCAATGTTCAAATCGATGCATTTTATGCATCGTGTGTGTAAATCGTGTAAATGGAATGAAATAAAATGGGAATTTACGGAACTGTAATCAGCCACTTTCCAATAGAAATGTACTACAAATTAGAAATAGAATAAACATCAACTCTAAGCATTTCTCTGTATTTCTTTTTATATGACAAATTACCACTAAACTACATCCTAGGAAAACAAAACAAAAATAATAATAATAATAATAAAAAAACAACGTAAAAAGAAAAAATAGAAAAAAATAATTAGCAAACTGCTGCCAATTGTAATATATATATCTGGAGTGTAGAAACAGAGGCGTTATCGACCCCCCAACACCCCCCTCCGACCCCCACCCCCATCTTCTATACCTTCATCCTCAAGTCATCGAGTCCCTTTCCCACAATCCCCTGTAGCACTTAGCAGGGATGGACGTTACAGGCGCGGATCTCCTTTCTGTCCTTGCAGCTGGTTAACTGTGTGCTCTTGAATCGCTTCTTGGCTGTCATTAGCCGCTCTTGGATCCCGCCGCCGCAAAACTTGGTGCAGTCGGTCCATCCAGACCACGGCTTCATTTTACATCCTGGAGAAAACGATAACATGGAGTGCAGCGCTTAGACTTTTCATTTACACCATGCGGATACAATCCGCATTACTTTCAGTGGTCGATGTTTTTTGTTTTTTTTCTCTCACTCTCCTGAGTGCTACCAGCGTGAACAAAGTATCCACGTTCTTAGAAATGATGTGTAATCAAGGAAAAAACATAGCTTATCAAGATATTTCCGGACATGTACTATGTGGAGAAAAAGTACTGGGACACTTGATCTTCCATGCCAGATGCGGTTTCTTCTCCGAAATGTTACCACAAAGCTGGAGGCACACAATTGTACAGGACATTTTCTTTTTTTTTGGTTGTTTCTGGAAGAATGAAAATTCCCCTGTGCACAGCTCTGTGAAGAGCTGCCTTAAATGTCTACCAGTACACTACAGCTAATGGGGCATCTTCTCATGGGAACTAAAAGACAAAATCATGACTAAAAGTCAAATGTGATGCTCAAGAATCAATACTTATGAACCGGTGTCCACAAACTTTTGCCAATATTGTGAATGGCCAATTAAACAAAATGTTAAAAAAGAAAGCAAAAAAACAAAAATGGGTCAATGACAAAATGTACATTTTTTCATTTGTTCATTCATTCATCTTCTACTGCTTTATCTGACTTCTCTCTCAGGGAGCCTGGTGCCTATCTCAGACGTCTTCAGGCATCAAGGCAGGACACACCCTATATGGAATGCCAACCATCGCAAGGCACACACACACACACACACACACACACACACACACACACACACACACACACACACCTACCGTGGCATCAAAGTCAAATCATTACATTATTTTTGATTTGTATATGGACAATCCATTTTGCATGACCGTCTGTAGTGTACTGGTCGGCGTTACGCTGTTATTGTTTCACGATTATTTATGTATTTATTTAAATCCATTTTGCACCAAATGCTGCATATATTTTGTTACTTTGGCATTATGTGTTGTCCTGTGTCTCATTTTGTACAGCAAGGTACATGACTGAAAAGACAACAACGCCGACTTGCAGTGTTGGGATTTTGGAAGTCTGGATTTCAAGTAATTTCTCAAATCATTCATCATTCATCCATTCATCTTCTACCGCTTTATCCGATCTTCCCTCGGGTCACGGGGAGCCTGTGCCTATCCAAGGCGTCTTGAGGTATCAAGACAGGATACACCCTGTATGGGATGCCAACCCATCGCAAGATAACACTCACACTCACACACTAGGGACAGTTTTTCAAGGTGCCAAATAACCTACCGTGAATGTTTTTGGACTGGTAAAACATGCTAACCGCTAAGCCACCGTGCTTCATTCATTTCTAAATCCAGCATCTTAATCCCTGAGCTACAGTACCAGGTCTTAAATCTCATTCTAGTTCGTGAAGTTTGACCTTTTCAATGAACTCTGAAACAGACACAACAATGAAGACCTGTACGCATGATCAAGCGCTCAGATGATGCTAATAATTGAACGAAAATGGAAATAGACATCGATGTCTCACCTGCAAGCTCGTCAAACCACCCCTCTCTTCCCTGGTTGTTCTTTCTCCGCCTTCGTTCCTCTTTGCGCTTCTTTCTCTCGTCGCTATTGGGGCTGCCTTGATTACATTTCCTGATCTTGCACTTCCTCCTCTGGATAATATCAGGACATGACTCACCCCCGAACTGAGGCTCCACCATTATAAACCGTGTCCGGATGGCAAAACCCTTCCCGCATGTCTTATTACACTCGGACCACTGGGTCCACTCGGTCATCATGCAGTCCGAAGCTGCAGAGAGAGGGGGGAAAAATGAAATGAGTACACTTGTTCTGTTTGGGGAGTATAAAGTTGGTGGCAGTGATGAATAATAATCTGATAATTGCTCTCAGATGGCGGCTGGATTCAGTAAGACTGCCATAGTGCTGCCATATCACGCTGCCGGTTCCCAATGTGTAGTCAATAAGGCAGAAAAAAAAAGAAACGTTTGTGGAATATGGCACTGCCCCAAAGGAAGGGACTTTAGGTGCTGAAAAAAAAAGGCTCGGGTTAAACCCATTACTGAATCGCTTCCTTGGCAAATAGTGGCTCAGAGGTTGTTCAAAAGAGGGATTATAGAGAATTTAATGGCACACACGTTTGTAGGTCACTTTGAAGTGAATCCAAGTTTGAGCCGGAGAAATGTGGAACCATGGATGATAACCCGAGGGACGATGCATCCACCACCCATAAACCATCTTCTGGAAAGCTTAGGAAGAGCCTATAATGCTGGAGGTCTCTGGCATCTAAAAGCCATTCATTTATTACTCGTCTTCATTACCGTCTTTAAGGGTAATGGAAACTCCAGAGCCTCAACCAATAGCGTTGTTTATGAGGAGGAACTGTACCCTGTATGAGATGCCAACAAACCCCAGTTCATCTTCTACACATACATTTACCTATGCGGCAATACTTCGATGAACACAATTCAACATTGTTTGGGGAAGAAAATTGCCATGGATGTTCTGAAGAGATCTAAAGACCACACAACCCCTAGTTTGATCACCAAACCTGGAAAGTCACTACAAGATGTTGATGTACTTTCTATGTACCCAAGAAATAATGGAAAACCAATTAATCCGTTCCCCGACCTCGTCCGATATTATTATTATTATTATAATATTAACACATTCAGATAAATTACATTGATAATAAATTAAAAACCTCTGTATACAGTATTTTAAATACACTATAGTGTATATACACTACTATAAAGTAAATATAAGCACTAAATAGATAAAAAGTGTAATCTATTGTTCACAAACGGATGTCTGATTTATAATAAAGGAGCTCTTGACTGACCAACTGTCCTGGAGAGATAGAGGGGGAGCCCTTGTTTCACGATGAACAGGTAGAATCCAGATGTTAACTGGAGCAAACGTCGTTATCGTGTACAAAATAATGGTCACAAAACATGACGTTAACTGAAAACGACGTTAGCCGAGGCACCACTGTATGGGCAAATACAGGGTCCAAAAATCTCTGGCCCTGAAATGCAACATAGCAGGCATTCAATCCAACTTGACACCAATTTTGGAGGAGCTGAGGCGTGAAGGTTTTGCGCTGATTACTAAATAACACAGACGCCCCCAAATTACGGCCTGCTGACTAAATAAGACCTCAATGACCCACATTTGGAACAGCCCTCTAAACAATGCCAGGGACATATTGTATTTAGTTATGCTTGCAGAAGTATCAATATTATAATTTGCTGATTACTCTTTTGCTCATATCATAATGCTCATATCATGTATTTGAATGTGCCTTAGTTATTGATAGAAGTTGGCGCACCAATGGTGGATCGCTGGAATTATCAACTCTCTGTAAAAACCATACCGGCTTTTAGTCCGCTGTTATTATGTGAGTCGCCTCTAGAGGCAAATGGCTCATGCCAAATGCCATTAGTTGCACAAGATTGTAATGCACAAGTGCTTTATTATATTCATTATTTATAATTTACTAATTCATAATTATTTCCTTTAGAACATTTTCATGACTCAGTATTAAAATGTCTGTATATACAGTATATATATATATATATATATATATATATATATATATATATATATATATATATATATATATATATATATATATATATATATATATGATATATATAGCTATATATATCAGATTAATATATATATATTGGAAGGTCGGGGATTTGACGCCCGGTATCACCGAGCTGCCACCCTTGGGCCCTTAACCCTCTGTGCTCCATGGCTAACCCTGGGACTGACCCCAGCTGGGATATGCGAAAAAAGAATTTCCCTGTGTTGTAATGTATATGTGACAAAACAAAGACTATTCTTCTTCTCCTATGTGGAGTGTTTGTTTTTTAAATGACATTTACAGCACATGCCCTTACCCAGAGCGATTTACACCAGTCGAGGGTCTTTTTTGAATGGCCCATCAGTGATAGCTCGGTGGTGCTGGGATTTCAACTAATGTCCGTCTAAGCAAAAGTCCAATGCCATAACCAGCTACCTGCAGTACCATGATGTGTTTCAATCAGTCGAGACAAAATTATTTCTTAGATTGAACATTTCTTATGCACATGTATAGCTCAGTATAGGTCATGTTTTTATTTCAATAGCAATTTCCATTGTGGAGAAATATTTGGCACCCTCTGGCCATGGTATTGTGTAACATCAGAAGAAATCCGCTCTGTGCGTTATTTACATTTATGGTATTTGGCAGACGATCTTATCCAGAAAGGCTTACAACTGAGCAATTGAGGTTTAAGGGCCTTGCTCAAGGGCCCACTAGTGGTAGCTTGGTGGTGGTGGGATTTGAATCTGTGATGTTCTGGTCCAGAAGCCAATGCCTTAACCACTGAGCGGCCATGTCCCCTCCCAATTATAGTGCCTGGGGCTGCAAATATAACTGTATGATGTAATAATTGTGTTCAGTGTGTGTGTGTGTGTGTGTGTGTGTGTGTGTGTGTGTGTGTGTGTGTGTGGGTGTGTATCGCTCACGGCACTCCGGCAGCATGCATTTCTCCACTTGCTCCAGCTCTTCGCTGCACTCTCCCAGTTCCACCGGGGATTTGAGAATGCGCTGCCGAGTGCGAGTTCCTTTACCGCATGTCACACTGCAGTCACTCCAATCAGACCACGGAGACAACAAGCACGGGATGGTATCTGTCAAAACAACATGTCTATCTTCAGCGCAGGAACCAAACTAAAACACGCTGTCAAAACAAGTCTCCCTGTCTCTCTCGGTTTATTATCCTCGCAGATTGGTAAACTCTATGACCTTTGGTGTTAGAAAACGCAAAAAGCAGTGTGGCTCAATTTATCTGGTTTTTTTTTTTTATTACTGGTTTCTTAATATACGAATGACATCGTTATCAGCATCTAAACAGTTGTTAAGCTATATTTGTGCACGTTTTTTACTTACGGCACTCAGGCATCATGCACTTCTCCACCTCCACCACCTCTGCCCCACAGATCGATCCATCGGAAGGAGGCATTTTGACCATCCGCTCTCTGCGCTTCATGCCCAGTCCACAGGTGGCGCTGCAGGTGTCCCATTCACCCCATTCGGTTACCAGACAACTGCTTGGAGCTACACAACAAAGCATTGCTAATCAGTATAATTTACAGATCATTGCATTTAACAGTATAAATGCTTGCGTTTGTTCTTTTTCCTCCATCTGCTTCTGTTTAGCTTTTGCTTTCATTTGTATTTTGACCCTGAAGCACGGTGGTTTAGTGGTTAGCATGTTCGCCTCACACCTCCAGGGCTGGTGGTTTGATTCCCGTCTCTGCCATGTGTGTTTGCATATTCTCCCTATGCCTCAGGGGGGTTTTCTACGGTTTCCCCCGGTCCAAAAACATGCACGGTAGGTTGATTGGCACCTTGGAAAAATTGTCCTTAGTTTGTGAATGAGAGTTTGTGTGCGCCCTGCGTTGCGTTGACATTCCATGCAGGGTGTGTCCTGACTTGAAGACGCCTGAGATATTCACAGCTTCCCTGCGACCCGAGATCAAGATCGATGCCCGTGTCCCATCCCTGGTTCATTATCCTATAGTGTGCACCTGTTCTGTGTTTTGCCTATTGGTGTGTAACTATAATGATAAAGTATAAGATGTGTTTATCTCACAGCAGTCCTGGTTGACGGTGCACGGCTCGGTCTCCTCAGTCGGGAGAGTGCAGGAAAAGCCATCTTCTGGAAACTGCTTTACGTATCGTTCCCTTGACCTAACGCCTGCTCCGCACGACACGCTGCACGGAGACCAGGTGATCCACTCGGACATCATACACGTCGACGCATCTGCAACAGGAAAAAAAAAATCCTCTGATTCATGTTCTAACAAACATTAGAATGAGGAAATATACCAATGATAAAGACATCCTATGAATGTTCAAATATTATATACATATGACACAAAATAAAAATGTAAAAAATTACGTATATAATACTACTACTACTAATAATAATATAAAATATTTTATTGCTTTTTTGCTTTTACTTTATTCCTAACGTGTCTGGTGTGTTATTTAGTCTTCATGATGCAGTTTGCTCACTTATGTTCTCTAACAAACTTCTGAGGCCTCCAATTATACTGATATTTACCTATACACAGGTCTCCTGGGAGGGTCATAATTATGGAAACTGTTGCTGAAGGATTCTGTAATTCTGTTCGGCTGTAGACGGTATCTTCGAGAAGAAGGCACAAGACGGAAGGTGTGTTGAGATATCGCAGTCCCTACCCCTGTGGAGGAAGTGTCCACCTCTACTATAAATGGTGACCAGACTGAAATTTCAGATGAATCTACGTTAGAAGTTGGCAAAACCTAGGAAACGCTGTAACTCCTTAGTTGTGGAGGGTTGGGGCCAGGGAGCGGATAAGGAAGCTGGACAATTTGAGAGTTTAGGGCCTGGTAGTCGATGCACAGCCCTAACACTTTTGTTAAGACCCCTATTCCTTCCGTAGAGGAAGACAGTACGATGAAAGGTGAGGTGAAAGCCTCCTTGACATAAGCTTCCATTGTCTCATGTTCTGGGATCAACAAAGGGTACACACATCCCTTGAGGAGCTTAGCCCATGGTAAGCATATCAGTAGCACACTCTCATGGTCGGTGAAGCGATAATTGGGTGGCAGCTTATTTGTGGAACACATCTTGAAATGTCCAGTATTTGGGGGGAATATTCACTTCCTTATGGGTCACAGGGTTTTTGATTAAAGTCAATGATATGGGGGAAGAGAGAGATGGTGGTTCATGTAGACAGTTTCTGACACGTTGCAGGAAAACATGGGAGAGCGTCCTTAGAGTCAGGGGCATTCCAGAATGATGCTGATGGTGGAATTCTCCAGTAACAGAAATCAAATCTCCTCCTTGTGGAATAATCCCTCTAGAAGGGTGATTACAGGAGCAGAGTATTTAATTTGTCCATGCCCCAGAGGATTTCGCTGGATGGTTCAGATAGAGAGCTTTTGTGCCCATTTCTCTCTGGAGAGCTGAAACCCATCAAGACATTCTTATGAGATGAAATTTCTCAGGGAACTTGAATCAACGAGTGCAGAGACATGGAGCGACAATGTGGGGGTGAGTAGCTTCAATCCAGCTGCTCTCTGCTGCCATCATGGGTAATTGGAGACCCATAAGCGAGGAGGTTCCTTAATGGAGGTGGAAGGACTGGTCAGCGCAATGAACACTCCAGTGGCTGTACTAAATACTTCGGCAAGTGGTTAGTGAAATGGAAGTAATGGTTTATAATGGCACTGTTACCATTCTTGCCCACAACAATGCTTCTGACAATTATTAAGAAAATTAGAAAGGCTACATTGGAGCGTTCAGTGGGGAATCCAGTTGGTTGCATTTTGATGTCGAGGGTAACTTTTAGAAGTAAGTCACTAGACTAGGAACTAGGAAGAGTCGGGGACTGGCGGAGGCTGATGGAGCAAATGCAATAGTTGGAGTAGTACCGGAGTGAAGAGCAGATACCAGTTCCCTGATGTCCCCATGATCCCCTGATCCGGGGTTGGAGATGGTTGGGAATCCATGGAGGTTTGTTTTCGGTACGTTATTCTGTCACGCTTCCACAGTACAGACAGAAAGATCGGAAGTAATACAAAAGTTTTGTTTATTGAACAAAGGACTCAAACAGGAGTTAAACAATCTGGAAGACGGCAGGTGAAAAAGGAGGACGAGTGAAGAATGGACAGAACCAAAACATAGGGGAAAACCATAAAAAGTCTCGGGGAGCCTATGGAGAGGCTCCCCTGATATCACTGGCTCCCCATATAAGGAGCTGGAAGGAGTCTAGTTAGTTCAGGGTACATGAGCGGTAGACGGGAAGATGAGTGAAGGGAAAGAGTGCTCTTTATACGAGAACTAAATAGGGAGGGACAGGTGAGGGTGATAAGAAGACTGGCGAGGCAGAATGGGGATACTGAGAGCTAGAGGGGGTATGGCCGCTTGATCCCTGGCACTGCTCTGGTAATGTAAGATTTTTTAATAGAAACAAACATATTAAGATCCCATTCATTATGCAATCTCCAGTTTCTGATCTAGGGTATGTTTCTTCACTAATAGAAGAACCACATATTACTGGCAAAGTCAGGTAATCCCATACCAAAAAAGGTGTGTTGTGATACAGTACCCTCATCACTGCAGCCTGGACCCATACACGCCTCAAAGTCCTGTGTGTGTGGACAGGGGACACTCAGGTCCAGCTGGGCTTTCAGCATCCTCTGTCTCATCCGCTTTCCTTTCTCGCAGGTGGAGGAGCTGCAGGCCGACCACGGAGACCAGTTGGAGTAAATACAAGTCTCTGGAGTGTCGTCTGGATGAGTAAAAGATGGACAGATTGACGTTGACATACAGACGTCCAAACACCAACATGAAAAATAAACATGAGTTCTGGATTGTGTCTGGTCAAATTCATTTTTCGAATACATTATCGTCTCTATAGTAAAACGCAGGCTATAATTCATTTGAAAAGGAATCAGTTTTGTTTATCTTTGAAGGAGTCTCCAGTGTGAGGGTTTCATAACAGCCAGAGGTAAAGCCCTAACTAAGCTGTAGACCAAGATTCTTGTGAAGATAATGGAAACACACACCTTCTTCTTTCTCCTCCTGAGCGATGTCTGCGACGATGTCATCCACGTTATCAGGGACGATGTTGCACTGCTCGCCCTGAACAAAATGCCAACGCAAATAGACTGAGTGAGAGCTCAGAAAATAGGAAAAGCATGGGAATTCATTTAAGAACTATAACAAGACAGACCTTGCGTGCGATTCTCTCCACCACCACCCTGGCCACAGGGGTTATGGCGCCACCTTCTGGGTCGTAAAACGGGCTCTGGGGATGATCCAGACTGGTTAGAGGACGAATCTTCTCCTGAGGAAGCGCTGGCTTGTTGGGAGACTGAAGGAGGAGAGGGAAAAAAAAGAATGTTATGAGAATCACTTGCAAGTTATTCTCATCTATTCTAAACATGGTCAATTCTCCTAAAGGGCATTATATATGAAATCTAAAATCCAATCCTACTACAAAATTATTTTGTTTTTAGAATAAAAAACTCTATTTAAAAACTAATTATTTATTATTCATTTATATTATTCATTCAATATTTCTAAACCAGAGCACCAGCAGGTGGCAGAATCATCCTGAGAACGTTGTCCATAACTCTCTGGCTGAATCGCCAATGATCAAATGCTATATCTTTAACTAAAAAAAGATAGAGAAATGGTTTGGGATCAGAAGTCCAGCTGTGATCCAGATTCTCAACACTGAGTGTAATTAAATCAGTCCTGGTGTCACACAGGAGGGAAGTCACGGACACAGACTCTGACCTCGTACGTGACCCCGCTGTCGGTCCCGGCGTCCCACGGGATCATGTCCTGAATGAGCTTCTGCACCCATCCACACTCCTTTGTACACAGATCTTCAGCCGAAAGACCCACGTTCCAGTCCGGACTCGGGCCGAGCATGGTCAGGAAGGACATGAGGTGGCGAGTTCGGTCCACCGAGAACTCCGCGGAGGGAGCGGCTCGCCTGAGACGCGAGCAAAATCAGGAACAAAACCGTGCATAAACCAAATCTCAGAAATACATACAGAATAGAATTGTTTTTATGTGTTATGTATGAAAACCAGCCCTGTTTTTATCTAATCAACTGATAATTGCAGTAATTATACACTGGTCTCTCGTTTCTCTCGCGCCGGACCTCTGAGAGCGTTTGTTGTTGTCTGCAGAAGCGAGTGATTGCTTTACTGATTGAAGATATTCATTTGCCAAATTAAAGGACTGGAGCTGAGTGGGATTTTCCTGCAAATCAAATTGGTGAATATGAAGCTCTGAGAGAAGAACGTAGGAAACCTGTAATAAAATTAAAAAACAATTGATTTATGTATTTATTTATTTTGTCTTCAAATCCGATATGGTTTCCTGACCATTTTTTGGTGGGGGATTAAGATGATCCTAATCTGCGACGCCATTCCTGTTCCACTCAACTCCAGAATACTGAAGCTTCCGAGAAGTTCGGTTGATCCTGCGGTGTGCCTTTTCCAACCAATCACGAGCTCTATATGCAATTTTTATCTATAAATACTCTCAGCACTGATGAACAGGAACAAAAGGATAATGAGGGCACGAGGAAGAGAGAACTCAGTCACAACGGAATAAAATGTGTATGGAAGAGGTTCCATTGTTAAACAAATAAACAGATCTTTCCTTCCTTCTTTTGTCCATTCTGTTCTGTTGCTCTTCCTTCTTCTTCCTTCACTCCTTCCCTCCCTATCTGTATCTTTGCTTCAGTTTCTTTCGCTTCTTTCATTCTATCCTCCCTTCTCAAAATTTCTCTCTCTTTTCCTACCCTTCCCTCTTTCACTCCTTCCTATTCACCTTTTGCTTTCTCTTTTTCCTTCCTTCTTTCCTCAAATTATTTATTTCTCTTTTTCCGTCCTTCTTTCGTTACTTCCTGAAATTCGATTATTCTCTTTTTCCTTCCTTCCTTCTTCCTTCCTCAAATTCAATTTATCCTCTTTTTCCTTCCTTCCTCAAATTCATTCGTTCTCTTTTCCTTCCTTCCTCAAATTCATTTATTGTTTTTCCTCAAATGTATTTCCTTCCTCCTTTCCTTTCATCTATCTCTTTTCATCTCCTTTCATCCTTTCCTTCCTTATGGAAGGTCATTTTCTTTCTCCTATTCCTTCCTTCCTTCTTTCCTTCCTTCCTCAAATTCTTTCTTCTCTTTTTCCTTACTTCCTTCCCACTTCTTTCTCGTTCATTCATTCCTTCCTTCCTTCCTTCCTTCTTCCTAACCTTTTTTTCTTCAGACAGATAGATAGACAGATGAATAAGTTAGAAGTGTTAAAAGTAGGCCCATGTGAAGTACTGTGTGTATTAACTGAGCTTCCACATGTCTGTTTCACCGAGCCACAGACGGATTCATCTCTGTCTACAGCTAAAAAAAAATGAGCATCTAGCAATGGAACTACAAAGAGCCGACTGGAGACCATCAAGCACTTCTTCTAGAAGCTAATTTAACACTTCAACCCGAGTTACATGTTACACAATTTTATTTAGTTGTGAAAAGATTCTGAATGACAGGTTCCAGGTTCGATCCTGATCCTTGTGAAGTTTAGGACAAAGTTTATCATGATGCAAAATATCAGATTTTTTTTTTTTTTAAATAAGATATTATGAAATGAGACAGGGCTCAGACATTGGAGACTCCTCTAAATGTGAGATAAACATCTCAAGTTTATATTATAATAGTGGTCAAACCTCTCAGAAGACCAGCAAGCTCTCTGAATCCCATCAGACGAGTTATATCCATTATGTTTAATTAAAGGAGTAACTTGGAACTCCAGGATCTCCTAACGTTCACTTCGCCATGAGATCAGACATGAGCTTCAGAACATGCAGCACAAAGATCAGGAAAACCCAGCATCTGTGAAAAAGTTCATCTGTGACTGTTGGATTGTGATTGGCTGGAGGTTCATCTGTGACTGTTGGATTGTGATTGGCTGGAGGTTCATCTGTGACTGTTGGATTGTGATTGGCTGGAGGTTCATCTGTGACTGTTGGATTGTGATTGGCTGGAGGTTCATCTGTGACTGTTGGATTGTGATTGGCTGGAGGTTCATCTGTGAATGTTGGATTGTGTGTGGCTGGAGTTTGAGTCGTGAGTTCAGAATTTTGAACACAGAACAGGTTTGATTTTTTTGTCAGTTGAATCGCCATTCTACATCAATGAGCTGCTTATAAACACCTTTATCATCTGTGAAAGCTGTTGTACACATTCCCTAATGACCTTACTGAGATGCATGGACTTGTATTGTGTAAACACAGGGATGTAACTAAACGTCTTGAGCCGCAAGATGGAAAAATAGTAGGGAAAAACAGCACAATGAGTAAACTCCAAACGCTTCATTATTATTATTATAGATTATAGAATACTTTTTATAATTTCACGCAAAAGAATTTGAGATCTCTACCATATATTAAAATAATAGAGGAAAATTAAGTGTAATGATTTGTTCTGATTTCATAGATATATATATATATATATATATATATATATATATATATATATATATATATATATATATGGGGCACGGTGGCTTAGTGGTTAGCACATTCGCCTCACACCGCCAGGATCCGGGTTCGATTCCCGTCTCGGACCATGTGTGTGTGGAGTTTGCATGTTCTCCCCGTGCCTCAGGGGGTTTTTCTCTCGGGTTCTCCGGTTTCCTCCCCCGGTCCAAAAACATGCACGGTAGGTTGATTGGCACCTTGGAAAATTGTCCCTAGTGTATGAATGTGTGTGTGAATGTGTGAGTGTGTGTGCCCTGCGATGGGTTGGCATTCCATCCAGGGTGTATCCTGCCTTAATGCCCATAGACGCCTGAGATAGGCACAGGCTCCCCGTGACCCGAGGGAAGATCGGATATAAAGCGGTAGAAGATGAATGAATGTAGATGAATGATAAAAAAAAAATATATTATATATATATATATATATATATATATATGCAATATATATATATATATATATATAGATATATATATATATAAAAGATAATATATTATATATATATATATATATATATATATATATATATATATAAAAAAATATATATATATATATATATATATATATATATATATATATCTAGCATATATATGCTAATCCCCGCCATCATTCTCTATATATCTATCTATATCTCTACGCTTCTCTATTATAGCTCTCTCTCTATCCTCTATCCTGTATACAAATTAAATGCATTTAAATGAGTTTAATATGTATATAATAGTAATTAATTAGGCATTAGACGTAGAAAAGGGAATAAGTACTTACACATTGAGAGGCTGCCATGCAGGCCACTGTGCTTTCATCTTAATGACCGTCAGCACTTCATCACCCTGTATAGTAAAAGAAAGGGCATACATTAATGTAACAGTATGCACGTGTGTACTTGAAAACCTTCTGTCCTGTTAACCAGCCACACTGTGAAAGGCGGAGTTTCATTCCCTTTGTGCTGGAGGTTATAAATGGAGCTGCCTTTAAATCAGAGCTGAACGGATGATGGCGTGAGAGGCTCATAAATTCCGCATAAATATTTAATCAATTGCTTAAAGCGTGCAGGACTGCTGTCCCGCCTTGTGTGTGTGTGTGTGTGTGTGTGTGTGTGTGCGCGCATGTTAGAGAAAATGGAACGAGCCCAAAACAAAGCAGGATATTGCAAAACAACATTGTAACCTCTGACCGTAGAAAAACGCTCACACTTGACATAAAACATCTCGATACAGAAGAAATGATTTTATCCGATTTAAACAAGTCCCTGTTACTTTCATTCATTAATTCATTCATCTTCTACCGCTATATCCGATCTTCCCTTGGGTCACGGGGAGCCTGTGCCTATCTCAGATGTCTATGTAATTAAGGCAGGATACACCCTGGATGGAATGCCAACCCATCGCAGGGCACACACACACTCACACACACATTCACACACTAGGGACAATTTTCCAAGGTTCCAACCGGAGAACCCAGAGAAAAACCCCCTGGGGAGAACATGCAAACTCTACACACACATGGCCGAGACGGGAATTGAACCCGGACCCTGGCAGCTGTTACTTTATGTCCCTTAATTTTCTGGTATCGTTCGGATCCACTGGCACATGGGAACAGTGTTGGGAAGGTTACTTTGGAAATGTAATAGATTACAGATTAGAAATGACCCTATTCAAAATGTAATAAGTAGTGTAACTTTTCAATTACTTTATAAAAGTAAAGTAACTGATTACATTTGATTGCTGTTTGAATTCATTTGTCCACTAGGTGGCACTTTGAGTTAACTTTCTAAGAAAACATGTTTCAAGCTGCGGGTTCCCGACCTTTCTTTGTAATCGTATGATCTTCTCTCTGTCTCCTCACCAGCTCTTTTAGCAAAGAAACTTTACTTTACTTTTGTTTTTTGATCGTGCTTGTTCATGTAATGTGTTATGTGTTAGGGGCCGGCGAAGCCCCTTTAAGAAAGTAGGGGATGTAGGTAAGTCATGTGACCGAGGCATGAGAGTCATAGACAGATGTGGTCATTTTCCAAAATAAAATCGTTCTGAATAAAATAAATATCGTTCAAATCAGATAATAAATAAAACAGAAATATTGTAAGTTATGTATTCTTTCTGCACGGCCCGGTACCAATTGATCCAACGACCCGTACCGTTCTCCAGCCAGGGGGTTGGGGAAAACTGCTCTAAATCTTTCTCTTTAACATTTTCATAAGTAAATGCAATTTAATTACACATTTTCTATAAGTAGCTGTAATGAATTACTGTTCCATTCATTTTGTAACTCGTACATGTAGATAGTTACTTCCCAACACTGTATGGGAACTTCTGGACCAATCAGGAAAGCTGATGTCCCAAGAAATTCTAGTCTTCAGGATGCTAGTTCATGTTTTTTTTTTCTTTCCACTTTTATATTCCATATTCCATTAGTGTTTCTCTTTATAGACACACCGCCGTCAACGAGGCAGGCAGGGAGGATCCAGGACTCAAGCAGGGGTGTACAGTTTAAATGAGTCTTTAATAGATTCTATTGAGCAACAAAAGGCAAATAGGACTAGAACAAATCCTAAAGCCAAAAAATAAAGATCCAGGGGAAAACAACAAAACCAGCAAAATATAAGGACAAATGTGAAAACAACAATCATCCCAAGGAGGAGCACAGAACCAGTTCCCAAAAATAGTCCCACAAGGGAACAGCAAGCGTATTGTTGCTTTTGTACGGTGCTATTTGTTCTCTTTCTGGCAAAGAAATACTCCATGATACTTGATGCGGACAAAACATTGAGAGGAACCTCGTCCTCATCACCAAAATGTCCTTTAATTACAGTTCCATGGTTGAGATCTGTAGCAGTAGGTGCAGAAATGCTCATGGAAACTGTGGTCCTGAGCACGTTGTAGGAGACTGGAGATAATTGCAATTTAAATCCGTCCTTCTTGATTTGCTTCTTGAAAAGAACTTCAACTCCATCAATTCAACTCCATTAATGTCACTGAATGCGGTAGTGATGGGTTCATGAACGATTCGTTGTTTTGGAACGAGTCTTTCACATGACTCAGAAGAACGGGTCATCTCAAAGAGTGATTTGTTCATTTGTTTAGCTTCGCAAAACCTCCGTAAATAATAAAACATATAACCGTAGATAATATACTGAAACTGAGCAATTAACCTTCGACTCGAGTCTTCCGGTCCGAGTCGTTCGCTCTTTTACATGACTACCATAGCGGCTAGGCAGTGCATTACACTGCCAAACCAAACTGAATGGTTCTGCTCATGACTCTCCTAATCTGAGTCTTTCGTTCTTTTGTCACATGACTCCCGTTGATGCCATTAACTTCTATGGTAGTGCGGTGACAAAAGAATGAACTATTCTTACCAGAAGGTGTGAGAGGTGAGCTGCTTATTCTGTTTATCGTAATATGTTCTTAGCTGCATTGTAATATTTTAATTACAGCCAAAATATGTGTATGTAGACGTGTTGGGGGTCTGTTTATTGAAAATGTAACTATTTATTTTATATCCGATCGAAAGACCGAAATGAACTAAATGACTCAAAAAGCATTCGTTCATTATGATGAATGAGTTTCAACGAACGAGTTGCTCAAATGATCCGAACTTCCCATCACTAGAATGTCGCCGGTACCAGAGTTGTAGGGACCACACCCATTTGCTTTATGGGCCATCTCCTGAACCACACCCATCTCCTATATGTGCCATCACCTGAACCACACCGATCTCATGTATGAACCAACACCTGGACAACACCCATCTTCTGTATGGGACATCTCCTGGACCACACCCATCTCCTGTATGGGCCATCACCTGGACCACACCCATTTTCTGTACTTGCCATCACCTGGACCACAACCATCTTCTGTATGGGCCATCTCCTGGACTACACCCATCTGCTGAATGGGCCATCTCCTGGACCACACCCATTTTCTGTATGGGCCTTCACCTGGACCACACCCATCTCCTGTATGGTCCATCGTGATGAAACCTCCACAGACACATTTATATTGTATACATTTGATTGTATACCTGAGGCAGTCACAATGTAAATGTATTTGGTTAATGATAAACCAAATATTTCAGTATAATGCATTGTGGGTAAATGCCTGTGTAGAGATATTAGTGAAAGCAAAGTACAGTGCAATATTTCAACTTTATAAATTTTCCCAGAGCCCCCCTTCGTCAAAAAGACAGGAAAAAAGTGTACTCATAATGATGGGCGTGGATTTCAATATGAGCGTTCAGAGCTGTGAATGGTGGAGCGTTAAGATTTCCACCACGCTTCATCTGACCGCTCCACCACACAATGGGAAGTCGGAGAACGGGATGCCGGTGCCGAATGAATTATTCATGAGGTTTTTTGACGCGTCATTTATTTATTTAATTTTTTCCTTTGCCAGCCATCGCCGCTGATTGAAACGTCGTAGGCGAATATGGATGAGTTTTTATTTGACATCACGGTCGCTTGAGGAAAAAAAGTGTTATTGATAGAAAGCCAGTAATTTTTCTGTGGGGGGGGGGGCTGTTCTACCTTGGTCCAGCTTTAAAGTCGGTCCTCCAACCAAGTTTTGGGAGGAAATCAAAAGCAAATTTGCTTCCACTACCACTTCAATTGTCAGCACTCAGCTGGTTCCGCCTGACACGCAGATATAATGAGAGATTTCTGCAGAAGGCATCATGTGGCGAGCCGGAGAGTGCTCTCTCTCTCTCTCTCTCTCTCTCTCTCTCTCTCCTCTCTCTCTCTCTCTCTCTCTCTCTCTCTCTCTCTCTCTCTATCTCTCTATCTATCTATCTATCTCTCCTCTCTCTCTCTCTTTCCCGTTCTTCTCTCTCGTGTTATTATGCAATGCCATCTGTCAACATGCCATCTGTCATCAACGATGCATCACAAACCCAAAATTAACCACGCTCGCTGCATCCTAGTCGGAATCATTCCACTTGTACCGCCGCCACAATAATCCATCAGAATGCAGATCTGCTACGGATTTATATCTTTACCTGTTATTAAAACCAATGTGTCTAAGTGTGTGTGTGTGTGTGTGTGTGTGTGTGTGTGTGTGAAAGTATATGATATTAGACTAAGAGTCTTTATCTTTTTTTCAAGTCATGCACAGTCATACCAATCACATTATCCTCTATTAAGACAATTCAAACTATGTTGTTGTTTTAGATGCATCATTGTATATTTTCGTAAATGTTATATACACTTTATATTTTCGTATATAAAATCACACACACACACACACACAGACGTATATATATATTTATTTGTATTTATTTATTTATTTATTTTTACATATATACTTATATACTCTCTAGGTCTTGCGGATCCCGGTTTAAGCACTAGAGCAGAGAATCATTGTGCGACCAAAAATATTGGCGCACCCATCTATTGCAGCCACATTCTAATCAATTTGGTTTTATGCGTAGAGCACTCATAACATCGGACACAAGATTAGTGTCTATAAGTCTATTCCAGATAATTTTATCCCTAGTGAAATGGGGGATGGGTGTAGCTCAGTGGTTTAAGGTGCTAGGCTACTGATCGGAAGGTCGGAGGTTCAAGCCCCAGTATTGTCAAGCTGCCATCCTTGAGCAAGGTCCATAACCCCCTGTGCTCCAGGGGGCGCTATATCATGGCTGACCCTGCGCTCTGACAGCAGCATTCCAAACAAGCTGGGATATGTGAAGAAAGAATTTTTCTGTGCTGTAACAAATAAAGGCTGTTATTCTATAATGTGCCATGATCTAAGGAAGAAACTAAATTCAAAAGGAAAAAAGTCCTCATCCGGGCGGCGCTGAATGTGTTTCTTATTCGAACAGTTTCCTTAAAGTTGGTGACATGTAATAGGACAGGACGTCTTTGGATGTGAGAGCATGAAATCCTCCCGTTGAGAGACCTCAAAACCTGTTCCAGCATGACAATGCTCCTGTGCACCAAACCGTGAAGGTCTTGCTTTACACTGGATGGACTATCAGACACGTTATTGAGCAATAAATGCGAGCACCTTCTCACCTACATCAATGCCTGACTTTACTAACTCTTTTCTTTATAGCAGTAAATAATGACTAGCAATATAATGACAATTTTGTCTTGTAAATGCGTTCAAAAATTGTAAAAATCGGTTTAACGATCATGTAGATATTTATCAAATGTATTATAAAGCATGTTGGATTACTTTTTTTTTTTGCATTTTTTTCTTCTCTTGCAGCAAACTTATAGAATAATAAAGCAATAAAAGCAGAAAAGCAATTGAATAAATAAATGAATAGGGGAGCAAAAATCCAGTCATCTCTATGCTACAGTCCATTCTCCAGGTCAGGCATGCCATGTGGAAGATTTTCCTGTTTACACAGAGAATAAAGATGCTGTTCTATATTACATATTTGCTATTAGATATGCAGCCTGTGTACTTCTCCAGATGAATGTCTGGAGGATGAACTGGCACCGTTGCGGCGGCAGAGGCGGCAGCAGCAGAAGGCCGGGGCGCTTTATCATTACTTGATATTTTGCACAAATGGAAGCTGAGGTTGTCCGTGTGGAGAGCGGCGCCGCTCGTGCTGCTACACGACAATGCACCACGGACGCATAAACGCATTTCAAAGCATCTGTAGCTCATGCCCCTGCCACTTTAAAATCCATTTCATTTAATTGAGGGATTCTTTTTTTTGAGAGAGAGAGAAACAGCAAAAAAGAAATAGAGAGAGCACGAGAGAGCGAGAAAAAGAGTCCCATGGTCGCTATCATCCTATTGGCAAAGTAAATGTATTAGAAATCTGTTCTCAATGGGAGGCGGAAAAATGCAGGCACTTTGATCTCGCTGAGGGAATGGATGTAGTTAGAGTGAAAATGATCATTCATTTTCCACGGTGGGAACGAGTGATGGAGGCAAAGATCATAATCCATCTATACAAAGATACTGTAAAAAAAGGAAGGACTTTTCTGATTCTCAACAGAGAATCATTTCTTTTTAATAAAGAGGATGATACTAATAGCTACTGCATAAAAAAGTTTGGAAATGATTCATTTTTCCAGTACAAATTGGCGCAAAAATTTTGAGATATTTTTCAAATGTAGATAAAAACCTGTTAAATTAACCATGTGACACGACTAAAACTCGTCCTCTCGAGATAAGTCATTTAAAAAAATGAAGACAGATATAGGCAGTCATACTTATATCTCAGCCAACGCGTTATATAAGCATTAATGGCGAGGTAATCCCCCTATACTTGTTCATGGCCATATATGCGCTAGTTCTGGGTAATAGTGCATGATTTCACGGAGGACCTGTGGATTCAGAATTTCTGGATGAACACGTCCACTTTTTTTCAGCTGTGCAGTGCAATAAGGGCCTCTTGTAGCACCTGGAGTTTCACGCCCAAGGCAAGGCAAGGTAGATCATGTGACCAGTGAAAAAAACATTTCCATTGCAGTTTTGCGAATTATTCCTCGTGCGAGCGTAAAAGCTTTTTTGCGATACATTTGTGTTTTGCGAATTTGACGCGTTTCCATTTTTCAGTTCCCTATTTAAATGTGCGTATTTTGAAGTGTCATGGAAACACTTTGCATTACATTATGAAACACATTACTATCTATCTATCTGATAAGGAATATAGCTTCCAAAAAGAAGTCAGGAAAAAGAGAATGAAAGCATGTGGGATGGAATAAAGGAAGACAGGAGGAATAAGATAAGGAACAAAGGAATAAGAGCGTGGAAGAATGCTCTTCCGTTCTCTGCTAGCTAGCTGGTGTAAGGATGAACAGATTAAAGGAAGGAAATAAAAAAGTGAAAAAAGGAAGCGGACTTGTGGAAGAAAGTTATAAAAATTATAGAAGCAAGGAAAGAAGGAAAGTGCGATAAACCGCGATAATGTTTGAAGGAATAAAAGAATGGAAGTATGTTCTTCCATTCTCTTTTTCCTTCATTCCTTCACTTTTTTCCTGCTAGCTAGCTGATGTAAGAAAGAAAAGAATATAGGAAGGAAATAAAAAGTGAAAGAAGGAAGAAAGTAAAAAAAGGACAGAAGCAAGAAAAGAAGGAAGGAAAGAATGAAAGAAAGTCTGTCTGCTTTTGTACCTGATGTTAGGAGGCAAGGAATAAATATTGAAAGAATAAAGGAAGCCAGGAAAATTAGAATGTGGGAAAGACTGTGGGATGGAAGACAGAAGGAAAAATAGATCCATCCTATGTGTGTGTGCCTCCAGGTCAGTTTGGAGAAGAACCATATAAAGGGTGGAAATGCCATTGAAAATCCCAATACTCTTGCCTTCCATACTGTTTACTGTTTATACATACGGAAGGCAAAAGTATTGGGGCACCTGACATTTTATTAATGTTATAATTAATAAACATTTGTTGCCACTCCAGGACATGGTTATAAACATGTTTACTATGGCAACATACGTTTAGTCTAGAGCATCATCTGTGTCCATAGCAACAGTTCAATGAATGAATAATAATAATAATAATAGTAATAGGAATAATAATAATAATAATAATAATAATAATAATAATAGGAATAGGAATAATAATAATAATAATAATAATAATAATAGGGGGCACGTGGCTTAGTGGTTAACATGTTCGCCTCACACCCCACACACCGCCAGGGTCCGGGTTCGATTCCCGTCTCGGACCATGTGTGTGTGTGGAGTTTGCATGTTCTCCCCGTGCCTCAGGGGGTTTTTTTCTCCGGGTTCTCCGGTTTCCTCCCCCGGTCCAAAAACATGCACGGTAGGTTGATTGGCACCTTGGAGAATTGTCCCTAGTGTATGAATGTGTGTGTGTGTGTGTGTGTGTGTGTGTGTGTGTGTGTGTGTGCCCTGTGATGGGTTGGTATTCCATCCAGGGTGTATCCTGCCTTAATGCCCATAGACGCCTGAGATGAATAATAATAATTACTAGAGATTGATTGTGGCGATTTTACTAATACTCTTCCTCGACCCTCAAGCCTCAAGCATTATTATTATTATTATTATTATATTATTATTATTATTATTATTATTATTATTATTATTATTATTATTATTAATAGTAGTAGTAGTAGTAGTAGTAGTAGTATTGTTATTGTTATTATTGTTATTATTATTATTATTATTATCATTATTATTATTATTATTATTATTATTATTATTATTATTATTATTATTAATAGTAGTAGTAGTAGTAGTAGTAGTAATAGTAGTAGTAGTAGTATTAATAACAATATAATAATTACTAGATTATTCACAGCGATTTTACTAATACTGATATATAGGTTGGATTGTACTTGCCAATAAATAATAATAACTATATAACTAATAAACAAACACAAACAAAAAAAACATGTAAAATTGCATGAAAATTTCTATTAAAAATATTGTTCTCTGTGCAGTGTATCAGTGATTCACCTCTAGAGGCCGCTACCTCTAGAGTAATTACAGGAGACCAGAAGCCGGAAAATGGATTTTAAACGATAACCAATCAACAATTGTTGTAGATTAATCGACCTCTAATAATTGAACAAAGGCAACAAAATATTTTTCCAAAAAACAAATCTACATTACTGTTCTGTATATCAGCGTCGTAGCAAACGACTCGTCTAAATCGACTCATCTAAATCGACTCGTCTAAATCGACAAAACCGAACGCTGGCATTTAAGACCCAGACATGTCCCGGTAACAGCTCTAACATCCCGTCACTAACCGGTGACAGGAAATAACCCACCGAAATGTCGTTCTGTGTCTGGGGAGGATCCTGCATTTATCTTTCTATCAAGTTTTGAACTCTAAAAGCGACAGTGGATAAAACAAAGCCGGCAAAAAAATAACAGCCGAGAGTTTTCCGAAGCATAAAATCCATCTGTTCTGCCGTCTTAGCGTTATTACCAGTGACCTTTAAAGCCAGACGCTACAGGTGTACCGAGTATTCAATTCAACATTACTATTAATCTCTGCCAGCTGATTGTGAGCTTTTTTTCCGGGATTAAAGCAAGAATGTACATATGTTTATGCAAATGAGGCCGTGTCACATTTAATATCTCGACATAACTCCTTTCATACGTAACGAAATTAGGGAGGGTTCAATCGTTTTGATCCGAGCCACTCGAGACCGGATTATTTTTGGATGCAATGATCTTTTCAGAAGGAGGACACATTTCTGAGGACCTCATTAATATATCAGATGGACACTTTAGAGTTACCAGACCCTCAAATTCATAGAAGACATATTTAGAGGGTGATGATGTGCTTTTCTATTACATGTTTTGGTGTTGGTGTCCAGAGGATATTTTCCATTGATATGAGGTTCTTCAATGCTGTAGCATCCCTTCACTTGAACTGGGAGACCCAAACCTGGTCCAGAATGACCAATGCTCCTGTGCACAAATCTACAACAGAGCTCAGTGGTTTGAAGCTCTGGTCACCTGATCTGATCAGGGGTTCAAACCAGAGTCCTGAATGTGAGGGATTTTTCCATCCCGCTCCTGCAAGGTTCTTAGAACGGCCATAATTATTGTTTTCTTTATATTATACATTTCTAGATTGTATTCATTGTATGTTGTTTGTATTTGTTGGACAGTCGGGAACTTTTATTGTGCTCCGGCCAACATAATGGCACCTTTGGTAGCATGAAGCATCTCGGACGCATGCAAGTAATAGAGAAAGAGAGCTATTGTTTATGTGTACATCATTGGAAGAGCTTGTTTTGTTTTTGTCAAGTGAACTCATTCCCTCGTGGGTTTGTGAAGCCAGCGAGGTACGTTTCATTTTTCTTTTGTGTAATCAGTTCGGGTTTGTTACGCAATGTCTACTTATGTTTTTGTTTATTATGACGTTTGACGGGGGTCGTTGAAATTAAACCAACTGGAACAACAAACCCTGGTTCGTTGTATTACCTGGAGTGAGTAATAGTTCTGTCCTGCTCCCGCCCATGATAATATTTAAGATTTTGTCCCGCTACTGTCCGCAAAAATATACGTCATTTTGTCCCGTTTACATATATAATATATATATATATATATATATATATATATATATATATATATATATATATATATATTTTCTCCAGCAGGCAAAGCTTAAGTTGCTTCCGACCTTGTGCCTGTATATCGATTAATTTTATTTTAGCCGCCATTGTCGCTTTTTGAAGTTTATTTGTTTTTAGTATTTATACACACACACACACACACACACACACACATATATATATATAGCTCCCACAACCTGCACACACACAAATATATTCCCGCCCGCACCCGCGTTCACCATCAAATCTTGACCCACGCTGCACTCAGAGCGTCTGCCAAATGCTGCAAATGTAAATCTGTAAATGGGTCCTGTGGTAGTGCAGGTCTCTAGTTCAAGCCCCGGTATCACCAAGTTCCCCGCCCTTGGGTCCTTGAGCAAGTCCCTTAACCCTCTGTGTTCCAGGGAGCGCTGTATCATGGCTGACCCTGTGCTTTGACCCCAGCTTCCAAAACACTAGGATATGCGGAGAAAGAATTTCACGGTGCTGTAATGTGTAATGTGAAAAATAAAGGCGATCCTATTCTAGGTTTTTCATGACCCTATTAAAAACCTTTCGGATGAATGTGAACACTGCCTGCAAGCCAGAAACCTGCTCACCTTCTCATGTGCATCGCACACCCTTGAAGCTCCACGAAGCTTCAGCTGCTCAGATGTATGAGTGAGGTCATCTAATCTAATCTAAATGCTAAACGCTGTTAATGTAAATCTAGTCGCTCTAAATAAGAGTGTAAATGTAAAACTTGTTTTTAACGTTGATTTGTCAGGTAGATTATATGTTTCAGATGGTGGTGCTGGGAGATGAAATACATTTGTGACTTTTTTTTTTCACTACTACACTTTCAGAGCGTAAGTACCAATGATCTAAAAAATCGTGTAAATTTAAGGGGTTTGTTTTAAAAAGTATTTGCTTCAAAATCTTGAACTATGTCATTCCAATGAGGAAGGTAAAGAGTTATCTTTTAAAAGCACCTGACATTTAGGGAAGTCTAAAATGATTATTTTAAGTGCTAAACCCTGCGAAACACGAAATACGGGTCGCCGAACGTCTGACAGGAGCTGTATTTCTATACTGGAAATAAAAGGCCTTCATCCAAATCCATCCTGGCAGAAAGGAGTCTGTAAAACATATCACGACTTCATCAGACGGCGCGGGAAGAAAGCATATAATTTCCAGCGTCAGAAATAACTCCTGGCAGAGCGGCGGCGCGCTTTAACACGCGGCGCACGGAGACACGGAGACGCGTCGGTATTAATAAGGACGTCGTGGAGAAGTGGACGAGTCGCAAACACGACAAGCTGAATAAGGCCGTTCTGCTCGTATCTGGGTGCTGTGTTAACCGGAAGGGATTCCGTCAGCTTTACAGTAGAATGCAGGATGAGTTTATATTTCAGTTAGTGCTGGGAGAAATACGGAAGCACTGTATGTGAAGTAGAACGTCTAGTAAAATGTAAATCCAGCTGTCATTGGGGTTCTGAAATCATGTACAGGAAATCCCTCATTCACAAGATGGAGATACCGATGACTCTATAGTAACTTGGAAATATCGAGACATGGCTTACCCCGGAGTCAAAAAGAATCACGATTATTATAATTTAACAAAGTGCAGTGCACAATTTAGCAAAACAGAGTCATTTACATTGTAATAATAATAATAATGTATAAACTTTACATTCATTCATTCATTCATCTTCCATCGCTATATCCGATCTTCCCTCTGGTCACAGGGAGCCTGTGCCTATCTCAGGCGTCTATGGGCATTAAAGCAGGAAACACCATGGATGAAATGCCAACCCATCGCAGGGCACACACACACACACACACACACACACACACACTCACACAGACATTCGCACACTAGGGACAATTTTTCCGAGGTGCCAATCAACCTACCGTGGATGTTTTTGGACCGAGGGGAAACCGGAGAACCCGGAGAAAAACCCTCTGAGGCACGGGGGGAACATGCAAACTCCACACACACATGGCCGAGACGGGAATCGAACCCGGATCCTGGAGCAGCACCACTAGCACGGTGGCTTAGACCGTAAACTTTACAGTATATATATATATATATATATATATATATATATATATATATATAAAATAAAATAAAGACGGCTAGGGGGGGGGTGCGGCTCAGTGGTTTAAGGTGCTGATCGGAAGGTCAGGGGTCCGAGCCCCGGTATTGCCAAGCCGCCACTATTGGGTCCTTGAGCAAGGCCATTAATCCTCTATGCACCAGGGGGCGCCGTATCATGGCTGACCCTGCGCTCTTACTCCAACTTCCAAATAAGATGGGATATGCGAAGAAAGAATGTCACTGTGCTATAATGTATGTTAGACTATTCTTAAAGTCAAAATATTTACTTTATTATGCATATGCATGTGGTTGGTAAATTAATCTAGCAAATAATTATAATATGTTAATACGTTGAAAGGGTTTTTATTAACACCATTCATTCATTGACCAATAGATTGCCAATAACTGATTGAGTGATAGTTTTTAAAATAGATGTTACATAAAAACAAACTATCATCGCACTCCACGTGAACCTTATCACAAAAAAGTGCTGAGTCATGAAAACTTGCTAAAGAAAGTCAATATGAATGAATTAATATCATTATATAATGAATAAATGATTAATAATAATTGTAATATTGCGCTCTCCGTGCAGCACATAGTCTCAAGGTAAAACAAACAGCACTAAGTGTCAGTGATTCGCCTCTAGAGGCCGCTCTTGTAATGACGGCAGACAGGAACCCGGAAAAAACAATAGGTATATTTCCAGAAATTTCCAGGTATTACTATTTTCTACTATTGGAAAAATACAGATTTGATATTAGTAAAATATTGTTTTTAAACATATTTTTAAAAACCCAACAACTAAACTCGTACGTCCTAGAACAGGGTGTCCAAACTTTCAGTAAATAGAGCCAGATTTGATGAGGAAAAAATATGTGGGGCCGGCCATTCATCCTGACGTTCTTTAAACCATTAGCATTAAAGGCAAATGGACAATTTAATGATTTAAATATTGCAAATGGATGACTTTTCTTTTCTTGATACAAAACACAAAATTACCTCGCCTTACATATTTTAAGATCATATAAAATTGAGAAAAGTCTTTCAGGAAGATTAAACCGGTCAGGAAGATTTGAAATAATAATTATATATTATTCACTATTAAATGCGCAATGTAAACATCTAAATCCCATCCTATGCACAGGAAAATAACACTAACAGTTATCTTATTCAGAAGTACAAAACACTGAGGGCTGATAACAATGATAAAATGTGTTATTTGATTTTGAATTGTACATCCAAAAGGCTGTATTTTACATTATTTCAATTTTACTCGGATCAAAAATACGAAATGGAAAAACGGGACAGAGTTTCATTGTTATATTCAATTTGTCAGGTTTTCAGACGGTTTGGTTGTCGACTGAAAAACAAAAGATTGTTTTGATCGTTACAAAAAACAATTCAATTGACTTGAGATTTTAGAATGTATTCACCTCAGAAGACTAAACAAATAACAACAAAAACAACATCTCCGTATTCGGC
Organism: Kryptopterus vitreolus; assembly: GCA_030449085.1. Taxonomy (NCBI): domain Eukaryota; kingdom Metazoa; phylum Chordata; class Actinopteri; order Siluriformes; family Siluridae; genus Kryptopterus; species Kryptopterus vitreolus. Next base: position 14,481,140 of record JACRUU010000027.1, on the reverse strand, counting down.
CTGGATGTGGAGTAGAAACTTTTGAAACTGGCAACGGCACAGTCCTTTAATGTAATTAAAATTATTTATCAAATATTAAAAGTCATACATATTTTAGATGTTTGGTACAGAGAACTCGTTAACAAATAATACAGTGGAGTTTTATAGCTTTGCATCCTTCTTGGCTGACTTTGTTACGCCACAGAGTCTACTGCCATCTTCTGGTGAAATATAAAATAGCTTTTTTCTATGGGTGTATTTTATACTGTGGTCAACAGTGCTGGCGGCAGCTTATAATTGAGTTTATGAAGGAAGCTGTGGGCAAAGATCACAGATCACACAAGGTGAAAAACATGGAGGGCACTGAAATGGCATAAGGTCTCACGCCTAACCGTGAATTATTGTCACCTTTGTCATGTCTCAGCATTGACAAACTGACTCACAAACTTATTTTCCTGAATTATTTTAAATAGGCATCTGCTAAACGCTGTAAATGTAAATGTAAACAACATCTACATCATGCTGCTGCAAACCAGGTATTGATCTGGATCAATACCATCTTATACTAGCAATGAAGCTGTAGGAGTGCACTCTTGGTGCTGTTTCTCATTTGAACGTGGTGTGGACTTTGGGGCATTGGGTCTTTGGAACTGCAGGTCTGAAGGAACTCCAAGTTCAGGGCCCCTGTGCAATGCCCTTAACCTATAGCAGCTCAGTTGCATGTGAAATGCAAATATCTTCTCTTGAAATTCATGTTTACCCATTGAGCCATTCACCATATAGAAGTTCCACCTCAAGCAAAACTCCTCCACAGGTCATTGGGAAATGAACTTCCAGCCAATCATGAGCACTAAACTGGGTATAAATAAAGAAAATGTGCACATATAGATGTGGGCAAGGTTCACATTTAATGCTGGCTTTAATTTCTTCCTGAGTGATATTTGTTTATTTATGCAGTTCTATTTATCCTTTACTGCATTTATCCTTTACAACATCTGTCTACAGTAATTAACTTCATGAATAAATAACATACTTTCCCGAGCAGCCGAAAATAAAACAAAATGACAGCGAGATTATTTGGTGCACGCTTTCATAACCAGCGCAGATGTTTGTCTGTTAATGGGATATCCACTGTGTACTGTTACTTTCCATCAGTAAAGGATAGACTACATTTCTGCTTTGATATCGCCTCGGCTTTAACGCGGCCCCGGGGCTGGACGTGGACCCACATCAGTCTCACTTAAATCTCAGATGTATTTTAAGCCCACTGGGGTCTGAGTGGCGGCTCAGATTAGAAACCGTATGATTGCGATATTCAATCCCGACTCGCTCCCTTTTGGCAGGTTAAAGCGATTTGATCAGAAGCACCCGACCCGCTCGCTTACGGATCCAATCAGCTGGTTTTTTTTTTTCTCTTTAGAAGATGGACAGGTTTCTAGAAACCTCACAAATTTATCGCCAGTGGAGTCGGATCTTGAGGTAAGAAGACTTTACCAGATGCTCATTCAATTGATTCGAGTGAAGAGATGCAACATAAACCTTTGATATTTTTATCTGTTTTGTTCCAAGGCCAGTGGTCCAGCTTGGTTGTGGTCCTGTGGTCCAGTCATATGTTTTAAAACATTGTGGTTGGGGGTTTCATTTCACCAAAACTGGAAATATGATTAGGTGTGACTTCTCTACGAGGTTGTCTCAGAATGCAAGAGCCTTTATTTGTTACATATAGAGCAGTGAAATTCTTTCTCCACATAACCCAGCTAGTTTTTTGGAAGCTGGGGTCAGAGCGTAGGGTCAGAGCACAGGGTCAGACATGGACTGTCGGACCCCATTGAACTACCCCCTATCCCACAGAGCTATCCCTATCACACTGAGCTACACCATCCCACTGAACCTCCCCATCCCATTGAGCTACACCCTCCCCAATCAGCATCCCTGGAGCACAGAGGGTTGCTCAAGGACCCAAGAGTGGCAGCTTGGTGATGCTGACCGCTTGGTGATGCTTGGCGCTTAGCTACCCACTGGGCTACCCCCTGAGCCTCCTCCTCCCCTGAGCTACCCCCCCTCCCACTGAGCTACCCCCTCCTCCCCTGAGCTACCCCAGCTACTCTCCCACTGAGCTACCCCCTCCTCCCCTGAGCAACCCCTATCCCACTGAAATATCCCACTAATCCTTGGAGCTACCCTCTCCCCCACTGAGCTACCCAGATTCCACTGAGCTACCCCATCTCACTGAGCTACCCCCTCCCCCACTGAGCTACCCGCTATTCCACTGAGCTATCCCCTATTCCACTGAGCTACCCCCTGTCCCATTTAGCTACCCCTGCCCTCTCCCCACTGAGCTACCCCATCTCACTGAGCTACCCCCTCACCCACTGAACTACCCCTATCCCACAGAGCTATCCCTATCTCACTGAGCTACATCATCCCACTGAGCCTCCCCATCCAATTGAGCTACATCCTCCCCACTTCCTATCCCAGTGAGCTACTCCTTCCCCCACTGAGCTACCCCTATTCCACAGAGCTACCCCTATCCCACTACGCTACCCCTATCCCACTGAGCTTCACCATCCCACTGAGCTACACCCTATCCCACTGAGCCTCCCCATCCCACTGAGCTACACCCTATCCCACTGAGCTACCCCTATCCCAC
>JACRUU010000027.1:14338511-14473511 GCA_030449085.1 Kryptopterus vitreolus | reverse complement strand
AAGAATTTCACTGTGCTGTAATGTATATGTGACCAATAAAGGATTATTATTATTATTATTAGCGCATATTACCGTATAAAGTATCACCAGTTTATATGGAAAAGCAACTGGAACAGAATATTTAAAGGAGCCACGTCCCATATTTTACAATTGAAACTAAAGTAGCATTGAAATTAACAAGAAACTAATAAACAAGGAAATAACATTAAAAGTGTACTATCCAGAGTAAACTAAATATGGTATAAACAATAATTTTATTAAAGGGGAGATTTTGAGAGAAATATATGTACATGTAATTATAACATCTGTTACAGTTATTAGTTATAAAATGAATAGTATTAATTTATGGTACATTGAAAAGGTGCAATTACATATTTTAATCAGCCCTACATATAATATATATATATATATATATATATATATATATATATATATATATATATATATATATATATATATATATATATATATGTATGTGTGTGTGAAGAGAGAGAGAGCTAGAGAGATTATATACTTCCATTCAAATTTCTCAGCACGTATTCATCCAAAGGAAAAAAAAAACAACCTCCAAATGATGTTTATGAATATTAAAGCTACCATTCTACATAATTAGTAATTATTCTGAGGCTTATGCATACTTGATTTGCACTTGACCTATTAAACATCAACTCTAGATGTCAGAGCCGCCGTTCTGGCCCAGGTGGAACCTAAACACATAATGTTTTCTCTCGTACAGGAAAGAGAAGAGCCCAGCCATGAAATTGGCCCAAGATGGAGAGGCTATAAAAACAAACTCAGCTTTAAATTAAATATCACCTCTGTGGTTATGAAGGCAGCGTTTATAGAGGCTGAAAGGTGATTTGTGTTCCGTTTTGTATTTTATGTTCTACTGTTCTGAACCCCAACCCTCCCCTCCCCCCATCCCACACAACACACAAACACACACAAAAACTGGGATAAACCCGGTGCAATAATGCTTAATATAACATTCATAACTGACATATATATGTGTGCTCATTTTAATAAGCACAAATAACCATATATGGTATTCAGCTAGTTGTTCAGTATTGTTAATAGAATTGCTATAGAAAATCCAATCATGTGATGAAGTGTAGTCCTCTGGGTTTCTACATGTTTCCCAAAGCCGAATATAAGACCATTAAGAATGAAATTTAATACAACAAATATATATTTTTTGCCGCCTGGCTTTATCCGAGCCCTAAATTAATATTTTTTTCAAGTCAATTATCGTCAAACACACACATCAACATCGCTGAAAAGAAAAAAATCAATCCATTTTATGTCTGAGAAATTCACCCTAATAACAAAAAGCTGATTGGCTGCTTCATGTTGGCTTTCATTGAAGTCATAATAGAGCGATATTGGACAAGCAAAAGGAAAAACTACAACAAAACGGACAGTAACGAACAAAAACCATCTAAAATCCTATGGGATTATTTTGACCCCACAGAATCCCTTCCCTTATACCACAGCAATTTGGCTACACTACCCATTTGGTATACTTTTTATCCAGCTACAATAATAATAATAATAATAATAACAGGGGCACGGTGGCTTAGTGTTTAGCACGTTCGCCTCACATCACCAGGGATGGGGGTTCGATTCCCGTCTCCGCCATGTGGAGTTTGCATGTTCTCCCCGTCCTCTCAGGGGGGTTTTCTCCGGGTTCTCCGGTTTCCTCCAAAAACATACACGGTAGGTTATTCGGCACAATTGGAGAATTCTCCCTCGTGTATGAATGTGAGTCTGTGTGCGCCCTGGGATGGGTAACATTTAGTTAAATCTGCTAATCCTCTAGCATTGCTCCACTCATCCCTCCACCCTCTGTCTCTGCTCCACTCATCCCTCCATCCCCTATCTCTGTCCAGTCATCCCTCTACCACGTTTCACTGATCTTTCCATCCTCTACCAGTCTCCGTGCCAAAAACATGCACGGTAGCTTGATTGGCACATTGGAAAATTGTCCCTAGTGTATGAATGTGTGTGTGAATATGTGTGTGTGCCCTGCGATGGGTTGGCATTCCATCCAGGGTGTATCCTGCCTTAATGCCCATAGACGCCTGAGATAGGCACAGGCTCCCCGTGACCCGAGGGAAGATCGGATATAGTGGTAGAAGATGAATGAATGAATGAATGAATTATCCTGTCCAGCTTCTTGTCCAGTGTAGTTTGAGTTGATGTAGGTAGTAAAACCATCAGATCATCAGAAGAGTCCATTGGTTGGACAGTTATGTGGGTATAATAATACTAATAATACAATAATAATAACCATAATCACAATAATACTGGCATTCCATACAGGGTGTGTCCTGCCCTGAGAAAAAAGTCGGATAATGTGGTAGAAGATGAATGGATGAATGGATGGATATTGTCTCCTATGCATCCAATAAAAAAAAACAGGATTATTCATTAACCTGTCATTATCAAGGATTACATTTTATTCAGAGCAGAAATTCCATCCAATATTGTGTGATTATTTACGACAGATGCTTCTCCACCAGATACAGTGTTGCTGCGTGGTTGATTATTTTATAAGTAGTTATTTTAATTTGTTTTTTTGTTTTTTTATGGAAGGAGTCTCCCCAGAGTCAGGACAGAGCTATTTCATCATCTTTGTAGTTTCTCTGAAACATGACAAACTGCATTTATCATCTCTAATGAGTGCTTGGCCTCCAAGAATTGCTGCTCATTGGAGTCTTTATTTATTTATTTATCTCTATTCAGACAGATGTAAGTTGTTTGTACTGTAATTGTTGATATGGCAATATCTCCATCTGGATTGATTCCTTTTCCTTTCAGAGTCGTATCGCATAACCCACGCAATCTGAATATCCACGAATGAATCAATTCTTTTGTTGTCTTTTTTTTTTCCTCCTCTCTTAATCGAGATCGTTCAGTGGTTTTAATGAGGAAGATCTACAGCAACAGCAGAAAGCGGAAGCAGGTCAAAGCAATTAAAGTGCTCCGATTTGGGATAATAGGATAATGGGAACGTTACAGGAATCTCATTCATTCAAGAGCGAGTTAAATGGATCTCATTAGAGAAGTCGGAGCTCCGGTTTTAACCCGGCGAGGGGCATAATTCCGTGCATTTTCCAATCTCGTTTTATGACGAATGAAAGTAGTTATGTTGGAATAATGATGTCATGTGGAAAGCTGCGAGCCCAGCCTATTGTCGTTTTCTCACACAAATACGTTCGCACGAATTGCACTCGCGAGGAAAATCACGATCTTCTACTGGGTCGCAATAAAAAGCATGGTGGCTTAGTATTTAGCACATTCGCCTCACACCGCCAGGGTCCGGGATTGATTCCCATATCGCGGCCATGTGTGTGTGGAGTTCTCAGGGTTTTTTTCTCCGGGTTCTCCGGTTTCTCCCGGTCCATAAACATGCACGGTAAAAAAAACTTGAAAATTTGTCCCTAGTGTGTGAATGTGTGTGAATGTGTGTGAATGTGTGTGTGTGTGTGTGTGTGTGAGTGCAGATGGGTTGGCATTCCATCCAGGGTGTATCCTGCCTTAATGCCAATAGACGCCTAAGATAGGCACAGGCTCCCCGTGACCAGGGGGAAGAGAGGAAAGATCGGATAAAGCGGTAGAAGATGAATGAATGAATGAATGAATGAATGAATGAATGAATGAACAATAAACTACAAACTTTTACACTCTGCTCTGTTCTAAGCATTCATTTACCAGCATTTTATTTATTTATTTATTTATTTTCTTAGCATTAGTAGTAGTAGTAGTAGTATATACACATAACCATCATCAATGAACTCTACTGATGATAAACATGAAGCCAAACTACATATAACATACTGTATGTTTAGTTGTTTAGCAGTAATCCCTCCATCCTCTACCACCGCTGTATTTATCCCTCCATCCTCTACCACCGACCACTGTATTTATCCCTCCATCCTCTACCACTGCTGTATTTATCCCTCCATCCTCTACCACCGCATCTGTATTTATCCCTCCATCCTCTACCACCAACTGTATTTATCCCTCCATCCTCTACCACCACTGTATTATTTACCATCCCTCCATCCTCTCCTGTATTTATCCCTCCATCCTCTACCACCACTGTATTTATCCCTCCATCCTCTCCTCTATCCCACCACTGCTGTATTTATCCTCTACCACCCTGTATTTATCCCTCCATCCTCTACCACCACTGTATTTATCCCTCCATCCTCTACCACCACTGTATTTATCCCTCCATCCTCTGCTGTATTTATCTCTCTCCTCTACCACCGCTGTATTTATCTCTCCATCCTCTACCACCGCTGTATTTATCCCTCCATGCTCTACCACTGCTGTATTTATCTCTCCATCCTCTACCACCGCTGTATTTATCCCTCCATGCTCTACCACTCTGTATTTATCTCTCCATCCTCTACCACCGCTGTATTTATCCCTCCATCCTCTACCACCGCTGTATTTATCCCTCCATCCTCTACCACTGCTGTATTTATCTCTCCATCCTCTACCACCGCTGTATTTATCCCTCCATGCTCTACCACTGCTGTATTTATCTCTCCATCCTCTACCACCGCTGTATTTATCCCTCCATGCTCTACCACTGCTGTATTTATCTTATCCTCTACCACCCTGTATTTATCCTCTACCACTGCTGTATTTATTTATCCCTCCATCCTCTACCACTGCTGTATTTTTCCCTCCCTCCTCTACCTACTGACTGTATTTATCCCTCCATCCTCTACCACCACTGCTGTATTTATCCCTCCATCCTCTACCACCCTGTATTTATTCTACCTACCGCTGTATTTATCCCTCCATGCTCTACCACTGCTGTATTTATCTCTCCATCCTCTACCACTGCTGTATTTATCCCTCCATCTTCTACCACTGCTGTATTTATGTCTCCATCCTCTACCACTGCTAATATTTATCCCTGTATTTATCCCTCCACTACCACCTGCTGTATTTATCCCTCCATCCTCTACCACCACCGCTGTATTTATCTCTCCATCCTCTACCACCGCTGTATTTATCCCTCCATCCTCTACCACCGCTGTATTATATCCCTCCATCCTCTACCACCACCACCGCTGCATTTATCCCTCCATCCTCTACCACCACTGTATTTATCCCTCCATCCTCTACCACCACTGTATTTATCCCTCCATCCTCTACCACCACTGTATTTATCCCTCCATCCTCTCCTCTCATCCTCTACCACTGCTGTATGTTTATCCCTCCATCCTCTACCACTGCTGTATTTATCCCTCCATCCTCTACCACCGCTGTATTTATCCCTCCATCCTCTACCACTGCTGTATTTATCCCTCCATCCTCTACCACTGCTGTATTTATCCCTCCATCCTCTACCACCGCTGTATTTATCCCTCCATCCTCTACCACCCTGCTGTATTTTTATCCTCCATCCTCTACCACACTGTATTTATCCCTCCATCCTCTACCACTATTGTATTTATCTCTCCGTCCTCTACCACTGCAGCAATGACCCCTCCATCCTCTACCACTGCAGCACTGATTGATCCCTCCATCCATCCCTGTATCCTCTGCCATCTACCACTTCTCCAATGACCTCCATCACTGCTACCACTCCCTCCATCCTCTACCACTGCAGATCCATCCTCTCCAACTGATCCCTCCATCCTCTACCACTGCAGCACTGATCGATCCATCTTCTACAACTTCTCCAACTTCTCCACTGCTCCATGATCCCTCCATCCTCTACCATTTCTCCACTGTTCCCTCCATACTCTTCCTTTGCTTTACTGATCCTGTTTTCTTTAAATTACACATGCGATCTGCATCCTGACTCTTCACTCTTTGGCACCGCAGAAGGAGAAATAAACTTCCATTTCGGATCCGAAGAACAACCTGTTCTTCAATAAATAAAGAGAGAAAAAAAGATTTTTTGTGCTTTTCTAACTGTATTTACTTCAAACTGAGTTTCTAGACAGACTCTATTATTATCCCGTGACCTACTAAAACCAGCATCATGATATATTTCTCGTAAGTGTCTCTGGATTAGAGCCCCTGCCAAACGCCATAAATGTAAACGCCTAAACATAACGATTGCACTTCTGACCTAGACAGAACTCACATAAGGTCAGCAAACAAGGCGAAGCACAATAATGATGTAACGTTAATATTTCTGTTTAAATAAACTCCGACAGATTGCGCTGAGAATCAGAGCAGCTGATGAGGTGAGCGCAGGCTTTGTCTCGATAAAGGGAAGCGCAGATGGATAAAGTTTAGCACAACAGACCAGAAACCAGATGGCCATTTTATCAGATAACGATGGAGGAATTGACCGTGTGGACCGTGTGGACATTCGCAGCGCTGGCGAATGTACTGAATATTTACAAAACTTGAACAAAACATTCTTGTAAATGTTGTTTTCAACTTTAAATGACGTAAATTTATCATAAATTATCACTGCAACTTTCGCTATGTTTCCACACGGACGCTTTTAATTGCCAGATGTGTGTATCATCATGATCAATGGTGGTGTCTGATTTGAGACTTGCTGCAGAGATAATACAAATGTATAGTGCTAATTATTTTGGTGGCGCTTATTATTTTTAATATCCCTGTAACGAAAGGGCTTTGTGAATAAATGTGTGTTGCATTGAAAGTTATATTTTGCCTTTTTATATATTTTAGTTTTATACAACATGGTCAAACACAGTAGTACCACACAGTAATATATACACTATACACACACTACATACACTATACACATATATACACCACATATACACACACACACACACACACACACACACACACACACAACACAAACACAAAACACTAGGGCTGTTGAAATGAATGCATTAATAACACTAATACAAATGTATAGTGATTACAAACGATTTTTCATTTCAATTTTATATAAAGTAAAGGGATTTTTCCTCTTTTATATTTATTTAGATTTTTAATAAAAGCAGAAATGCATTAATAAAGTTAGTGTCTGTAAAATACATTTGTGACCATTCACAGATTTGAAACAGATTAATATATATATATATATATATATATATAGATATATATATCATATATACACACACACCCACACACACACACACACACCACACACACACACACACCCACATAACGTCTGTTGAAATAAATGCATTAACCACTATCCATTAAAATATACCCACTTCATAAAACCCATAAAGAAATGCTAAACAGATAAATATTTTCTGTATAGAAGAATAACAATGAACTCTGAGAGGAAACAGATGCCCAGTCCTGAATGAACAGACGGGTCTTTTTTTTTTTACAGCCCCAGCTTGTGTCCAGTCCTGTTTCAGAGAAGTGATATAATGAGAACAAATTGTGTCCACGCAACATAGACTTGAGTGTTACTACGACAAAATAAATAAATAAATAAATACAAATCTCCCGTCCCTGTAACTGCAGATCTGATTGAGTGTGATGACGGTGATGATGATGATGTGCGAGACGACAGATTTGACACTCTCCGGCACTGACACTCGACACACACTTGAACCGACGCTTCATTCCCAGTGGCGTCTCTGATACTGTTTCAGTTACTTCAGCTGCTTATAGCTGTCACAGCACGGCCGGGCTGAGTGCACTAACAAGCACACGCTGACAAAATAAATAACCATCCAGGGGTTACGGCCAGCATAAATGATTGACCCAGATCTCACAGAGAGTCTTTTATAAACGTAACTGATATCTAGAGTGAATTTGTTCGTGTTGTTGTGTATCGCTATCACACAGAAACTGACTCGTCCACTCACAGTCACCAGACTGGTATCGCCTATGTTTAATTAGCACTTTCCGGGGGATATGTAATTAAGCAGCTTTTGTGAAATCTTGTTCATTTAAGCAGAAACATTAAAGAAAAATAAAAGAAAAGAAAGAAAGAAAGCAAAGAAAAAGAAAAAGAAAAAGAAAAAAGAAGAAATGAAAGAAAAAGAAAGAAAGAAAAAGAAAGAAAGAAAAAAAGAAAGAAAGAAAGAAAAAAAAAAGAAAGAAAGAAAGAAAAAGAAGAAAGAAAAAAAAAAGGAAAGAAAAAGAAAAAGAAAAAAAAGAAAGAAAGACGAATAAAAATAAAAGAAAATAAATTGAAGAAAAAGAAAAGACCAAAAAAGATAAAGAAAAAAAAAGAACAAGAAGGAATTAAATATTTTAGAAAGAAAGACGGAAGGAACTGTCAAGAGTGAAAGGAAAGAAATCAATTTAAAAAGAAAGAAAGAAAGAAAGAAAGAAAGAAAGAAAGAAAATAATATTAAAAAAATAGAAAGAAAGAGCTGCCAATAGTGAGAGGAAAGAAAGAAATTAAAAAAAGAAAGAACGAAAGAAAATAATATTAAAGAAAAAATTCTTGATAGAAAGAAAGAAAGAAAAAAGAAAGAACAATGTTGAGAAAGAAAGAAAGAAAATAAAAAGGAAGAAAGAAAGAAGGATTGTTAAGAAGGAAGGAAAGAAAGAAAATAGAAACAAACAAACAAACAAAGACCTGCAAGAAAGAAGGAAAAAAGATACTATTAAAGAAAAAACATAAAAAGAAAGAAAGAATGTAAAAGAAAGAAACCAAAAATAAAGGAAGCTGCTAAGACAGAAAATAAAGGCTTCAAAGAAAGAAGCAGCAGAAAGAAAGAAAGAAAGAAAGAAAGAAAGAGAGGGATTGCAGGAATATGGGTGTGAGTAACATCGGCAGGTCTGTGTTATCGGCGTCACAGTTTGGAGGATGTGCAGTGGAAAGTGCAGGATTGTGTTCAGGTGGGATTTTGTGAGCTGCTCGTCATTAAACCTGCGCACTGATAACAGAGGAAGCAAAGCAGCAGCTTTAGTGCCATAATATCAGAGTATCACACTCTTATAAACACCACACACATGCAGATAACAAGCCGAGAAAGAAAGGAAGGAAGGAACGAGGAGAATTATGCCACTGGATCAAAAAGTGACAGTAAATAATGAATTAAGGAAGAAAGAAATAAAGAAAGGAAAGGAGGAATGACGGAAGGAGATGATGGCCATATAAAAAATATGGAAGGACAGTGAAAGGAAGGAAAGAAGAGAAATTAAAAAAAGGAAATAAGGAGGGAGAGATTAAATGAATGAAACATGGAAAGAAGTGGGATCAATTAAAAAGAAAAAACAAAGGATATAATTAAAAAGAAAATGACACTAGAAGGATGAAGGAAGAAATGGAAACTGGGAAAAAAGAACAAAAAGGGAAGGAAGGAAAGAGAGAAGAACGGGAAATGAAAAAAGAAGGAAGGAGAGCGAGAAGAACTGGAATTGGAAAAAAGGAAGGAAGGAAAGAAGGAAAGAGGGGAAAGAAAGGCAACGGAAAACAGAAAAAAAGGAAAGCTGGAGACATGGGAAAAAGGAAGGAAGGAAGAAAAAAGGAAAGGAGGGAGAGAATAAATGAATGAAAAATGAAAAGGAGTGGAATAAATTAAAAAGTGAAAAAACAAAGGACATTTGTTAGTAAGGAGAAAATGACACTAGGAGGATGAAAGAAAAAAGATAAATGGAAGGAAAGTGAGAAGAATGGGAAATGGGAAGCAAAACGGGAAAGAAAGGCAAGAAATGAAGGAAGGAAGGAAGGAAAGAAGGAAGGAAGGGAGGGAGGGAGAGAAATAAAAAAGGAAAGATGGGGAGAGAGAATAAATGAATGAAAAATTGAAAATAAAAGTGGAATAACTTAAAAAGTGACAAAAAACAAAGGACATAATTAAGGAGAAAATGGCACTAGAAGGAGGAAGGAAAAAGGGAAATAGAAAAATAAAAGAATAAAAAAGGGAAAGAGGGAAAGAGTGGAGGTCGGGAAATGAAAAAAGCAACAAAAGAAGCAAGGAAGGAAAGCGAAAAGAACTGGAATTGGGAAAAAGAAGGAAGGACAGAAGGAAAGGGGGAAATAAATGCAATGGAAAACAAAAAAAGGACAGCTGGAGACTTGAATGAATGAATGAATGAAGGAAGGGAAATAAAAAAAGAAAAGAAGGAAAGAAAGAGAGAAGGATAGACACTTGAAAAAAGGATGTTGAGGACATTGCGTCATTTATAGGAAATCTCTCTCTCTCTCTCTCTCTCTCTCCTTCCACATAAATGCCCTACAGCGAGCTGTAGTTTCTGTGAGTGACACGTTGGAGGACTTGATGATGCTCATCATCGGGCTTCAAACTCACAACCTCTTAAAAAAGTCCATTCTGAATCCGTGCTCAGAAGTTTTACTTCTTTTTTTTTTTTTTTTTTTTAGAATATAAATCTAAACTCTACCACAGTGACCTGATAGTTATGAAGGAGAAAATGCAGTTATAAATAGACATATACTGTACATATCCCTGACATTGGAGCACAGAGAGAAGCGTGTGGTTTATAATAAGAAGAGGCTTGGAACGGATCCCTCGGGGGCATGGTGAATGAGACGAGCTGAGGAAGACGTGTGGATGGAGATGAAGGATCGGCTGTCAATGGGACGAGAAGGAGAACAGGAGGAACCTGAGCCTGAGAAGGCAAGAAGGCAGGAATGGAGAAGATGAAGGAAGGAAGGACTCTACAAAAAGGAAAGCTGGTAGTAAGGAAAAAAAGGAAAGCAGGAAATGAGGAAGATGAAAAGGAAGTGCACTTGAAAATATAGAAGGATGAAAGAAAAAGACACTAGAAAGGAATAAAGGAAAGGGTTAGTCAAAATGACCTCTAGTGAGTGAAGGAAGGAAGAAAGGAAGGGTTCTGCAAAAAGAAAGAAAGAAGGAGCAAAGGAGAAAATGCAATAGAAATAAACAAAGTATTGAAACAGGAAGGAAGGATAGACTCTACAAAAAGGAAAGATGGATGTAAGGAGAAACGGACACTAGAACAAAGGAAGGAAGGAAAGAAGGAAGGAAAGGAGGAGGAAAGGAAAGAAGGAAGGAAAGGAGGAGGAAAGGAAAGCAGGAAGGAAAGAAACTAGGACAGAGAAAATGAAGTGTACTGGAAAAAATAGAATGATGAAATGAGAAAAAGCCACTAGAAAGAAAGAAAGAAAGAGATACTGATCAAATTGAACAAAATAAAGAAAAAGAAACAAAACAAACAGATGCTGGAGAGAGAACAAACAAAGAAGGAAAGAAGGAAGCAAACATACAGATGCTAGAAAGAAAGAAAGACTGAAAGACAAAGAAAGAAAGAAAGAAAGAAAGAAAGAAAGAAAGACAAAAAGGATGGGTTCTGATTAAAGAAAGAAGGGGAACAAAGGGGGAAAAGCACTAGAAAAACAAAGAATGGATTCAGGAAAGAATGCCTCTACAAAAAGGAAAGCTGGTAGTAAGGAAAAAGGAAAGCAGGAAAGAAGGAAGATGAAAAGCAATTGTACTTGAAAAAATAGAAGGAGGAAATAAAAAGACACTAGAAAGAAAGGAAGAGAGGGTTAGCAGAAATGACCTCTAGGGAGTGAAGGAAGGGGAGGAAAGAAGGAAGAAAAGAAGGGTTCTGAAAAATGAAAGAAGATAAAAAGGAGAAAAGGCCCTAGAAATAAACAAAGAATGGAGACAGGAAGGAAGGATAGATTCTACAAAAAGGAGAGATGGAAGTAAGGTCTCACTGATGGAGAACAGAAGGTTCCAGAGGAAGGTGGAGTGAAGTGTTGTTGTTTAGCCGACAAGCGGAGAAATGTGCAGGAGAAACACAGTTCTGATTTTTATGTGAGTGAAGGAAGGGGAGGAAAGAGAGAAGGAAGGAACGTGAAATGAAAGGGTTCTGGGAAAAGAAAGAAGGAAAAAAGGGGAAAAAGGCACTAGAAATAAACAAAGAACTGAGACAGGAAGGAAGGATGGACTCTATAAAAATGGAAAGATGGAAGAAAATAGAAATGGATACTAGGAGGAAGGAAGGAAGGAAGGAGGGAAGAAAGAAGAAAGGAAGGGAGGTAGTAAGGAGAAAAGGAAAGCAGGAAGGAGGGAAGATATGACTGAGAAATGGAAGGGTACTGGAAAAAAAACTGGAGAAAAAGACACTAGAAAGGAAGAAAGACAGGATTAGCGGTAATGACGCGGTAATGGTAGTGGGTGAAGGAAGTGGAGGAAAGAAGGAAGAAAGGAAGGGTTCTGCAAAAAGAAGGAAGCGACAATGGAGAAAAAGCCATAGAAAAAAACAAAGAATGGAGACAGGAAGGAAGGATAGACTCTACAAAAAGGAACGATGGAAGCAAGGAGGAATGGAAACTACAAGGAAGGAGGAAAGAAGGAAGAAAGCAGGATGGAAGGAGAAAAGGAAGCTTGCTGCAAAAAATAGAAGGATGAAAGGAGAAAAAGACAGTATAAAGAAAGAAGGAAAGGATTGACTAGAAAATACGGAAGTAAGGGAAAATTACACTAGGAGGAAGGACTGAAGGAAGGAATGAAGGAAAAAGGAAGGAATGAAGGAAGGAAATGCACTAGAAAAAGAAAGAAGAAAGAAAAGAAGTCAGGAGAAAAGAAGAGTAGTGAAGGGAACAAAAGAAAGAAGGGACAAGGAGTAAAATGGCCCCTGGAATAAAATTATTTCACTCTGCTATAATTTATATGTGAAAGTTAAACAAAAAACCTACAATTTCACACACACACACACACACACACACACACACACCACACACACACACACACACACACACACACACACACACACACACCAGGAGTAGTTTATGAGGTGACAGTTGTGTGAAGGTGGTTATAAACGTTCACTGAGCGACAGCAGCTGGAAGTGAATCTCCCGAGACACTGCAAATTCCCACCTCGCTCAAATTAATCATCATGCTAAAGAGATCATTACCTCTAATTAACATGCAAATACCTCATTATTAATTCACCTCATTAATATTTCCAGTTTAATCTCTGTGCACTGGGGCACAAACCACATCCACATCACAAACACTCTGTAATAAATAACATCCCGTAAACAACACACTGCGCATTTATTACACCACCTCAACCTGAGTGTGAAAACCTACAACCTACACACTCCATTTACCTCCAACTTCATTACAGCACAGAGAGTGAAGGAAACCAAGGAAAGAATTGAAGAAAAAGAAGAAAGAAAGTGAAGGAAAAGAAAACGAAAGGAAAGAAAGAAGAAAAAAGAAGAAGGAAATAAAAGAAAAGAAAAACACCAGATGCTGAAAAGAAAATAAAGAAAGAATAAGGATGGGGCATGGTTTGAAGAGAAACCACAAAGAAGAAAAAAGTAAAAAGAGAGAGGCTAAAAGAAGGGAAAACAAAATAAAGACAGAAAGAAGGTAAAGGAAGGAAAGAAGAAGAAAGAAAGGTAAAAAAAAGAAGGATCGAGAAGAAAAACAAGAAAGAAGGAAGAAGAAGAAAGAAGGACAAAAGAACGAAAAGAAATGCAAAAATAAAAGGAAGAAAAAGAAAGAAAGAAAAAATAAAAGAAAACAAAAAATAAAGAAAGAAAAATAAAGGAAAAAAAAATAAAAAATGAAAGAATAAAGAAAAATAAAGAAAGAAATAAATAGAAAGAAAAGAGAAATAATGGATGGGTGGCAAAGAGGGAAAAAAAATATGACATGAAAGTTAGCCAGAAAGTAAGAGATGCTGCTAAAAAAGAAACAGAAAAACAGACTGTTATGAAAGAAAGAAAGAAAAAGAAATAAAGAAAGAAAGAGCGAAGAAGAAAGAAATAGAATAAAAAAAAAAATAGAAGAAACGAAAAGAAAGATAAAGAGATAAATTAAGGAAAGGAAAGGAATGAGGAATGAAAAAAGAAAAAGGAATAAAAGAAAGCGGAAGAAAGCTAAAGAAAGAAAGAAAGAAAGAAAAATGAAGAAAAAAAGAAAGAAAGAAAGCTTATCCCCCAAAAAAAGGAAAAAAAAAAGCCAGAAGTAAGACTTGCTAAAAGAACATGAAAGGAAAGAAAGGAAAAATAAAAAAAATAAGAAAAAATAAAGGAAAGAAAAGGAAAAAAAGCTCGTGAAAAAGAAAGATAAAAAGAAAAAGAAAGAATTAAGAAATGAAACAGGAAAGAACGAAAGAGAAAGAAAGGAGAAAGAAAGAATAAAAGAAAAAACGAACTTAAGAAAAAAAAAGAAAGAAAGAAAGAAAGGAAGGAAGGAAGAAAGGAAGTATGAAAGGAAGAAAAAGAAAGGTAGAAATAAAGAAGATGGTTTATGGTTGGGTTTGGGTGCAGACTGTATTCTATGGAGATTGGAGCAGTAATTAGGAAGACACTCGTGACCCTGTGACTCTTTTTTTTGCCCCCAGGAGAGAAAAAAAAACGAAAGAAATGATATCTAATGCTATTTATCTGAAACATCTTCCTCTGAAACGCCTTCTGTGATCAAATTGATACCTAAATAAAGAATAAAGAACATGAGTGAGGATCACCATTAAGTTTCTGGGGCTATAAAACAGCAATAAAAATCGGGGTGATAAAATTTTCCCTTTGGGGCTCGTTGTTTCTTCCAAGTGGCAAAGAGATTGAATGCAGGCTCCTCTAAAACAAATCACACGGGGGAAAATGTAGCCAATCGTTCCGAGGGTGAAAAACGGCTGGAGCTAAAATGCTTCCGGCAATAACAAGTTGAAACAGACACTTTCCCACAAGGACTTGCGTCTCGTCTGCGAGAGCGCCTGTCTTCAGACAATAAGGAGGGGAAGAAAAAAAAAAGGTTACAAAGTCTACATGTCGTCTGGAGTTAAAATCACAACGGCAAGATTTTGAATGCTCAAAAGTGATTGGTCAAAACGCGTGAATAGTGAATCGTGATTGGCTGGGAGGACGACCGATGGTTCGGGTTTGAATAGAATAGAATAGCATTTATTTGTCACATATACATTACATCACAGTGAAATTCTTTCTTTCACATATCCCAGCTTGTTTGTAAACTGGAGTCAGAACACAGGGTCAGCCATGATATAGCGCCTCCTGGAGCACAGAGGGTTAAGAGCCTTGCTTAAGGACACAAGAGTGGCAGCTTGGCAATACCAGGGTTCGAACCCACAACCTTCTGATCGGTAGCCCAGCCTTAACCACTGAGCCCCACCCCTCCCTGTTATCTCCCTGCCTCTAGTGGTGAATCACTGACACTACATGCTGTTTATTTTCATAAATTGAGTCTGCATTCTGCACGGCGATTGTTTCATTCATTCATCCATCTTCATTCATCCATCTACAGCTATATCCGATCATCCCTCCGTCTGTGCCTATCTATGGGCATTAAGGCAGGATACATTCTGGATGGAATGCCAACCCATCACAGTGCGCACACACACTCATAATCACACACATTCACACAATAGGGACAATTTTCCAAGGTGCCAATCAACCTACCGTGCATGTTTTTGGACCGGGGGGAAACCAGAGAACCCGGAGAAAAACCCCCTGAGGCACGGGGAGAACATGCAAACTCCACACACACATGGCCGAGACGTGAATCGTACCCCGACCCTGGAGGTGTGAGGCGAACGTGCTAACCACTAAGCCACCGTGCCCCCTGGAGATTGTTATATTTAAGAATAATATTCTATTAATCATATAATTCTTTTTTTATATGGAGCGTTTTGTATTTTTTGGAGTTTTTTTTCTTAATTACAGTGGAAGCGTTCCTTAATCCGTTCCAGAATCATCGGTGAAAAAGAAAGAAACAAACAAAAAATACCCAAATCAGTTTTCCCATTAGAAATAATGTAAACCGAATTAATCCTTTCCGTTCATTCATTCATTCATTCATTCATTCATTCATCTACCGCTATATCCAATCTTCCCTCGGGTCACGGGGAGCCAGTGCCTATCTCATGCGTCTATGGGCATTAAGGCAGGATACACCCTGGATGGAATACCAACCCATCACAGTGCACACACACACACACACACACACACACACACACACACACACACACAAACATTCATACACAAGGGACAATTTTCCAATGTGCCAATCAACCTACCGTGCATGTTTTTGGACCGGGAGGAAATAACCCCTAAAATACTAACATACAGAAAACACAAAGAAATACAGTAAATATATGCATGTTTACTGGCTTCTCAGCCTTTTAAACCTATTAGGGACCAGCTTAAGGTTCACCTGTCTCCAGTCTCTTAAAATAACTATGAATAGAGGTCCTCTTTAAAAGCAGTGTCATTATAAATGTCACCAGCAGGAAAACAAAAGTGAAACTGAAAGAAAAACCAAAGCGGTCCCCGAAGACCATAACAAAATTTAGAAGAAATGTATCGATGAAAACCAAAAAAAAAAAAAAAAAAAAAAAAAAAAAAAAACCAAAAAAAAAAAAAAAAAAAAAAAAGAACTAATTCAAACCAAGGTTCCACTATTGCTCTTCTGCATATCCATATGATGTTAGGAAGTTGTGGACGGTGGACATCCATGATACAGCACTGGAGTGTTAAGGGTCATACTCAAGGGCCCCAAGAGTGGAAGCTTGGCAATACCAGACCTTGAATCATTTTGGAGCTTTATAATTCCATATTAATTTGATCCAGTCGTTTTTTTCGCATCGACTGTCTTCAAGTGACAGATACGATAAAAGGAGGTGGGAGATAATTGGGTAAGGCTCTGTGTTACTGATAAGAAGGTTGGAAGTTCAATATCTGGTATCGCCAAGCTTCCACTCTTGGGGCCCTTGAGAATGGCCCTTAACGCTCCAGTGCTCGGTCATTGCTGTACTCTGACCACAACTTCCTAACATCATGTGGATGTGCAAAGTTGTACCAATTTCACTGTGAGATCAATTTATTTAATTCACTAAAACAAAAATAAACAAACAAAAACATGTTCATTAAAGATTGACGGAAGAAATCTCCAGTGTTATGGAGAGAGACAGAGAGAGAGAGAGAGAGAGAGAGAGAGAGAGAGAGGAAAGACAGAATAATCAGGTGGATGTTTGAAGCTCTTATAACGAAAGCTAGAACATGGTATTATTTTTGTATCTTCCAAAGCATTGATTTAATACATTTGTTCATTTATAAAACTATCCTTTTTTTTTTTTAATGAAATCCCCGGCGTGTTTTCTGCTTCACCTACGCAGGAAAAGAGGAAGTGAATAAATCTTTAGTAAAAGAGTCTGTGTGTGCTTCAGAGAGGCCACTTCGGCTCGGACAGGATGAAATATGGCTGCTTTCTGAAGTGATAAGTTATAGTTGTACGCCCTTCTCTCTCTCTCTCTCTCTCTCTCTCTCTCTCTCTCTCTCTATCTCTTTCGTTCTTTCTCTCTCTCTCTCTCTCTCGCTCTCTTTCTCTAGTTGGGTTTCAAATCGATTAAGTGACTACAAGCACAAAGCCAGTGAGTGAGCTTACATGCACCAGCGCGCTCATTCATCACAACTGTACGACTGACAATAAAGAGAGCTAAAGATCACCGAGGAGGAGATTCAGCACGGGGTAAGATGTAATAAATTCCCCAAAGCCTCCATGGAAGATCTGCTTTATGTGTGTTGGAGGTTGAATGACTCTCTACACTACACTATAATAATCGAATGGAACATTTTCCTGGAATAGTTGGAGGTCGTTAAAAACGCAAATTGAGACTAACTGTAGAATTAGATATTCAAAAAGAAGCACATGGCGATCAGGTGACCCCCGAACCGCCAGTGTTACATGTAACGGCGTTACGTAATTTAACTACAAAATAAAAAATGTAACAGTGATTCGTTATAGGTACTGAGGAAAAAGTATAATTAAATTACAGTTACTTATGAAAAAGATTACAAATAGGGTTACAATACACTGCACAATCCACTGTCCATTATAATCCATTGTCCAATACTCCTGCTTCTTTATAGCACAGAGAGTGAGAGAAAGTAGGAAGGAAGGAAGGCAGGAAGGAATGAAGGAAGGAAGGAGGAGATGCTGCTAAAAAAGAAACAGACAAACAAACAGACTTATGAAAGAAAGAAAAAAACAAATAAACAAACAAAAAAGGAAAGAAGGAAGCAAATATACAGATGCTGGAAAGAAAGAAAGAAAGAAATACTGATCAAATTGAACGAAAGAATGAACGAAAAAAATAACAGATGCTGGAGAGAGAAAGAAAGAAAGAAAGAAAGAAAGAAAGAAAGAAAGAAAGAGATACTGATAAAATTGAACGAAAGAAAGAAAAAGAAAAAAAAAATCCTGGAGAGCGAAAGAAAGAAAGAAAGTAATACTGAACAAATTGAAGGAAAGAAACAAAAAGAAAAAAACAAACATATGCTGGAGAGAAAGAAAGAGACACAGATCAAATTGAACGGAAGAAAGAAAATGAACAAAACAAACAAACAGATGCGGGAGAGAAAAGAAAGAAAGTAAGAAAGAAGGAAAGAGATACTGATCAAATTGAACAAAAGAAAGAAAAAGAAAAAAAACAGATGCTGGAGAAAGAAAGAAAGAAAGAAAGAGATACTGATCAAATTGAACGAAAGAAAGAAAAAAAGAAAAAAAAACAGATGCTGGAGAGTGAGAAAGAAAGAAAGAAAGAAAGATAAAAAGAAAGAAAGAAAGACTGAACAAATTGAACGAAAGAAACAAAAAGAAAATAAACAAACATATGCTGGAGAGAGAGAAAGAAAGAAAGAAGGAAAGAGATACTGATCAAATTGAACAGAAGAAAGAAAAAGAAAAAAAACAAACATGCTGGAGAGAGAGAAAGAAAGAAAGAAAGAAAGAAAGAAAGAAAGAAAGAGATACTGATAAAATTGAACGAAGGAAAGAAAAAGAAAAAAACAAACAGATGCTAGAGAGCGAAAGAAAGAAAGAAAGAAAGAAAGAAAGAAAGTAATACTGAACAAATTGAACGAAAGAAAGAAAAAGAAAAAAAAACAAACATATGCTGGAGAGAGAGAAAGAAAGAAAGAAAGAATGAAAGAGATATGATCAAATTGAAAGAAAAAAGAAAAAAGAGAGAAAGAAAGAAAGGAAGAAAGAGCTGAGAGAAAGAAAGAAAGAAGGAAAGAGATACTGATCAAATTGAACAAAAGAAAGAAAAAGAAAAAAAAACAGATGCTGGAGAAAGAAAGAAAGAAAGAAAGAAAGAAAGAAAGAAAGAAAGAGATACTGATCAAATTGAACGAAAGAAAGAAAAAGAAAAACAAACAGATGCTGGAGAGTGAGAAAGAAAGAAAGAAAGAAAGATAAAAAGAAAGAAAGACTGAACAAATTGAACGAAAGAAAGAAAAAGAAAAAAAAACAAACATATGCTGGAGAGAAAGAAAGAAAGAAAGAGACACTGATCAAATTGAACGGAAGAGAGAAAAAGAGCAAAACAAACAAACAGATGCAGGAGAGAAAAAGAAAGAAAGTAAGAAAGAAGGAAAGAGATACTGATCAAACTGAACAAAAGGCAGTGGGGGTCTCAGTCCCGGAATATGTGCGGGTAGTAACGTGAATTGAGAAGCGTAACAAGCATTTACTACAAATGAAAAGTTACAATACTTATTACATTTGGAATGTGTAGTCTATTACATTTCCAAAGTAACGTTCCCAACACTGCGTATATACAGTACTGTACAAATGTTTTATTCAGGTGTGAAAAAATCCTGTAAACAACGAATGCTTTCAAAAATGGAAGTGTTGATTATTTACTTTCATCAATGAACAAAATGCAGTGAATGAAGAAAAGAGAAACAGAAATGAAATCGATATTTGGTGTGAAAACACTTTACCTTCAAAACAGCCGCAATTCTTCTAGATACACTTACACACAGTTTATGAAGGAACTCCATGTTGGAGAAGTAAACACAGATCATGGAATCCCACACACGCTCCATGATGTTGACATCAGGGTTCTGTGGGGGTCGTGCATCACTTCCACTACTTCTAGTTCTTTATAAGTTACTCACACCAAATATTGATTTTCTTTTGTTTGCTCACGTTGCATTTTGTAAACTGACAAAAATAAACAATCATTATTTCGATTTCTGTCACCTGCCTAAAAGTTTTGCTGTAAAGTACTGTATAACATAGTGTTTTATTCTCAAGACTTGATTGGATTTTTGGTGTTCACACCGCTTTGAAAATGTTCTTCATTTGTATGCTAGCAAATCGGAAGAAATCTCGTTCGCCGCTCGCGCCAACCGGCTAATGTGAACGCCGCCAAAGAGTCGTCGTTCTCGCGCACCTGGCTAATTTGATCGGAAAAGCAAACATGTATCCCGATCCGTTTGCGATTTTATCCGCTGGGGAGCTTTCGCTTCAATCAAACCGCCTATTGTGACTGAACTCTGTCCTCATCACCATCACTTCTCTTATAATTAGGTCACTTCTTCACGTGTCAGCCTCAGTCATCCGCTTACAGAGCACTGAACTCGACAGCAGCTCTCACTCTCTGTGTGTGTGTGTGTGTAGCTGCTAAACTTAGCAACGGCTTTAGGAGGGAAGCGCCACATTTCTAACCTACATACAGCCAGGGAAGTGAACGTCCTCATCATCCCTCTTTATTCGCTCCTGAGCGAGAGGCACAGAGAGCGAAGCCGAACAGTGCTGTGGCTCGAAGGACGCTGTGTCTGCTCTTATTCCCTCCACGTTCGACACACTTCACTTCTGACACGTCACAAACAGTGGCACAGAAAAGCAAAGTGAAATAGAGACACGCAAGTGTTTGTTTGTCAGAGGGATTTCTTGTTTCCTTCTTTCTTCCCTCCTTCTGATTACTCTCGTTTAGGGATCGTTAGAAGATGTACAAACGCTCCTCTGTAGGAGTTACGGACTCTCCGTGAGGAAAGCTTTGTTGCATGGTGTAGCGGCTCTTTCATCCCTCTGATGAAAGCGGCTCTCGACCCCCCCCCCCCCCCCCCCCCCCCCCCCCCCAACAACAAGTCACGACACAATACTTTCAAACTACCACCCAACCCCTTAAGCCAAACCTCCGCTCCCCCCACCACCAATGACTCAGAAAAAGGTTATGCGGACAAGTTGTATCCGCATCTACCACGCAGTGGAAGACCTGAACTCGCAGTCGCTGGGTTGATAGGTGTAAATCTGCACCGGGGGGAAGGGTGGTGGGTATACTGTGTCAAGAAGGCTTTGCGTCTACCAGTGTTTTCTTTACTGTCGGGTCCAAATGGATGTTTGAGTGGTAAAGGTTGCTGACCCCTGGTGTAGGGAATCACAGCCTGAGGGTTGAGAATGAAGGGGGTCAGTGGGAAGAGCGATCAGTGATTGAACATATGGAATTAAGAGCGGAAGTTATGGAATACTCAAAGCAATAGTGGTTATGGTTTGGTTTGAGAACAATGGAGGTCAGTGATTGGACATTTTTAACAATGGTTGCCAGAGATTGTCTTTAAAATGAATGGAGGTTAAAGATTAGTCTTTGAGAAGAATGGCGATCACTGATTGGTCTTTGAGTAGAATGGAGGTCAGGCACTGGGACAGCTAGAACTTGGTGGTCGGGGATTGGTCTTTGAGAAGAATGGAGGACAGGGTTTGGTTTTTAGTAGAAAAAATAGAAAACATAGTAGTCAATGGCTGTTTTTTCAAATAAGGATAGCCATGTATTGGTCTTTGAGACAAAAAGCGGTGAGAAAGCGGTTGGTGTTTTCCTAGAACAATAGTTGCCAGAGATTGTCTTTCAGTAGAATGGGGGTCAGAACCAGATCTGAAAAAGGATGGTCAGGATTTTTGATAAGTGATTGAATGTTGGGAATAATGATGGTGAGTTATCGGTCGTCACCAAGAAAAAATGTTGTCCAGGAAATGGTCTTTAAACTAAATGGCGGTCAGTGATCACTGATTGGTGTTTGAGAAGAATGGAGGTCAGGTATTGGACAGCTGGAACAATGGTGGTCGGGGATTGGTCTTTGAGAACATAGTAGTCAATGACTTTTTTTTTCTAAAAAGGAAAGCCATTTATTGGTCTTAGAGACAAAGGTTGATGGTCAGTGATTAGAACTGTGGAAAAATAGATGCCTGAGATTGGTGTTTCAGAAGAATGGAGGTCAGGGATTGGACCGCTGAGATTGGTGTTTCAGAAGAATGGAGGTCAGGGCCGGATCTGAAAAAGGATGGTCAGGAATTGTAATCAGTGATCAAATGTTTGGAATAATGATGGTAAGTTATCTGTCGTCCCCAAAAAATGTTGACTAGGAATTGTATCTATAAACAAAAGTGAGTGATTGGTCTTTGAGAAGAATGAAAGTCAAGGATTGTTCTTTAAGAACAACAGTGGCCAGTGATTTCATTGATTGGACATCTAGATCAATGGTGTTAAGTGACTTGACTTTAAGTGATTGGTCTTTAATAAGAAGAATAAAATTCATACACCGATCTCTGAGGAGAAGAGTGGTCAGTTATTAGGCCATGTGAAAAATGATGATCAGTGATTAGATTGGGAACAATGGTTGCTACAGACTAATCTTTAGGAAGAATTGAGCTCAGTCATTGGAAATCCGGAACAATGGCACAATGGCAACAATGATTACAAATGATTGGACGTTTTCAACATATCTAACCAGGGATTTGTTGGTAAACCATTGCATCACGCAGGAGCCGATGTCACATGATGTTGTTCGGTTTGTGTTTGTTGTGAAGGATTACCACAGAATTTAATTCACAGTTTCTACTTAATCTGATATATTGAGAAAACATTCTCCTGAAGCAAAGACTCACATATTTAATGCTACACGAATTTTCAGTCCTTGTTTTCCTATCTGACATCATCTATGCAGTGATTTTGTTTTTTTTCTCCTCAGCCTGCTTTGAATTTAGAAGGAAAATGTTTGCTAGTTGATTGAAAATGCCCTCGTAAAGACACGGCTCCTGGAATGACCCTGCGACAGCTTGAGCATTTGACTACTGTACATCTGTGTTTTAGTGAGAAAATAACAAATCAGTGGAACACTAAAGAGACACACACACGGTGTTGCTGCAGATGCCTAATTGGGCTTTGATGGCTTTATGGCCAGACCCACACAGACAATGCAGTCAGGACGTAATTAACTCGTATTGTTTCTATTAAGAAGCGTTTCTCATTACGCTTCCTCCACACTCCAGCCGGACCCAGACGGGTTATAGCCGGGGGCGTGTCTGCAGGTTCTTGAAAGACATAACTATCTGTACTCTAGGCTACATGGACTTACTTACCCTGACACCTGAACTTTCCACTGATTCTTCTCCAAACCTTTAACACAATGTGTGTAAAAGACATTTTTAAATGCTGTTCCATGAAACTTCCAACCTGATCCAGCATGACAATGTCCCTGTGCACCAAGCCAGCTCCATGAATATCCATGCTTTACAAGTCTTGGAGTGGAAGATCTCCTGCTATAGAGCTCCAAATTTAAGGAATACCTTTGCAATGAATGTGAACACTAACCTACACCTCAGGAACCTTCTCCCCTTTTCATCTTCATCAGGGTATTTACATTTACTAACTGGGAGTTACAGATATATATCACATTCATAAATGTGGCGGCTTGGTGCGGCAGTGATTTGAACCTACAACCTTTGGATACAAAATCAGTAAACAGATGGGTGGATCATTTAAGTGCAGAAATTTCATGCATTCATTCATTCTTCCGCGTTATCTGATCTTCTCTCGGGTCGCGGGGAACCTGTGCCTATCTAAGGCGTCTTCGACACACCCTGTATGGAATGCCAACCCATCGCACCCATACACACACATTCACACACTTAGGACAATTTTCCAAGGTGCCAATCAACGTTCTGTGCATGTTTTTGTACCTGGAGGAAACCGGAGAACCCGGAGGCACGGGGAGAACATGCAACCTCCACACAGATGCACACAGCAGAGGCGAAAATGAACCCACAACCGTGCAGGTGTGAGGCGAACGTGCTAACCACTAAGCCAACGTGCCACTTTGCAGAAATTTTGTTAATTATGCATAATAAGATAAAATTCTCTTATTCCTGACTTCTTCTTTCAAACTATATTCCTTACCCTCTTTAATAAGATAGATAGATAGATAGATAGATAGATAGATAGATAGATAGACAGAGCAGAAACGAAAACACAAACATGTAAGTAAATGAATAAAACAATTAATTAAACCAATTAAAAATAAATACAAATAAATAAATTACACATTTAATAGTTAATAAATTGAAATGTATTGAAAAATATTGACTGTAATTAGTTTAATTATGTTATATTAAATTGTATTTTAAATGTACCAATTATAATCATAATAATAATAATAATAATAATAGGGGGCACGTTGGCGTAGTGGTTAGCACGTTCGCCTCACACCGCCAGGATCTGGGTTCGATTCCCGTCTCGGTCATGTGTGTGTGGAGTTTGTGCATGTTCTCCCCGTGCCTCAGGGGGGGTTTCTCCGGGTTCTCCAGTTTCCTCCACGGTAGGTTGATTGGCACCTTGGAAAATTGTCCCTAGTGTATGTGTGTGTGAATGTGTGTGTGTGTGTGTCCTGCGATGGGTTGGCATTCCATCCAGGGTGTATCCTGCCTTAATGCCCATAGACGCCTGAGATAGGCACAGCTCCCCGTGACCCGAGAGATTGGATAAAAGCGGTAGAAAATGAATGAATGAATGAATGAATAATAATAATAATACTAACATAATAATAACATAATATTAGTACATTATTATTATAATAACATAATAATAACATAATATAATAATTATTCTAATATATATATATATATATATATATATATATATATATATATATATATATATATATATATATATATATAGATATATATATATATTAAAATGTTTAATTTCCTTCCCTTTACATTGGCACTGCATCAGTAGAGAGAATATTAATTACCCACTGGACACACAGGGGCAAATGTAATTTCCATGCTCTATAACAGAGTGACATGGTGGATTTGTGTCTCTAATAGAAAATAAATCCCTCCTGCATTCAGGTCTCTTCTATAGAGCAAAATTTCCTCCCCGATGTTTCTAAAAGGACAAAAAGGCTTACGCAGTAATTGCATGTGTAATTAAAAAAAAAAGAAGGGTAAATCCAAAAAAAAAAAAAAAAAAACAGAACAGCACACAAAAGCTGGCCATCCGAGGATGTGCACGTTCCTCTGTATGGCGTATTGTAACAAGACACGAGCAAGAGGAAATTGCTTCTTCACGCTGGTATGGAAATGAGTGGCGTGTCTCTGCGCTTGTGAGAATATTTATATGGATCTGTAGCTCTGAAAGCAAAACAAGTCTCCAAAGTGTCAGGTTGCTTTCTGATACGGAGGCTGTCGGTCGCGAGTCGTGTTTACTTTCTAACACGCTGAGCGAACCTGCGACTGCATAAATCAGACGCGGATGATGTTGGATGAAGCCCTTCATCGTCTGGGGCTCGTTTGCTCATTTGCACCATGGAAACAGAGCAGGTACGGACGATTACAGAAAACAGATTTATGAAGAGGAGCTCATGAATTAAACACCGAGCTGCGGAAATGATTCGGCTTTGTAGTGTTTATAAGGACAAAGAGGAAAAACCTGCATTGTTTTAGCAAACAAAGAAAACCAATAATCATTGTTTCATTACGTTCATAAATGATCATTAATGAATGGATATGCGGTGTTGGGGTGGGTTTCTTTTTTAGTCTTGTTCCTGTCAAGGTTTCTTCCTTATTCCATCTTAAGGAGTTTTGTCCTCAACATATTCACCACTGGGTCACGCATTAGAAGCAAACTGTACTCATAATTACATTATTAACTATATAACCTGTTTATGGGGTGCACAGTGCTTAGCACGTTCGCCTCACACCTCTAGGGTCGGGGTCCTGTCTCGGCCATGTGTGTGTGGAGTTTGCATGTTCTCCCCGTGCCTCAGGGGGGTTTTCTCCGGGTTCTCTGGTTTCCCCCGGTCCAAAAACATGCACGGTAGGTTGATTGGCACCTTATAAAATTGTCCCTAGTGTATGAATGTGTGATTGTGTGTGTGTGCCCTGTGATGGGTTGGCATTCCATCCAGGGTGTATCCTGCCTTAATGCCCATAGACGCCTGAGATAGGCACAGACTCCCCGTGACCCGAGGGAAGATCGGATAAAGCGACAGAAGATGAATGAATGAATAACCTGTTTACAAATTCATAAATTCATTCATTCATTCATCTTCTACCCCTTTATCCCACTTCTCTCTTGCGACGTGTGGAACCTGTGCCTATATGATGATATATATCTCATTCATAAATGTGGCAGCTTTTTGAACATACAACCTATGGATGCAAAAAAAAAAGCCTCATCTCAAAAGGTCACAGAGGTCACAACATTCATATGCAGTAATCAGAGCTCAGGATATTCCAAGCTGTGTGTGCATGTGTGTGTGTGTGTGTGTGTGTGTGTGTGTGTGTGTGTGTGTGTGTGAGAGAGAGAAGCCCTTTACGCTCCAGAAGTCGAATGCACAAATACAGTAGTCCTTCCATTAAGAGTGTTGGATCAAACAGAAGCAGATAAACAAAAGATCAAAGCACTTCGCCCTGGTTAAGAGATTTGCTTGAGCGAACGGCGCAGGTTTGTTTGGCGCAGATGAAAAGAGACTCGTTTTGCGGCGACGCGAGGCGCCTCCCGTCTAATGACACCGACGCAGAGAGGACGATTATCAAAGCCGTGCGGGACCTTTAGCTACGGCGAAGTGCAAAAGTCTGAATCACCAAAGGATTCTGGGTAGGGGAAGAAAAAAAGGTTTTGTATTTATTAAATGTTGGTAAAGCCTGGAACAAACCAACCATCCATGACATCCAAAAAACAACACAGCCGAAGAAGGGGGCGGGTTACAGCGGCGATGGCTAATGACGCGGCCAATAATAAGTCCAAGGGAAAAAATAAATCAATAACGAGTCCGGTTTAGGATAAATTACATCAGTAGAAATCTTCGATTGGATTTTTCAAACATCTGATGTGAACATTTGAACAGTGCACAAAGCCAGCTCCGGGAAGACCTGCTTTCCACGGGTTGGAAGTGTATGGAAGACTTCCTGCTGTAGAGCTCGATGATGGTGTAGCTCAGTGGTTAAGGGACCTGGCTACTGATCAGGGGTTCGAACCCCAGTATCGCCAATCTGATGCTTTTGGGTCCTTGAGCGAGGCCCTTAACCCTCTCAGTATCATATAATCATATACTCTTCCAAAACAGTTTTACAGCATTTTATGATATAGTCATGAACGATGAAATGTTTCAGCTCAAGTTGAATCCGAGTTTATAAAGATTACAGACAATGAGCTTCGAGGACAAACAATTAATACTCTAAATAACATTCTTTTACTGTTACTCCATCATAGAACATCTAAAGGCTCTGTCATACAGAATTCGGGTGGAAACCTGAGAACACGGAGAAAAACCCCCCTGACTTTGGAGATGGGAGGCGAACGTGGTAACCGCTAAGCCATCATGCCCCTCCCACCCAACATGGTCTCATGCAGGCCAGCATAAAGACATAACATCAAGAGAAATGGATCAGCATGTTTAGCGTCTCAATGAGGAACGACATCAGTTTAAAAGTTTCATCCCAGGTCCCTGATCCTTGCCTTAATCCTTGCAGTGATCTCATTAATGTTTAGTGTCGATTTCATCCCAGGGCTCACATTTTAAAGCGCGGCATTTACTACTTCTCCAGCCGTACGCTGAAATGATTTATAATCTGCTGTCACCCAGGACTGAATAGCCTTCACTTTCCTCTCCCTCGTCCACCGCTACCACGGGGAAACATCTCCCCTTTCACCGCCGCGCCGCACGCATTCATTCTAATCGAATTGAATTAACAATAGTAGATCTGATTTAAATAATAATCATAATATAAAAGAAATCCTTTTGAATCAGAATGGTGGTGGAGAATATCAGGGGAACAGAAAGTGCTGAAAGAACTGCAATCAAAGATAACAAAGCCTCAGCAGTTTCCATTGTCGCACACTTTCGCATGCTTTTAAATCTATTGACGACGACAGCGGAAACTCTTGCCGGTGGAAGCGCTCGGACTTTCCGCACCGCTTTCATTCGACAAGAAGCAATTTTACGGCAAATCTCGCTCTCCTGAGTAACACGCGACCGAAATGGAATGTTAGAAAGTCGCTCGAGACATGGTTTATTCGAACGGTAACACTCGAGAGATAACCATCATTTAATAAAATTTACATACACTATATTAAGAAAAAAAGAAACATGTGGAAACACGAGAATAAGATTACTATGTGCTTTTTTTCGAACATCTCAATCCACATTAAGTCTCCATTTGCTGGGCAGATTTTCCACTGGATTTTGTGCTGCTTCAGTAGTAATGTCAGGTGATACACGGGGTGCAGTCAGCATTCACATTCAGAAGATTTTATTGGTAACATATACATTACTGCACATTCTTTCATCCCATATTCTAGCAATGTTTGGACGCTTGGGCCATGATACTGAGAGGGCCTCGCTCAAGGATGGCAGAGCATCAGATTGGCGATACTGGGGTTCGAACCCCTGATCCGTAGGCAGGTGACTTAACCACTGAGCTACACCATCTCCCCTCAAGCTCCACAGCTTCCATACACTTCCAACCCATGGAAAGCAGATCTTCCCAGAGCTGGCTTTGTGTGCAGGGTTTACAACGGAATAGGTTTATATCTCCGAGTTCAAATGAAGGCAAGAACCTTTTATGCCTGGAAACTGTCCTGTATAATCTGTTTCAGGAAACTAATCAACCTTTGGGGGATTTATTAAAACATGCAGTTCAAGTACAATTACAAATAAAACTAATTCACCCACTTGCCTGCTCCAATTCCTGCGATATCAGCCAGTATGTAACAAAATCCTGTCCTAAGCCCGAGGAAAAAGAAAAGAGAAGCACAAAAAGCTACACAAAGAGAAGGAATTGAAGCAGAATCTCAATATAACCGAGCTTGGAAAGGACTGAAGAAACTCCACATCAAGGAGGCTCGGGAATGGAAGTAGAGGGATGAAAAGATATAAAAGATGGAATAAATGCTATCGAGAGAGTCTGCATGGGCTTAGAGGGTGTTTAAAGGATCTTAGATGGTATATGTGGAGTAACGTTTCGATTCCAGGCAGAACTTTACAAAAAAAAAATCCCCTGAATCATGGATTTGGCAGCAAATCTGAAGGATTTTTAACATGAAAAATATTCTTCTAAACTCTTGTTAATAATACTGGTGAAAGAAGTGAAACAAATATATATAATATATATATATATATATATATATATATATATATATATATATATATATATATATAAATTCTTGTTAATGAATTAATCTCTCTTGTTCATTTCAATGCTACTTGTTTATTGGTTGTTTTAATTGTAAAATATGGGACGTGGCTCCTTTAAGAATTCCGTTCCAGTTGCTTTCCATATACGTTTAGGTTTATACAGAAAGAGCATTA
Source organism: Kryptopterus vitreolus (assembly GCA_030449085.1). Classification (NCBI taxonomy): domain Eukaryota; kingdom Metazoa; phylum Chordata; class Actinopteri; order Siluriformes; family Siluridae; genus Kryptopterus; species Kryptopterus vitreolus. The sequence goes on along the minus strand of JACRUU010000027.1, from coordinate 14,444,234 downwards.
CATTCACAATATACGTTCATATAGTGAGAGATCTACGTACTTGTTGTGAATGCGCCGCTAGCTAGTAGGTGTAATTTGGGGAAATTTAGGAGGAGGCGGGCGGCGTGAGTGGATGCACTGAAGCTTCTTTATTCATTTGTTCTTTGTTGTTCGGGTTTCGTTCATACGGCGTGAAGGAGAAAATCACTCACACAGTAATGCACACTGTGTTAATCGTTCGTTAATAACATTAGTGCAGTTAACGTGATTTTGAGTTTTTAAACTATGACAGCCCTATATATAATTGAACCCGGCGGTGTGAAGCTAACCACTAAGCCACTATATATATATATATATATATATATATATATATATATATATAATATATATATATATATATATATATATATATATATATATATATATATATATATAGATATAGATAGATAGATAGATAGATAGATAGATACAGACGTGGACAAAATTGTTGGTACCCTTTGGTCAATGAAAGAAAAAGTCACAATGGTCACAGAAATAACTTTAATCTGACAAAAGTAATAATAAATAAAAATTCTATAAATGTTAACCAATGAAAGTCAGACATTGTTTTTCAACCATGCTTCAACAGAATTATGTAAAAAAATAAACTCATGAAACAGGCATGGACAAAAATGATGGTACCCCTAACTTAATATTTTGTTGCGCAACCTTTTGAGGCAATCACTGCAATCAAACGCTTCCTGTAACTGTCAATGAGACATCTGCACCTCTCAGCAGGTATTTTGGCCCACTCCTCATGAGCAAACTGCTCCAGTTGTGTCCGGTTTGAAGGGTGCCTTTTCCAGACTGCATGTTTCAGCTCCTTCCAAAGATGCTCAATAGGATTGAGGTCAGGGCTCATAGACGGCCACTTTAGAATAGTCCAATTTTTTCCTCTTAGCCATTCTTGGGTGTTTTTAGCTGTGTGTTTTGGGTCATTGTCCTGTTGCAAGACCCATGACCTGCGACTGAGACCAAGCTTTCTGACACTGGCTAGTACATTTCTCTCTAGAATTCCTTGATAGTCTTGAGATTTCATTGTACCCTGCACAGATTCAAGACACCCTGTGCCAGACGCAGCAAAGCAGCCCCAGAACATAACAGAGCCTCCTCCATGTTTCACAGTAGGGACAGTGTTCTTTTCTTGATATGCTTCATTTTTTCGTCTGTGAACATACAGCTGATGTGCCTTGGCAAAAACTTCGATTTTTGTCTCATCTGTCCACAGGACATTCTCCCAGAAGCTTTGTGGCTTGTCAACATGTAGTTTGGCATATTCCAGTCTTGCTTTTTTATGATTCGTTTTCAACAATGGTGTCCTCCTTGGTCGTCTCCCATGTAGTCCACTTTGGCTCAAACAACGACGGATGGTGCGATCTGACACTGATGTTCCTTGAGCATGAAGTTCACCTTGAATCTCTTTAGAAGTCTTTCTAGGCTCTTTTGTTACCATTCGGATTATCCGTCTCTTAGATTTGTCATCAATTTTCCTCCTGCGGCCACGTCCAGGGAGGTTGGCTACAGTCCCATGGATCTTAAACTTCTGAATAATATGTGCAACTGTACTCACAGGAACATCTAGTTGCTTGGAGATGGTCTTATAGCCTTTACCTTTAACATGCTTGTCTATAATTTTCTTTCTGATCTCTTGAGACAGCTCTTTCCTTTGCTTCCTCTGGTCCATGTCGAGTGTGGTACACACCATATCACCAAACAACACAGTGATTACCTGGAGCCATATATATAGGCCCAATGGCTGATTACAAGGTTGTAGACACCTGTGATGCTAATTAGTGGACACACCTTCAATTAACATGTCCCTTTGGTCACATTATTTTCTGTGTTTTCTAGGGGTACCATCATTTTTGTCCATGCCTGTTTCATGAGTTTATTTTTTTACATAATTCTGTTGAAGCATGGTTGAAAAACAATGTCTGACTTTCATTGGTTAACATTTATAGAATTTTTATTTATTATTACTTTTGTCAGATTAAAGTTATTTCTGTGACCATTGTGACTTTTTCTTTCATTGACCAAAGGGTACCAACAATTTTGTCCACGTCTGTAGATAGATAGATAGATATAGACATACATCTGATATATATATATATATATATATATATATATATATACTATATATATATATATATATATATATAGATAGAGAGAGAGAGAGAGAGAGAGAGAGAGATAGATAGATAGATATTATCTGTTTGTAATATACAGTACAAATTCATTTTGTCTAGCTGTCTGTTTTATTTTTCTATGGTATTGTAACATTATTGAGGCTCAAAAGATAAAGCTTAAAAGACAGCTTGATCTAATAATAAAGTAGTATTAGATACAGAGTGAAGAATAGGGCATGTGTGAATGAAGGTGTGAGCGAACATGATCGCAGGTGTCTTTTTACAGCTTTTGAGAGACACATGCACATGTTCCTTTGAGGTCCTGTCCAACAAACCTGGTAATGTAACACTCTGAAGATTTGCCAAACAATTCGATAAATGTCCGTATCCACACTTTTCATTTCATTGAAAAATCCTCCCTTAGCACTTCAGCTAAAATACATTTCCGTGCCTCATAGATGTTCTTCACTAGAGATTTCTTCTTTATCCCAGAGCGGTCTGAAAGGATTTAGGTGCAGTGACTGGGCAGGTCATGCCATGATAGACAACACTCTAGATGGGGTTACTTTGGAAATGTAATAAATTACAGATTACAAATGACTCTATTCAAAATGTAATAAGACGTATAACTTTTCAATCACTTTATAAATTTAAAGTAACTGATTCCATTTGATTCTTTTTTGATTACTTTCATTTGTCCACTAGGTGGCACTCGGAAAAAGTAGGTTATATTATTAAAACTGAGCCATATTGGAATTGTTGTAATATTTAACCTTTTCAGAAGTACCTGTAATTTAATTACACTTTTTTTTCTCTGTAACTTACGGATTACTGTTCATTTTATTATGTAATTAAATTACGTAACGCTGTTACATGTAACTCCCCAACACTGTAAATAACTAAGCATCATATATGATGCACTGCTATTTGCCCACACATGATCACACATCATGTACATCACCGATCTGCCGTATACTCGTATTTAATCTGTGTATTCTGTTTTGTCTTGTATATTTTTGTCTGTAAGATAAATGCATAGCATTATAATTTTCGTCTGTATTTTTCGAGAGTCACCAACAGCTGGAAACAAATTCCTTGTGTGTGCCAATACACTGGGCCAATAAACCAGATTCTGACTCTGATTACAGTTGTGTCAGTATTCTGTAGTGTTTGTAAAAGCTTGATCGTTTTGTCATATCCTGCCATGGTTACGGAGCTTGATAGATGAACTCACTCGTCAGTTTAATATTCTGGGATGCAGAGCGCTGCGAGCCTGGAGCTATTTGCTGATTACTGATGGCAAACCCAAGCAAGGCATCACTGAACAACTGTGAACATATCAAGAGGACTACAGCGATTTCTCTTTTTTTTTCTTTCTGCAACAAGTGAGCATCTAAATATAACTGATTTCAGAAGAAACAAATTACCGTAAATTCTGGACTATAAAGCGCACCTTCATATAAGCCGCATCCGCTCTATTTAAAAAAAAAAAACAAAAATTCATAAATAAGCCGCACCTGCATACAAGCCGCATCCGCTTTTGAATTGTAAATGTACATGTATGTACCTAAATAGATCCTTTCCTAACCTGTATTTTAACACGGTGTAACGGTGGACGCTGCACAGAGACGCGGAGATCCGGAATTCATACAAAACAGGATTTATTAGAATAAAGAACTCAGGAGACGCCGCTCATACGGAGCGGCCAGACAGGCTAGGGAGCATTGCGCTCTGCGCGCCGTGGTACCGGGAGTACCGGAGAGCAGGGTGGTTAGAGCAGGGAGGAGAGAGAGAGAGCACAGAGCAGCAACTTTGCTGATTAAAACGGGACAGAAGCAAGAGAAAATAAGCGCTATTTACAGTATTTACCTTCATTTCTCCTGTGTGTGAAATCACGTCACCTTAACCTTGTAAAGATAGAGTTTGTCCTCCTTCTATCCGCTTCTACCCACTTATATCTGCTAAAGAGGAACTAGCGCATTCTTCTTCTTTGCATTTATTTTGTCTTAGTTTTGATTCTAATTCCGGTTAGAGCCCCTAGCGGTCGGGAAAAAATCTGCAGAATAGCCGCACCTTATTATTAGCCGCATGGTTCAAAACCTAGGAAAAAAGTAGCGGCTTATAGTCCGAAATTTACAGTAAATTATCAGCAATAATTACAGCTTACATATAAGAAAGCATAGCAAGGCTTTATAAAAGAGAGAACTCGATTTTTATATAAGCAATAAAAAAACTTATTCCAAGCAATCTAGTTAAGTAGTTAAAAATATCTCGTTAATTATGTTTGTCTGTATTTATTTATTTGTCTTTGTTTGTTTACTTAGAATATTTCAGATCTTAAAACCAGAGCTATGAAACGATTCATCAACATTCATTCATTCATCTTCTACCGCTTTATCCGATCTTCCCTCGGGTCACGGGGAGTCTGTGCCTATCTCAGGCGTCTATGGGCATTAAGGCAGGATACACCCTGGATGGAATGCCAACCCATCGCAGGGCACACACACACACACACACACACACACACACACACACATTCACACACACACATTCATACAATAGGGACAATTTTTCAAGGTGCCAATCAACCTACTGTGCATGTTTTTGGAGCGGGGGAAAACCGGAGAACCCGGAGAAAAAACCCTGAGACACTAACCACTAAGCCACCGTGCCATTTGAAACGATTTAATAATTCTTAATTTCAGAATCGTCATCATCATACATTCTGTCGTATAATAAGACAAAGCATTTTAACAAAAAACAAAATCACTATTAAAATCAAAATCACGTGTACATACATATCGTCTTGCAATAACAGCACATGTATGGATGGATTTCTTGCTACTTCTGAAAAGACAATTATTGTAAGATAGATTTAAATATTTGTAAATTTAAATATACATTTCAATATTATTGAATGCATTTTCTCTGAGGGAAACTGAAATCCAACTACCGAATAGCTTAGTTATAAAAAAAAAAATTATACATAACAATAAAAAATAAATAAATAAAAAAATAAATAAAAATAATCATACTAAAATGTTTACAAAGAGTCCAGTGCAGAGTACATACTGCAAACTAAATACATTTTTGGAAAAGGTTATGAATAAATGTGTTGTCATTGACCTAAAAAAGATTTCATTTTTAATAAATACAAGTATTTTAAATAAAAATCATACTTAATTCATTATTTAGTTATTTGTTTTTTTCCACTGGGCAACCTGAAAATTATTAACATTTTTAGCTTTACTAACTAAGAAAAAAAACCATAAACAATCATACGATTTTTATAGATAAAAATAAGATTGAAAGTCTTGACTAGGTAAGTGATTATTGAAGTGCTGTACAAATTACCACAACGAAACTTTTTTACTGAATCTTCTGCTAAGAAAATGTAACATCACACTAACTCAGTGCCACACAAGTGTCACCTTGACACCCTGCAAAGAAGACCAACAAACACAGCAGAGACTGAACCCGGGTCTGAACAAAAGCCCACCCCACGGTGTTTCATTGTCATCCATGCTGCAGGAAAGTCAAACGTTCCTCTCCTACTGTTAGAGGGCACGGAGTGTTTCACGAGCTATCAGGGGAATACGGGCGTCCTGCGTGGTTTCAGCCGGAGACAGGCGGCTGTTAAAGCTGCCACAACAGCAGCCTTCTTCTCATTAGGACCACACTGAGCCGAGCTAATAGCTAACTGCATTCACAAATTACTGACTGCTGCTGCGACAGAAGTGAGAGAAACACCAGCGAGGGGAAACACACATCGCTGCTTTAATGGAGCCACGGCTGGAAAATGAAGTGTGTATAAACTTTTATCAGTACTACTTTCTCCTTAAATGCACTAATGCTAGGAACATAGTGAAGAACTTTAGCCATCCAAACTCCAAGCCTGCTCTGGAAACGAATCCATTTATCGGTGGGCAGAAGGAGGTACCGTTAACTTGACGTTAACTTAAAGTGCCACCTAGTGGCCAAATGAAAGTAATTAAAAAGCAATCGAATGCAATCAGGTACTTTATAAAGTAGTTACACTGCTTATAACATTTTGTAATCCGTATCAAATCTAGTACATTTCCAACGTGACCTTCCAAACACTGTACAAATATAAACATTTATTTATTATATAACATTATATTCATTTCTACTCCTGAACTTTCTCCAACGTGTTCAATTCAGAGGCTCCACTGAAGCATGCCCTTTTCATTTTCGTGTTACTCATCCTATGAGATCAAAAAATCATCTCGCAACACACCGAAGGAGCGCGGCAGTTAGCGCGCGTCCCCGCGGTGCACTCGGAGAGCTAATCGATACGAAGCCAAACAAAAAAAGGCAACGTGGCTGATTTATTTATCATTCTATTGGGTTTAAAGCGTTGAAGTGCAATTTAGAAGTGGTTTATGAGGAATAATAATGTGTGGGGCTTTTTTTCCCATCCATTTAAGAGAAGAAATAAAGAACGATTTCTCAAGAATGTGTGCTTTGGTGTTGCTATCAATCATTATTCCCATGCCAGCCCATGAATCGTTTTTTTCTGTGTCCTGTGTATTAATAGAAATATGACAAATGTATTCATTTAGAGCTGTCAAAGTTAACGCATTAACGCAAACTCACTTTAACAGCACTAATGTTCTTAACGAGTGATTAACAAAGTGCATTACTATGTGAGTGATCTGCTCCTTCACTCTGCGTTGTGTTGGCGAATGAATGAAACCCGAACACCAAATAAAGAACAAATGAAGAAAGAAGTGCATCCACTCACACTTCCTAAATTTCCCTGAATTACACCTACTAGCTGCGCATTCACAACAGGTATGATCTCCTCACTATATTAGCGTATATTACCATATTATATGGAACCTTACGCAAGCGCATCACATTCCCAAATCCGTATTACGCAATAAAGTGCATTTTTCTTTTGTGAATGCAATGCGCTTCCGTATAACCTAAACATATCACCAGTTTATATGGAAAACAACCGGAACAGAATTTATTTATTATTTATTTATTATTCTTAAAGGAGCCACGTTCCATATTTTACTGAAAACAACCACTAAACCAAGTAACATTGAAATGCACAAGAAACTAATATTAAAAGAATAATTACCAGAGTAAAAAAAATATTCAATAATCAATCATTTTAAAAAAGTGAGATATTTTGAGGGAAATGTATATAATTATAACAACTGTTACAGTTAGTTAGCGTATTAGAAACATGAAAAGTATTCATTCATGGCACATTGGAAATGTCGTGATTAATCGTGATTAAATATTTGAATCACTGCACTAACAGCACTAATATATATATATATATATATATATATATATATATATATATATATATATATATATATATATATATATATATATACTTCCTTGTATATACACACAGTCCAGTCTCTATCCTCTTCCTTTATAACAGAGCCATAGTGTGTTTCCATTTGAATAACAACATGAATATATACAGTAGATTATCCGTAGCTTTTACTTCGTCAGACCGGAATAGAAGTCTCTTTCGAAAAATTCTCATCACACAACTTAGTCATCAAAGATCCAGTGTGTGAGTGACGGCGCTGCCTTTATCACCGAAACACCTGCTTGACGCTGACAGAGGAAGCGGTTCTTCAGTCCCCCATGTGGTCTGTCCTTGTCTCAGTTCCTTGATCAGAGAACTGCGGAGTTCAGCTCCCAGTCGAGGAGACGTGTTTCATCACAGATATAGATCCGAACCCCTCTCCTCTCTACTACGCTTGCTCACACACACATTCGATAGCAGCCCCGCCGGTAGATGAGCTATCAGCACGGCTCTGTGTGCGATCCGCTACAGGGTTCTGATAGCATGTAGTGATGCATGACCTCTTTTTGTCAGTATTTATGTGCAACAATATCTCTATACTGATACTGGGGCCAGATGAAAACATGCAGCAAAGGCAAAGGTATGTTTTATTTTCTGGCTGGGTTTTTTTTTGGTTGTTTTTTTTTTTTTTTTCAGAAGGACATTTTGTCCTCTGTTATAGAGATATCAAAAAGTCCTGAGCAATGATTGGCTCGCCTGGGCAGAATAAAAAATAAAATAAATTTTATATATATATATATTTATATATATATATATATATATATATATAGAGAGAGAGAGAGAGAGAGAGAGAGAGAGATAGATAGATAGATAGATAGATAGATAGATAGATAGATAGATAGATAGATAGATAGATAGATGGATGAGCTCTTTGGCTTCGTCTGATCCATTTTATATTTCAGTGTAATGGCACGAAACTCGATGTGCCAAACCAAGGTGAAATCGTTATTGAACGTAAAATCGATTTTCGTATCTTCAACATAAACTATAACCTTGAATTAATTGATAATGGTGATTCATCTCGGAGCTCTAATATATTTGGTTCATGCATTATTGATGATAATGAGGTCCAGCAGGGGGCGCTTCCCCTGTGGTCTGTGTGGGTCCAAGCACCCCAGTATACAAAGGACACTGTACTGTCAAAAACTACCAACTACTATCAACTGCAAACAATCAACCTAGCTGCAGCAAGCAGAAGACTACGTGGGATTCTTCACAGCATTCAAGTCTTCATCAACAGCACGCTTCAACATCTACCACTGCCACATCCAAATGTAGTCTGTCCACGCAGAAAAATCATATGGAGAAAGGACTGAAGAATGAATGCTGGGAAACCAGTGCATCCGCAGCAAATAGCATAAAAATGGAGTTGACCTCACTGGCATCATCTAGGAAAGGTTAGAGGAACGAGAATAATTCTGATACTACTGCTACTGTTATTACTTCTACACACTGCTCCTGCGAATTGAAAGCCTTAATCTCACGCATTGTCCAGTTCACAGCGCTTGGTATTCTCCTATGCACTGACATTGACCTCAAAGTCAAGAGCTGCCTTTTTACTGTGGAAGAAAAAGGAGTGAGATAAACTTTATGCCCCCTAATTTAAAGTAACGAGTTATCAGTCGTCATCTGATGCCCCCCTGTTTTCCTCGTACGGGTAAAAAAAAAAAAAAGAACTAGGAGAAGATTAGAGTGAATCATGTGTGATGTGATGCTCAAACCCAACAAGGAGTACTATCCAGTAATAGCCTCATTCAACACTCCAAGTCTACTATAGCACTTTCCTCGACATTCCAAGACATGGCGGGGAGAAAAAAAAATCCCAGATGGGGAGTAGAGAGAAGGGAGGAAAAAAAAGTGCGAAAGGCATTAAAACCAGGTCCTGAGATAGAGGTGACGATAGAGAGAGCTTCACGCAGAGCTCTCTCTGGGGCTAAATTCAATTTAGTTCCCTTCAACCTCGTCCACAGTCCTTTATCGTTTCAATCAGAGAAAAGCGAAATGCGAAAGCTTTGCGAGCTTGGCCTCATTCGGAATTCAGCCTACACACCAATCGGTATCATTCAGGAGATCTAAAATATATGTGGATGTGTTCTCAACTGGAGCGGTGTTTACGCTGGTAAAAGTCTTCTGGCGGCAGTTTAGTTCCTCTACTAACAATGTGTTTTTAATCCAAAGTGCTTCCTCGTGCCACACTCATTTACTCAGAGTGAAATAAAATAATACTCATATAAAGAAGATTCAAAGGGAGGGAGTGGAGAATCTTCTGATCAAGGGCCCAGCAGTGGCATTTTGGTGTTTTGGAATTTGAACCTGTTACCATGTTACCACTACACTATACACTATATGGACACATCGATACTGTGCTGCATGACCTTATGTGATACAGATTAGGGCTGCACTATATTAGAAAAAACTAACATTGCGATATATACAAATATATGTACAAATTCCGTTATGTTCATTAGGTGTTTCGAACTTATAGAACTTTTTTATATGTAGATATAAGAAGCAATGATTGCACACTGCATTTGCACTGCCTGTGGGCTGCGTGTGCACTGTGCTGAAGCATGCTATGGATACTGTTGTTGTAAACAAAACATGTAAACATTTGGGAAAAAATAGCTTCCGGAGAAATACGTTTGGCTCAAAATGTTTACAAAATGAGAAGACTCCTGGCAAAATACACATTAGTAAAAATGCAATGGCATAATTTACCAATCGTAAGATCGTAGCTGAGGGGCACGGTGGCTTAGCATGTTCGCCGCACACCTCCATGGTTGGGGTTTCGATTCCATGTGTGGAGTTTGCATGTGCTCCCCATGCCTCAGGGGTTTTTTCTCCGGGTTGTCTGGTTTCCTCCCCGGTACCAAGGCATGTACGGTAGGTTGATTTGCACCTTGGAAAATTGTCCCGAGTGTGTGGTGTGATGGGTTGGCATTCCATACAGGGTGTGTCCTGCCTTGATACCCAAAGACGCCTGAGATAGGCACAGGTTCCCTGCAACCCGAGAGAGAGAAGTTGGATAAAGTGGTAGAAGATGAATGAATGAAGATGCAGCTGATGTCCAAAGCACTGCAACCTGGTAGTTTTAATAGAACCCTTTTAGCAATATAGAAAGTTGGTTTCTTTTAAATCAAACACACACACACAAAAAAAATATTGTGAGTGCCGCGGTGTGACTATGGGCACATCGCGATGCTGATGCTGAGTACAGAATGTCTTTGGATGCAGTGTAATAAAATGTTGCCTTCGCTTAAACTTGGGAGACCCAAACCTGCTCCAGTAGGGAATGTGGACAAAGCCATCTCCATGAAGACCTGCTTTACATGGTTTAGATGTATGTAGAGGACTATACTATAGTCTCATACTATAGAGACCCAACTCTATTGAACACCTCTGAGATGAATATAAATGCTGACTGCACTCCAGGAATGTTCTTACCTTCTCATCTACATCACTACATTGACGTTACTAGCACCTTAATTTCTAGCACATACCTAGTGTCGCGGACACGGACGCTCGATATATGTTTATGCCTAACCTTTGTCTGTTCCCGATTCCCGGACTCCTGCTCTCCGGTACTCCCGGTACCACGGCGCGCAGAGCGCAAGGCTCCCTAGCCTGTCTGGCCGCTCCGTATGAGTGGCGTCTCCTGAGTTCTTTATTCTAATAAATCCTGTTTTGTATGAATTCCGGATCTCCGCGTCTCTGTGCAGCGTCCACCGTTACACCGTGTTAAAATACAGGTTAGGAAAGGATCTATTTAGGTACATACATGTACATTTACAATTCAAAAGCGGATGCGGCTTGTATGCAGGTGCGGCTTATTTATGATTTTTTGGGGGTTTTTTTTTCAAATAGAGCGGATGCGGCTTATATGCAGGTGCGCTTTATAGTCCAGAATTTACGGTAAATAGGGAATACTATGAGCAAATTGGACTAAAATGTGGAATTCTAAGAGCAAATTTGGACTAAATGTGGAATTCTAAGAGCAAATTGGGATTAAATGTGGAATTCTACAAGCAAATTGGGATTAAATAGGGAATACTATGAGCAAATTGGGACTAAAATGTGGAATTCTAAGAGCAAATTGGGACTAAATGTGGAATTCTACAGAGCAAATTGGGAATTAAATGTGGAATTCTAAGAGCAAATTGGGAATAAATGTGGAACAAGCAAATTGGGAATAAATTGAATTCTAAGCAAATTTGGGTTAAATAGGGAATACTATGAGCAAATTGGGACTAAAATGTGGAATTCTAAGAGCAAATTTGGACTAAATGTGGAATTCTAAGAGCAAATTGGGACTAAAATGTGGAATTCTAAGAGCAAATTTGGACTAAATGTGGAATTCTACAAGCAAATTGGGATTAAATGTGGAATTCTACAAGCAAATTGGGATTAAATAGGGAATACTATGAGCAAATTGGGACTAAAATGTGGAATTCTAAGAGCAAATTTGGACTAAATGTGGAATTCTAAGAGCAAATTTGGACTAAATGTGGAATTCTAAGAGCAAATTGGGACTAAATGTGGAATTCTAAGAGCAAATTGGGACTAAATGTGGAATTCTACAGAGCAAATTGGGATTAAATAGGGAATACTATGAGCAAATTGGACTAAAATGTGGAATTCTAAGAGCAAATTTGGACTAAATGTGGAATTCTAAGAGCAAATTTGGACTAAATGTGGAATTCTAAGAGCAAATTTGGACTAAATGTGGAATTCTAAGAGCAAATTTGGACTAAATGTGGAATTCTAAGAGCAAATTTGGGTTAAATAGGGAATACTATGAGCAAATTGGGACTAAAATGTGGAATTCTAAGCAAAGCTAAGAATGGGCCAAATTGGGACTAAATGTGGAATTCTAAGAGCAAATTGGGAATAAATGTGGAATTCTAAGAGCAACTTGGGACTAAAATGTGTTTACTTAATGCAGGTGTCTGCAAACATTTTGCCATTATAGTATAAGACAGGGGTCACCAACGTGGTGCCCGTGGGCACCAGGTAGCCCCCAAGGAGCACATGAGTAGCTCTCAGGCTTGCTATAAAAAGTGCACAACTCATCAGTGAGATGCGTCTATAATGTAAAATGTAGTTAATTCGTTGTTGATAGTCACTGTCAAAAATCACAAGTGTATTCACATAGATAAACGAGTATCATTAATAATAATAATAATAATAATAATAATAATAATAATATATAACTAAAGGTAAATTTGTTATTTCAGAGGAGTATTTCAAACTGGTAGCCCTTTATATGACTCGGTGTCCATGTAGTAGCTCTCAGTTACAAAAAGGTTGGTGATCCCTGGTATAAGACGTGTGTGTGTGGGATCAAATACAGGTCAGGTGATGGTCAGGCTGAACAAAATCAAAAAGCAGAAACAAAACATGAGTACTAAGACAGACAGCACGTACACTTCGCTGTGTGACTCGGCGAATAAAGTCTTTTCAAACCTCGGTGCTGATTGTGTGCAATTACATCCAGGTGTGCTCAATCAGACACCTGTGTGACAGGGGATGGGGAAGTGTGTAAGACAGTGTAGACTGAAAGCCAGCTGTCGTCCAGTTGTGTTGTTCTTGCTGATTATCCGCTATCAGCGACGGGAGAAAACGAGGGATTCCGAGGCAACAAAAAGTACATTTCATTCATTCATTCATCTTCTACCCCTTTATCCCACTTCTCTCTCGGGTCGCGGAAAACCTGTGCATTTCAGGCGTCTTCTGGGCATCAAGGCAAGACACACATTATATGGAGTGCCAAGCATCACAGGACGCACACACACACATTGACGACAATTTTCCAAGTTGCCAATCAACCTACCGTGCATGGGGAAACTGTTGAACCCCAGAGAAAAAGGAGTAGAACATGCAAACTCCACACACACATAGCGGAAGCGGGAATCGAACCCCCAACCCTGGAGGTGTGAAGCGAACGTGCGAACCACCCAGTTATCACTAAGCTAGTACATTTAATAAATAATATTTCATATTTCTGGTATTAGTACTTTTCTTCACTATTTCTTCACTATCATTATCAGCAGTGTTGGGAAGGTTACTTTGGAAACCTGTTCAAAATGTAATAATTAGTGTAACTTTCAATGACTTTATAAAAGTAAAGTAACTGATTACATTTGATTACTTTTTCATTACTTTCATTTGGCATTTTAAGTTAATATTCAAAGGAAAAAAGTTTCAAACCCTCAAAAAAATGTGTGTGTGTGTGTGTGTGTGTGTGTGTGTGTGTGTGTGTGTGTGTGGGGGGGGGGGGGGGGGGTCTTTGGAATTTGTAATCTTTTCAAAAGTAACTGTAATTTAATTACACTTTTTTTCCTCTCAGTAACTGTAACGGATTACATCATCTTTTCTCTGCTTGTGTTCTATATGGTGAATGTTCAGCCCGGATACGGAAACAAATTGTTTTAGCATTAATATATTAATATCATGTAAGGTCCAGTTACCAGCATGACACTTAAACAGGTCATGTTAACGTCTACTTTTTTACTTTAACTTGGATATAAAAGCGCAACTTCATCTTTTACAACTTGACGATCTGTATTTCTATGTGTGTGACCCATGTGTGGACTTTTGCCATCTATGGAATTAAGGTGCATGACAGAAATTGTTAGATACCTGATCAAATCTGTGCTGATCCAAACTATTTCTGAATGCTAATTCTGCGTCAGGACAGATTACTGTAAGCAGGACCGTCATGACAATAAAAATGCGAGCTAGTTAAAAATACCAGCCAACTAGCCAAAAAAATCAGTGTAACTAGTTACATGCAACGGCTTGACGTCATTTACATTTAGACACCCTTAACCTGAACGACTTACAACTGAGCAATTTAGGGTTAAGGTTGTCACGGCGCTCTCTCTCTCTCTCTCGCTCTTCCTTGCTCTTTACACACACACACACACCACACACACACACACAAACCAAACTCACCTGTTGTCTCGCTCTTCCCTGCTCTTTCGCCCCACACACACACACACACACACACACACACACACACACACACACAACACAACACACACACACACTCTCAATCACACTACTCAGGTGTTCCTAATCCTAGCTCATTCTCCATCTCCCCTTTATATAGCCCGGCTCTCCCTTCATTCCCCGTCCGGGCTCGTAAACACATAGGTTGTGTCGCGGACCCGTTCCAGTTTGATGTATTTGCCTAACCTTTGTCTGTTCCTGTTTCTAGTTCCCGTTTCCCTCTGCTCCAGATTCCGGACTTCCAAGTCCGCTCGTGAACTCCGGTCCTCCAGAGACCACGGCGCGCAGCGTGCAAGGCTCCCAAGCCTACCTGGCCGCTCCGTTTGAGCGGCGTCTCTTTTGTTATTTGGACTATTAAAATAAATCCTTTGTTTTTGGAATTCCCGTTTCCCCGTGTGTCTGTGCAGCGCACCACCACCGTTACAGAAGCCCGGAACCAAACAGCGCAACCCGGAAGTCGCGTTTCCGCCGCGGCTCGGAAGCCGCGACCGCGACTGCCGAACCCGGAAGTCGCGGCTCCGCCGCGGTGCGGATAGCGGAGCAAGCCGGACCCGGAAATAGCTGCTCCGTCGCGACCCAGGTTATTTTTTCCATTTTTTCCATTTTTTCCTTTTTTTTTTTTCTTCTTTTTTTGTCTCATCACAGACGCACGGACTCCACCATGTTCCTGCACCCCGTGATTCGGGACACGCCCCCCTCGAAACCCGCGAGTGCCGCCGTCGCTCCCTCCCTTCGCGCTACGCCGGCTTCGGAGGAAGACTGCCACGCCTTCCTGGTTCGCTGTATGGAAACATTCAGCCAGTATCCTGACCAGTTTCCAACTGAGCGTGCCAAAGTCGCCCACATCGTCCATGCAGTTGACAACAGGTCCCGCTCTTCGTTGGGCAGGCTGAATGTCTGGGACCAGGGAGGACTTTCCTCACGCAGTCGGCGGGCTGCCTTCATGGACCGTGATCTGGGAGGTTTTCGGGGGGAACTCTCCCAAGAATTTTTTGGGGGGGGGCGACCTACCGCGTTCCAGTGCGGCGGCTACTCAGCCCAAGATGGCCGCCGAACCCGCGGCCCAGCCCAAGATGGCCGCCGAACCCGCGGCCCAGCCCAAGATGGCCGCCGAACCCACGGCCCCGCGCAAAATGGCCGCCGCCGAACCCGCGGCCGAAAACGTCCGAGAGGGCCTCCGAACCCGCATCCCCGTGCGGTAGGGCCTCCGAGCCCGAGGAGCCCGTGGGGGACCGTGCCCGTGGGGGCCTCCGAGCCCGAGGAGGACGCCGTGGGGGCCTCCGAGCCCGAGGACAGGACGCCCCGTGGGGGCCTCCGAGCCCGAGGACACGCCCCGTATGCCGTGGGGGCCTCCGAGCCCAGCCCGAGGACACGCCCCGTAGGGCCTCCGAGCCCGAGGACACGCCCCGTAGGGCCTCCGAGCCCGAGGCCCACCCTCCTGTTCGCCCAGCCTGTTCCGCCCAGGTCCCCCGTCAGTGTCCCGCCAGTCCCGTCCCAGTCCCTGACCCCGCCGGCTCCGCCCAGGCCCACTGTCAGTCCCATTTCCAGTCCCGCCGGCTCCGCCCAGGCCCACGCGCCGTTGTCTCCCGCCGTCCCGTGGCCCCCCATGTCCCTGCATCCGCCCAGGTCCCGCCGCACACTGCTCCGCCCTGGCCCACCTGTCTGTCCCGTCAGTCCCAGTCCCGCCGGCTCCGCCCTGGCCCACTGTCCCGTCAGTCCCACTGTCCCGCCGGCTCCGCCCTGGCCCACTGTCCCGTCTGTCCCGCCGGCTCCGCCCAACACAGCCTGGTCCCACTGTCCCCGTCCCAGTCCCCGCCGGTTCCTCCGCCCACTTGGCCCACTCTCCCGTCAGTCCCTGACCCGCCGGCTCCAGCCCTGGTTCCCAGGGAAGCCGGAACCTCCTGGCCCCCCTGACCCGGCCGACTTCCCTGGCCCGCCCTCCCTCCCCTTATTTAGTTGCGGAGCGTCTGGCATCCGCTCCTGGGAGGGGGGGTAATGTCACGGCGCTCTCTCTCTCTCTCTCGCTCTCGCTCCTTGCTCTTTACACACACACACACACACACACACACACACCACACACACAAACCAAACTCACCTGTTGTCTCGCTCTTCCCTGCTCTTTCGACCCACCACCACACACACACACACACACACACACACACACACCACACACACACACACTCTCAATCACACTACTCAGGTGTTCCTAATCCTAGCTCATTCTCCATATCCCCTTTATATAGCCCGGCTCTCCCTTCATTCCCCGTCCGGGCTCGTAAACACATAGGTTGTGTCGCGGACCCGTTCCAGTTTGATGTATATATGCCTAACCTTTGTCTGTTCCTGTTTCCAGTTCCCGTTTCCCTTCTGCTCCAGATTCCGGACTTCCAAGTCCGCTCGTGAACTCCGGTCCTCCAGAGACCACGGCGCGCAGCGTGCAAGGCTCCCAAGCCTACCTGGCCGCTCCGTTTGAGCGGCGTCTCTTTTGTTATTTGGACTATTAAAATAAATCCTTTGTTTTTGGAATTCCCGTTTCCCCGTGTGTCTGTGCAGCGCACCACCATCGTTACAAAGGTTCTTTCTCAAGGGCCCAATAGTGGCAGCTTGGTGGTGTTGGTGGGACTTGAACCGGCGATCTTCCGGTCTAGAGCCCAATGCCTTAACCACTGATCTCCCGCCTACAGTTTAATTACAAAATAAAAGTTATACTCATAAAAAAAAGTGTAATTAAATTACAGTACCTCTTGAAAATGTTAAAGATTACAAAACCCAACCCCCCTCCGACAAAAAAGGCCCCCCCACAAAGCTCCTCCTCCCAGTCAACAGTTTGATTCTGATGCCGCTCAATTGTGAAAAATATACCGTACACGTCCCGAAGGTTTGAATTATTTTTTTTTTACTTGTTAATTTCATTAAGTGCCACCTAGTGGACAAATCAAGGTACTCAAAAAGTAATCAAATATAATCAGTTTACTTTACTTTTATAAAGTAACTGAAAAGTTAGACTATTTATTGCATTTTTGAATAGGTTTGTAATCTGTAACCTATTACATTTCCAAAGTAACCTTCCCAACACTTCTAATAATTTATACTACTAGTAAATATAGTCTGAAGTGTTTCTATGCTGCGTCTTCGTGTACACCCAATAATACAATTTATTTTCTTATAAGAAAGATATGTGCAGCGACGATCCTGTATGTTAACGGATAATGGCCTTGCAGTCAATCAAATTAGCACATTGCTGTACATCAGAAAATGGTAAGAGCAGCAGTTTTTCTTCCCCAGTAGAAGAGATGCTTTCCTCATCAGGGGGAGAAAAAAAAAAAGCTTTATTGACTGAATATTAAACTGCAGTTTTTATCCAGCATGAAAAGCCTTCCAGTAAAACTCCCATTATGGTCAAATTCTGCTGACTTCATCTTCCCATTTTACAGAATAAGCACTTGACCCAAAGTAAGACTACTGTGACTCGGCCCAAACCCCGAGAGGACCGGGATTATTTTATAGCGTTATTAATAATGCATGCGTCCTCGGTGCCGTATCAGCGTTGCGTGGATCCCTACCTTCTGTCGAATCTCTTCCTCCATCTTGATGGGCGAGCCGAGCTCCGCTACCTGTTTGACTCCTTCACTTGCATAACCTCCATATTCCCAAAGCACATAATTCTTGGAGTGTGACGCACCGATGATGGCTGACCAGTGATTGGCTCGTCCTGATAACAGAGAAAGCGGGTTCAGTTTCGGCAAAAGAGTCGCCTTATTAATGCTAAAATAATAGATATATTATTGTTTATTTTAAGGTCAGTCATTTTATTAATGTTCTATTAATGCTATTTCTAGTTGACCGTTTTTATGAAAGATTTGTATAAATAAGTAAGAGGTGAAACTAAATGCAACAAACATTTATTCGAGACGTGTACTTATGTTAATTACTAGTGAAAGCAAACCAAAAAAGAGCAACGATGGTGTTTGAAATGACATAAATTTTCAGTACACCAAATGCAACTTGTGCTATGTTTCCACATGGGCGCTTTTAACGGCCGGATGTTTGCGTCATGGGGGATGTTGGTGCATGATTTGAGACTCAGTAATACTAACTTAATGATTGCAAGTGATTTTTCAGCGGACTTAATTCTATTTTTATCTCCCAGTAAATAAATCATAATAAATACAATAAAAGTGTGTTGCTTGCAAGGTTTGAATTCTGCATATTTTGTACTTATTTATTTATAGTTATCTTTAAAAAAAAAAAAAAACAGTAGAATAGAAATTGCGTGCCGCTTTAATCGTGTGTTAATAAAATTGGCACAGTTAAAATAAACTTGTGTTACTGGGTTATTAACAGGGTAATAGAGTAACAGAGGCATCAAACAGCAATTAAAATAGCAGTAGAATTAATTGTAATATTAAGAGTAACAGTAACAATAATATGTTTAGTATATTAGTATTTTTAAAGGGACTATTTTGCTGAAACTGAACCTACGTTAACTGTGTATACGTTAACATGTTAGTAATTCATTCATTTTAACAGCCCCATGCACACACACACACCCACCCACACCCACACACACACACATATATATTATATAGATATATATATATATATATATATATATATATATATATATATATATATTATATATATATATATATATAATATATATATATATGCATATACACACACACACACACACACACACTTTCACATACATTTATATATAGGGAAATCTAGACAATATGTAGACAATGTTGCAATTCCATTATGCGGTAAAAAATTCTTGCCCAGGAATGAAAACGTGTGTGTGTGTGTCCAAACATGCCGGTCAGATGGAATAATCTCCTCACTCTCTGTGTAAAGTTAATCCTTCATTCCAGTTCATCAGTCCATGAGGCTCTCAGAAATCACATCTTTTCCCCAAACCATGAGATTTTCATATTTCCTGTCAAACAATGCGGCGTGTTTTTACCACATTACGTTAATACCCCTGGAGAACAGATCATTCTCTTTAGAATCGCAATAAGCATATTTATCTGGAAGAGCATCATCTGGGAGGCTCAGTTTGTCTCTCGTCATTTTTTTTGTCTCCACCTTTTTCCATTTTAGCCCAGAGTTCCAGGAAGAACCCAGTTAACATGTCATGGAAATAAATCTGAGGCATAAAACACACCAGATAATAACCTTCTGAAAGGGAGGTGAGGCTCATATTTATCTGCTTTTTGTCTGAAGGACGGACCACAGCGAGGAGGAAACGCGAGCTGATTGCAGGTGGCGTCATGCCGCAACTCCTCCCTTGTGCTGCTCCTAACAATTCCTTCACACCTGTTCCACATAGCAACCCTTCTTTAAAATCTATTCCCTAGTTCACCTGCCAGCGCCCACACACATACACACACAATCAGTTTAAACTTATTCATTTCATTCCTGGTTTTCAGACACAGTTTTAATCAGCATATCGATCCGGCTTGCTCATGCCTGGACTGGAAGGCAATGTGTCAGTATCCCTGTGTCTTAATTTACTCCCCAGAGCTCCGTCCCAGTGTGTTCGCTAGCTCTGTGCTGAAAACCTGACCATCCAAATCCACATTTAGTGTTCTTTTGCTGTTAGAGCAGTGGTTCTCAAATAGGGTTGGTGGGTTAACAGGCATAAATTATTCACAAGGCGGGGAGTTGGGTTGGCTTAACCATTTAGTGTAGGTGAGAAGGTGAGAAGGCCTGGGGTTTAATCTCCAATCCAATAAACCTCCCATAATGGTCAAACTTTCATCTTCACATATATTCTTCACACAAATTCATCTTTACCTTCAGGCAAATTACACATTTTACAGAATAAGCACTCTACGGCAGGAGATCTTCCACATACAATTCAACCGATGGAAAGCAGATGTTCATGGCGCTCAATATGTGTACAGGAACAGGTTTTGGGTCTCTCAGTGAATGGGGAATGGAAAATGACGTGCCCGTGCCTCCAATAGGAACCGTATATGGCTGGACAACTCAGGTGTCCCAATACTTTATATACTTTTATATATTTTAATATATAGATATATATATATATATATATATATATATATATATATATATATATATATATATATATATATATATATATATATAAAATATGATTCCCTACACTATCACTCTTATAACACTACACCAATCCGACATAACATTAGTATATTATAACATTATGAGCAGTGACGTGAATAACACTGCTATCTCCAAAACTGAAGCTTTTGTAGGGGTTTTGTCCTGGTCTGTATAGTCGGGATCTATGTAAAGTGCACCAAGGAAGGAACAGTGATGAACCAGCGGCTGGGTCATGGGCTGCCAAGGGTCGTTGTGTAGTGGAGTCTGAGCTCAGACAAGCTCCTGTAGCTCAAAGTACTGAAGTTCATGCTGTTAATTCTTAATATGTCTGAAAAAGGTAAACCAACACATTCGCCTCACACCTCCAGGGTTGGGGGTTCGATTCATGCCTCTATGTGTGTGTGTGGAGTTTGTATGTTCTCCACATGGCCTCAGGGGGTTTTTCTCCGGGTTCTCCGGTTTCCTCCCGGTTAAAAAAAAAATAAACATGCACTGTGAAAAACATGCACCGGTAGGTTGATTGGCACCTTGGAAAATTGTCCTAGTGAGTGCGAGTGTGTGTGCGCCCTGAGATGAATGAATGAAGTCAGGTACCGATGTACTGTCGATGAATTTTTGGGCCCTGCAGTGTTAGTGTCAACTTAGTCGGAGTGGGATTTCAACTTGTAACCTTCTGGTTCAATATCTTATAAACATCCCCATCTCAGCTCTCCTCACTAGAATGATGGAGCTGCTCAGGATGCTCTCAGTAATTCGCTCTGTAGAACGAACCTGGTCTTCCTCAGGAATGAGCAATGTCACTTTGTTGTTGCGAGACCATCTAAGGTGGTTCTATTGTTATGGCTGATTAGCGTATATGATAAAAGCATTAGAGAAAGGAGAAATGTAGACTCTACAGCATGGGTTTGATCGATATAACTGGAGCTATACTGGGTTCTGATGAGTTCGTGTTGTGTTCGCGACTCACTGGGGTAGTCTTTCGGGTGCAGCTTTTCGGACCAGTTCCCGTAGAAGGTGACTCTGTACTTGGCCGTTCCACAGGCACAGCAATCCAGCAGAGGTTTTTCAGTGGTCTCGCCGTACAAAGGCTCTGGAGAGGAGAAAACACAAAAACTCACATTACACACACACACACACACAATATCGGCATGCAGGTTTAAAAGAAAAGAACTGGAGAAGAACGATGCCTGACTCGAGCAGAGGAAAGAAACGAAACGTCTCCTTGTTGAGAATCAAAGCCTCACCTTTCTCACACAGCCGCTTTGTCAGCGAGCCTTCATCCTGGAAGGAGATGATCTTCCTCTGAATGATGCTCGCTCTGCAACAGAACCGACAAGAGACAGATGAGGCGAGGCGCGTTGAATCTTGAAAAGTCCCTCAAATCTCCCCCAAAAAAACTATTTATAATACACAAACAATTCCTTCCATTCCTGCTTTTTTTTTTTTCACCGTGAAACACACGACGCCTACTTGCAACGACCTTCAGGCGTTTCCATCATTTTCATGATCTTCCTCAAAATATGTATTTATTTATTCCTTTATGCGTCTGTTTATTTATTTCTTTTTAATTAAGCTCCAAATAAATCTATAATCAATTCATAATTGGAAGCCAAAAAAAAAACAAAACGAACAATTAAATTAATAGCACAAATCGCACACAAGTTTGATTGGACACTCCACATATATTACAATTTTCTTCTTTAAAATAAAAAAAAAAACAAAAACACTAATGTCTACACCGAGGCAAACTCTGTAGAAG
This sequence comes from Kryptopterus vitreolus, assembly GCA_030449085.1. Classification (NCBI taxonomy): domain Eukaryota; kingdom Metazoa; phylum Chordata; class Actinopteri; order Siluriformes; family Siluridae; genus Kryptopterus; species Kryptopterus vitreolus. The sequence goes on along the minus strand of JACRUU010000027.1, from coordinate 14,421,874 downwards.
TCTTGTGGCACATGATTTCAAAGTACAATTTATAAATAAATGAATGTGTATTATATACTAAAGTGCATTAAAATAGCAATTAGCCAACTGTGAATTGTTACATGTATTTAATTTTTTGGCGCAATAAAATCAAGTGTATTACAACAGCAGAACTTCTAAATCTGTCATATAATCATTATTAGTCATGATGAACTTTTTTGTGGTTTTAGATTAAGTCAAGTCAAGTCAAGAGGTTTGTATTGTCATTTCAACTACATGTATATATAACTGAGGCAAGGGGCACCGTCCAGGGTGTGTCCTGCCTTAATGCCCATAGATGCCTGAGATAGGCACAGACTCCCCGTGACCCGAGGGAAGATCGGATATAGCGGTAGAAGATGAATGAATAGCTGAGGTAGCACACAGTGAAATGAGACAATGTTTCTCCAGAACCCTGGTACTACACAAAACATCATATAACACAACATAAAGCTACACAACACAAAGCTGAGTACTAGACTAGAAGTTGCCCTAGCCACATAAAGTGCATCGTGTGCAGCCTGGTGTGAACAGCGCAAAAACAGAACAGACTGGAATAGACAACACGAGACAGTGCATAACAACAACATAACACAAGGTAAAAAAAAATAACGACCCGTAACTATGTTGTAGTGTAAATCCATTGTAAATATTTGGAAACTGTTTTACAAAACTAGTGTTGAACACAGTTTGGCTGGGGTGCAAACTGAGTAAGTAGAGCAGCAGTAGTAATAGTGAAACGTGCAAAATGTGCATATAAACATTAACACTGTCTGTGAGACCAGTATATATAATAAACATGTAAAAAAACAGTAATGAAGCAAATAAATAAAGCAGTGGAATGCTGTGTGGATGGTGTGTGAGTGTGTGTGTGAATCCAGTTCCAGTTTAGTTGTGTGTGTTGAGAAGTCTGATGGCTTGAGGGACAAACTTACAAATGAATTGAATGAACAATGACATCAAATGGCATAAAACATTTGTACATATATATACTAGGGCTGTCATAGTTACCATGTTATTAACGGCACTAATGTTACTGATGCGCTATTAACTCAGTGACGCGAGTATGTGAGTGATCTGCTCCGCGAAATCCGAACGAAACCTGGACAAAAAAGAAGAAATGAATAAAGAAACTTCAGTGCATCCACTCACGCTTCCTAAATTTCCCTGAATTACTCCTACTAGTTGCGCATTCACAACAGGTATGATCTCCTCACTATATTAGCGTATATTACCGTATGGAACCATACGCAAGAGCATCGCATTCCCAAAACCGTATTACGAAATAAATTTTGTGAACACAATGCGCTTCCGTATAACCTAAACATATCACCAGTTTATATGGAAAACAACCGGAACAGAATTCTTAAAGGAGCCACGTCCCATATTTTACAATTAAAACAACCACTAAACAAATAACATTGGAATTACCATGAAATGAATATCAGTAAAGTAAAATAAATATTACATAATCAATCATTTAAATAAAGGGAGAGATTTGGAGTGAAATGTATATAATTATAACATCTGTTACTATTCATAATGGTACATTTAAAACATGCGATTAATCATGCGTTAACTCTTGGAGATTGTGGAGATTGCGATTAGTCACGATTAAATATTTGAGACGATTGACAGCGCTAATATATATCGCATTTATACAGTACATATATAAATAAATAGTTCTTTATTTATTTTTTGGGTTTAAATAAGCAATGCTAACCCCGTCCAGTATCTCTCTAAAAAGCAACCAGAATGATGTAGGTTACATCTTCTACTTCTTTCATATTTTTTCTTTTTTTTGCTTTTGTTTCCTTGTTTTCCTCTGATGTCTTGAAACACAGTTTCATCAGCCTCGATACATATTTCATCATCTCACCAAACACCCTGCAATTTGAACGAGGAGATGAATTTCCATCTTTACGTCTAGGTCTAAGGCGAGTATGTGCAATAAACATCCTGCTCTCCATCATCCTGTTGTTTATTATCCCGTTCTCCGTCATCCTGTTCTCCCCACTACCACATTCTTCAGCTCTTCATTCTTCATCACCCCATTAGCCCATGCCACCTTACTGTTCTCCTTCACCCTATTCTCCATCCTACTGTACTCCATCACTGCATTCTCCATTTCCCCCCATTCTCCATCCCTTTGTTTTCTATTTCTTTATTCTTCATCACCGTATCCTCATTATCTCATTATCCATCCCTCCCTCTCCATCTATCCATTCTCTATCGCCCTATTCTTCATCACCCTCGCATCCATCACCACATCATCACCTCATTATCCATCCCTCTGTTCTCCATCTATCCATTCTCTATCGCCCTATTCTTCATCACCCTCGCATCCATCACAACATCATCACCTCATTATCCATCCCTCCCTCTCCATCTATTCATTCTCTTTCACCCTATTCTTCATCACCCTCGCATCCATCACCACATCATCACATCATTATCAATTCCTCCCTCTCCATCTATCCATTCTCTATCGCCCTATTCTTCATCACCCTCGCATCCATCACCACATCATCACCTCATTATCCATCCCTCTGTTCTCCATCTATCCATTCTCTATCGCCCTATTCTTCATCACCCTCGCATCCATCACCACATCATCACCTCATTATCCATCTCATCTCATCTATCCATTCTCAATGCCCTATTCCATCACCCTCGCATCATCACGGCATCATCACATCATTATCAATTCCTCCCTCTCCATCTATCCATTCTCTATTGCCCTATTCTTCATCACCCTCGCATCCATCACGGCATCATCACATCATTATCAATTCCTCCCTCTCCTCTATCCATTCTCTATTGCCCTATTCTTCATCACACTCCTCTCATCCATCACGACATCATCACCTCATTATCCATCCCTCTGTTCTCCATCTATCCATTCTCTTTCGCCCTATTCTTCATCACCCTCGCATCCATCACGACATCATCACATCATTATCAATTCCTCCCTCTCCATCTATCCATTCTCTATCGCCCTATTCTTCATCACCCTCGCATCCATCACCACATCATCACCCCATTATCCATCCCTCTGTTCTCCATCTATCCATTCTCTATCGCCCTATTCTTCATCACCCTCGCATCCATCACGACATCATCACATCATTATCATCCATTCTCTATGCCCTATTCTTCATCACCCTCGCATCCATCACGACATCATCACATCATTATCCTCCCTCTCCATCTATCCATTCTCTATCGCCCTATTCTTCATCACCCTCGCATCCATCACCAACATCATCACCCCATTATCCATCCCTCCTCTTCCATCACATCATCATCACCTCATTATCCATCCCTCCCTCTCCATCTATCCATTCTCTATCGCCCTATTCTTCATCACCCTCGCATCCATCACGACATCATCACATCATTATCCATTCCTCCCTCTCCATCTATCCATTCCCTCGCCCTATTCTTCATCACCCATCGCATCCATCACACCATCACACCCCATTATCCATCCCTCTGTTCTCCATCATCCATTCTCATTATCACGCCCATTATCCCTCCTCCGACTCATCACCATCTATCCACTCCCTCTCCATCCATTCTCATCTATCGCCCTATTCTTCATCACCCTCGCATCCATCACCACATCATCACCCCATTATCCATCCCTCTGTTCTCCATCTATCCATTCTCTATCGCCCTATTCTTCATCACCCTCGCATCCATCATCAATTCATCATCACCAATCTCGTTCATCCCATCTCCACCCTCCCTCTCCATCTATTCATTCTCTTCTCTTTCACCCTATTCTTCATCACCCTCGCATCCATCACCACATCATCACATCATTATCAATTCCTCCCTCTCCATCTATCCATTCTCTATCGCCCTATTCTTCATCACCCTCGCATCCATCACCACATCATCACCTCATTATCCATCCCTCTGTTCTCCATCTATCCATTCTCAATCGCCCTATTCTTCATCACCCTCGCATCCATCACAACATCACCTCATTATCCATCCCTCTGTTCCCCATCTATCCATTCTCCATCACCCTATTCTTCATCATCTAACTATCCATCTCTCTGTTCTCCACTTTTATGTTGTCCATCCCATAGTACTCCATCACTGCATTCTCCATTTCCCCCATTCTCCACCACTCTGTTTTCCATCACCCAGTTCTCTGTCCGATTCTTTTCTTTTGTCCTCTTCTCCAATATTATGTTTTCCATTTCTTGATTCTTCATCACCACATTCTCCACCTCCCTGTTTTCCATCACCATGCTCTCCATCACCACATTCTTCATCTGTCCATTCTCCATCACCCTATTCTTGGTCACCCTCACATCCATCACCATCCACCAATACCCCATCCCTCGTTTTTTCATTACTGCATTTCCCAATACCCCGGTCTCCAGAACACCGCCGTCTCCACGCCATCAGGCTTCGTGACATGAATTCTGAGTAAACCTCTCTTTCATTTACTTTTTAATTCATTCTGTTTGTATACTTTTCATCCTTTGTGTCTCATAGGAGCCTTTTTCCCTCCCAGACGAGGTTTCAGACGTCCACAGCCTTCTTTTTTATGCTCTGACCTTTAACTGGCCATAACGCAGCAATAAATCCCTCGTTTCCTTTGCAGGTGAATAAATGGCCTTAAGAAGCACAGCTCGGGTGGAGATAAGATCTGGGGCCGGCTGGCGTGAAGGTTCTCGCAGGGCTTTGAGCCTCCTGACTTCCTGAGATAACACCTGACAGGTAACGTGTCCCATTTCTGGCCTTATGACAGCATTATTATTTATTTTTTGTGAATTATTTTGTACTTGAAGGGAAATAAGAGATTTATCAGTGGTGAGAGGTGTGAGGTCGAGGATGATTTCTTTTAAATCCAGATTGTAGTTTTTTTTTTTACATTCGACTGTTCCGTGTCTTGTTTGAGAAGGTTTATTCAAAACTATACTTTTAAAGGACATTTGTGGCATTTGGCAGAAGCCCTTCAGGTTACAGGGCCAAGGGCCCAACAGTCTCAACCGGGGAAAAGATCATTTTCTGGATCATTTTCTTATAAACGTCCCAAGTCGTGATGATTTTCTCGGCTCTCCTCGTTATCCAGGATACCCTGTTGTTGACTTCTCCATGAAGTTATTTTGTCTACACTCAGGAGGCAGGTTTTTGGAATTGCACCAGTTTATGTATGGACATGTTGTTCTGGCAGCTGGGGCTGATTTAACATCTTACTTTATTGGTCACATATACATTACAGCACAGTGAAATTCTTTCTTCGCAAATCCCAGCTTGATGTTGGTAACTGGGGTCAGAGCGCAGGGTCAGCCATGATACAGCACCCCTGGAGCACAGTAGGTTAAGGGTCTTGCTCAAGGACCCAAGGGCGGCAGCTTGGCCATACCGGGGCTCGAACCCGGATCCTCCAATCAGCAGCCCAGCGCCTTAAACCACTGAGCTACACTGAGCTTACTTTGGAAATGTAATAGATTACAGATGATAAATGACCCTATTAAAAATTTAACACGTAGTGTAACTTTTCAATGACTTTATAAAAGTAATGTAACTGATCACATTTGATTACTTTTTAATTGCTTTCATTTGTCCACTAGGTGGCACTTTAATTTAACGTTCCAAATTCATTTTTTCGCAATGAATTGTCATCATTCAAATCGTTTCAGTTGAAAATCATGCCGGAGTCTAAAGCACTGTGTGCTAGGGCGGTTTCGAGTTCGGTTTCGGTGTAAAGTGATATTTTATTTACAGTGCACCAGTGAGAAGTCCAAAATATTGACAGATCCCAGGGGAAAAAAGGAGGAAAAAAATCCGTAAAAATAGAGAAACTACATACACATATATACATTCATTCATTCATTCATCTTCTACTGCTATATCCGATCTTCCCTCGGGTCACGGGGAGTCTGTGCCTATCTCAGGAGTCTATGGGCATTAATTAAGGCAGGATACACCCTGGATGGAATGCCAACCCATCGCAGGGCACACACACACACACCACACACACACACACACACACACACACACACACACACACACACATTCACACACACATTCATACAATAGGGACAATTTTTCAAGGTGCCAATCAACCTACTGTGCATGTTTTTGGACCGGGGGGAAACCGGAGAACCCGGAAAAAAATCCCCTGAGGTACGGGGAGAAGATGCAAACTCCACACCACACACACATGGCGAGACGGGAAAAAATGGCCGAGGGCCCGACGGGAATCGAACCCGGACCCTGGCGGTGTAAGGCGAACGTGCTAACCACTACGCTGCCGTGCCCCCTCCACATATATACTGTATATTACTTTGCAATAGTGCTCGTTGACTCCAACAATTTCCACAACTCCCACACTGAACTAACGTTCCAATTTACGTGAAATTGTTCAGATGTACGCCTATTTGTAATCGTTAACATTTTCACTAGTAATTTAATTACACGTTTTTCCTCACGTTTTTCCTCAATAATTGTAACGAATTACTGTTACATTTATTTTGTAATTAAATCACGTAACACCTTTACATGTAACTAGTTACTCCCCAACACTGGCTGTTATAATGAACTCTCATGGGAAGAAGTTCCACTAGAGGTTCTGGAAGGATTCATTAGCTACAAGGGTGTTAGTTAAACCAGGTACTTTACTGTATGTGGGGGACGTAAAAATGCCGCAAAACGTGCATATTGGAGCATTATAGCATGATATCTTTCAAATCGTCTAACCCAGAACTGGGCATTTTATTGCCCATAGGCCACATTGATGGTTCCTGCCTGGCCTGGCGTGCGGTCACTCACAAATAAGAAATTTAAATGAAAAAATAATAGTGATGCTTTCCAAACGCCACTAAATGGTTTTGCACCATGCGCGCTGTGCTGCTTTTATTTTGAAAGCATTTTATTTCCATTGGTAGGCATGTGCATGTGCGTGCATATTTTTACAAACCCCTTAAAATGTCAATTCATGCGGAAAAACACAGAACCCCCTGTTTTAACAGCACACGGACATCAAAATATTTACAGAGTTTAAGCGAAAAGCCGTGTGCCTAGTTTGTGATGCACGGGGTCGCCGTGTTCAAGGCGTACAATTTAAAGCATTTTGCATTGTTAATTAATTGCTTATACTGGCAAAACAACTACTTAGTGTGTGTTAAAAATAAACTGACATACTTGTATTTATTGTTTCCTTGTTTATTACTTGTATTTTTGACTTAGTCCACAATCGTATATCTTTTATTGTAGGAGAATATCCTTATTCTTTTGATTACCGGTAGCATCATGAAAATTATATCATTTACCGCTCTTTACAGGTGGAGAAAATCAGAGAGAATATCGAACATAGTTAAACCTCATCTCAGGTGCCTAAGGTTACTCGAACACAGCTCAGGTTTCTCATGTGGCCCTTTGGAAAAAATAATTGCCCACCCCTGGTCTAACCCACTGAAAAACAGGTTTGGAGCAAAGGAAAAGGATATGCTGCATTGCATCGTTGTAGTAAAATGTAGTAAGGGAGGTGGTAGCCCAGTGGTTAAGGTGTTGGACTCTGGACCGGAAGATCATGGGTTCAAACCCCACCATCACAAAGCTGCCACTAGTGGGCCCTTGAGCAAGGCCCTTAACCCTCAATTGCTCAGTTGTAAGTCGCTCTGGATAAGGGCGTCTGCTAAATGCCGCAAATGTAAATGTAAATGTAGTAAACGGGTTGAGCCTGAACCACATGTTGCCGGAGAAGTCCAGCATTTCAGAAAGCTTACAGACCCAAAATGCATCGTCTAATATCAGCACTGGCCATCAGGAGATACCGTATTACACCACCACAGTATGAGACAGGAAAAAAAAGGTCTCCACAATGTCACTGCTTTATCCAACGCGCACACGAACACACACACACGTACAGCCCAAACGAACCGTCTTCCTTTCCTGAACGGCCGTAATTGTCCATGCTTTAATTCAATCTCACCCCAATTTCATACGTCTCGGAGAAAACGGCTGCAGAAAAAGAGCTCGCTCCGTTTCGACGAGCCACCAGGCAATCAGGAGCAGTAATGGTTATTTAACATCCAATTTAAATTCTATCAATGAGACGTTATTAAGGCCAGATTCACTTTCCTGCATGTACACGGCTGATGCTAATCGTACTTCTGTGTGTGTGTGTGTGTGTTTGGGTTTTTGGTTTAAAGAAAGGTTCTTGTCAGGCGAGTGCTCTTGGCTTACGAGAGAAAAAATCGAGAGGTATGAGGCTGTGAATGCCACAAAAAAAGTGTTAGGATGCAACGCAACATGAATTTTACACTAATTTGCACACTGTCTTGTTGTTGTTGTTTTTTTTACCTGCTAATCATGATTTTCTAACACATTATAACTGTAAGGCAAGTGCGAGGAACAGCCCCAGATGTCAGCGAGTCGCTTCTGCCAAAAAAATAAAAATACAGCCAAGAACAGATGTAGCTGTGAGCAGCGATTATAGGGGACAAGCCCTTTAATAACTTTTACTGCACGTTTAAAAAAAAGAAAAAAAATCCTTATGCATTATTAAGAAAGGGTGAAACAAAAACAGGAACATTTGCAGCAATGTATATCAAGTATTAGACTTGAAGACTATATATATATATATTATCTACTGTACATATATTTGGGTTGTCAAGATGAACGCATTTATACTATGTTAACACAAATTCATTTTAACACTAATTCTATTTTCTTATGTATTTCTATTTTATTATCTATTTCATTACAATTAATTCTAATTGTATTATGCAATTTACCATTGTTTCTTCTTTTTATTAAAACTATGAATAAATACAACACTGGTGAAAAGAACGATAAAAGAAAAACTATATAAAACTTTCAATGCCACACACTTTTATTCCCGATGTCCTTTCTTTACTTTTACTTTCTTTACTACTTTATTTTCATTTTAAATAATAAATAATTAAACTACTCTCTCTCTCTCTCTCCCTCTCAACAGACAGACAGACAGACAGACAGACAGACAGACAGACAGACAGACAGACAGACAGACAGACAGACAGACAGACAGACAGACAGACAGACAGACAGACAGACAGACAGACAGACAGACAGAGATATAGGGAGGTGGTAGCCCAGTGGTTAAGGTGTTGGACTCTGGACCGGAAGATCATGGGTTCAAATCCCACCACCAGTAAGCTGCCTCTAGTGGGCCCTTGAGCAAGTGTGTGTGTGTGTGTTTTATATATATATATATATATATATATATATATATATATATATATATCTATTGAAGTTCAAGTGGAAGGAAAATTTCATGCACAAGAAGATTTCCAGGTGCTAATTATGTCCTTTTCCGCATTTGTTTTTCTTGGGTAAAGTCTGATAAAATTTTATGTCAAATATTCCAAAGCCATGATGTCCTAAGATCAACCGAGCAAATAAATACGGTGGAAAAATAAAAAAGTCTTGAAATTATAGTTTTATTTATAGGGATTCTAACAATATAACACTCGTATTCTGAATGATCCCTGCAAATGTTCCTGCAAAGATGGATATAAAAGCACTGCATCGAACTGTAAGGTTACACGCTGTATCAGTTCAGTGTGATGAAGATGATCCTTAGTGAATATCCAAAATAGTCTTGGGGTATCAGTGACCAGTACTTTTCAACTTACAATCACTATGATGATGCCTCCACATCAATGTCCATGAAGCTACAAATGTAGTTCAATAGGCTTTATAGCTCCACAGCAGAATATTCATTCCAACCCATGTCAACCATATCTTCACGGAGCTGGAGGAACATTTCAGCATGTCAAGGACTTCAGGCGATACTCAACCCGACTACTGGATTTCGGCACTCCTAGGAAACTTTAATGATGTGTACGGATAACCGAACGTCCAAATCTGTCCTTAGTGACGTCCCTGTTTATGCCAGGAGTATATACTTACTGAGACTCCGTTCTCTCTCTCCAGGCTTCCAAACCTTCACGCTTCTGCTATTCCTCCATAATTATATCTGCCCATGACTGAAACAAATTGCAGCTGACTCTGAGCAGCCCGACCACACGCTCGGAAAGCTCTCTGTAATAGACGAGATGCTGAATATAAATAAATGCAGACATGCTGATAGAAAAAATAGACCTTGAAACTTAAAATAAAAAAGCATGCGATGGGACTGAACGAGACTGAAATGAAGAAAAATCATTTAACCATAATTTGACATGAATTTAACATTTCATTCAGATTGAAAGAGCTTGAAGTGCAAAAGTGATGTGATTCCTTTATCTCTGTAGAATGTCTGGGATTGAATTCCCATGTCTAGCTACTGGTATTTGTGAGATACAGTAAAAATATTACTACTTAATTTGCTCTCCATTGGAAAAGAACCTGCAAATTAAAGACCTGCTTGGTTAAATAGTGTATAAAATAATACTTAATATTATATAATACTTCTACCGCTATATCCAATCTTCCCTCGGGTCACGGGGAGTCTGTGCCTATCTCAGGCGTCTATGGGCATTAAGGCAGGATACACCCTGGATGGAATACCAACCCATTGTAGGACACACACACTCACATTCATACACTAGGGACAATTTTCCACGATGCATGTTTTTGGACCGGGGGGAAACCGGAGAACCCGGAAAAAAAAACCCTGAGGCACGGGGAGAACATGCAAACTCCACACACAAATGGCCGAGACGGGAATCGAACCCGGACCCTGGAGGTGTGAGGCGAACGTGCTAACCACTAAGCCACCATGCCCCTATGTATATATATATATATATATATATATATATATATTTTTTTTTTTTTTTTTTTTTTTTTTTTATTAAAGTATATACACACAGATGTGTATATATACTGTATGTCTGTCTGTGTGTATTTTATATGGTGGCCGAGAAAGGCAAAACAAGTTAACAAATAATAAAACAATATAACCAAACCCGAAATCACATTAACAAAATTTGAAGCACATTAATAAATCCAAAAACAAAATAAAAAAAATCTAAAAACAAAATAACAAATTTGGAAACAGATTAGCAAATCCAAAAACACAACGACAATTCAACAAACCGGAAAAGGTAGGTACAGTTTGAGATTGGATCAATTATCTCTGATTGGATTAGGCGTCTGTCAATCAAGATACACATAAGTCAGAACATGTCTGTGTATAACTACATGTGAATGTCCTCCTCAAAGTAGAGTTGAATGAACTCCATTTTCCCCTTCACTTGCCAGTGCTTATGTCTGTAATTTTATTATGTTTAAAGTAATATTATGTTAAAACTAATAGCCCACAGTAAAATAAACATAGACGTTATAAGATTTCCAACTTCCTGTATATCTTGAATGACAAGTGTCTTGTCCAATGAGTGGCAAGTATTCCATTTCCAAACTGTACCGACTAGTGATGGGTGATTCATGAACGATTCGTTCTTTTTGATCAAGTCTTTTACATGACTGAGAAGAATGAGTCGTCTCAGGTAGTGATTCATTAATTTTGTGCTGGATGCGCATCTGTGCAGCTTTGCAAAACTTCTGTATATAATAAAACCTACAACCGCAGATAATATACCAGAAAATGTATAATTACCTCTCTGGTCCGAGTCATTCGTTCTTTTGTCACATGACTACCATAGCGGCTTTGCAGTGCATTACACAGGAAACAGAATCGAGCAGATTTTGGATTTATTATTTTGTTTTATGATGTGTTAATATGTATACTACAAACCGTGTTTCCGGTACGGAGTGAGTAGCCACAGTGACAATGCGCTATTGCTAGTTTCTTTTTATATGCCAATGTTGTGTGTTTTTTGCAAGTTTAATGAAAGAAAAAAATAAATAAAACAGGGGGGAGTTCAGTGGCTTAGTTGGGTGTTCGATTCCTGCCTCGCCTTATCTGTGTGTGTGTGTGTGTGAGTGTGTGTGTGTGTGTGTGTGTGTGTGTGTGGAGTTTGCAAGTTCTCCCCGTGCCGCAGGGGTTTTTTCTCTGGGTTGTCTGGTTTCCTCCCCAGGTCCAAAAACATGCACGGTAGGGTGTTTGGCACTGTGTAAAATGGTCCCTAGTGTGTAATTGTGTGCACGCCATTCATGGGTTGGTATTCCAATTGTGTCCTGCGGTGGAATGAGATAGGCACGGGTCTCCCGCAACCCGAGGGAAGATTGGATAAAGCTATGAAGATGAATGAATGAAAGAAAAAAAAGAAAGAAAGAAAGAAAATAAAAGCACACCTTTTTTGGAATTGCCACAAATCCTTGACACATCAAGGAAATAAAGTCAGCTGGCGAGGCAGCACAGTAACAAGGAGAAGAATGACAAACCTAGAAACCCGTTCTATTCTTAACCGATACACAAGTCTATGGATTATTTCCAGGGTGACAGTAATTTCCTGTTAGGTAGGGTTTATGTCAGCCTCTGAGGGAGGGGGGGGTTTCTTCACATCACTCATCACGAGGCTTGGTCCTCAAGGTATCCTGGAGCGAGCAAAGGTGAAGATCAGTAGCCCCCCCCCCGCCATCATCACACACACACATAACCACACACACGCATGCACTCACACTCTCGATCTTCCTCCAAGGTCGAATTTATACAGGCAATATTTTTCTTTTTTTTCCCCCTTTTTTTCAGGACCATATCTCTATGCTATCCACCATCTCCTGGAAGCCCCTTCCTGCTATGAAATCTTCTCCAAGTGCATGGCATGCAGCAGCAAACCTGGAACCATCTGTGCGAGACTAAACAAGATGAGCTCCCTTGCGATGAGATCTTGACCTCCGGCACGAGCGGTCATATCTTCGCTCGGTGAGAAAATGAGGTGCCAAAGTTCGCATGAGGGGATCCCAGTCTGGTGGATTTGCACCAAGTAAGAAAACAAAAGAGAAGTCGGATGAACGCATAATAAAAAAAAAACATACAAAAAAATATTCAGTAAGAACAAGCGCGTGTATTCGGGTCAATGGATCCGGTGCGATTTGTCCGGGAAGGGAGACGTTACTCAGCATGAATGCACACGCGAGCACTATAACACGCTGTTGATCACAAAAATCTCTCGGTTGTGAACAAGCAAAATCGTATTACTTACGTGTGTGTGTGTGTGTGTGTGTGTGTGTATGTGTGTGCACATCAGTGCTGAAAGCGCTTTTACAGATGCACCTGTCACTTTCAGCCACCGATCGTACAACATTACAGGTGTTTAACTCGAACTGACAGCGAGCTCCTTCCAGAACAATTAACCCTGATACACATGCTGTCTTTCTCTCTTTATCTCTTTATTCACCTGCAAAGAGATACCGTCTCCAAAATAACTGAAGGAGCGGTGTGTATACGGTTATTTTCCATTTGTTATAACTACGGATTTTTGCCCCTACAGCATTTAAAGGTGGAATGAAACATGGACAAACAGCTGAGCAGATCAGGGTTAAATACGATTTGTGAAGAAATCTTTCATTTATATGCTCCAAATATGATATAATCCAGAGAATGCGCATACAGTATATATATACCAGGGGTAACCAACCCTAGGCTCCCGAGACACATGCGCCTCTTTGTTTCATGCAACTGTTATGTTCATAGCGAAGCTTGTGTTTTTTAAAATGTGCGTGTTCGCTTCGCTTGAGTTCAATGCGGTACGGTACACGTGTGCATGAGATGAAAATACCAAAAAGCTTCCCAGTAAGGGCAAGAGACAACGACTCGAGACACCAATTGAAGATACAGCACACACACAATCCCCCACCGTCAACAATTAACGACAAAACATGCACCCATCCCCCCATAACAATTAACGAGACACAACACACTCCCCCCCCCACCCCGACCCGTCAACAATTAACGACACAAAATGCCCCCCAACCTGTCAACAATTACGGACACGAGAAGACACGGTAACACAGCAAAATGTGGCTCGTGGTCTCTGACTGGTTGGCCACCTCTGGTATATATTTTTCCAGTGACTCTCAAACAACAATTTGTGACACTGAATTTTATAAGACATTTTAAGGTGCGGTGGCATCAAATCTTTCCTTCACTTAAACAAGGGGACACAAACCTATTCCAAATTTAACAATGCCCGTGTGTACAAAGCAACCTCCGTGAAGATCTGGGTCGCATGGCGTAGACATACTGAATGTGAATGCTGCACTTCACATGCTGCCTCCACATGTCACATCACTATCTGACTTTACTGACAACCTTGTGGCTGAATAATTCTCCACAATTCTCTGAATAATCTAGTCTTAGTGAGGGGCGGGTGGGGGGAGATAGGGTATGGGGTCTAAATGTGGAATGTGGAAGAGTTCGCCTGTTTATTTATTGGACATGATTTGGAAGACACACACTCGTACCCGTAAGACCGAAAGTTCACCCCAAGAACATCACATAAAAGTGGATTGAGATAACCATTTCTGGAGAGCCGTGGGAGTGTAGCTCCCCATCAACCCGAACCCACCTTGCGAGGATTATCTCTCTCGCATAAAGAATATCAGGAAATCAGCCAAGCCATGTTGCATTGTACCCATAAAAATTCAAGGATGAAATCGCTGCTAAAAGAGGAAAAACTTCACCGCCCAGTCATCTCATGCTTACAGCTTTCTTTATAACGACTCCTCCAGCATCCCCCTGCTGTCATTCTCACCATGGATCCATCACTCCATCATGGACCCCGGGTCCTGCTCTCTCCCCCGTCATGCAGAGAACCCGAGTGCGAACAGTCGGAAACTTGGTGTGGACCGGAAGCTCATCACTCATTCTGACACTCCCATAATAATGTACATTAATAAGAGATGTAGACGCCTTTTAAGGCAGCGTGACACGCTGGCCTCGAGTGACAGGCTCACACTGGGCTTTCATCATTCCACAATGTCATGCAACATATAGCAGATCCATCTCTCTCTCTCTCCCTCTCTCTCTTTCTCTCTCTCTCTCTCGATCTCTGCTCATTTGTTTTCTAGAGCCATACGATCTCATACAGGTTCCAGCTTTTCCCGCTCATCAAAGAAGGATCCGCAACCATAATTTTATGAGTTCTTACTAGAACAGCCCTCAAATCCACAGCTAGCTACACTAGCTACGACAGAAAACACTATTAGCTTGGTACAAATACAATGCAGAAACAGCTAGACAGAACTAGCATAAACAACTAGTTAGCTAGAACTCAAATTTATCTTGAAATATTAGTTTGGCTAGCTAGAACTAGCATGTTGAACTAGCTAGCTAGCTAGTTCTAGCTCTCCTGTTATAGATCTCTAAACAGCTTTTGGGATAAACACTGACTGCATGCCAGTTGGCCTCGTCACCTTCTCACCAACCTCATACCCGACTTTCCAGAAAGAATCACCCAAACCCCATAAGAGTGGAGATTATTATAACAGCAGATGTGGACTAAATATGTGGAATGAGGTTCTCAAGTGTCCTATATTTACATAATACAGTCTACAGTGTTGGGAAGGTGACTTTGGATACAGCTTAGAAATGACCCTATTCAAAATGTAATAAGTAGTAATTTAACTTTTAAATTACTTTATAAAAGTAAAGTAACTGATTACATTGACTTTTTGATGACTTTCATTTGACCACTAGGTGGCACTTTGAGTTAACCGTTCTAAGGAAATGGTTTGAAACCCTCGAAGAAAATTAGGGTTCTATTTTTACAGAAGGAAAGTGCAGCAGATTGTCATCATTCAAGTCAAAATCACGTTTCGGTTGAAAATCATGACGTAGTCTAAAGATTTGACATGAAATTGTTTATATCCTTTTAAATGTAATTACAAGCTTTTTCTCAGTAACTGTAATGAATTATTATTACGTTCATTTTGTAATTAAATTATGTAACGCTGTTATATGTGACCTGTTACGCCCCAACACTGTGCATCACATGACAACGCATTTGCTTTTGTGAGAATATGATGAGAATCAGAAATACAGAGTAAACACTCAATGATTGCTATAGAGTAATTATAAAAACGCTCCTATATTCATCTTATTCAGCCCATTTATATTCTCAACATCATAGTCTTGGTACTGCTCTCCGCCAGTCTGATACACCTGGATGATTTTTAATCATACTGTAATCCAACGTCACTCCTTTATGATGTAATGTTTCAGCACTGTCACCTCTGGATTATTCATTATGGATTGAAATCCGGATTTCAGTAAAAGCTGCTTCATCATACAAATCTAATACACGACACTTACTTGAGCAGAATACAGCCGCTGCCTGAGGACGGCGCCACCCACAGCACGTGTATTTTGGTCCTCCTGCGAGGGGTGCTCTCGGTTACAGCAGGGGGACAATTAGTCATGAACTGTGTGTCTTCTTCATCCACGATCTATAGGAATAAATATACAGTCTGAATAAATATCACAGCATCGTAAACAGAGTGGAATTATGAAGACAATGGTCCTGAAACTACTTATATAAAACCTCAGCATTGATTACAACTCTTAACAAATTTAATTACATGGAACAACTGCATCGTAAGTTCATGTATTCACTGGCGCTATAGCAGCTACACAATAAAGATAAAAGTACTGGGACACCTGAATTCTCCAGCCATATTTGTTGTTTTTTTTCCCAAAACTGCTCCCGAAATGTAAGAGACACACAAACAGTGGATTTCAGAGCTCATTCTTGTCAATAACCGATTTAATCAACCAATAAAAATGGATATTTGATTTAAATAAATAAATAAATCACTCCATGGAAAATAGCACTGTACTTTATTACAAAAATGTAAAAAGAAAAAAACTACTCAATCATGAAAATGTGCTAAAGAATAAAAAATATGAACATATAAATTAATAAATATAATTATATCATTAATAAATTATACATAATTGCCTGAGGAATGGAGGAGGGGTGTGCTGGTGCAGATTTTTAATAAGAAAAGAGATGTGCAAACCTGCAGTAACTATAGGGGAATAAAGTTGATCAGTCACACCATGAAGTTATGGGAAAGAGTAGTGGAAGGTTGGCTGAAGGAAGAGGTTACCATCAGTGAGTATGGAGTTATGCCAAGGAAGAGCATGATATTTGCTTTGAGGATGTTGTTGGAAGGACAGCCTGGTTCAAGGCAGAGGTGGGATTGCATCAAGGATCGGCTCTAAGCTCTTCCCTGTTTGCAGTGGTGATGGGACAGGTTGACAGATGAGGTCAGACAGGAGTCTCCGTGAGCTGTGGTGTTTGTGGATGATTTGTGGTGAGAGTAGTGAGCAGGTTGAGAAGAGTCTGGAGAGGTGGAGGTTTGTGTTGGAGAGAAGGGTAATTGAAGTCAGCAAGAGTAAGACAGAATACTTGTGTGAGTGAACGGGAAGGCAGTGGAGTGGTGTGGTTGCAGAGAAAAGAGGTGGTGAAGGTGGATGAGTTTAAGTAACCTGGGGTGAAAATTGATGGAAGAGTGTGTCAGAGAAGTTAGAGGGTTGAGCGGGTGGAGAAGAGTTTGCAGGAGCGATCTGTGATAGAAAGGTATCTTCAAGAATGAAAGGGAAAGTTTATAGGACTGTGGTGAGACCTGAGATCTTGTATAGTTTCGAGGCAGAGAGCATGGTCTAAAAGATAGGAGGCGGATCTAGAGGTGGATCTGGAGTTGAGATGTTCATTGAGAGTGACGAGGATGGACAGGATTAGAAATGAGTTTATTGAAGGGACATGTTGGATGTTTTGGAGACGAGGTGAGGGAGGAGAGATAGAGATAGCTGGACATGTACAGAGGAGGGACATGGGGTACAGAGGGAGAAGAATGCTGATAATGGATGTGGACCGGGAGGCCGAGGAGGAGGTTTTATGGATGTGGTAAGGGAAGACATGCAGGTAGTTGGGTGAAAAAGGCAGATGTAGAGGATGGAGTAGTGTGGAGAAAGATGAGATGCTTTGGCGAGTACTAATGGGAACAGCCAAAAGAGAAAGAAAAAGAAGAAATTATAAATAATGAATATAATATGGTGCTCTGGGGAGGTGATATCTCAGTGGTGGTAGCTATCTGGACCGAATCGTTGCAGGTTCTAGCCCCAGCCGATATCCTTGAGCAAGGCCCTTAACCCCCAATCGCTCAGTCTCTTCCAGCCATTAGGGTTGGATGGGCATCCAGTGTATAAACATGCGTCAAAACAAATGTGTCCTGGGAAGAGCTGTTAGCTCCTAACCATCACCATATTTACTAAATGTCTTCATCATTCTGTCTTCTCTCCACCAGTAAGCTGGTCTATGGTGGGAGTTCTGGTGCACTATGGCTGACATCGCATCTATGCATCTATGCTGCACACCATTGGTGGATAATGAGGAGATCCCCCTCTCACAATGTAAAGCGCTTTGATTGTCTAGAAAAGTGCTATATAAATGTAATGAATTACTATTATTAATATATTATTCAGGGGGGGCACGGTGGCTTAGTGGTTAGCACGTTTGCCTCACACCGCCAGGATCCGGGTTCGATTCCCGTCCCGTCTCATGGCCATGTGTGGTGTGTCGAGTTTGCATGTTCTCTCCCCGTGCCTCAGGGGGTTTTTCCCCGGGTTCTCCGGTTTCCCCCCGGTCCAAAAACATGCACGGTAGGTTGATTGGCACCTTGGAAAATTGTCCCTAGTGTATGAATGTGTGCGTGAATGTGTGTGTGTGTGTGTGCCCTGCGATGGGTTGGCATTCCATCCAGGGTGTATCCTGCCTTAATGCCCATAGACGCCTGAGATAAGCACAGACTACCCGTGACCCGAGGAAGATCGGATAAAAGCGGTAGAAGATGAATGAATGAATGAATATATTATTCAGGGAGGGCACGGTGGCTTAGTGGTTAGCACGTTTGCCTCACACCGCTGGGGTCCGGGTTCGATTCCCGTCTCTCCCATGTGCTTTTGTTGAGTTTGCATGCTCTCCCCGTGCCTCAGGGGTTTTTTCCCTGGGTTCTCCGGTTTCCCGGTTTCACCCGGTCCAAAAGCATGCACGGTAGGTTGATTGACACCTTGGAAAATTGTCCCTATTGTATGAATGTGTGTGTGTGCCTTGAGATGGGTTGGCATTCCATCCAGGGAGTATCCTGACTTACTGCCCATAGACGCCTGAGATAGGCACAGGCACATAGGCACGTGCTCTTCCAACGATCAACAATCAGTCTCAATTAATCGTTATTCCTGTGCTTTTTTTTAGAACAACTTTGGAGGCTTAATTTTTTTTCTCTCACTTGAAACCCAAACCTTGCGCAAAGCCAGCTCCATGGGTTGGAGTAGAAGATTTTTACACACCACTGCTGTCCAACATTATTTATTCTGCTGCTAAAAAACATGGTTATAGTTTTGAAGGTTGGCACACTCACTTTGCTGCCTTAAATACTTGAATGTTTATTTACTGTATTGACAACTAAGTATGTTTACAATCTGCACTGCCACTTTATCTACCTTGCACAATCCATATTTTTGCACAATATAACTGCACTGTCGGCGCTTTAGTTTATGTACCTGTCCTGTGGCATGACTATGTAATGTCTGTCTTGTCGCACTTGTTGTTTGTGGCTCTATGTCGTCCCGTGTATGTAGCTCTTGTTTGTCTATCGTGCCTTTATGTTGTTTTATGTAGCACCGTAGTCTTGGAGGAACGTTGTTTCGTTTTAATGTATATTGCATCAGCTGTATGTGTTAAAATGACAATAAAGCTCACTTGACTTGACTTGACTTGAAGATCTCCTGTTACAAAGCTCCCTACTTTTTTTGCATGATAAATGATAAACTTCACTCCAGACCTCCTCACATAGATCCGGACCCTCACTTTAACAACACCCTTGTCCCGGAATGAGCCGGACTCGATACCAAATCTAGTGGAACATCTTCCCAGAAGAGTGGAGCTTTTTATAACACCACACAGAGACTTGATGTGGAATGGGATGTCCAGAACCGCAAACTGCTTTTTCCTGACGAACCGGCATCATCTCTGACTTATGGCCTGACATTGGTGGCTCCTTCCATAAATTTTGATCAGACACATTTTTTTAGAGTAAAAACAATTACACACACGTATACATTTCCTCCACGTGAGCCATAACTACAGTAACAATCATTCATATACACCTGAGTATCTCAGGCGTCGTCGCTCAGGCGTAGCATATTTTAGCCTGATGAGTCGTTAAGAAGCGATTACAGTGTCTTGAAGAAAATCGATCTGAGCATCATCAGTCATTTAAACATAAAGATTTAATGTAAAAAAAAATAAAAAAAACGCACTAAAGCGCCACATTAGAGCCGTAATGCGGCTTAATTAACTGAAAACGACTGCGTTTTAAAGGCTGTGCATGCTTGTCTGTATGTGTTGTGTGTGTGTGTGTGTGTGTTCATCACTATGACACCTTGTGGGAATGCAGAAAGCGCTCCAGCTATGAATTAGGCCCGGCTGACCTTTGACCCGCGGCTTTTGAGGAGCAGAATGAGGCCGTAGACTTTCGCTCCAGCTGAAGCGACAAGCAATACAAAAGCAAAGCGCCGAGACACAACACAAAGATGCTAATCCCAAACATGTTTTTCAAATAAAGCTCTATTTGAAATGAAGAACAAGTTGCTTAGAAACTTCTCATCTGTTTTTTTTTTCCCAGGACAAAGAATCCCTTCAATAAAACGAGTCACAAAGCAACGTTTACATATCCGCATCGTTCCTGTACTCGAGTAAACGTTCCAAACCCTAATTACAGTAAAACTCTTCCTTTTACATTTATACTCGAGTAAACGTTATCCACAGCACCTTACACATGATTTATTTTTACAATTATAGGAGACCTCACTTGGGAGAAATCAAGAGCCTTTATATATGACAAACATTCCAGCACAGGGAAAATTCCTTCTTAAGCATATTCCTTCTGAAGCCGAGGTCAGTGAAGATAAGGGCCTTGCTCAAGAGCCCAACGGTACTAGATTGGCAGCGCAGGGATTTGAACTCTGACCTTCTGTCATTGAGAAAAAAAAACTCCCAAGCAGCATAGTGGTAGAGGGTTTTGACCTCATGACCTTTCCGATAATAATTCCCGTGCCACCGAGCCACGGACCTACGACTTACATCAACAGAAAGACGCATAGGTCTGAATGTACAGAGGAAACCTGACAGCCTGGTGATGCTGGGATGTGAACTCATGACCTTTTTGATTACAACTGCTACATCGGCGCAGCATTTGAACCGCTGAGATTCAGCTTTACAGGAGTAAATCTAACGGTGTAAAAATCGCTTCTCCTGCGCTTTTACATCTTGTGGCGTGTTTTTTTGTTGCTGTTGATTTTTCTAATTATCCTCACTATTATGCCTCGCTTTCAATTTCTCTTAGTATTTATATTAATGATATTTTATATATATTTATTTATAATATTGAATTTGTATTTATGTTGTCTTTTTTTCTTATTACTACTATTATTATTTCATTTTCATTTTTAAGAATGTAAAGCATTTTGTTGAACTAACTTTCAAATGTGCTATATCAAATACAGATTATTTATTTATTCATTTACTTATTTCCTATATTTATTATTAATCTGTACAGTTTTCTAGATTTACACAGAGAACCCTCACTCCAAACACCAGAATTATAGGGGTTATGCCTTATGTTACTTTACAGCTTTAAATTCATCGTTTTTTATGAAAAATAAATTTGTAAAAAAGCTAAATAAAATACGTATTAATACAGCATCAAGTGTTTGTGTAATGCGGCCAATTAGTACAAATAAAAAGGACAGAAATATGTCTTTAAAGAGGATTTAAAATGGATTCATGAATATTTCAAATTTAATATAGGAATGGGAATACGTGAGTTTTATAGTGACAGACCAAATTGTTTTCGGAGCCTCGCTCTGTCTCGTCCTCTAAATTATAAACTGCTGATGGGAAACGAGTAAAAACAGCCACGCGGAATATTTCATAAGGAGACGGAAAAGGAAGTGAAGGCCGTGTTAAACAGCTCTGACCTTTCTGCTGGTCAAACCCTCAGAAACTTCATACCTCAGCATCTCTGTACTCGCATTCATTATAAAGAACTGCATGCAGGTAAAAAGAATGAAACCCCACGGGGAGGGAAAAGAGCACTGGATAACCGCAGGTTACCAGACATTTAGGAAGGGAAGGGAAGAGAAGAGATGAGATGAGGCGAGACAAGAATCGAAGAGAGGAGAACGGAGAAGAAAATAGAAGAGAAGAGGAGAGAGGAGAAAAAGAGGGGTAGAGAAGTGAAGAGTAAAGAAGAAAAGTGAAGAGAAGAGGTGAGACAAGATGAGACGAGAAGAAAAGAAATGAAAAGATAAGAGAAGAAATTAAAAGAGAAGAAAAGAAAAGAGAAGAGACAAGACAAGAAGAGAAGAGGCGAGAAGAGAAGAGAAGTGAAGACTGGAGAAAAGAAGTGAAGAGAAGTGGTGAGACAAGAAGAGAAGAGAAGAGGTGAGAAGAGGCGAGAAGAAAGGAGAAGAGAAGTGGTGAGACAAGAGGTGAGAAGAGGCAAGAAGAGCGGAGAAGAGAGAAGAGAAGTGGCGAGACAAGAAGAGACAGGAACAGAAGAGAAGAGGTGAGAAGAGAAGTGAAGAGCAGAGAAGTGGTGAGACGAGAAGAGAAGAGACACATAGAAGAGACACACAAGAGAAGAGAAGAAAGGAGGAGAGAAGAGGTGAGAAGAAAAAAGATGAGAGAAGAGAAGTGAAGTGAAGAGAAGAAAAGAGGAGAGACAAGATGCGAATAGAGGAGAAGAGAAGGGACGAGCAGAGAAGAGAAGTGGCGAGACGAGTGGAGGTGAGAAGAGAGATGAAGTGAATAGATTAGACAAGAAGTGAATAAAAGAAAAGAGAGGAAAAGAGCAGAGACGAGGCGAGAAGAGGTGAGAAGAGACAAGAAGAGAAGAGAGGAGAAGAGAATTGAAGAGCAAAGAAGTGTCGAGACGAGAAGAGACAAGAAGATAAGAAAAGAGGCGAGAAGAGAGGAGAAGAGAAAAGTTGAGACGAGAGGAAAAGAGAGGAGAAAAAATGAGATGAGAATAGAAAAGACGATACGAGACGAGAAGAATTAGGATGCCCGTGTGAAACTGCACTGCTGTAAGATTTACTGAGTTACACGACAGCGCCAGGCGCCTTCCAGCCTGTCTATGAGAGTAGGAGGATCCCCCTCACTGCTCAGACGTATAAATGAAATGACTGTGGATAGGTGGTAGATTAGCTCGAGGCATTTAACTTTGCACCTGAAGGTTGTGAGTTCAAATCCCAGATGTACCAAACTGTATGTCTCAGCCCCTGAGCAAAGCCTTTATTCTTCAACTGCTTTGACATTATATATATATATATATATTTTTTTTTCATCTTCTACCGCTATATCCGATCTTCCCTCGGGTCACAGGGAGCCTGTGCCTATCTCAGGCGTCTATGGGCTTTAAGGCAGGATACACCCTGGATGGAATGCCAACCAATCGCAGGACACACATACACACACATTCACACACTAGGGACAATTTTCCAAGGTGCCAATCAACCTACCGTGCATGTTTTTGGACCGGGGGGAAACTGGAGAACCCGGAGAAAAACCCCTGAGGCACGGGGAGAACATGCAAACTCCACACACACATATGGCCGAGACGGGACTCGAACCCGGATCCTGGCGGTGTGAGGCGAACGTGCTAACCACTAAGCCACCGATAATATTGGGGAAGCGGTGCAGTAGAATTGAGGCAGTGGATTTGGGACATGAAGCGTGAGTTCAAATCCCCGACACACCAAACTAACAAATCGAGGCATTTGGGAAATGCAAATATATCAACTCTATTAGTCGATAGTTCAACTACTAACAAACATAACATCGGCTTCGGCGATTGACATGGGGATTGTTATTCAAATGAGTTTCTCAGTTAGTCCAAGCCGCCACGCACGAATTCTCCACCTCCCTCATCATTGCATTTCCTTCCTCTCGTTCACCAAATCCAGCTGGCGTGAGGTGAAAAACCAGACTCCTGATTCCGCCCTTCAAAGCCCACTTTATCTCCTCGTGAAAGGCTTAATCAAGATATTAAACAAGACTGAGAAAGACATCTACAGATGGTTTGGGGAGAGAAAAAAAAAAGGCAGGAAGATTTGGATGGAATTGAACAGGAAAGACACGATGCCAGTTTCTTCTGTGAAATAGATACTTTACCGGCTCGTAAACCTAGCGAGACGGGGGAAAATCTGGTGATGACATGAGCGAGCGACCCCCTGCGCGAGGCTGGAAACGAGAGAAGAGCTCTGGAAACTGATTTATAGTTTCTAAGTAAGTTTACTAGGCTTCCTTTTATTCTCTCCCTGAGAGCTCGTGCCGTGAGAAAGGCAGAGACGGCGAAAGCACACGATGGTGCTGGAAGAGCTTGGCCAGGGGTGGTTGAGTGTGAAGCCCCTTCTACCTGGAGATGCGTCAGAGCGGAAAATCCTGGTGCTTTAGTATCGGAAAAGGAAGCAGAAAAAGGGAGAGTGTGTGTGTGTGTGTGTGAGAGAGAGAGAGACTGGTCTGCTTGGCCTTGACTCCTGGTGTGTGAAGAAGTTTAATGCAGTTGAGGCTCAGCAGTTAAAGCTCTTTATGTCCAAGTGATTTCAGATCTGTAGATCTCTGTAGGTTTATTTCAAGAAAAACAGAATCCCGATACGCGCTCATTTTGTTGATTTAGCGCCATGTGTTTCTTACATTTCGTATCATTATTAACCGGAATATAAAACATCCCACCGAAAGTTAACGATATCATTTTATCTCCGTTTTCCTTCAGCTATCAGCGTCTACAATCAGAGCTATGTGGAAAATAAGGTGAAAACAAAATGGTATATTTATTATATATTATTCATATATTTTAAATCATTAAAAAGTGTATTTTTTTACGCAGCATTAGTATATTTAACGGTTTACGAAATGTGTTTCAGTTGTATTAAAAGTGGTAACGAAATGCATTTTCTGAAATGCTCTGAGAGTGTCACAAACATTTTCCTTCATCTTCACGGCGTCTCAAAACAACAAAGTTGAATACACGTGGATGATCTTAAGCTTAACTTTTAGTATATTAAGTACAAAATTAGTGTGTGCACTTTAAGTACATTAGGGATGTGTACTTAAATAAATTGTATTTTAGTGCACTTTTTTTTCTTTCACCTAGGCTCAGCGAAGCATCCAATCACAATGCTACTGTTAAGTCTGTTTTCCTTAACTTCGCAAAAAAATAACATTCCCGATTCTGTGCAATAGCAACCAGTGATAAAACCAATGCAATACGACCCATTTCTATTTTTTTTATTTATTTTTTCCTATCATGTTTGATAGTACATTCATTTTTATTTTCCTCTTTATTTTACTTTAGGATATATACAGTGTCTTTATTTTTCTATTTATTTTTTTACATTTATTTTATACATCCAGGCTGCTGTAACATCGAAATTTCCCCACTGTGTTAAGAATGAAGGTTTATCTTATCTTATGTATTATTTGCACCCCTGCTCGGATGCTCGCTGCACTTTATCATCTCTGTACTTCTGCTCTGGCAGGGAGAGTAAAATTAACCCACACATTTTACATTTAATTCCAATTTACTGCTATAATAAGCTCCACTAGACGTTCAACTAGAGTGTGTTGATGAATATTTTAGGTCCTGGTGTTCATATAAAAAAAAAAAAAAAAAAACAACCAATTAAATAAATAAATAAATAAAGCATAACATCATGAAAATGTGTCCTCCTTTCCCCAAAAAATTTCCCCTCATTTAATTGTTTTTCCCTTAAACACTCTCCTACCTGGAAATTCCCAGCGTAATCCTCCTCCTTTTCTCCATTCCGCCCTTCCTTTAAAGCAATGAGGGTGAAGCCTCTGAAGTAAGCGGGATTGGTGGCGTACAGCGTCACTAAAAAACGCAGTAGAAAAGGTGTAAACGATCAGGGTCTTATTAAAACACAGATTCACAGATGAACCCAAGAGGTCAGCAATTGAATTCCGTAGATGGAAAAACTAAAGGGTCCGTCATGTTACAGATATTTCTTTATTTCACTGTATTTTCACAATGATTCATTACATGACATGTATAGCTCCTGTAAAGCACATTATATTTAAGTTTGTGAACCTAATGACCAGAGTATGTGAAGCTTCTTGACCACTCCATTCTTCATTTACTCCACATTTCCTATTATATATTAAGCACCTCTATTCTGAGAAGGTGAGGAAGCCTGGGAACTCTATAGCAGGAGATCTTTCACTCTAATCCGTGTAAAGCATGTCTTCGTCTATCTGGCTTTGTGCACAGGAGCATTTTCATGCTGGAAAAGGGTTTGGGTCAAGCGACGGGAAAATTCAATCTTACACCACCCAAAGTTGTGTGATACAACAGTGTGAACCACACACGGCGATAATTTTGTCCATTTTTTCCCTCTCGATTCCTCGATTCCTTTCCCTTTGTTCCTTCTTCTCCGTTTGAATATGACGGAAGCTACAAAAGTAGATCTTCTACATACTTTTTCAAGAATCCTTGTCAAGACAAGTGTGTTCTGATCATATGAGCTCCGGCAAGACCTTTATCGGAATAGGTGGTGGCGAGTGCGAAGCAGAAATACACACTGGAGGGGACTCCGGTATATACCACACACACACACACACACACACACACACACACACACACACGTGCATACTGCACGCTCGGGTCACGGGTTCGAGCATGGGTTCAGGAGTTTACAGGGAATCCAGGAGTTTACAGGGAAGAGGAGTGATGTTTTTATGCTCTCAGCTACACAGAAAAGCAAAAATGGAACCAGGGTTCGATTGAAGCAGACGTAATGTGCTCTGCATCCACCGAATATCAAATCACCATAATTGGAAGAACCTGGAGAACACCACCGGAGGAACTTGCTCGACCTTGGAGCTCTGAGAAGCAACAGTGTACAATACGCATTTTGCTCTCTTTTTGTTTTTGAGTGTGTGTGTGTGTGTGTGTGTGTGTGTGTGTGTGTGTGTGTGTGTGTGTGTGTGTGTGTGTGTGTGTGTGTGTGTGTGTGCTCGCAGATGTTTTTGCGCTGAACACAGCAGACTTCACTCATCTCTTCTAAACATTTCATCAATAAGATTCCTCAGAAGCCATCAGAAGTTCGCACAAGTAGATTATTCCTAACTTTACATCAGTCCCGGTGTGAGGTCTGGTGTCCATCCCTCGCCGCAGGTTGAGATATCTTAAGGGAGGAAGAGAAGGAAGGAAGGAAGGAAAGAAAGAAAAGAGGGGAATGAAAAGAAGAGATGACGGCGTAGGTACCTCGGTACGTGTTCCCGGGCTGATAGCTCTCCGGTTCGCCTTCAACGCGGAGTCGGAACTCGGTGTAGAGCTCCTTCCTGGCGCCGTGCGCCCGCGTGATCCAGCTGCAATATCCGTCCGATTTGGGCGCCCTGTCCCCGGGCTCCTCGTCGGTGAACGCGAGCGCGACGCACAAGGAACCGATTGAGAGCGACAGGACGAGCAAGGACGCGCGTTCCGCCGCCGCTCCGGCCATCGCGCGAACCATCGCCAGTAGCACGCGAGAGAAAAGAAAGAAACAAAAAAAGAAGAAGAGAGAGGGGGATAGAGAGAGAGAGAGAAGGGTGAAGTTGGACAGAAAAGGCGCGCTGTTATTGCCGCCGCTTGTGTTTGCTGTTCATTTATCTTCCCGTGAGTCCGGTCCGATCCCCGCCTCCGTTAAGGACTGACTCCTGCTTCTGCTCCCATTACCGGGACCGGACAGCACCACCGGAATATAAATGGGTGCGCTCGAGAGTCTTCCGAACAAAAAAAAAACCCACCACCCCAAATCCCCCCCCAACACACACACACACACACACACACACACACACACACACACACACCTTCTGCAGAGACTCCGACACAGACTCCTCCGACTCTACCGACGCGAGCTCGACTCGGGCTTGGAAATAAATAAATAAACAAATAAACAAATAGATAGATAGATAGATAGATAGATAGATAGATAGATAGATAGATAGATAGATAGATAGATAGATAGATAGATAGATAGATAGATAGATAGATAGATAGAATAAAACGTTTGAAGCGCTCGGAGGGAAGGAGGTGGTGTAAAGGAAGCTGGTGTGACACGCTTTCAACCGAACTTCACGAGCAATTCCCGGCGGCGCCGCTGACATTATGCGCGACCTGATCTCATGGGAGGGTGGACACACACACACACACACACACACACACACACACACACACACACACAGAGACACCGTAGGTGAACAGGTGCATTGTGATGTTCTTCATTCTCCTGACTAGATATCAGTAGGTGTTACTTGATTGTCCCCTAAAGGCACAGGTTTATATTAATAAGAACAACGCATCACTATAGTCCATTGGGGGGAGGAGGTATCATATTGCACAAGGCAGGGGTGCCCAAACTTTTGGCCAATAGGGCCAGATTTGGAAAGGGGAAATTATGTGAGGACCGACCATTCACTGACGTTGTTTGAACCATTAACATTAAATGCAAATGAACTATTTAACGATTTTTCTATTGCAAATGGCATACTTTTCATTTCTTTACAAATAAATCTAAGATTTAACAGGTTCATTTGCAACATCATATATTATTCATTATTAAATTCTCACTGTAAACTTGTGAATTCAAAACTTCTTCTTCTTCTTAAAAGTACAAGACACTTATGAATCCATATCACTTGTTTGTTTGTTTTGTTTTTTTTCGTTTTTCAATGGACCATCATTGATTTGAAATCGGATATCAAAAGGCACTGTTTTTCATTATTTTTGTTTCAGGATTAAAACATATGAAATGGAAGAACGGACTTGCGGGAAGAAACTTGATTTTAATATTTCATTTGTCGGGTTTATGAGACACGGTTTGATTGTCAATTGAGAAACAAAAGAACAAATGGTTTAGGGATTGAAAAATTGACTCTGTGCATATTCAAAACTGTGATTTTGATAATTACCACAAATTCTATAATGTATTTATCTCAGAAGACTAAACAAATAACAGCAGTTGCAAAAAAAAGCCATCTTACATTCGTTGTGGTACACAATATTTCTGTATTCAGCTTGGATGTCGGGTAGAAACAATGTTGAAACTGGCGGTGACACAGGGCTGTGGAGCAAATATAATTAAAAGCCTTTATCACCGGTTCAATGACATGGTCATAGTTTAGATGTTTGGCACAGAGAACTTGTTGGTGAATAATACAGTGGAGTTTTATAGCTTTGCATCCTTCCTCAATAACAGTAGTGGGAACACAGGTCTACTGCCATCTTCTGGTAAAATATTAAATAGCTTTTTCGCTACCTGTGTATTTTCAACCAAGTCTCCCAGCATTCCATAATATAATTACAATATTTATATATACTGTGGTCAATAGTGCTGATGGATATGAGTAAAAGCGTTGGACTCTGGATTGGAAGGTCGTAAGTTACACCACCTATAGTTGTTTCTTCTGGGCCCTTCAGCAAGGCCCTTAACTCAAGGCAATTAACTCATTTTCATTTGACAATTGCCATAAATGTAAAAGCAAAGGTAGAACATGTGCAAAGTAGATTATGAAAACGTGTGGGAGGAGTCTCCAGTGCCAGTGCATTGTTATGGTTATGATTATGATTAAGTTATGATCTTAAAAAGATATAGGAAAAAAGAAACTTGCCGCATATATGTTACAGAGTAATTTTGATTTAATAGTTGTTGATCTTAAATAAGCTATTGAACCAGTTCAAGTACAATAGCATTTTATGTTTTATGTTAAGAAATTTTGAGTTCAGGCATCTTGTATTTACTTTGTAGATTTAGTCGTTGGATGTTCTGAAACTTTTTAAAATAAAGAATCAACTCATTTACATACATATAAAAAGGTGTTCTTTTTATGTGACATCAAATTTCAAACTCACAAAAACAGTGCCTCTGTATTTTAAGTAAATCTTACATATCGTTTGTATTAGTGCAACAATTAAACTGGGTTCAGCCATGACGCATCTCACAGGGAGCAGCGACGGTTAAGAGCCTGGCTCAAAGGCTTGAACTGCCGATCTTTCAATCAGTCATTCGTGTAGAACAGCTCTGAACTTTTACCGTCAAAGAACTTGTCTCTGCGTTCAGCAACCTCAAGAACCAGCGCATGCTTTTCCTGGTTCCGTGTCTCCTCACAGGACATTGAGAGGTGAAACAGATGAATATCATCGTTATAGTCCAGTAAATAAAATCTGGTTGTGGGTGTGACAGCTGCTCGAAGTCGATACCTCGCTGCGAGGCTTCCACATTAAATTCACTAAATTCTTACTATCCGATCTTTGTGTCCTCCACACGAACAGAGGCAAAGCAGAGCATCAGGCATCAATAATGCAAATAATCATTGATCCGAATAGGAAAAAAAACAACCTTGCATCAAAGTCAACTAGTTTCAGGGATGTTGTTTGTTTTTTTCCCCCTGAATATTAATTTCTCTTATGCTGTAAATGCTCCAAATAATCAAAGGAATAATTTTTATTCTACTAATTTTTATTTCTGCAGTGTTACAATAGTAGCGTTTTTGGAAAAAGCCTATGGAAGGAGTCTCCAGTT
The DNA here is from genome assembly GCA_030449085.1 of Kryptopterus vitreolus. Classification (NCBI taxonomy): domain Eukaryota; kingdom Metazoa; phylum Chordata; class Actinopteri; order Siluriformes; family Siluridae; genus Kryptopterus; species Kryptopterus vitreolus. Next base: position 14,391,351 of record JACRUU010000027.1, on the reverse strand, counting down.
TCAGTACTTTGAGTTTGTGGAAGGAGCCTCAAGTGTAATAGAAGACCTATTTTTTACAGACCTGCATTAACTATAAATGGATTAAATACTTTGATTTGTCATTCCCTAATAAATGTAAAATGTTTGTTTTTCCAGGTTCCTCTTTTATAAAGATAAAAAAAAACACTCACACTGTTATTGTACTGAATAAAAAGCCATAGAAAGAGAGCCGTTTACTTCTTACATAATGATCACCAAATAAAAGTAACGAACACTGAGGAGCAGCAGATGTTTGTGATCTTGCATCGAGCAAACCTTTTGTTCAAAATAACCTACTTTCCTTCTTTCTGTTTTAATTAACAGACTGCCTTTAATTGCCGGGAAGTAAAGAGAGCTTTGATGTCTTTTAGATGAGTTTTTAGTTGTGTTTGGATCATTAGGGTCACGTTTGATTTTTTTCTTTTTTTGGGGTGAACATCTCAAAGCTAAAAAAGCATAACCATGGAGATTTTACCATGAAAACAACATCATAGCTTTCCTACTTCATCATCATCATCATCTTTTTTTCTTCTTCTTCTTCTTCTTCTTCTTTCCAAACACCGGTATAGCAAAAAATATTACGGCCAAAACATTATGTTAAATATATATTAGTATGTTTAATAGGAGGGACACGGTGGCTTAGTGGTTAGCACATTCACCAGGGTCCGTGTTCGATTCCCGTCTCGGCCATGTGTGTGTGGAGTTTGCATGTTCTCCCCATGCTTCAGGGGTTTTTTCTCCGGGTTCTCCGGTTTCCTCCCGGTCCAAAAACATGCACGGTAGGTTGATTGGCACCTTGGAAAATTGTCTCTAGTGTGTGAATGTGTGTGTGTGTGTGTGTGTGTGTATGCCCTGCGATGGGTTGGCATTCCATCCAGGGTGTATCCTGCCTTAATGCCCATAGACCCCTGAGATAGACACAGACTCCAAGTGACCCGAGGGAAGATCGGATAAAGTGGTAGAAGATGAATGAATGAATGAATGAATAGTATGTTTAATATATCTAATAAAATGCATATGCATACAGAATAGACATTATATATATATATATATATATATATATATATATATATATATATATATATATATATATATATATTTTTTTTTTTTTTTATCATTTGTTATTTTAATATATTTTAGGATCAAGAAAATACATTCAACCGAATGAGTGTAGAGATCCACTATTTAAAATGCATTTAAAGCAATTAAAAATAAATAACATTAAACATATAAAAGGACAAACCCCATTGTAAAATAGTTAACATATGCCTTTTAGGTGCAATATCAAAAAAACGTTACAGCTAACTGAAAATATGAGATTTGGTGAGTATGGAGGAAGAACACGTTTGCACGACCATATGCTGTGAGCCTTTATCTTATTATTCCGCCTCCTCAGACAGGGAAAGAACTTTACCCCCAGGAACGCATTAAATGACGGATCGCAAGTTCGGTTATTTACGTCTCACACTCTGAGCGCATATTTTATTAGCATTATTAGCTTTGAAAACATTCAAAACAATTCCAACGGTATAAAAATGAACCAGAATTAGCACAGCATTAGAAAAGGTAGGATTTGCGTATGCACTAGCGTTAGCACCTAACATTGAAGTGACTAGCGGTTAACGCTACTGCTATGGATTGGGGGGCTCGGTTAGTGTCTTCCGGCGATGGAGTAAAAGATACATGGGCTAACGAGCACAACAAGTCAAGAAAACAAAACAATGCAGTTTTATTAAATGGAGAAAAGATATAGAAAAGTATAAAACAAACACTAAACTTGCTAACGAATCAAAAACAGGATGCTACGCCATGCTTGTTTCACAGTTACATCTTGAGATCATTAGATAAATTAATTGTGTTACAATGCTTATCCTGTACTCTAAAATATTAGCTTGTGGAATCAATTAATGTAAGTTATCTATTTTTGTGTTGTTTTCCTTATTTTCTCTTTTTTTTTTACAGTAAAATATTTGTACACACTAAGATTCAGACACATTATTCCTAGCCTCCTTGAGCTTTGAGCATGTCTAGATAACGAATGCTTAATCTATAATTGATATTACCATTAAATCTCATTAAATTTCACCCTTGAGTCGAAAAAGGTTTATATTTATCCAGATGTTGTTTTTTTCCTTCAGCATAACAAGACATTTTTAAATGAGGTGACTGTACGCATATAAATATACAGTCCTGGTGCTCGACACAGCTGGAGTTCGAGATATCTGACCCCAAATCAGCTAGATTGAATCAGAAGACATGAGTCACATGACTAGATACTGTATAGATTGTTGTTCATCATTATGATATTCTCAAGCAAGTACGCTGCTCAATGTCACGTGTTGTTTTTCATTTCGATATTCTCCTTTCACCTGTGCCGAAGGCTCCATCCGAGGCTTCTCGGTCTGGTGCTGCTAAAGTAAACATTTTGTTTTCCGCTTTTTAAAATACACGGTGTGATTTAAATAGTGACAATCATTTGTTCACAGTCTGTCTGTACCAACATTGTTTACTTTAATTGCACGTATGTATGCATTTCTTTATTTTCATGCTTGTTTATTTTTAGCATTCCAGTGATGCTGTATATTTCAGAACTGTTTACAACATATATACTGAAATGTTTTTTTTTTTTTTTTATGTATATTGAAAATCTCTTTTTATGTGATCGTAGCCGCAGGTGGATTTAGAACATGGCATGGGAATAAAATTTCGAAAGCATCAGTGGACTTCTGCCCTGAAGCCCAAACAGCAACTTCAATGCTGTGTGTTCTTTTAATGGCCCCCTTCCCACTGATCCACATCAATTTGAAAAGTAACCCATTTTGAAAATCAAATTATTAGATAATACGTTTTTTTTTTTTTTTTTTTAAAGTTTAATTATACTTCTGTTTCATTTCTTCCTATTACTGGTCCGATAGATACCCATAACATATCTCTCCAAAAACATATCTATAGTTACAACTTTTTGGAAATATAAAACTAGTCAGAAAAACATATCTTCACCCTGATTTAAATGTTCCTGCATCTTGTTTTGTCTTTTCTAGAAGGACAGAGTAAAACTGACAATGATTCTGAGCAGAGGACTGTCCTTGACATGGCAGAATATGTGCTAAGTGAAGACTTGTTGTGCATCCGAAATCGCATAGTATGTGAGTACATTTAAATTAACTTTGCAATCTGTTCTATATGGATAACAATTTTAACTTACAAAACTAGCCACATTGTTACTCTCACATGTGAACAGTATCATACAAACAAAGAAACACAAACAATAGAGCAGAATTGATTTTATAGATTACATGCAAGTAATTCATGTTAAATATTCAATAATAATGAAAAACGAACCCCATTGGTCCTCATACATCGAGACAGCATGATTGAGCTTCTATTTGCATTACTAATTTGCATTCCTATCTTAAATAAATGTTATACAATATATACCTGTTGTACACATGAAATAAATATATTTTCGGGGGCACGGTGGTTTAGTGGTTAGCACGTTCGCCTCACACCGCCAGGGTCCGGGTTCGATTCCCGTCTCGGCCATGTGTGTGTGGAGTTTGCATGTTCTCCCCGTGCCTCAGGGGTTTTTCTCCGGGTTCTCCGGTTTCCTCCCCCAGTCCAAAAACATGCACGGTACCTTGGAAAATTGTCCCTAGTGTGTGAATGTGTGTGTGAATGTGAGTGTGTGTGCCCTGCGATGGGTTAGCATTCCATCCAGGGGGTCCAGGGTATCCTGCCTTAATGCCCATAGACGCCTGAGATAGGCACAGGCTCCCGTGACGAGGAAGATCATATAGCGGTAGAAGATGATATATATATTAATATGTGTTTTTCTTATGATGAATATATATGAATATATATGGAGGGCAATATATATATATATATATATATATATATATCTATATATATATATATATATATATATTTGTATTTTTTTCTACTTACTTATTTTAAAGTTTTTTTAATTATTTATGAAAATTAAAAAAAAAAAATATTGGCAAAAAATGGACAGAGATAAAAGTATGGGTAGGAAACTAGTTTTGATCTTTGTGTTTATAGAAAATATATTTATGTAAATATGTTTTTGTTGGACATTTGTTTGTATATTTTGAAATATATTAAAACGTTGATTTAACTCTCATCCATTTCTGGTCTGTTAGAGGACATATTTAGATTTTTTTTCCAAATTCCTAAAAATTATTTTCCTGTTCTTCACACTAATGGAATAATTTTTGGAGAATAAACCTGTTTTGACATACAGTACTGTGCAAATGTTTTAGGCAGGTGTGAAAAAATGCTGTAAACAAAGAATGCTTTCAAAAATGGAAGTGTTAATTATTTACTTTCATCAATGAATGAAATGCAGTGAATGAAGAAAAGAGAAATGGAAATGAAATCAATATTTGGTGTGAACACACTTTACCTTCAAAACAGCAGCAATTCTTCTAGTACACATACACTTACACACAGTGTTTATGAAGGAACTCGGCTGGTAGGTTGTTCCATCTTGGAGAAGTAAACACAGATCTTCTGTGGATGTAGACGTTCTCACATCCTTCTGTCTCTTCATGTAATCCCACACACACTCCATGATGTTGAGATCAGGGTTCTGTGGGGGTCGTGCATCACTTCCACTACTTCTAGTTCTTCATAAGTTACTCACATCAAATATTGATTTGATTTATTTTTTTCTTTTGTTTGCTCACCTTGTATATTGTATATTGACAAAAGTAAACAATAATTATATGTTTTTATATATTTCTAAGCATCTTTGTTTACAACATTTTTTCACACCTGCCTAAAACTTTTGCACAGTCCTGTCTGCACATGCTATAACCATGATTTTAAAAAAGTTTGCTACGTCAGCAGTAAATGCTCATGCTTACAGCTTTGTGTGGCTGTGATTTGAATTTATGACTTAGGGAGCAAAAGTGCTTTAATCACTAACCTCCCACTTCCTCATTTATATTACTGTAGTACTAATGCTATGAGCGCCATATGCTGCACCATGAATGTTAGTCTGATGTACTGGAGAAGAACACACTGGAATATATAAATATGTCTCTAATATATATATATATATATATATATATATATATATATATATATATATATATATATATATATCAATTATTAGTAGATACAAGCTTTAATGACAGCTTTAATGCTTTAATTTGTCAATGCTGGTGAGTGCAGATAGTAAAAGGTAATAATGTACACTTAAGTGCGGTGCCATTTTACACCACTGTACACCATTCTATTGCCCTTTGCTTCACCCCAGACTTTTATTCACCTGACTTACTACTGTAGCCACATTCAATCTAAATAACAAAAAGTCCATTATGCCACTGATAAACTTCCTTATGTCTAATGTTGTATGTTATAAACTGTTCCTGTGGATTACATGGTTGATTTGTATGTACACTATGTAGTTGTTCAGGTGTAGAGTGTCAGTGAGACAGTGATGAGTTTTGACGTGTCCTTCATGCCAGTAGAGCGTTTGGCAGGAAATGCAAACCCTGAGGGTGGATGAAGGAACTCGTGTGTTACTAATCGGGATCCCACCCTTCATTCAGAAGGCCGGAGTAACATCTGTAAAGCTCTACAGAAATCCCTGACCTTGGTTGAAGTCATGTAATTAAAGTTTGGCAGCTTGTTGTGAATGTATGAAGGGATCACATTGCTAGATGCAGATATTGTAAACTGCATCATTAAACATATCTAAAGAGAAGACAGACTGGATGATGATTGAGTGCTAAATCCATGCTGGAAATGTTCCCTGAAATGTCCCCTCAGTGCTGCCATTCTCCAGCCAGATATCTGATTATACAATCTCACCTACAGATCCAGAGAAAATAAAATGCTTCATTTTGTAAAGAGATACCACACACCAAGTCTGGCTCGGAGTTCCCCATCTGCCCCTCAGTCTGCAGCTTTAATGAACTCTTCTCACTCTATTTATTCCCTGCACATCTGATGGTCTCATTGTTGTAAAGAATTATATACATTGCGCTTGTTCATTTCAGACTTATTAATTCACTTAAATCAAGAAAATCTCCCTCGTTTGTTTCCTGGTTGATACGGAGCAGCTGTTTTAAGACCTTAATTGTAATATTCCCTTTGCTAATGCTATAATTTCCCCTTTGTATGATGCTGATTGAGCACGATATTGATTTGTGTCCAAAGCTCCCGAATTAAAACTGGATTTATTCGAGAAAGGCTTGGAGGTGGAATCCTGTGGATTGAAAAGGCCTATAATGAAGTCATATATTCCTTTCTTTATATCGATTATTGTCTCAGAGGTATAGGTTCTGCTAAATGTATCAGAAATCTTGAGCTCTTTCCACCATTCCATATAAAAGTAGGCATCTTTTAGAGCATGGGTGTCAAACGCAGGCCCCCGATACTACAAATCCCAGAATGCTTTGTTAGTGCACTGGCATGTCAGTTGTGACCCCCATTATCTGTTCATGTAAAAGAAGACTTTCTTTTTCAGAAAAAATGGGTGGAAAAATACGCATTTATTCTTTCTGTATCGAAGCTTGTGTGTCTCATTCGCTTGGAGTCTGTTGCAGTGGAAATGCCATTAAGAAACTAAACATAGGCACTTTGAAGAAATTTGCTATCAGCAGTCCAAAGTAAGGACACGGAAAATAAATGATCTCAAAGCCCAGTACAAGTGATCTACATGTGTTCCCTCTCGCTGACAGTCTAATAACAAGTATATGATCATTCACTGAGAATACAGCGGTTTTAAATAAACCCAACAAGCCCTTTACAGATGTGGAAATGGTAAAGGAGTGCATGGAGGCTGAATGTGAAATGCTTTTAGATGTTTATTTGTTTATATTTTCTGGACCTATGTTGGTGAGGAGGATCATTTAATGTACCTTAAGCAATTTTATTTGAAGACTGGCCCTTCGAGGTCAACCAATAATACTGATGTGGCACAGATGGCACAGTAGATTAGGTTTCATGGGAGTTAAGAAATATGAGTTTTCACAAAGGTCACAGAAAGGCTTCTGACTTACACATAAAAGAAGATATTTATGTTTTAATTTTTTTATTTAATATGCATTTGAGCATTGCAGTCTTAAAAATTGTTTTATTTACGTATTTATTTGTTGGCTTATTTACATATTTGAAATCTTTCTATTTATTTATTCATTCATTCATTCATCTTCTACCGCTATATCCGATCTTCCCTCGGGTCACGGGGAGTCTGTGCCTATCTCAGGCGTCCTTGGGCATTAAGGATACACTCTGGATGGAATGCCAACCCATCGCAGGACACACACACACACACACACACACACACACATTCACACACACATTCATGACACTAGGGACAATTTTCCAAGGTGCCAATCAACCTACCGTGCATGTTTTTGGACCGGAGGGGAAACCGGAGAACGCAGAGAAAAACCCCCTGAGGCACAAGGGAGAACATGCAAACTCCACACACACATGGCCGAGACGGGAATCAAACCCGGACCCTGGCGGTGTGAGGCGAACGTGCTAACCACTACGCCACCGTGCCCCTCTATTTATTTATTTGTTTATTAATTTTTAAAATTTCATTTATTTCCTTTATATCACTGGCATTTCATTTGTAAATCAGTGGCGTGACTCAGATTGAACTACATTTTCTAACTGAACACGCATGAGCAAAGAAAAACACAAAATCTTCTTTGGTCCAAACCATTCACTCGTTTTTCATGTGACTCCCGTAGACACAGGAAACAGAATTGATTCATTCATCTTTTGACTCTTTAATTATAAGTAATATTTCTTTATTACAAAAGAACTAATGAAATGGACCAGAAGATAAGAGAGGTGAAGCTACTCATTCTGTTAATCATAATTTGTCTTTAGCTGAGTCATCATATTTTCATTATTGAAAGTATAGTTATTGTGAAGGGTTGCATTGGATAAACATGCAGATCATTAAACTGAATTTCATACCGGATTGGTCGATGCCCAGATTAACAACGCCCGGATCAGGTATCTTTAGCCAACAGGGTACCGGTGGGAAACAGCCTACTGTTAGCCAAAGGAGAAAAAGAAGACTTGTATGGAGATGACAGGAAAAGTGGAAGTGGAGGATAGTGGAAGTTACGATGGGTACTTTAAATGTTGGCAGTATGACTAGTAAAGGGAGAGAGTTAGCAGATATGATGGTGATATAAAGGTAGAAATGTGTACAGGGAACGAAGTAGAAAGAAAGCAAGGCCAGGAACATTGGAGGATGGTTTTAAATGTTGTACCATAGTGTGGATGGTAAGAGAAATGGTGTAGGTGTAATCCTGGAGGAAGAATAAAGTAAGAGTGTAGTGGAGGTGAAGAGATTTTTCACTCCTGAAAAATATAAGGAATGAGTGAATGAAAGATTGGTGATGGGTAAAGACTTCAATGGTCATATTGTAGAAAGGAACAAAGGTGATGTGTAGGTATGGCCTCAAGGAAAGGATTATGGAAGGGCAGATGGTCGAGTTTGCAAAAGGTATAAGTGTTGACAAATTTTAAGAAGAAGGCAGAGCATAGGGTGATGTGTAAGAGTGGAGGAAGATGCACATAGGTGAACTATGATCTGTGCAGGAGATGCAACCTGAAAGAGAATGGAGACTAAGTTGGTGGCAGAGGATGGTGTAGCTAGACAGCATAGGATGGTAGTCTGTAAGATTGATTTGGAGGTGAAGATGAGGAAGAGAGTGAGGACTGGAAAAAAGAGGAAAAGATGGTGAAAACTGAAGGAGGAAGACTACCATGTGAGATTCAGGGAAGAGGTCAGACAGGGGCTTCGTGGTGCTGAAGTGGTGCTGGATGATTGGGCATCTACTGTAGAGGTGATAAGGGAGGCAGCTAGGAAGGTACTTGGTGTCATCTAAAAACTGAAAGGAAGGGACATTGTGGTGGAATGAGGAAGTACAGGGAAGCGTAAGGAGAACGAGGTTGGAAAAACAGAATTGGGGTCGGCAGAGAGATGAGAAAAGTAGGCAGGAGTAGAAGTATATGAGGCAGCAGGTGAATAGACAATGGCATTGTGTAAAAGACAGAAGACTGAGCTGGAGGAGTTGAAGATGTTGAGATTGTCATTGGGAGTGGGGATGGACAGGATTAGAAATGAGTTTATTAGAGCGACAGCACATGTAGGATGTTTTGAAGACGAGGTGAGGGAGATTGAGACGGTTTGGACATGGAGGAACATGGAGAGAAGAATGACAAGGAGGCCAAAGAGGAAGTTTATGGATGTGGTAAAGGAAGACATGCTGATAGTTGTGGTGAAAGACGGCAGATGTAGAAAATAGGGGAAGGATGATCCGCTGTGGTGACCCGTAAAAGGAGCAGCCGAAATGAAGAGTTAAAGTTGGTGTTTAGGGTAAAATATTACTAATATTTCTAAAATAATAATAATAATAATAAGAGGAGAAGAAGAAGAACAACAAAATCAATGATAATAATAATAACAAAAAATATTATTATTATTTATTTATTTGCTTGGATTTGATTCGTTTGCTGTACGAATTGTTTGTTAAATATGGTGAAGAAAACAAAAAAGTGGGTAAAAATAATTAGAAAGATGTGTTGAGGTAGATATGTTAAATATGCTTTTTTTTTTATTAAAAATGCAACATTGTATTTTAATGTTGATCATAGGCACCTACGTAATTCATTTATTTTCATTCAAAAGAACAAAGACACTGTGACGACGCAACACGCCGCCGAAGCTGAACAAGGGTCGCGAAGACACTAAAATGATCCAATCTTTCCATCTGTGAAGTGCATGTTATGGCTTCTTGTACCGACAACCAAAGCTCAGTTGATCCATGGAAGGTTTGCTTCTTACTTTTCTTTCTTTTTCCACCAAAATGTCCTTTTTCTTTTTGAATCTGCTTTACTCACACGGCAAACCTGAAGTTAACCAGAATTTAATAAGCGGTTTAAATTAGAAGCAGATGCCAGTGGACTAGGTACTCGGACTATTCTCCTACAGGAGCCTGATCATTATCCCATCTGCTGTGTTTCAAAGAAACTCCAAAACCAATTATTATGTGGTGCCATTGAAAATTAAAGCTTTACTATTAGACCTTCAGCCCTGTGAGCTTTTCATGCGGAAAAAAAGCCAAATTTTCACTCTGGGTTATAAAGACAATGATCTTCTAGTTCATCATCAGCTGGCTGACACACATGATTAAAATGCTGGCTGTTTTTATTCATGCTCTGGTTCTGAAGGTGAATGTACTCTTTTGTAATGGCATGCATTTATTTCTGAAACAGTAGCGCTAGTGCTAGAGGTAAGGAACAAACTTCACAGATTTAAAGATGAATGTTTGAAGGGTTTTTTATTTATTTATTTATTTATTTATTTATTTAGGGTAAAACATAAAATTAAACATAAAAACGGGCTCCCCGTGACCCGAGGGAGGATCGGATAAAGCGGTAGAAGATGAATGAATGAATGAATAAAATTTCTAAAATAATAATAATAATAATATTTACAATATTAACAACAATGATAATAATAATAATAATAATAATAATAATAACACTTGTTATATTATATTATTATTATTATTATTATTATTATTATTATTATTTGCTCCGACTTGATTAGTTAGCTGTACGAATTTCTTGTTAAATATGATGATGAAAAATGAAAAAAATGTTTAATCACTATTGCTCATCCTGTAAATTTGTACTAAAAAGGTTTTAATCCTTGTAGTTTAATTGATTTATTATCACTATTTATTTGTATTGTCCATTTAAAAGCCTGGGTTTCTTGCGTTATTTTATTCATTGATAGAAGGTTATTCTCAGGGTAGATTAGCCCTCTGAGTGGTGTAGTCAGTTTCTGTTAGATGGGTTGCTCCTTAAATCCATCTTGATTCATCAGAAAGTCTCTCTGGGTAACGTTTGCACTCTGTGCAACATGCATAGAAGAAATAGCTTGTAAAATGATATACCACCCCTGACAGAAGGGGTCGTATTATTATAGTCATAGTATTAGGGGTCATAGTATTAAAACTATTATATATGTAATAATCATACTGAAAAAAGCAGTTAATGGTAGAGCCGGGAGATTAATCGTCATTATTATTGTTTATGCCGACTTTGAAAAACTAAAATCAATTTCACCTTGGTTCTATTCAAAGTACAGAAATACAAAATGTCTCTACTACGAGCTTCCGTAGTAAAGACCTCCACGGGACAGATTTTTCCGGCCTGTTCCCGCAAAAATCTATTATTTAGTCCCGCTCCTGAAATTTAAATTTCATGCATAATTCATGCATAAATACAGTATGTTATTTTCTCTGGCAAGCAATATTTAAGTCACTCCTGACCTTGTGCCAGTATATCATTTATTTTCATTTTAGTTGACATTGGTGCTTTTTGCAGTAGATTCATAACAATTTATTTACTTTTAGTATAGATAGATGGATGGAAGGATGGATGGATGGATGGATGGATGGATGTTTATATTCTCTATCTGCTCTATCTTCGGCCCCTGTCTAGCCAATAGTATAATAGAGCCTACTTGGGAGGCGGGGATAAAGATATTAAGACCTCATTTGATTGGTCAAATTTGGACAACTTTAGCATGCAACACGAATACTTAACATAAAAGAAATTCATGTACGTTCATGTATTAAAACGCTCCCCAGGACAAACAGTCTGCCTCAAGTGCCCTGAAGATGTGCAAGAGACAAAAATAGTGACTTTGAACTTGTTCATATGACTACAGTGATAATGTGGAGTGTCAGTAAAATTTTTACCCAAAGCTCAAAACATCCAAATTCCAAGTGTCTTGAATGCATGAAATAATCCACCCATCCACACAAACTTATATAAAATTCTCACACAAGGCTTCTAAGTTTCTTCTTCATATTATTTAAGCTTGCGTCTGTCGCAGCACAAAATTGTTCAGAGGAATACGGTCATTCATGTTCTGTCTTGGTGCTGAGATGTTTGTTGAGCTCCAGCTTTCGATGACTCCTGAAGAATATCAAGTCGAAACTGAGCATGTTCTGGAGTTGTATCCTGTTTAATAGCAAAGAAGTCTTACACTTACAACATACAAAATCTCTGACCTTTTCGGAAGATTCGGCCTTCTGATGACCTTTCTTTGTAGAGGAAGGTCCACACTCTCAGGGCCTTCATGTGTTCTTTGCTGAATATCAAACCTGAGGTTATATGCGACTAGTTATTTTTATTTATTGTTTTAATAAAAGAACAAAAGTGACATATTTTATACCTTTTTATTTCATCTTTACAACTGCCATAATGATAAAGATTTTTATTTAACTAATGTAAGGTCAGGATGTAGTAAAAGGACCCACATTTTTTTAATAATAAAAAATAAAAATAATATATATATTTTTTAATGCTCAATGCTCAAAAAAAACACATGGACACATGATCAATAAGATAAGAACACACACATTTTTAACATACACATTTTGGCATTTTCACATTTGTATGTTGGAATGCACTGGAAAAGAGATATAACTGGGCATTTTGAATTACTCTATATTTTAACTATTATTATAAATGATTAAACTAAAAGAATGAATTTACTATTTATATCCTCATTACATGGACCTAAATATTTGCTATAAGATACAAATTTAGAACCAAGAATAAGTGGTACAGTTTTAGGCTATATCTATGCCATTTTTGAGACAGTTTTGCCATCTAATTAACAATCCGACTGTTGAAAACAGTCTAAACCAAACCAGACAGTCTGAACCAAACGCGAGAGAAACATGATCTTTGTGGACATGATCTCAATGAGACTAAATGAACTGTATAAAGAAAAATCAAAGAAACAATTTAAATTCTTATTGTTTTGCTTTTCCAGGATAAGACAATCAACTGAAACGGGTCTTACCACTGGCTACGAACTCCAGATGTTCCTGAGGGATTCTCTGAGGTAAATATCTAAAATATCTCCACTGTTTTGAGCTTTGGATTTGAGCTTTGGGTTTCACCCAGGGTCTCAATCCAATATGAGGTGGCTGCTAATCATCAGCAGGGGCCTAAACCACTATTCACTATCCCATAATCCACTATCACTTTACTTAAGTCTGCACAACACCATTAGGACAATCATTTCTGTACACATAACCTTCATATATACAAACACACACACACACACACACACACACATCGAACCCATAACCTTTTCCATTCTTGGAAGTTCTGGTAAGCTAATCATTAAATTTGAGTTCTTCAGTTTCATTACATGCCCCTTGTGGGCTGCTATAAAGCCAATTAGATGTGGGTTTAGAGCAGGGGTGGGCAAACTTTTTGGCTCAGGGGCCACATTGACTTTGAAAATTGAACAGACGGGACAAACCCACCCCACTCTCCTCTAAAGAACCCCCCCCCCCACTCCCCTGGTACGCAGTTACTCCTGCAGGTTCACCGTATCGCGAGTGCTGGGTATAAGCGGATATGCCGTGTGCGCGTACTGTCTGGTGATTTGTTGACAGGGGATTCATTTTGCACTTAACGTGTCTCGAATCATTGACAAAACGGACGGGGATTCTGATTCAAGCTTTACAGGTGCTTCGCTATATTGCTCATCACTTTCAGTTGACCAATTCTGAGGGCCAGCAGGCCGGGTGTGGCCATGTTTGGTTTAGAGGTAGCTCATCGCATATATTGACTTTCTGTTTTGAAGGTTATGAGTTGAATCTGCCACTCTACGGCCCTTGAGCAAGGCTTATCTACTTAGGTATAGAAATAATATAAGCATAAGCTGTTAGGGTATCTGCCAAATGTCAAATGAATGAGCTGAGAGTGCTGAGAGGATTCTCACTAAGGTGTACCTAATCCTCTAATACTTAATTAATACTTAAGTACATTTGAAGGCAAAATCCTCTGGTGCTTTTACTCAAATTTAAGTGGAGAACTTTACGGCGTTTATCTTCACTTTAAATACATGATTTGTGTACTTCTGTTCAAATGATTGTGATCTTTGAGCATCCAGGATATAAAATACATAGCTATAAATGTAAGAACTAGTACACCTGAAGTTTGTTGGAGCATAATAATGTGAAATTGTCATCGAGGGTCGGTGTTCAGTTATGGGCTATTATAGATATCACTTCCTTGAAGACGATGCTGATTAGGCATAAGAAATTAATTCCAAACACATAAAATGCCAAACACAAAGACCTAGCAGGAGGGTTGAAGGGAATCTTGAAGGAAGGGAATATGGCCCAGACCGGGGTTTGATTAATGTCTTGAGGTAACTAGGGGGTGTGTTTTTGGCTCTGTAGGCAAGAACCGCTGTTTTAAATCCCAAGCAAGCAAACCCGGCAAAGAAGTGCTGCAATGGAGCCTGAGGAGAGTGAATTCTGCTGAGCACGTTGAGAGGGGGAAAAAATGCCAGAAGCCAGAAGTTTCTAAAAGTTTAATTTGAAAAAGAACCAGAAAAAAGAGAAAAATTGGGATTTTTCTCATTTCCTAGGTCATTCTTTGAACAAGCAAATGCTCGTTTTATTCGACGTGCTCCTGATTCTGCTACAGATTTCATACAGTCAAGTGTGATGAATGTACTCAGTGAGTTCAGTGTCGAGTCGGATTCCACACAAATGATTAGATTTGTTGTTTAGTCAGCAAAATGTTCCTTCTTGTCATCAAATCTGTTTTGTTCAATAGGGATTTCTATACAACTTTGTCCCAACAATATCTTATTGTTAAACGGGCAACATTAATTCCAAAACACTAGAATCTTGAAAGTTTACATTAGCTGAACCTACAGCTCGGATTTCCTTAGGATTTAGAACAGTCTCAGTGATGAGTCAAGTTTGGTCTGAACAATTCCTCAAGTAACCCGAGTATTTTTTCACTTATGAAAAATTAATTGTTGCAAATTAATTAGTTTAGTCCGTTTAATTACACGTCGAGAACCTTTTTTTCCTGACGGACCATTTTTAGTGACAAACCACCTGCTATACTTCTGAGTTTTTTCCTGCAATTCCGAGTATCAGGATATCAAACTTAACATCCGATTCCTGGAGAGAACTTTGATAAGTGAAGTCTAAGATAACTCTCAGAGCTCAGATAAATGATAATAAAATAAATGGTAGGTGCAGCCCTGCATTTAACTCAATCTCTGGATATCCCCGTTCTCCAGAGCCTCCCCTAATGTCACTATATCAATCCAATGCTTTCTATCATATTGCAAGTGTAACAGAGAAAAGACACATCACACTCCAGGTGCAACAATGTTGTTTTATTTGTAAAGTAGGCTGAATATTGTTGTATATAAACTGGACAAACTGTATATAAATCTGTTGGGGCCCCTAAGTGAGGCTAGGCAACCATCCTTGTTGGTTGGTTGTCCCTGCACAACCGCAACTTTTTCCCCCATATTCTTTTGCTTAAGCGCTGTGGGTGCACAAGCACGCTATTAGTGTACCGGACGTTCAACCACACAAACACTGTCACTCCATTTACATCACCCGCATAATAAGCCACGCTGTGGCAAATTAAAACACTGGACCATATTGGTTTTGTTTTGGCTTTTGCTTTAATCAAAAGGAAAATGAAACTTACCCATGTCCAGGTGTTGGTCAGTGTCAGTATTGTCAGGCATATACATAACGTATCCTGTAGCCGGTCGACCAACCTGAGCGTCACCCGGCGGCCTGGCTCTATAGCACCAGAATTACAGTTAAAATTAACTATTGCCATCGTATTAAAGGGGAAATAAGCATGTTCATAATATGCTTATTTTATTATTTAGGTGCATATTATTGTAATTTTTTTCTATTTGTATTATTTTATATATATATATATATATATATATATCTATTTGTTATTATGTATAGATATATATATATATATATATATATATATATATATATATATATATATATATATATATATATAACGGATCCAGTAGTGCTGATGATTGACCCGTAGTGATGTAAATATGTGCATATTTCTTTAAAATCTACCTTGTTGATATTCACATTGGTTTTAATCGAAGGGGGCGGGGGGCTCGGGGGGCGGGGCTTAGACTTTAAAAGAGTGCGACAAACCACCAATGTATGAGGTGAGGTCATTCATATATATATATATATATATATATATATATATATATATATATATATGTATATATATACTTATATAGTATAGTTTTTTGTTACTTTTTATATACTACCCCCCCCCATTCGATTCTTTTTGCTGAGACTGTTCACCTTTCTGCGCGCACTGTTAATAAACTGTCACCCTTTATAACCCTGCGAGTATCGCCATCAGTTTTTGGGTTTTTCCTCTTTCCCCGGTTGGGTGAACCCATTTTCACCTGACAACGCATCTGTAAAAAGCCGTTGTCTAACACTTGAACCCCTGATCTTTTGATCGAAACCCAGAGCCTTTACAACTGCACTTCTATCTCTCCGAATAGTGTGAAAATACACTAAATTGCTTAAAATAAATGCCTTAAAAAGTCATGCCGGATTTCAATGAAAGTGCCTCCTATGGACTCGTTTGCATTCACACACTCTCTCAGATGCCTAATTGAAACAGTACAGGATGATATAAGTATCTACTCTTATACAGGGTATATTACTGCCAGGTAGAAGAGGAGGAGGAGGAGGAGGGAAAGAAAAAAGTAGAGTGAGTTAAATAAAGGAGTTAGAGAGTCACGTACCAGAGGGTGATTGTACAGAGTGCAGTCCATCAAACCCTAAAGCCCTCAGGGACGCATAAGCACAGCGCTGACTCGCTATCCTTTCAGCTCTAGTGATATATTTTCCACATTCATGTACACCAGGGGTAATTATTTCCCCACCTGGGTCACCGGTACATGCACATGTCGAGTGGTATTAAGTAATCAGTGTGCACTGAAACAGATTTCAACAGAGACAAAGTCGCAATGCCTGATCTGCAGTAATGACATAACGCTGGTTTGAGTTCTCGGCTTATTACTCGGTGTATTCCTAAAAAGCCAAGAAAAACATGAGGAGGAAATGTGATTTCCGGATGCACCGAGTAAATGAAACAGCAGTTACCGTGAAAAAAAAGTTATTTATTTTGTTTCCAAACCATTTGTGCAACAGTGGGGTTCTACCAGACATGATTTATTTTGTCAAAAAGGAGGGAAATAAATTAGCTGAAGTTACTTTTTATTTACAGTAAACAAACCTGTGATTTATTTGAACTGGAATCATCAGATCGCTTGCTTCTCTAATGCAAAAAGTATTCACATTTTTTAGGTGTGCAAAACAGCAGTCTCTGCAAATAGAGCTTGTGTGTGTGTGTGTGTGTGTGTGTGTGTGTATCGGTCCAGTGTCTTCATATGGCTTGTGGAATAAAACTAGATGTGAGGCCCAAATGTTTCTGTACCTTTTTAGGAGGGAGGTTGACAAGCTACCACTCTTCCAACCCCATCTTCCAAGAAAGAAAAACAAAGCTGGAATATGCAAAGAAACAATTTCACAGTACCGTAATGTACATGTGACAAATAAAGGCTATTCTTGCTTCCAGATTGGAGGAGAGTAAAGAGTGTGTGTGTGTATGTGTGTGTTCAGCTTTGATGATTGCTTCGATGATTGATTTTATGGATGTGTTGTATAGTGTGTAACGTATTAAGATTGTGGAAAATGAGCGAGCAAGGTGCCCGCTATTCTCCACCATAACATTGTAACGTATTAAGATTGGGGAAAATGAACGAGCAACATGGCCTGCCATTATCCACCAATATAATGTTAATTATAATTAAATATAAATATAAATATACTTAACCATATATTTCTCCACCAGTCGGTAACCGACAATTTAAGTTGAAATTACAACATGTACATCCAAATACTCATATTAATTATAATGGTTTATAATTAATTATGACTATTAAACGTTGGATTGAAGATTAAAGGAATCAATAGCTTGATTATTTGATCTGTTCGTCCGGAGAGCAGACAATATAATTATTCATTAATCCCAAGAAAAGTTATATTCCTGGCCTAGAAAAGAACTGTTCTAATATACAAGTTGTAATTGAGCGAGGTAGCAAGATCAAAGATTCATTGACTTGTAATTGTGAGGCACAAACAAAGACAATCACTTGTGTATATACAACATTTAATAGACGGCACATGACACACACTAATCTACGACAAACATCTATATACAATAGTACTGAGGGGGAGAGAGAGAGAGAGAGAGAGAGAGAGAGAGAATGAAGGGGGAAAGACAGGCGAGATAGAGACGGCACGTTGAAGGAGTCAAATTCATCACACCTTGATGAGAATTGTAAAGAGGAATTCAAATTCACCTTAATTAAAAGGGGCTTAACTTACAGACGTTGAATTGATCAGCAGCGTTACTTGTATTGAGATGAAAATGGAACAAAAGTCCGGACGATTCTAGGTGTTGAAGATGAAGTCCTGTAGATGATGATCAGGAATTGGTGTTCTGTCTCAGGAGGAGATTCACGACTCAGAAAGGCCAGCATGGCCTCGCTCCTGGTTGGAGACATGATGAGCATGAGTTTCCCGAGTGACTCCGAGTTGGTCCGGAGCTGGTCCGCTTGAGAGGCAGCAGCCTCTGAGCTTCGTCTCACTTCATCTCTTCGTTGTTTTCTCTCCGTTGGTGTCTCTTCTCCCCCATTGTGGAGAGTGTAGACTGGGATTTATGGGCCTGGGTGTCACACCCAACTTTCAAAACTGACCAATGCAACGACATGAAACTTGAGCAGAAAGGTATTTCTTTGTCTATGCCCAAGCTAATTTGCATATTGGGAATGGTTCAAAAGTTAATCAAGTTATTTACTTGAAATATGAATTAATGAATTGAAACCTCTTACAGTTACATCATCTTCATCATGGTAGTAGGTAAATGACAAATGGATCAATTAGATACCGAGAACGGCCAAGTAGACATTGTAACAACCAGATATATATATATATATATATATATATATATATATATATATATATATATAAGTACTTCTTACTTACAAACATTGGTTGATATGCAATGAAAGAAAGAGATCATTTGAAAATGAAAAGAAGGAAAGAGAAAGGTTAAAGGCAGGGAACTGATCAGCCTTAATACTAATACATGTCATCACTACATGATTAATATAAAGGATAATAACAATGTTCTAGATTATTTTGATGAACCTTATTGTTTAATCACTATTAATTATTAAAACAGCATTGTTTTATAACTAAAGTTTTATAGAACAATAAGAATAATGATGATAATTTCAAAAAACATTGTTCAAGTTAACACACAGATTGTGAGTTTCAGCATGATAAAATAGAACCTCATACATACATTAACACATACAGGCACGTGTGTGTGTGTGTGTGTGTGTGTGTGTGTGTGTGTGTGTGTGTGCCTGAGTTCAAGAAATGTGTGAGCATCCTGTGGGGGTTTGTTTGAGATTTAAATGGCAGTCGTAAACTGAGTATTTGGGAGGCACGAAGTCAAAGGTGAAGGGCCAGAAGTGCAGATAAGATGGGGCCTATCTGTGAATGGCCCAGCCAGGCTTGAGCCTGGTGTGGTCATAAAAATTCGTTGAATGTCGTGCAGGCATCTGAGTGGATGCAACTATATGTGAATGTGATCATTTAGAAATTGTGTCGATCCAAATGCACTACAAGTGTAAGTGTCCACGATGGAAGGAAAAATGACCCCCAGCCGTCCTCACTATCCTCTGTAGAGTCAGAGTGATGCAACTGTTCCGGATACTCTTGATGGTCCCTCTATAGAAGGTTGTAATGGTGTGTTGTGGAAACTGTGGTCTCAAAAAGTCGAGGCGCTGCTGAGATTTGCTTATTATTATGGAGCCATTGTTGAGGGACCAGGTGAGGTTCTCCAGATATTCAATGTATTTGGTGATCTCCAGTGAAGAGCCAGCCATTCCTTTCTGTACCTCTTCTCTTTATGCTGACTCGTCATTCTTGCTGATGCGACCCACCACGATCATCGGCAAACAGAATGGCGAGCGATTTTAAATGTTCTCCACGTGCATTTGTTCGGTTTTCAGGTTTTCTCCCCTTTTAAAAAAAATCCAACGGGTTTACATTTACTGCAGACGCCCTTATCCAACTGGATAATGGCCCACTAGTGGCATTTTGGTGGTGCTGGGATTTGAACCTGTGATCTCCCAAAGCCACTGAGCCACAACCTCCCTATCAGTTCTACTTCATAATCCACATCTAAAATTGAAATAACACATTTTAATTATTGAGGGGCGGAAACAAACCCTAACACATTAGAAACGCACATTATTGCATACAAAAAGCTGCCAAGGTTTCAGAGACACGTGCCTTTTCAAATGAACTCCCTGAAATCAGGAGGCAGCCAGCGAGAACAGGAGGTGCAGAGAGGAAATGAAGCCAGTGAACTGAAGATCAGATGGATGAGGTTCCTTCATAGGCTAATTGAGAGTAAATGTCCTGCTGTGGCGCACACACTTCACTCAGCATATGTTTCTGATTTGTGGCCATCAGCTGATATAATGAGCTCGGGATGAAGCCAATTCCGAGGCAGCGAGGCAGGACCGGCAGGAGCGGAAAGCCAAAAAAGTAGGTATTTCTGATTTAGACATTTTTTTTAAAAGCAAGGGAGACGTGTGATTTGCATTGGACGTCAGGGTTTTTTTTTCAGTACAGAGATCTGTTGGAATACATCGACCCTCCACTTGCCACATAGATCATATTTTGTTATTAATGCTTCCAATGTTGCCTTGCTTTTGCATCCTGCGTTATTCGCTAATAATTATCGTTATGTATTCTATAAACGCAAAACAAATGGTCTAAAGTTACGAGTCATCGCGTTTTTAAGACATTTTGACAGATGCTCTTATCCAGAGTGATAACATTTATTTCCTTCATACAACCAAGCTCATTTGCCCAAAAGTGGCAGCTTGATGTGGCTGGGATTTGAACTCATGACCTTCGAATCTAAAGTCCAATGTCCTAAACTACCACCTCCGCCTCATTTGGCAGGCACCTGAATCCAGAACATCTCCTCATTACGGGGTTAAGTTACGGGGGTTACAGGCTAAACACGGTAGATTGGTCGAGACTGGGATTTGAACTCAAGGCCTTTAATGACGTTCTGCATGTACTCGAGTTTGTAAAATTCCCACTACATTCAGGTCTTTTTAATATTTTTTTTTCTTCGCAAATTGTATTAATTAAGATCTTGAGGTCTTATTTCACAGCATGTCAGTTTCAGAGCTCTGAGACCCGAACGATTTCTGAAGCACTCCATGTCTCC
This sequence comes from Kryptopterus vitreolus, assembly GCA_030449085.1. Classification (NCBI taxonomy): domain Eukaryota; kingdom Metazoa; phylum Chordata; class Actinopteri; order Siluriformes; family Siluridae; genus Kryptopterus; species Kryptopterus vitreolus. The sequence goes on along the minus strand of JACRUU010000027.1, from coordinate 14,370,081 downwards.
GAGTTAAATTCCAATTCCAAGCATCATTAATTTGAAATAACAATTTGTGAGGCCGGGCAGAAGACGCTTCCCGTTTTACTCCATCAGAGCCCCTGCGTTGGTGATATTTATCACAGATAAGATTGATTTGGTAAATATGCTTGGAGATACAGACAGGAGGAGGAAAACAGGAATATACAGAAGATAGATATGAACATCTGAAGCGGGAAAATAAAGAAAGATTAGACTTTATTCAGTAAGGAGTGCAGAGAAATATGAGAAGTTCTGAAATATATCTTATGGAGCTAAGTGCCAAAATGTATACCCCCTTAGCTAAATAAACAAAAGAAAACCAAATAATTGAATGAATAGAGTTAGATGTAATACCCTTATTGGTTTGTGTAGATAGATAGATAGAGTTAGATTTACAGAGAGTTAGATATACAGATAGATAGATAGATAGATAGATAGATAGATAGATAGATAGATAGACAGACAGACAGACAGACAGACAGACAGGCAGGCAGGCAGGCAGGCAGGCAGGCAGACAGGCAGACAGACAGACAGACAGACAGACTGATTGATTGATTGATTGATTGATGGATTAACTTTGCCTTGGCTAAATAAACAAAAGAAAACCAAATAATTGAATTAATAGAGTTAGATGTAATACCCTTGTTGGTTTATGTAGATAGATAGACAGACAGATTTACAAAGAGTGAGAGAGAGATAGAGAGATAGACAGACAGACAGACGGACGGACGGACGGACGGACGGTTGGCTGGACGGACGGATGGATGGATGGATGGATGGATGGATAGATAGATAGATAGATAGATAGATAGATAGATAGATAGATAGATAGATAGATAGATAGATAGATAGATAGATGTATACCGCCTTGGCTAAATAAACAAAAAAAATAATTGAATAAATAGAGTTAGTTGTAACACCCTAATTGGTTTGTGTAGATAGATAGACAGACAAATTTACAGCGAGAGAGAGATATAGATAGATAGATAGATAGATAGATAGATAGATAGATAGATAGATAGATAGATAGATAGATAGATAGATAGATAGATAGATAGATAGATAGATAGATAGATAGATAGATAGATAGATAGATAGATAGATAGATAGATAGATAGATAGATAGATAGATAGATAGTGGCTGAATGAAGACTAATACACACATTTCAAAAGTCTTAAAAAGACTTGGTATTTAGCTGGTCAGTGATAAGTATATGAATTGTATAATAATAGTACATGATGCATCCACACACACACACACACACAGAACACCTCTATCCTTTTTAAAGAACCATCGATAGCAAACCTGTGGGAATGCGCTGCTGCACAATATTTGAGAAAACATTAGGTTATAAGAGTGCTCGAGTTGTGGAGAAAGAGAAGAGGCTTCTTGAACCCCAGAAGAGTAGGACTGGATAGTCAGTTGCCAGGAAACTTGTGAGGCTCCATTTGAACTTGGCTCGACTTTGCAAGTTAACGACTTAACAATTTCCCACTCATTTAACACCAGCAGGCCGCACGGATGCCAATCCCCAAACTCGGTTCAGTGTGAAATCTGCATGAATAATAAGAATATCTTATTTTTCGAAGCGCATACACATACATACACACACCAAATTCCCTGTGTGATGCTTTAATAACCTCTAATAATCTCCAATAACCTCAATTCTAACTGTAACTTGTACACAGGATGTAAAGATTACACGATATGAGATTACGAGATCTTCCTGAACATTATACACCAAATCCAGCTTTCCTTCTTCTTTTTTTTCCCCCTCCGCACTCCAAAGCCATATGCAAAGCTCCGGAATTAATTAGGCTACGGAACAGTCAGTCCTCTTTTAATGGTTCAAAAGCATGACATTAGCATCACAAAGATTCGCCCATCTAGCTGCTATTGTACTACGAGTATGGAAAATAATCTGATTCACATCAGGACATTAAGGCGAGAATGCACTGCAAAAATGAAAAAAAATGTACAAACATTTTCAGATGAGCATTAATCATTTGTATTGTATACAGTAATTCTATAGAAGACACTTGATTCATGGTCGAATACAATCTATACTATAATACGTATATTTTGGGTATCTTTTCTATACTCTTGATCTCACACACACACACACACACACTCACACACACACACACACACACACACACACACACACACACATACACTCAGACACAATTATTCTCCATAGTTTTGTCATCTCTATAGCAATGATTCAAATAACCCAAAAACTTGTCCAGCCCTCTTCCTCTTCGGCTGCGCCTCATGAATAATTAGATTTTTCTCCCACTAGGACAAAGAACAAAGTGCCCCTTACAACAGCAAAGCACGCTGGGTAGAGGATACATTTGGTTCTCTTTGTGTTATTACTGTCACAAACTGTACAGCACCGAGCACTTTTGCATTTCATATCCATGCATATGGAGGAGGGGGAAAAAAAGCTTGTCAGAGTAGCAGATGCGTTTATAAACTCCATACTGAGCTTTTAAACTGTTTAATATGACATACGCAGGTTCCTCTGATAGCAGCGTTTTACTCACGGAAATAAATGTTCTGTAAATGTAACCTCAATCATGACTCATAAACCAGGTTCTCAATGGGACTAAAAACATATTGTTTAATCTATGACCAAAAACACAGTGAAGAACAGCTTGGAACAGGAAAAGTAGAAGCTTGGTTTTGAACTCTAGGTGCTAGAAGTGCTCTAGATGAACCCATCCAGCTGATTTATTGATTGCCGCTGAGTCTCTAGTGTATAAATAGTACGAGGGGCTCGTGCGAAAATCTGAAAACTCAGAAACAGCATTTTTATTTTATTAGCTTGTGTGAGGCGGGTGAAAGGAGATTTTACTGATGTACTTTTACTGGTGCATGTTCTGGAGTTTTTACAAGGCAAAAAATAGTTTAAATATGCATTAAAAAATGATGTGCATATATATACACACACATGCACACACTTATATTACATTTTTGTCAATTTACAAAATGCAACTTGAGGGAATAAAAGAAAAATCTAAATCATATCAATATTTGGTGTGAGTAACTTATGGAGAACTAGAAGTAGTGGAAGTGATGCATGCACGACCCCCACAGAGTCCTGATCTCAACATCATGGAGTGTGTGTGGGATTACATGAAGAGACAGAAAGATGTGAGAACGTCTACATCCACAGAAGATCTGTGTTTACTTCTCCAAGATGGAACAACCTACCAGCCGAGTTCCTTCATAAACACTGTGTGTAAGTGTACCTAGAAGAATTGCTGCTGTTTTGAAGGTAAAGTGTGTTCACACCAAATATTGATTTCATTTCCATTTCTCTTTTCTTCATTCACCTCATTTTGTTCATTGATGAAAGCATTTTTTGTTTACAGCATTTTTTCACACCTACCTAAAACTTTTGCACAGTACTGTATATATAGCTAATATATATATATATATATATATATATATATATATATATATATATATATATATATATATATATATATATATACAATAGACAACCCTAGACTCTTTTCTCTTTTTCTTGCGTTAAGGAAAGAGCTTGCGTTCCCTGAAGGCAAAACACAGAGAGAGTGAGGAGCAGAAGCTTCTTTTTCCCACAGACCATTCGGACAGACATCCTAGTACCGAGACTTTCTCTTCTCTCTTGCAGAACATTGCACACAAACATACACTTTACACTGGACAATATCACTGTTTTTTACTTGAGCAATACCTGCACGAGGTCACTTTAGAACAAGGACAAACAAGGACATATTGAACATTTTGCACACACACTGAAACTCTAACACTGCCATGTCTGCCACATATCATCCATTATCCATCATATTTAAAATTTTTAATTCTTATTCTTAGCTAACTTCATTCTTTTTTCTTTTACACACACTTTTTATTTTATTTAATTTTGTATTTTTTATTTATGTATATATGTATATATATATATATATATATATATATATATATATATATATATATATATATATATATATACTACTATATATAATGAAAAAAGGTAATTGTTGTCAAATTGGTCTTGTATGAGAGGATTAACAGACTTTACAACATGTATATATATATATATATATATATATATATATATATATATATATATATATATATATATATATATATATATATATATAAACAATAGACTTTTCGTACCAGCTTTTATTAGCTACTTGGCTAGCTACTTTTTCTTCAAGGATCAGAACTGATCTGCTCCAGATGATCTCACCAGCCTGACATTGGCGGTGAGGCTCGGGAGTATAAATAGTATACAGGGATATGAAATGACTCAGATATATCTTCTACCCATCAGCTTGTTGACTTTTCAGTGATTCAGCTTCTTCTCATATAGTGGAAGGTTCCAAATATTGGGAAACAAGGCTGAGTACAACTAAATTGTAACTCCAATACGTAACTTGTTTGTCATCGAGTCGAGTCGGGATTCAGATGTTGAACAGATTTTTGATCCTTGCATTTGAAGGCACGAAGATGCGTTATGATTCTGCAGGACATGTGCCATTTGCACCATGAAACCAGAGCCCTTCCTAGCTGTCACTCATTACTGTGTGTAGTTAGGCATCTTGTTAAGGTTCTTCATTTTCCTCCAACCCAAATCAAGTGTTTGCTTATGATTATCTTTATCTTCAAAGATATTTATAGAAACACCCGAGCTTTGAGAACTGTTCTCACAGGGAAACGCCACACGAGCACTGAGTGAACAGGAAACGCAAGACGGAAAAGGTGTGAAAAAATCAGAGATATGCAGATGAGTTTATAATGTGACTAAAGATACTGAAGCTCATGACCTTCTGTACATGTACGTCTTATATAAGAAAAAAAAAGGATGAAGACAACGATGATCTAAAGGAAGAAGTTTATAAGTGACGAAATACATGAAGTTCTTCGGGTTCGTCGGAGTCAAAAAGAACCCAGCAAACTCTCTCCTTAGACATTTTGTACTCTTCTTGGCTTTGAGGTGTAAATATGGTATAGCCTTTAAATGTAAATTAGGTGTGGGAAAAGGTCCATATGGCTGGGGGATACTAGGAGACCAGAGGTCAACAGATGGCTATCAATAGCATTTACACCTTTGCTGACTCTGCCTCCCCCCCCTCCCCCCGTCAGGTTGGCTAGAGGTATTGCTTAACTGATTGTTTTCCGGACATCTTTTGGTTAGAGATAATCCTCGTTGGCTCGTTGCCTCTCCCAGACTGAATAAATCAATACTATGATTAGAATTGGTTCAACTGAAATACAGAACAAATTCCATAACTACGTTATTAATAATTATGGCAAGTTGTGTATGAGCTCATTATGATATAGCTTGGGAGTTTTGGAATCGGAGTTGATGCAGTCGTACAGTATATATATTTAGAAACTGAGGTAGACCATTTGCTGAAGGTTTGGAAGAGGAATGATTTCCCATACTCAATGTTTTCGAATACATGATTCTACACGCTCGTCAGTTCTGAGTTTCCTTTGTTGTGTTTTTCATTTCATGCGTTTAAATGGTGAAGAGGGGTATAGACTGCAGACTGCAGGCAGGTCAGTTCAGCACACAGACTCTTCTATTACAAACTCATGCTGTTGTCAGAGATGGCAAGAGTCCACACATCCTTCACACCTTCACAAGTAGAAGGACAGATCTTTGTGTTATAAAATACTCTGGTAAAAGTTGAAGTACTGACTCCACTTTTATATACAAGTTAAAATAAAAAGTTTTGGATTACGTTTGAGCTTAAGTAAAACATAGCTGTTATTACAAGCTGTTTTAATGTCATGTTGGTTACTGGACCTCACATCATATTAATATATTAAACCAATATGTTCCCTAATGAATGTATCCAGGATGAGCATCCACCACATAGAACACAAGCAGAGAATATATGATGATGATGATCAGGTGATCTGTTCTCAATCATTGACTCTCTTTGTCGCATCAACGTTAGCCAAATTAAACATTGATATTTTACCAAATATATTAAAACTTAAGTAATAATTCAAAATAATAAGTGGGAGAAAGTACAGATATCTGCGTTAGAAAAATCTGAAAAATTGGTGTAAAGTCCTAATACAAAAACAGCTACTTAAATGCAATAACAGTGTATTTGTTTCCACCTGCTATAAATATATTAGATGTTGTAAATAGTATGAATGTCTTTCACATTTGCAATGGGTGATGTGTTATCTCAGTGATTAATGCATTGGCCTCTGGACTGAAAGATCGCAGGTTCAAATCCCACCTCCACAGAGATCCCGCTAGTGGGCCCTTGAGCAAGGCCCTTAACCCTCAATTGCTCAGTTTCTCTGGATAATGATGTCTGCCAAATGTCATAAATGTAAATATAAGTTTATTAGATTTGCAAATATTTGCATTCTGTTTATACTGACATTTTACAGGGTCAACTTTTTGGAATTGTGTTTGATTCAAATCATTTGCATTAAAAAAAAAAAAAATTCAATACAGCTTATAAAAAAAAAAATAGCAAAGCTTCACAAACAGTAAGAACTTCACGAAGTTGTATTTCGTCTTGTCGGCAAACTCGATGTTGGAGAGCATCTATCAAGTGCCTCCGTTGACTGAAATCTCCTTCACGCTATGTGACAGCAGACTGTCATCTCCTAACCTGCCTTTCATCACCACTCAGGAGACTGCTTTCATCCACATGAACTCCCTCTTGACTTCAGTCCAGGCAAATAAAACTGCAGTGGTGTTAGAACTGCTGCATTACGGGGAGGAAAATAATGCAATCGCTGACACTGAACAGGAGTATCATACACACCAACTGTCCAGTTTTCTTGTGCTCCGCGAGTCTTCGGAGGAAACCGGACAGCCAACGATGATTTTATAAAAAAAGGAAGAATTTATGGACTAAAAAAGAAAATGACACTGGACTGCTTTTATGTTGAATTATCAGAATGGTTTCAGATTTAGAATTTAGAAGAAAAAAATTTAGTTTGGGTTTTCTTTGAATGAATTTTAAGTGCAAAATACGAACATTCATTCATCTTCTACCGCTATATCCGATCTTCCCTCGGGTCACGGGGATCCTCGGGCATCTATGGGGATAATCAGGATACACCCTGGATTGAATGCCAACCCATCGCAGGGCACACACACATTCACACATACATTCATACACTAGAGACAATTTTCCAAGGTGCCAATCAGGTGCATGTTTTTGGACCGGAAGGAAACCAGAGAACCAGGAGAAAAACCCCCTGACGCACGGGGAGAACATGCAAACTCCACACACCTACATGGCCGAGACGGGAATCGAACCCGGACCCTGGCGGTTTGAGGCAAACGTGCTAACCATTAAGCCACCGTGGCCGCTCAAAATGCAAACAGTCAAATAGAAACATTAGAGTTGCTTTTGTGTGGGAGGTTCATTTATTTTACAACATACTGCTACATGTCCTACATGCGCTTCATTATGGGTAAAAGTTTTTTGTTTTAAAACATACTTTTTCCCTCTGTTTTGGAGATTTTTGAATGAACAAAGATGCATATTAGCTTTTTAAAACATTTGACATTTAGTTCGAATCGGTTAAGGTTTTGAGCGTTTACAGACATTGTGGATGAGCATCTTTTGGTGAATAAAAGTGTGTATGCTGTGCATTTTTAGACTAAACTGTTTTTTTTTCATTTGAATCCAGATTAGAGTAGACGTAGCTTTATACACTTGTCCCAGCCCTTAACTAACGCCTAAAAGGATGTGGCCTTTATTTGTCACATATACATTACAGCACATTGAAGTTCTTTCTTCACATATCCTTTGTTTGGAAGCTGGGGTCACAGCACCAGGGTCAGCCATGAAACAGCGCCCCTGGAGAACAGAGGATTAAGAGTCTTACTCAAGTACCCAAGGGCAGGGGCTTGGCGATATCGGGGTTCGAACCCCAACCTTCCGATCAGCAGCCCAGCGCCTTAAACCAGTGAGGTACACCCCCTCTGCCTCAAATGCCAGATCGCTTTCATTCATCATAAAATAACCACTAAGACTAAGACATTTAAAAATATCTATATGTGTCTGAGTGTCTCATCACATAACTTGCCTAGAAAAACAAAATTCCCAGAAACTACAGAAACAGAAATGATAACATATTAATAATAGTGATGGTAATTGATTAAAATATACAATTAAAATATAATTAATTGCCAGTTATATGCGTCATGGAGGATTTTTGGAGCTTGATTTGAGACATGGTTGCATCAAATAAATGTTTATTGATTACAAATGCTTTGTTTTTTTAAATATTATATTAAATATAATATATAATATTATATAATAAATATAATATATTTATATCTGCATACAGAAACGACATTGTGAATCAATATTTTCATATATATACACTGTGAATGCTCAGACAGAAAAAAGCTTCCTAATTATAATATAATGTTTATATTCACTAGATTAGATTGGATTCGGCTTTATTGTCATTGTGCAGAGAACAAGTACAAGGCCGATGAAATTCGGGTTGCCTACATTACCAGTCCTTACAATACAATATCCTAATCTCATTATGCTCAGCGTGTTGTAAAATGGAGAGAAATTCTACACATAAAAAGTCATTTCAAATAGAAAAGAACGAATCTGCCTCTTTGAGGGAATAAAAAGATTTATATCTGGAAGTCTACAGTTTATCGGCCGACACTGATTCTGTTTAAGCAGCAGTAATCATGTGTGTTAGACCTAAGCAAGTGATTTCTGTAGCTCTCAGTAAAGCTCCTGTACCTGTAAAGCAAACTGTTCCAGCTGTCTCAGGTTTGAAGGTTTCTTCCCCCAGACTGCATGCTTGAATTCTGTGTTTACAGGATCCCGATCAGTGCTCGTAGAAAACACATTCACAATAGTCTGATGGTTTGTTCCTAGAAGACTAGAATAGTCTTTATTTGTCACATATACATTACATTACAATTCTTTTGACGCATATCCCAGCTTATTTGTTAGAAATCTGGGGTCAGACTCCTTGATCCCTGCCTCTATAGCACCTTAAACGTTTACTCAAGGACCCAAGAATGGCTCGAACCCTCAACCTTCTGTTCAGTAGCCCACTTATACATATTATCTATTCTTTTAATAAATGAATTCCCTTTCGCAGCACTTTAAGAAACAAATAATCTAATCTAAATAAAATATATTAATGAATAAATGTATAATTAACTAAATAAATGTATATATTAGTACATTTACATTGAATAAATATATATATGATATATATATATATATATATATATATATATATATATATATATATATATATATATATATATATATATATATATATATATATATATATATATATATATATATAAAGTAAACATTTGCTAACCCTCAAAATTATTGGAAGGATGATTGGTTGTCTCTTGAGTTCGGTTCTTCTTGAGGTTTCTTCCTCATATCAGCTCAGGGTCCCTCATCATCCTCACCTCTGCCTCAATGAGCAGCAAAGGGTTATGGTCCTTGCTCAAGGACCCAAGAATGGCTCGAACCCTCGACCTTCTGATCAGTCGCCCAGCACCTTAACCACTGAGTGACACCCCGGCCCTTTCCTGCTGTATTTTAGCTGTAAGCTCATTATCCTGTGCTCTGTGTGAGGTGTAGCAAAGGAGCATCCAAACATCACCAAGCCTCGTGCATATTCCACGGTAGCTCTTTTCTTAGCTTTTCACTTTAGTTTAGTTTCATCTATGGAAAAAGCTCTTCCATAAGCACATAAAAAAATAAGAATTTGTTTAAAACAACCCCTATAATCTTATATGGTTTAATCCGCCAAATATTTCTTTGCCTGGTTCAGTTTTATAAATAATTGTATGTCACTCTGGATGAGGGCATAAATATACTGTATTTGTATTTGATGTCTAATGTATTTATTGGATTCAATTTCACTCCAGTTTGAATAATGCATTAATAAACAAATAAATAAATAAGCATCATATTCAGCATCACCCCTATCCAGATTTTGTTTAAATCAGTTATATTTATTATTTAAAAGGAACATTGAAATAAATAATCTGTCTTGATATATGGATATAAATAATTATATAAATAATTTATGACAAAGAAAAAAGCCACGGCAAAAAACAATGTTATATATATATATATATATATATATATATATATATATATATATATATATATATATCTATATAATATATATATATATATATATATATATATATATATAATTGAGGTCAGAAAACTATCTAAAAGCTACAGCCTTTGCTACACAGGGAAATCTGTAAAAAGTTTTTTTCTGGACAGAGGATTTTCCTGTTTTTGTACTATTTTATTTTAATGATTTTGTCTTATAACAAACAGATTCATAGCTGAAATAATATGTGCTATCAGGAACTATTATGCAATAAATAAATATCTATAAATAGCTACAAAAAATCTGCTGTATCTACAGTATATACTGTATGTATACTGTATGTATTTTAATAGTTTCATTGTTATTTAATAGTTTTATAGCAAGCTCAAAACCATTCTCTCTCTCTCTCTCTCTCTCTCTCAATTTCACCACTTCCTCAATTTCACCACTTCTTTATGAAATGATGGATTCAGGAACACAGAAGTGGATAGTTTATAGATTTCCTTCGAGGCAAAAGTATTTCAGATTTTGTAACAGGTCTGAAATCATTGTGGTGGTGACAGATATGTGGGAGGCTGCTTTATGAAGTTTAATATAAAGGTTTATAACAGGAGAAGGCTGAAGCTTAAGTTCCCAAAATGACATTGATATTTATATGAGGAAAGTTTCCAGAATCAACTTATGCGGGAGCTTAAAGTGATTTCCTGCGTGTGTTATTCAATTTATTAAAATAACTAAAGCACTCCGTCAGAGTTTAGGACTCAAGACTTTTCCAGCCACATTACGTGGGGTTCTTCCCCAAGGTGTTACAATGCTGGAGGCATACAATTGTGTCAGGTTCAATTTTGTCTTCATTTGAACTAGGAGACCCAAAACCTGTTCCAGCATGACAATGCACAACACCAGATCCATGAAGATCTACTTTATATGGGTTGGAAGATGTAGAAGCTCTCCTGCTATCTCCAACACTACTGAACACATTTAGGAAGAATGTGACTGAAGTGATGACACGACCCCCACAGAACCCTGATCTCAACATCATGGAGTGTGTGTGGGATTACATGAAGAGACAGAAGGATGTAAGAACGTCTACATCCACAGAAGATCTGTGATTACTTCTCCAAGATGGAACAACCTACCAGCCGACTTCCTTCAAAAAGGGTGGCAAAGGGTGGTCACACCAAATATTGATTTATATATATATATATATATATATATATATATATATATATATATATATCTATATATATATATATATATAAGGTGAATGGTGGCTTAGTGGTTATTCCCCCGTGAGACCCGACGGAAGATCGGATATAGCGGAAGAAGATGAATGAATTTATATATATAATATATATATATATATATATATATATATATATATATATATATATATATATATATATATATATATATATATATATCTATATACATCTGAACAATTTCATGTTTCATGTAAAATAAAATAGAACCGATTTTTTTTCTAAGGTTTGAAACTTTTTTACTTAGAACGTTAACTTTAGATAAATGTAACGGCTGTGGCAAAAAAAAATATATTAAATTTGTGATTAAAAAATTAACCATTTTTTTAAAATCAATGTATTATTTGTGATCATATGAGGCATTGTTTTTGTAAGTTAAACTCGAATTATATATTCATATTTAAATTACATAGCACTTGGTCTAGCAATCTTTAAGCAGGTGCTGTTTATTAGATTATCTTAGCTTATTATTATATTATGGAAGTATGATTGATTTTAGTTTTTCTTGAGGTTTCTTCCTCATACCAGTTCAGAGTCCCTCCTCATCCTCACCTCTGCCTCACTGATCAACAAACGGACACAAACTTTTTAGTATACATATAATCTATATATTAAAAGATTCTATATTTCTGTAATGATGAACTGTAAATACCTAAAAGTACAAATATTACATTAGATTACCATAGATTAGATATGATTAGATTAAACTGTATTGTCATTATGCAGAGTACAAGAAAATGGCCAATATAGCAGTTAGGATTTAACTATAAATGTGAATAGCAGTATGTATAAATTGAATATGTAAATTTAAATCCTCAAATTACAAAAAAATACATTTAATTAATTTAATTTCCATAGCTGATACAGCCCCTCGATTTAGTCAATCTCCACCCCATATCTAACACTCTTTTATCCTGCATTCCATTGTGTATCATTTCAGCACTGATGTTTTCCTCCAGTGAATCGATCAATGTATTTGCGATGACTAGAATTCTACATTACGAAATTCACATCCAGACCACGAATCCAAGACAAAGCATCTACAGAAACCCCAGAGCCTGCGATCCGTAAAATCCGTTAAAAATGAGCAATCGCGCGCTATCGTGTGTCAACAAAATAAAGGCCTTTCTTGCTTTAAATAAGGGCAAAAATGAATGAACGTAATCAACTATGTAATCCGTAAAGTGTGGGGGGGAGGCTGGGGGAGGACGGTGTTGCGGAACAGGGGGATTGTGGGGCGTTGTGCCCATGAGGACATTTTTGCACAAATTGGAAACGGGAAGAAAAAAACGAGTGCGTGAAAGAAGACAACGTTTCATTCGACGTGACAACGAAATGGCTTCATCAACCTGCTGGGAGTGAAAGAGATAGATGGTTTTGAAAGAGAAATGGGCTGGGAATGACTCGAGAGAGATAAAGAGAGAGAGAGAAAGAGAGAGAGAGAGAGAGAGAGGCATAACAATCAGTGCTTTTGCAGCAGGTGGGAGCTATAGCAGTGAATCCTGCTGACTGTTTCACTTCCAAACAGCTGGTCCAGGCGAAACTCACAGCACCCATTTAACTGCGGCATGATAAATCCGACCTCGCCCTGATAAACAACAAAGGGGCAAAAGAAAGAAACAGATGGGTATACATGACTATTAATATCTCTGACACAATCCAGAAAACATGCTAAGCACTAGTACTCTCTCTCTCTTTCGCTACACGCCCACACGTTCCTTCCCTTCGAGCGAGTGAAATAAAAAATCCATTAAGTAGACGACGCGGCGGAGGATTTCACTGAGAGCCAGTTGGGAGCTGAGCGAGGCAGGAACATCACCTCTTTAGTTTCCTCACTATTGGATATGACTGAACTGAACTACAGCAGGAGTTACTTCTAATCCCGCACCGTTAGAAAGAAAAATCACACTCAATAGATTCTCCATTTGCTCTTGTCATGTCCACCTACTCTTCTGAGAAGATGTTCCACAAGATTTTTGCGAGATTCATTAAGCTGCAAAGGTGTGAGTAAAGGCAGGTGATAATGTTGGGTGGGGTTTGAGTTCTATAGCAGTAGACCAGGGGTTTCCAGGAGGGCAGAAAAACACCTAATCAAATCATTAAGGCTTATTTGAAAACTACATGGTATGTATGTTGGAGCAAAAACACTGCAGGGCTCGAGGAACTCAGTTGGACACCCCTGCAGTAGAGTTTCCACTCCGACCCATCTATGAGGTGGTATCAACAGTAACGTAAGCGGTGCTGTTCTGACCACATGTGCTCCGATGTGCTCTAATATCATCCTGGACAGCAAATTCAAAGTGATACTGAGCAAATCTGCCTCAGAGTCATTTTGACGTGGCGTACTTTTAACATGGGTTAACAGGTGTTTCAAGCAAAAAAGAAAACTCTCTGGCCCATTTGACTCCACCCCATTTTTCTGAAGATAAAGATCCAGCTGTTTTGGCACCGTTGTGGAGAGCCAGCAGTGGTGGGACAGTATGTCAACGACTCTGGACTGGAAGCTTGCAGATAGAGACCAGTCTTGCGCAGACCCAACACAAATGAGGGCGGCGCCGGACAAGATTTGATGGTTGAATATGGATGGGGGCGGGAATATACACCTGCAATATGCTCTTAAGAATGTATAAATGTATATATTCATTCATTCATCTTCTACCGCTTTATCCGACTTCTCTCTGGTCACGGGGAGTCTGTGCCTATCTCAGGCGTCTATGGGCATCAAGGCAGGATACACCCTGGATGGAATGCCAACCCATCGCAGGGAGCACACACACAAACACACATTCATACACAAGGGACAATTTTCCAAGGTGCCAATCAACCTACCGTGCATGTTTTTGGACCGGGGAGGAAACCGGAGAACTCGGAGAAAAACCCCCTGAGGCACGGGGAGAACATGGAAACTCCACACACACATGCCAGACTAATGTAATATATGTAATGTTATATATATATATATATATATATATATATATATATATATATATATATATATATATATTGCATGCTGACTTATAGATTGCATGCTGTAGAAAATATCATATTTATGCATGAACGGGAGCGGGACAAAACTTAAATTTGAAGGCAGGACCGGGAGCAGGTTTTGTGGGAGCAGGACTGAACCTTGTGGATTATGCGGGAACGGGACAGAAAAAAACATCCAGTACAGGTCTCTAGTTCCAGGTTCGAATCCCTGCTCCACCAAGCTTCCACCAGTAAATGTAATGTAAATGTTCTTGAGAAGACTTCCAGAAGAAGACTGGGAGCGTTGTATTGCTGTGCATTTAATCGGCGATAGTGTGGGATCAAAGTATTTTTGAATAATTATTTTAAATAAATGGAAAATGTAATGCCACACCATCTGAAGCATATCATGTCACCTTCCTTGTAACAGTTTGGGAAAGAACTACATATGGATTGTAAAGTCAGGGTTTCCCAAAGATCTGGGTTTACTGTAACAAATTACTGACACTGGAGACTCCTTACGTAAACATTCATGATATTTTAAACTACACGTGGAAATGAATAAATAATGTCTGGGGGAAAAAAAAACTACTGTTGATGCCCTGTAGGGGGCTCCAGGGTGACCCGTAGTGATAAAGTTCACATTATTTTGCTCTGAGAGAAGTCTTGTGTGAATTGGAAAGAATTTGTTGTCAAGAGGCCACGATGGTCATGTTGGTAAAAATATCTCTCAGAATCACAGCCTTGGCTTTCTCTCTGTCTGTCTCCATCTCTGACCTGCATGTGTTATGCAAACATTTAAATATTTATAGTGTATATAGAAATTTCATGTCTTCATTCCTTCAGGAAACTGAACTGAAGGTTGGTGAATTCACCTTAGAATAATAAGTTCGGGGGGGAAAGAAAGTGAGAGAGAGAGAGTTTACTTCTTGTCCACTTTTCCGGTAAAGAAGTCCTTCAGCCATCTGGTGTAAATAAATGCTTCTGTATGTTTGTACGTTGTACTTTTGTTATATACATTTAGTTTTTGTTCTATAGTCAAAAAATCTATTCTGTTATTGTATTTTTATTGTCATTTTTTACTACTTATCTATTAATGTTTATTTTATTATTTATATTCCTGCACATCCTGTACAAGTTTGTGAAAATGACATAAAAAGTAACAACTTTTATCAATATTTATCTTTTAATATGATATAATATTTATTTATATTTACTTATAATTGTGTGTGTGTGTGTGTGTGTGTGTGTGTGTGTGTGTGTGTGTGTGTGTGTGTGTGTGTAGAAAGAGGGCAAGCGACAGAGACATTTATTTATTTATTTATTTACCACATTAATTAATTAATTTATTTATCTTTTTCAAAATCCATCAGAAATATGATTGAATAATAAAATATTAATACAATATTATGATAATAATAATAATATAGCAATACATTATTTGAAGGACCAAAACTGAAAGCTGGACCTGATTTCTTTTTTTTTTTGGCTTAATTCAATATTTGTGTATCCGCAAAAGGAATTTACTTTTTAACAAGCTCATATAAGGCATACGATATAAGTATATATATATATATATATATATATATATATATATATATATATATATATATATATATATATATATATATATATATATACACACACATCGATTTTAGTTAGAGAAAGAAATTAGTTGTAGAACCCTATATTTATCTCTAAAGTGTATTATGTGTATTACCCTATATATTCTATCTCTTAAGTAGCAAATTGGGTTTACTGGCCATTATATGACCAAAATAATAGATTATATATTTTATAATTTATTGTTTTGTTTTTTTTTTAATTACATGTACTGTACTGTTTTTTTTTACTGCTGTACTGTTGCATTTTTTATTGATAGTGACAAAGATGGACAGAATTTGAAAATCCCACCACCACCAAGCTGCCATAATTGGGCCCTTTCACAAGGCCCTTAACCCTCAATTCCTCAATAATAAGTCGCTGTGGATACAAGCATCTGCCAAATGCTGTAATAGTAAATGTATTAGAGGGATGTAGGATGTTTTGGAGACAAGGTCGGGGAGGATAGATTGAGATGGTTTGGACATGTGCAGAAGAGGAATATGGGATACACGGGGAGAAGGATGCAGAGGATGGAGATGGCAGAGGTTTATGGATGTGGTGAGGGAAGACATGCTGGTAGTTTGGGGTGAAAGAGGCAGATGTAGAGAACAGGGTAGTGTGGAGAAGGAGGACTACACTACAACTAAAGGCAGCAGCCGAAAGAAAACAGAGGCAGTTCTTTTTTTATCGTTTGTGTTCTATTTTATAATCTTTTACTCTTTATAATCTTTTACTCCTTTTATAGTTATAAACAACATCTTTTACATGTTCATTTATGGGGCAAAAATTGTGTTTAGTCCAAAGCATTAAATTAGCTTTTAGAAGTAGTTAGAAGAAAATTGCCACCAAAGTGGCACACACAAAAATACCCTGACAGATTGATTTATGAACCTTGTAGTGTGTGTGTGTGTGTGTGTGTGTGTGTGTGTTTATCTACTGTATACATATTTACTGAAACTGAGCATATGTTGGAAATAGTCCATGGATTTGCTGCTTGTAGTTCGGGTCACGATTTTCACATGACTCTGTACGAGTGTGTCCCATCTGAGCACCAGGAATCACTCAGAGTCCAGTGGTGTGGCACAGATATGCTGGAAATGATTCTCACTATTAAACAGTAAACCTGACAACTGCAATCATCTGGGACATCCCAGCAGGCCTCTCATGTGGACCTCATCCTAAAGACCACTGTTCACAGCTAATAAATGGTTGTATATATATATATATATATATATATATATATATATATATATATATACATGAAGTGTGTCATCCTTCCTTTATCTTCGCAGCAATACGTATATCCTGTAGGGAAAATTGCAAATGCGTTACGATACAAAGCAGTTTGTCTTTAGATCTGTTCCTTCAGAGTAAACAGGACAACACAGTAGCAATTCCATGATCAGCCAAGCAAAGATTCTCGATATTGCTACAAAACCGTAGGGAAATGTCTGACAGGGCTCTGATGCATGCTGGAAAATAGATAGAAGTGCCTTGATCTGTGACCGTTTTGTATTTTACTCATGGAACGTCTTTGCCCCAAACATTACAGCAACATTTCACCAAAATGGGTACAAAAAATAACAGCTGAACTCCAGAGGCCAATACAATACAATACAATACAAAAACATCTTTTCAACACTGTAGAAGTTACCGGTTTGTTTTCCACCCTGGATTGTGTAGTACTTCAGTGATTTCAATATATTTACTTATGTGTGTTTGTTAAAAGGTTTCGTGGACAACAAATATTGAATTAAGAAAAAAAAAAACTGAAATCAGGTCCAGCTTTGAGTTTTGGTCCTTCACATAATTATATTATTATATATATAATGTGTGTTTGTGTGTGTGTGTGTGTGTGTGTGTGTGTGTGTGTGTCATATCAAGTAGTGAGTGTACAGCCTGTATTAGTGTAAATTGCAAAAAATAACTCAAAACACAGTCATTCATGTCTAAACAGCTAGGCACAAAAGTAAGTACACCCCTAAGTAAAGATGTCCAAATTGGGCCCAAAGTGTCAATACTTTGTGTGGCCATCATTATTTTCCAGCACTGCGTTAACCCTCTTGGGCATATGGAGCTCACCAGAGCTTCACTGGTTGCCCCTGGAGTCTTCATCATGGAGGTGGTGGATGGTAGATACCTTCATATTCCATCTGATGATGGACACTCGATTGGGTTTAGGCCTGGAGACATGCTTGGACAGTCCATTACATTTACCCTCAGCTTCTTCAGTGAGGCAGTTCTCATCTTGCCAGTGTGTTTGGGGTCATTATTATGTTTGAATCGTGCCATTCATGTTGCCATTTATGGTTCCCTCAATGAACTGTAGCTGCAGCACTCATGCAGCCCCAGAGCATGACACTCCACACACCACCAAGCCTACCATTACATATTAAATAAATACTACTATATTATATATATATATATATATATATATATATATATATATATATATATATATATATATATATATTATCCTTATACTGTATATATGTGTTCTTGTTGTTGATGTTGAATAGCAGTGATTGCAGGAATACTATCATATGAGCAAACACTCAGTATGTCATTCTGACAATTGTAATTTATTATTGACATCACGGAAATGTCAAACATTTTAACGATGGAAACTGCAACGAAAAATATTTTAGCAGAAGGAAAAATATGGAAATTTTTTTACTTGCATGGAAATGGATTTCCCACTGCTTCATAACACCTGGAGTGTATTTACTTTGGTACACCATACAGAAGAACACATATTTTCATGGAAAGAAATCTGTGATAAGATATAAGACATGCAGCTGCATTCAGCTAGTAAGAAAAGACAGGTTATTCAACAACAAAACAAGTGTTATTCTTTGTACCACTGAATAATGAGTATGGAAGCAATTACCGTAAATTCCGGACTATAAAGCGCACCTGGATATAAGCCGCATCTGCTCTATTTAAAAAAAAAACCCAAAAAAATCATAAATAAAGCCGCACCTGCATACAAGCCGCATCCGCTTTTGAATTGTAAATGTACATGTATGTACTAAATAGATCCTTTCCTAACCTGTATTTTAACACGGTGTATTTTAACACGGAACGGTGGACGCTGCACAGAGACGCGGAGATCCGGAATTCATACAAAACAGGATTTATAGAATAAAGAACTAAAGAACTACGGAGCGGCCAGCTCAGGCTACGGAGCAACCAGACAGGCTAGGGAGCCTTGCGCTCTGCGCGCCGTGGTACCGGGAGTACCGGAGACAAAGGTTAGGCATAAACATATATCGAGCGTCCGTGTCCGCGACGACTACTAGCTTCCGTGTCCGCGACACTATGTGGTGTGTGTTGTGTGTGTGTGTTTGTGTGTGTAGTGTGTCTGTGTGCTGTGTGCGAGGTGTGCGCGCGTGTGTGTGTGTTGGTGTGTGTGTGTGTGTGTGTGTGTGCAGTGCGGTGTGGTGTGTGTTTGGTGGGTGTGTGTGTGTGTGTGTGTGTGGGGGGGGGGGGGGGAAAGAGCAGGGGAGAGAGACAGCACTGAGAAGAGACTTTGCTGATTAAAACGGCAGGACAGAACCAAGAGAAAAAAATAAGCGCTATTTACCTTCATTTCTCCTGTGTGTGAAATGACGTCACCTTACCTTAACCTTGTAAAGATAGAGTTTGTCCTCCTTCTATCCGCTTCTACCCACTTATATCTGCTAAAGAGGAACTAGCGCATTCTTCTTCTTTGCATTTATTTTGTCTTAGTTTTGATTCTAATTCCGGTTAGAGCCCCTAGCGGTCTGGAAAAAATCTGCAGATAGCCGCACCTGTATTATTATTATTACCATGGTTCAAAACCTAGGAAAAAAGTAGTGGCTTATAGTCCGAAATTTACGGTACGGTAAATGAATTTGAAGTGATTAATGAGATTCTATATAAAAGTATTCATGCACCAACTTCCCATCCAAATATGTATTGCATCATATTTAATTTCTCTCATTGTCATTAATGTAATTGGTTACTTAGTTAGTTATTGTTCTTTAATTGATTATTTTTTGTGAGAGGGCCATATATATATATATATATATATATATATATATATATATATAAAATAGAAAATCATTAATAACAGATAATAATCAAAACTAACAAGAAACATATTAATAAGAAAACATTAAATATGTAAAGAATAATAATAAGTAAACACATCCCAGAATACATCACATAAAAGCTATCCTGAAAAACAAGTTTTCAGAGGAGATAAAAAAAACACTAAAAGCCTGTGTGATCTCTATGGGGAGAGAATTCCACAGCTTTGGTGTATGAGAAGAAAAAGCCTGATTTCCCATAGAGTGTAAGCAGATAGGAGGAACAAACTGAAGACCGGAGTCAGAGGAACAGAGATCACTCCTTGGTGTGTAGACATTTAAAAGCTGAGTCAAGTAACAGGGTGCCATGCCATGTATGGCCTTTTAGGTCAGCATTAGAATTTTAAAATCAATTCAGTATCTAGCTGGGCTGGGAACTTATGCCTCTAAATGCCTCTAAAACTGGAGAGAGAGATACTCACCAGACCTGGACTTCTGGAGTTCTAGCAGCTGAATTGTGGACAACTCTTCCAACTTGTAATTTGTTGAATGTAGACATTAAAACCACAACAAGCAAAGTAATTATCCATATAGTTTATCCATGTTGGAATACATTCATTCATTCATCTTCTACCACTATATCCCATCTTCCCTCTGGTCACAGGGAGCCTGTGCCTATATCAGGCGTCTATTGGCATTAAGGCAGGATACACCCTGGATGGAATGCCAACCGGAGAACCCGGAGAAAAACCCCCTGAAGCACGGAGAGAACATGCAAACTCCACACACACACCGAGAAGGGAATCGAACCCAGACCCCTGGCGGTGTGAGGCCAACGTGCTAACCACTAAGCCACCGTGCCTCCTGTTGGAATGCATATGTTATCCAAAAATATTCAGTATTTATGTATTTATCTATCTTTTAATTGATTTGTTTTTTATCCATTTATTAATTTTTTTATTTATTTAAATATGTCTATTTTTACAATATTAAACCATATAACATATAACAAGAAATATTTCTTATTGATTAATTGATTGATTAATTAACAATTCGTCCTGTATGCATCCCTAAAAGACTTTCAATCTTCTCCTCTGGAAAAATGTTGTTATAATATGAACCATAAGAAGAACAACAGTCGGAATATTGCACACAAAAATGCAAAACCCTACTCTGTATACACATGTTTTTTTGAGATTTTTTCAAAATGGACATTGTCTTATAGCAGGTTTACTGCTATAGAATGTACAAATTCTAGAACAAAAAATTTATCACGTAAATTAATAATGGGTATTTATCCCTGATGAACAAAACTGGGACGAGTGTGGCAAGGAAAAAGGGTCTATCTTTTATCCATCCATTTATTTATTTATTTATTTATTTATTTATTTAAATATGCCATCTATCCAACTATCTTCCTCTTATGTTAGCTTGCTGTTACTATCTCACATGTTAGCTAACCATAAAATACCGTCATTTATTAACATATGTAAACATTTATTTACAGTATCATAGAATTTTAGCTCTTGGCAACCAGGATAGACTTCCTTATCCATGAAAAACATCTTGTCAATATTTTTGGTTTAGCCCCCTGTGCCTTTCTTATGACTGCATACACCTCATTTTCAATTTTTAAAAATGGATAAAAATGAGAATTGTAAGATAATAATATAAATAAGGGGGCACAGTGGCTTAGTGGTTAGCACGTTCGCCTCACACCGCCAGGATCCGGGTTCGAGTCCCGTCTCGGCCATGTGTGTGTGGAGTTTGCATGTTCTCCCCGTGCCTCAGGGGGGTTTTTCTCCGGGTTCTCCGGTTTCCTCCCGGTCCAAAAGCATGCACGGTAGGTTGATTGGCACCTTGGAAAATTGTCCCTAGTGTATGAATGTGACTGTGTGTGCCCTGCGATGGGTTGGCATTCCATCCAGGGTGTATCCTGCCTTAATGCCCATAGACGCCTGAGATAGGCACAGACTCTCCGTGACCCGAGAGGGATCGGATAAAGCTGTAGATGATGAATGAATGAATGAATGACTAATATAAATAAAGAAAAAGGTTTAAATGTTACCTAACTATTTCTGAGGGGGATTAGAATAAATTTTTTATTTTTTGTAATTTTAATAATATCTATGGTGTCATGGGTCAGTTTTGACCAGCATATTTTACTTTAAGAAAAAGGTTCCCCCAAAAGTAGGTCTTTACCTCAAATACAAAATTAAAGCATAAGTAATAATACAATGTGCAAGGTCAAACAAAGAACAACCAATAAAACATATCAAACCAATAGAAAAATGTCTTTGCATGCACAAACATGCATGTGTATGTGTATGTGTATATGTGTGGCACTTTTACTGTGTGCTTTCAGATATTTCTTGCATTTACAGTATTTACATTTACATTTGCAGCATTTGGCAGACGCCCTTATCCAGAGCGACTTACAACTGAGAAAGTGAGGGTTAAGGGCCTTGCTCAAGGGCCCACTAGTGGCAGCTTGGTGGTGGTGGTGGTGGGGTTTGAACCTGTGATCTTCTGGTCCAGAGTCCAACACCTTAACCACTGGGATACCACCTCCCTACGTATTTGGTAGACGCCCTTATCCAGAGCGACTTATAACTGAGCAATTGAGGGTTACGGGCCTTGCTCAAGGGCCCACTAGTGGAAGCTTGGTGGTGGTGGTGTTTGAACCCGTGATCTTACGGTCCAGAGTCCAACACCTTAACCACTGGGCTTCCGCCTCCCACAATGTGTTTGTAAACACCGCGGACAGGCTTGGGAGAGAATCTGGTCGTTAGTGGACTGTTGTCTGACAGTGTCTTTGAGCTGATGGTGTGTTTAGAATTTCAGTTTTGCCACTAATTATGGTTTCATAATCTGACCCAAATATCACAAAGCGTATTATTGAAAGCAGAGCGTTTTATAATTTTGTGAAATTGCTTTTTTTGTTTGTTTGTTTAAATAGAGTTTCCAACGGACAAAGTCAAAAACAGCTTTGGTGCAATAAAGTAATGTATGTGGTACTTTTATGCATTTAAAACCTGAAAACTGGTCGTCTCCAACCCTAATGTAACAGGAAGTATAGGGAGGTGGTGGCTCAGTGGTTAAGGCATTGGCCTACAGACTGGAAGATCGCAGGTTCAAATCCCAGCACCACCAAGCTGCCACTAGTGGGCCCTTGAGCCAGGTCCTTAACCCTCAATTGCTCAGTTGTAAGTCGCTCTGGATAAAGGCGTCTGCCAAATGCCACAAATGTAAATGTAAATGTGAGGATGAGAGGAACCAGACAATCTGACTTCACCTGGGCTCAAAATTGCTCGGGTGTACATTTTCATGACTCCAACCTGCATGAGAGTCTGTGACGTGGAGTGGAATTGATCTTTACGATAGACAGAGAGAGTGACGCTGATGGCTAATTTAATTTTCATGCACACACACACACACACACATGCAGAGTTTACCTTCTTCTTCTAACCTTCCTTCTTCTTCTTCGTCTTCTTCTTCTCCTTCTGCAGTAATGAGATTGCAATCACAGACTTCAATTACGCTCATCAGCACACCCATCTCTCCAAATTGAAGTAGAACAGATGAGCTCTGGAAGGTCACATCGCTAAATCACAGAGCTTGTGGATTATTTGAAAATAAAGACAGGATAAAAAGAGATGGAGGAAGAAAAGATGAAGAGTTTCCTCTGAAATGTATATTAAGGTGTATTGCTATGATAGTATTTATCATAATTATTGATGAGCCTTGAGTAAAGCGTGTTTTCTAGATGGAAGATTAGACATTTTCTTGAAGCATTTAAACCTCCTTGGGGATGTGGAGACGGTGGGGGTGTACTTTGGAAATGTGTTCCTGTAATTCTCATGTCTTATATTGTTCGTGCAAATTTACACATTATGTTATTCATTTGTTTGCCTTCTTTTTGTACTTCTGCTAAGAAGAGTACCAGAAGTATCTGATGAAAAGTGGTTTGGCTCACTGGGCAAACCTTAACAATATTCTCCACACGGATTGGACACATATTTGGAAACATGTTTATGTGTCAATGCTTTATAAACCGGCTTTTTTTTTTAATTTTTATCTTTTATTTTTAATTTAATTCCAGTTCTATTCATTAATCTGCATTTGGCTCAGCCGATGAACCTCTTTTGTTTCGACGAGTTGGAGAGTTTTAAATGAGCTTCGGCTGCACTCATCGAATCATGTGTGTAACACCTCCATGAGTCAGTGTGAGTGAATGAATGTATTGCGAGCTGTGTGTGTGTGTGTAGAGTGTGTGTGTGTGTGTGTGTGTGTGTGTGTGTGTGTGTGTGTGTGTGTGTGTGTGTGTGTGTGTGTGCAAAGCTCTGCTGGGTATTGGAGTGTGATGAGAGGTGTGTAATCACTCCCCTCCGTAATTAATGAATAAAAGAGGGAACAGTGGGAATAACAGTGCGAGGAAGTGCACGCGAGCAACGAGATTTAGCTTCTAATCCTCTTTCTGGTCTTAATGAGCATAGTTACTCTCTTTCTCTCCATCTCTCTGTCTCTCTTTCTCTTTAAAGAGAAAACTGATTGTCATGCCTGATTTCTGTACAATTAACACACGTCTCCACAACACACTCCATTTTGAGTCACCTTCATAGAGATGGTCACAACTCATCCACACCCCCCCCCCCCCCCCCCCACCCCAATATCCTACAGTGGTTCACCTAAATACACCATTTTTGCAGTATTTATCATAAGAAAAGTGGAAGCTCATTAGTTATGACTCTGATCAGAAGGTCGTGGGTTCAAACCGCAGTATTGTCAAACTGCCACTGTTGGGGCCCTTGTGCGAGGCGCTTAACTCTCTGCTCTGACCCCAGTTTCCTGTAAAGGGTAAAGAAATAATAATTGTTAATGTGAGATCAATAAAGTAGTCTATAAGGAATCATTAGCAATAAAGGAAGCTGATGACATCACTACCAAGGATTATGAAAGTAATAAAACCTGCTGAACATGTCGCTAATTCCATCATTAGGAAGAATCAGTAGTGGACAAACCACACAAACTATGTGTTAGATTTAAAGTAGAGATCTGCTCGGTAAAACGTGACTTCAGTTAAAGTAAAACTTTTTGCCTTCTAATGTATTTAGGTACACTGAAATATAAGAAAGGAAATAAAAGATTATTTCTAGATAGAATATGTCCTGTTTTTTTTTGCCATGAAAGATTAAAAAGTCTTAAAAATCACATGGGACATTAGACAATAAATCTTAAAATAAGAAAATTGTACTTGTTCAGTCCGGTCAACTCCTTTTGAGCAAAATTTCACTTGAAAATAAGTGACAGATTTAAAGTTCAAAAATAAAGTGAATGTTCAAATAGAATGTTGTGCTAATTTTAGGACTAATACTTCCCTGGGAAATTCTTCTATCAAGAATCTTAAGAAAGGTTCCGACTTGTGTTTATTAAACCTAGAAGGGATGTGATAGCTCAGTCGGAGGTGGTAGCTCATTGGCCTCTGAACCTGAAATTCGCAGGTTCAAATCCCGAACAACAAGCTGAGACTAGTGGTTAAATAAAATAAATAGTGTTTTTTTTTGTTTTTTTTTTTTTTTACTTTTTTTTGTCTGGTGATAGGATATAGTAGAATTTATTATCGACTAGATATTAATGCTAGTTTCAAGACTTCTTACCAAGTCACTTTTGCTCACCCTATTTATTTTTTTTACTTGATTTTAGTAAATCTTAACTACATATAAGTGAATCTTGCTTGTTTCAACGAGAGCGTTTATTTTATTTTTTGCTGTGTATACAAAGTAGTATGATTTATTATCGCTATAATGTTCTTATCAATTTCCTGCCACAGGATTACAATGATCATGAGCTCATAGCCTTCTACAATAAAGTAAATAATGAAGGACGAGGGGGCGTGGTGGTGAGTTCGAGTCAGGAGTTTCATCATTGTTTATTTTGCTCGAAATGTTCTGCTTGATGTTGAACTGCATGTTGGTGATCGGTAGATACCGCCCAGGGCCAATTAAAACAAGTTCAAAACAAAGTGCCCCCTACATGTTTTGCTACATGTTTGACCAGTTATTTGACTCTTTTCAAGTAAGATATTTCTTCTTAAACTGGAAATATTTCAGTAAAGTACAGACACAAGTAAGCTCTGCCGGGTGCCTGCTGATTCCAAATTGGGATTTATCATTATTATTATTATTATTATTATTATTATTATTATTTTCATTTATTCCGTCATCTCATCATATTCCGTCATCATTTATTCCGCTTTATTTGACTTCTGTTTCAGGTTGTGGGGAGCCTGTGCCTGTGCCAGTTTTGACCTATTGTTCATGCTTTTGGACCTGGGGGGAAACCGGAGAACTCGGAGAAAAACCCCCTAAGGCACGGGGAGAACATACAAACTCCACACACATGGCCGAGGCGAGAATCGAACCCCTGTAGGTGTGAGGCGAACATGCTAAACACTGCCCCCTATTATTATTGTTGTTGATGTTATTATCCTGGGTTAATTTTATTCCTGAAATAGGAATTAATTTTTTAGCAAAAAGAAAATACACTTATAAGATATATCCAACACATGTCTAAGTCACTCATTTCCCTGGCCCCTCCCTCAGAACTCTTTCTGCCATATAAAAAAAATGTATAGGGCAAAGATAAAAGGAAGGGACAAAATGAAGTATGCATTCAAATATTGAGGATCCTTTTAATCATTATTGTTTATTAAAAAATAAAAACTTTAAAAAGATGCTTTCAGTATAAAAAAATTTTAATACAATTTTTCATAAGATACGTGAAAAAAAAAAGGTCATGACATGACTCAAAGGCAGAAATCTTTGAGGGAGTCACATTCACAACATTTTAGCAGATGCCCTTTTCTTGACCAATCTACACTTGAACAAGAGAGGATTAAGGGCCTTACTTAAGGGCCCAGTCAGGTTGTACCTTCCCATTTCCTCCTGAGTCAAACTGAGGTTTTCAGTACACACCAGTAGATCATGAGTTCTTTTCTGACATTCCTGACATACATCAACGTGTGCATCCTTTCCACAGCCACACACACACACACACACACACAGCTATAAATCTCACTACACCCGCTAGCAGAAGGTCTCATCTCTTGTCTCATGTTCCAGCCTGGTATAAATTCCATCTCCTTTACCCCTCGCTGATTTCTTTATGGCCTGTTCTTCTTGTCAGAAGATTGTAGCTTCACTAATTCACTAATAACAGCCTGAAATGTAAATCCTGTGTTAATAAATCTTATTAAACAAACGGAAAGACGCACAAATCATCTTAAACTCATTCAGCTGATGATTGGACCTACGGTATAACAAAGACCTCTTTAAGATTTATATCAAATCAGACGCTCGATTTTACACTCCAATAAAATGTAATCATTTTGCATAACAAATGATGCAAGAGCATTTTTATCATGCAATAAGGAAATAATTACTCAAGAAGTAATCTCATTAGTAATTTTATTATTTATTGTTTGTTTTTTTAAATGCTAAAGAGCATTTTTAAACCATTATACAAGGTTGCGTAATCATACATACAGCTTTTTGCCTGTTCTGTTTTTATATCATTCATTCATATTCTACCGCTATATCTGATCTTCCCTCGGGTCACGGGGAGCCCGTACCTATCTCAGGTGTCTATGGACATTGGGCAGAATACACCCTGGATGGAATAACAACCCATCGCAGTTTTCCAAGGGGCCAATCAGTTTTTCAAGGGGCCACACACACATGGCCGAGACGGGAATCGAACCCGAACCCTAGTGGTGTGAGGCAAACGTGCTAACCACTAAGCCACCGTGCCCCTTGTTTTTATATCAATAAATATTTTTTTTTAAAATCATTCACCTGAAATCCAGATGTTTGGCATGAGCTCTCACAATAAGCTCCACTCTTCTGGGAAGATGTTCCACTGGATTTTGTGGAGATTTATTCAGTCACAAAAGTGTTAGTATAGTCAGGGAGTGATTTAGGTCAGAAGGTGAGGAGGTTCCCGGGGTGCAGTCAGTGTTCAAGTTCATCCCAATGGTGTTGAAGAGGATTGGGGCTCTATATCAGGATATCTTCCACCAAATCCAGCGCATGGAAAGCAGATCTTCATGGAGCTGGTTTTGTGCGCTGCGGCAATGCCATGCTGGAACAGGTTTGAATCTCTGAGTGAGCGGAATATAGAGACCGAATGTGTAATTGGGACTATTATGACCACGTTCCTTCTAACATCTGTGACCTCATCATGTACTGCAAACGTTTGCTGTTTGACATACACCAATGATGCAAAGGTGCTTTAGCAGACTTTGAAGACAATCGAGAAGAATATTTCCAGATTCTGGTGTTCAAGAGGACTATTTTTAAGGTGTGGAAATGTAGATTAATAAAGCACTTTCCTCACACAGAGATGTGCCTCTATTTGTATGGTAACAGTGTGGAGATGATGCAGACAAGGCTGGAAAAGTCACAAATTCCAAAACATCCTTTTTCTCTATATTAGTGTCTCCCTTGTGCACTAGAGGTTGGGGTTTCTTCTATAACCCCGGCAAGGAATTGCATGTGAGCATCTCTGAGATTCAGCTTTCTCATCAGACTGAGTAAATACTTTATAGTGTGAAGAGGAAAGAAGAAGGTTAGAGGGAATTAA
Organism: Kryptopterus vitreolus; assembly: GCA_030449085.1. Lineage (NCBI taxonomy): Eukaryota > Metazoa > Chordata > Actinopteri > Siluriformes > Siluridae > Kryptopterus > Kryptopterus vitreolus. Next base: position 14,341,420 of record JACRUU010000027.1, on the reverse strand, counting down.
TCACAATTCCATGCCATGGCTAAGCTCTTTTTACTTTATTCCTTGTTCCTGTTCCTGTCCTTCATTCTATTCATACCACACATCACACCACCAATGTTATGGTCAAGATGTAACCATTTGTCCATCACTAGATGATCATCCTGGTTCATTATCTGCTATTCCTTCATATGTATGTGTGTGTATATTTGTATATACATATATACACAGAGGTGGAAAGAGTAATAAAAGTTTGGGCTCAAGTAAAAGTACTGTTACCTCCTTTGTTGCCTTCCATGTGCTTGACACTGTAACCCTCTGTCTATGTCCCTGCAGTGCTCTCTGCTCCTGCAGACTGGAAGAGTGCTGAGGAGTGAGCAGCGTCTTCTATAGCTAACACACTGACTAATGTTATATAGTAACACTTACAATAGAATACTTTAAAAAGTAGAGGTACCCAAAAAAACTACTCAATTACGGTAACATGAGTAAATGTTAATATGTAAATGTAAATATAAATATATATTCATTCATCTTCTACTGCTTTATCCGATCTTCCCTCGGGTCACGGGGAGTCTGTGCCTATCTCAGGCGTCTATGGGCATTAAGGCAGGATACACCCTAGATGGAATGCCAACCCATCACAGGGCACACACACACACTCACACATTCATACACTAGGGACAATTTTCCAAGGTGACAAACCACCTACCATGCATGTTTTTGGACCGGGAGGAAACCGGAGAACCCGGAGAAAAAAACCCTGAGGCACGGGGAGAACATGCAAACTCCACACACACATGGCCGAGACGAGAATCGAACCTGGATCCTGGAGGTGTGAGGCGAATGTGCTAACCACTAAGCCACGTGCCCCTATATATATTGCATGCATACAATTATATAACGACTAAACAAGAAAGCTGATTAGGTTTCAGTGGAAGTATGTCAAGTTTATCAGCTTGCTATATTTCTGCTGTTGCTGAAAACCGTGGGTTCCATTTGACAGGAAAAAAAAAAAAAACACACCTTGCCTGCTTCATTGCATTTGACAGCAGCATCCTGTCCTGCCCCTTACTGAGTCCCATCAACTCCTCCTCAATCTCTAAAGTTAGAAAAGGAAGTAAACATATGGTTTCATCCACTGAACAGGAAAGCAGTCAATGAGGAGCAGCAGATATGACAAGGGGATTTAAACATATAATCTGCTGCGTAGGTTTCTCCGGCTCGTCATTAGAGTCGCCGTCTGTTCCACGATGAAGAAAGTCTAGGTGACAGCGGTGCATCCGCACTTCTTCATCGACACAAGTGGTATAATTAACACCAGGTCAAACAAATGGCTGGAGGAGAGTTTAGAGGTGCAGAAGCCCATGCGAATCGTAACCTGCCTTATTGCACACACTCAAAATAAAAAAAAGGCTACCAAAGGATATTCTACAGCTTATTTCTAAAATAGGACATACAAAGTGCTTCATCAGCTTTTACTCTACCACACAGTGATCAGCATCAGCTCATTACATCAACACGATGGATTCTCAAAAGAATTCTCATTTCATTAATTATCTGTAACAGCAGGTTTATTAGCATCTGATGCACCTGATTGTTTTCATAGAAACAATTTATAAGAAGTATTGTAGACTTCTTACATAAAGACACTTCACATAAATGCGAGAAAAGGAAGTAGGTTCACTGAACTTATTTTACACAAAATTAGAAAAAAAGTCATTATTTTGTAAATTATGATCAATGATAGATGATTATGGTGGTAGAAAAGAAATATTCATGTAAGTATGTGAGGAAGGGGCACGGTGGCTTAGTGGTTAGCACGTTCGCCTCACACGCCTGAGACACAGACTCCCCGTGACCCGAGGGAAGATCGGATAATGTGGTAGAAGATGAATGAATGAATGAATGAATGAATGAGTATGTGAGGAGAGAGGTAAGGAGTTAGGAAGGGAGAGTGGTACATTGTTTAGGAGGTAGGTAGGGAAAGAGATAGGTACATAGGGAAGTATTTGGAAAGAGCAGTAGGTAGGTGGGTGGGATGGTAGAAAGGTAGGTGAGGTAGGTGGTTGGGAAGTGAGGTACACAGATATGGAAGTATGTAGGAAGTAGGTAGTAAGAAAGTGGGTAGATATGGAAGTAGATAGGGAGAGTGGTAGCTGGGGAGGTAGGTCCATAGGGAAGTATCTAGGGAGAGAGGTAAATATGTAGGTGGGTAGAGAGGTAAGTAGGGAGGTAGGAAGAGAGGTATGTAGGTAAGTGGGTAGGTAGGGAGAGAGGTCCTTAGGTAGGTAGGTAGGTAGGGTAGGTAGATAGGTATGGATCGAGGTTGGTAGGTAGGTATTTCGGTTGGTAGGTAGGTAGGTAAGTAGGTATTTATGTAGGAAGCTATGTAGGTAGTCACATAGGTAGTTATGTAGGTAGATATGAAGATATGTAGGTAGGTAGGTAAGTAGATATTTATGTAGGTAGGTTAGTAGGAAGGTAAGTAGGTAGGTGTGTATATATATATATATATATATATATATATATATATATATATATATATATATAGGTAAGTAGATACTTATGTAGGTATGTATATAGGTAAGTCGATATTTATGTAGGTAAGTAGGTAGTTATGTAGGTAGGTGTGTAGGTACATATATATATATGTATGTAGGTAGGTAAGTAGGTAGTTATGGAGGTAATAGGTAGCTATGTAGGTAGGTATGTGGGTAAGGAGGAATGAAACAAATGTAAGGAATGTATGTGGATAAACAAAGCATTAATTACATACACACTCATACAGACACACACACACACACACACATTTCCAATGTAATTTATATTGCATACATTACAATCAGGGGCACAGTGGCTTAGTGGTTAGCACGTTTGCCTCACACCGCCAGGGTCCGGGTTCGATTCCCGTCTCGGCCATGTGTGTGTGT
>JACRUU010000027.1:14203511-14336011 GCA_030449085.1 Kryptopterus vitreolus | reverse complement strand
CTTGCTCAAGGGATAAACAGTGGCAGCTTGATGGTGTTGGGAGGTGGTAGCCTAGTGGTTAAGATGTCTGGTCCGGAAGATTACGAGATCAATGACCACCACCACCAAACTGCCACTTCTGGGCCCTTAAGCAAGGCCCTTAACCCTCATTTGGTAAGTTGTAAGTCTCTCTGGATAAGGGCGTCTGCCAAATGCTGCAAATGTAATGTGTTGGGGCTCAAACCGCCAATCTTATGATCAAAAACCTACCATCTTAACCCTGGACCACCACAGCAATACAGCGCTCCCAGAATTCTTCTGGAATGCTTCCTGGAAATCTTCTTTTTTCAAAGATTTTACTCAGGATCGCTGGCAACAGTGTCAAAACAGTGAATATCATCTCACAAAGTCTGTAGGAGACAAATCAGGTGATTTCATGCTGTTACAGACAAGTAACTCATGTTAGGGTCTGTGCCCCTTGTGACTGTGCATGCAGCCTTGTGCTGCCATCTGCTGGATGCTTTTTTTTCTGATTTCTACATATAATCTTACAGACGGTGAACACAAATGAAACCCTTCTTGGATGTGTAGAGCTCCCGAATTGTCCTGGATAATGACAATGTGATCACGATGTCCCGTTCCAAAACCAGTCTTGTTACAAAACTAGTCTAGGGGAAGATTTTGTAAAGGAGCTATTGCAAGAAAAAAGCGGAGGAAAATAAATGAGGGATTGGATATTTAACAAAGATTTATGGGAGTAAATAGTGAAACTTATGTAAATTATAGGGCATATAATGTATTATAAAGCTCACGGCCGTGTGATATGATGCATCATGTGCGATTGGGAGTAAATACAGTAATAAATCTCATTTGAAAATGTGAACTCGTGGTAATGGAGCCCATAATGCACTCGGAGCCCCGGAAATGCAGCAGTACAAGACGACTGTGATGAGTCAGAGCAAGCTTCAAAGACCCAAAACTCTCGACAGGATCACATGGCACCGTTGCAACAGCAGCAGTACGGTATGCTTCATTGTTCAATGTAATACATAAATGAAGCCTGTTGTTGTTTAGAGACATTCATACGGCTCCGTTTTTTTCCCCCAGTGCTTGCTACAATGCACTCTGGACCAGTAGGCAAATTTCGAAGCATCCGCAGCTCATGGCCTCTGCCACTTTACAATCCATTTCATTTAATAGATAAAGCACATAATTCATTTTCTCTCAAGAGACAGAGAGAGAGAGAGTGAGTGAAAGGGAAAAAATAGTCTTTCTCTCGCTTTTATCTTGTTTGAGAGAAAAAAAATGTAGTAGCTTTACAATGTCAGGCAGCAGAACAAAGAGGCAAATAAAAAATGTCAAGATTCATAAAGTTGAGTACAAATCCATCCACAGAGTTCTCATGTTACTGAACAACACAAGAACTCTGTGCATGGATAAGGACTCAAAAGTACTCAGGACCATGGACAGCTCTGCATTTCAGAACCTCACCTGCTCACTCAACACCAGCTCCATCAGCAAAAAAGCCCAGCAGCATCTCTACTTCCTGGGACCCATGACCATGTTCTACAAAGCGACCATCTAGAGCATCCCGAGCAGCCGCATCACTGCCTTGTTTGGGAACTGCACCGTCTTGGATTGCAAGACCCTACAGCGGATAGTGAGGACAGCTGAGAAGATCATTGGAGTCTTTCTCCTCTCTATCATGGATATTTACACCACTCGCTGTCTCTACAAAGCTACCTGCATTGTAGGTGACCTCACCTAGCTTCAGATTTGTAGCCCAGCGCGTTAGACCACTGAGCCCTGAAGATGTTAGTGATGGCATAGTTTGTCTGGTAAAGATGAGCGGGCCGTGTGGCAAGAGCAGTTTTGGCCTTGGTCGATTGTGAAGGTAGAAACTAAACAAAAACAAACAAACAAACAAACCTGTAAACCTTGAGGAGCAGAGGGTATACACAGTCCATGAAAATAGTTTTGCAGTCCGAGAGCCAGCAAGAGGAGCACCGAGGCACCACTGTACAACAAGAAAACGGTTGAAAATTGTGACTGTTAACTCATTTATGTCTTATTAATGAATCCGTAATGATTTCTATATATAATCTTACTGAAGGTAAACTCAGGGAAACATAAATGCAGCCCTTCTTGGATTCTGTTGGATAACAACAGTGTGATCATGATGTCCTGATATAAAATATTATATATTCTGTCTTTCACCTTTGATTCATCCACTTCTTCTCTGAGATTCTTATTAAAGCTCCCCGCTGTAAGACATCTATGCCGGGACTTATTTCTGATTCTCGGAATTTTCTTTCAGTGTCTTTGATGATATAATCTGAAGAGGCATTCCTGCCAGTATGGATTTTGAATAAATGCTTCCTGAGCGCAGGATGTTCCTGCAAAACCGAGGAAATTTCTTCATTTCTTATTTCCAGTGCTTAATGTTGGAATATCTCAAGGACCAGTAACCTTTTATCTCAGCACATTTGTTCATAATTCTGCCGTAACAATACACGGATACCTCTAGCTAAAAAAAGGCATGTATTTAATTGGTTGTTTGGTGACCAGATAACAGAGGCGGCAGAGTGAGTCCACGGTCCAAGCAACGACAATTCAGTAGGAAAATGAGGAAATCTATAATCCCTCACACATCCTTACAACATGACTAATTAAAGGTGAAGCCTTGAACACAGAGATCCGTTCCTCGCTCACGCGCTTTGAACAATTCAGAGAACAACGGCTAATTCAATTCACCACGCTTGTGCTTTACAGCTTTTACAAGCGGTATGGATTTGTATAAAGGCTTCGTAAATGTAGCCTTTTTTTTCTCTTTTCTTTTCTTGTGCAATATATAGAAATGCATCAGTGATTGTTTTATGGTTGGTACTCACAGACACTTTCAAGAGGTACACTATATAGACAAATGTATTGGGGACTTCTCTAGCCATAAGTGGTTCTTTTCCAAACCATGTTTGGAGAGACACAATTGTATCAAAGTGTAATTCCCTTCATTTAAAGTAGGAGACCCGAACCTGTTCCAGAATGACAATGCCTCTGTGCACAAAGCTAAAGCCATGAATATGAACAATGACTGCACCACAGACTTCTGCAGGTCTACCTGCCTTTACTAACACCCTAGTAGCTGAATTCATCTCCACAAAACCTAGTGGGACATCTTTACAAACGATGGGAGTTTATTACAGCAGCAAATAGAGGCTAATCAAACATTTTAACCATGGCCTAGTGTTAGGGTCGGCACCAACCCGTTTTTTTTTTGGATTTAAATGAATAAAAGTACCACATAAATGTGTTTATTGGAAAAAGGCTTTTTTTTACTTTGTCAGCCAACAGTCCACTGACAACCAGATTCTCTCCAAACCCTTTAAGATTCCCTGGATTATGGCTTGACCTTGTTTTGGACCTCGGTTTATGTTTTTGTCTTCCCCTTGTTTCCCTATTTCCTGGCTTTTGGATTGTTGAACTGTTTTTGTCTTTGGTTTTGCCCTTCTGTTGTTTTGCCTAGCCCTCATTAAAGACTATTTATTTTTAACCCTGGCTCGCACCTCTGCATTTGGGTCCTTAACACCCGCTCTCGCTGACAATCTGTGTCTGTTTGTCATATAGTCCTTTATATGATCACTGGACTACGGGGCCATAAAATCACAAGTGACAATGCTTTTTTGTTTGTTTTTTTTTTTTACCAAACTATGACCTTGGACAAGAATTTGTAAGGAGGAAACTTAACATAGTGGGAACAATTACAATAGAACAGAACCCTACTTTCTTCCATGAGAAAACATAGTGCGGTACTTACTGTATGTCAACTTTTCACAAAGATGCAGCTGGGTCATCAGGATGTGACAAAAAGCCCATACTTATCCTGGACTATAATAAAAACAAAGGAGAACTGGACAACCTGGACAAGATGACTGCCACCTACACTTGCCGGCGAATGACCAAGAGATGACATATTGTTGTGCTTCATAACAGCCTAGATGTGTCTCCATACAATGAATTTGTGCTAGAATTAGAAATAGTTAGGTAACATAAGTTTTATTTATTTATATAATTCACTTGAGGTTAATTTGACCATTTTACATTGAAAATGAGAGGTATGCTGTCCAATGAAATGCACAGAGGGAAATGTGTAACATGGTAAAGGCACAGAGGGAAACATGGTAGCCAAGAGGTAATAAAAAAATCGTATGATAAATAATTGTTTTATGGCTGATTTAAGGAAGGGGTTAAAACCCGTTAACATAGGAGATAGTAACAGAAAGCTAACATAAGAGGAAGGTTAAACATTTACGGCATATGGTAGATCAGAAATCTAAGATCTAATCTACAGACTTTTGTCCATATAATGTGTGCAATAACCAGGGAACTCACTACAGTTTTATTAGGAGTTTATAAAGAAGTTATAAACTGTTCACGGATGGAAACAAATGCAAAATTATTCATCTCTTGCAGTGCAAAGGCCGTCACCAAGGTTAATACGTGTTTACCATCTGCAGTGTTTCATGTATCTTTTATTTATCATTTATCCTCCTTTTATATAGTCTCTCACCCAGGTAATGTTTATGCAAACTATCTTTTTAAATCTCATAAAAGTTTTTTTCTGAAGTTTTATTTTCGAAAAATACAGCCGTGTTGGTGTTGCTGCTGTCGCTGCTGTCATTGCTCTCTCTCTCTTCGCTTGTGTAACCTTCATAACTACATTCACAACATCTGCTCGCTCTCCATTATGGTAAATTTAAATAAACACTTTTCGTTCTAGTGAGCTATGAGTGTGTCGGATCTCAGATTCCCCTCTAAGACCGGACACCTCAGGAGTCTCCCAAATTATCTATTCCCCAGCCTTTTGTGGGTCGCAACTCCCAGCAAAAATCAGACTCCCAGGCTTTGAGTGAGAAGGACAGCAATTCACAAGTTTATTCTTACTAAAACCACAAACCTTAAAGATTAGAAGCTCTTAAAATAAAGTACAACAAACAGATCAAAGTGGATGCATGCAAGTGCACGTCTGCACTAACACCACAAAACCCCAAAAATCTATTTCTGTAAAGTGGTCTTCTCAGTCCTCGAAGTAGAAAAATCACCAAAGTACAAACAAAACCGAAGTGTAAAACTGCACTAAGCTTTGCTGCATGAACAAAACGTAGCCCAACACGAACAATCGCACTCGAACACCCCCGAACGAACGCCTGGTTCACTCTGCTCTCTCTATTTATCCTCGGCGCCTTCCTAGGCGCCTCCTTTCTTAATTTGCGTAGGTTTTTTTCCATTTTCCCATTATTTCTGATTACGCCCTTTTGCCTCATTCGCGTGGGCTTTTCTCATTTCCTATTATTTCTGATTACGCCTCCTTTTCGGGCCTCCCCTTCCTCTTAACGCGTCATCTGACTCACTTTGGAAATTCCATTATTTCCGGAAACTCCCTTCTTCTGACCTCATTTCCACTACGTGTTGCTTATTTCAATTACGGTTATTTCCCGGTCCACCTCCAGGTTTTATTTTTTAAAGGTCCCGGAGTTTCCGGGACTTAGTCATACACGCTGTTTTGACCTCACTGACGACACCTGTTCGTGTCTTCTTTGTCTCTGGAGTTTTTGAAGACTGTTTTTCTTACTTCTCGGATTTTCCTGAGCTGCATCATGTGTAAGTGCCCTTCTCTTAACTTTTAATACACGTTTCACTCTTAGTTGATTATTAGCACATTTACCCTTAGCTGATTATAGTTGAGTACATTTCTTTGTTAGCTGATTATATTGCTCTTGACATGTGCTGATTTTGCATTTATACCTCTTATTTTTGCTTCTAGTCTATATTTGACCGGCTGCCCTATACTTATAGTTTTCCCTCTCCATTTTATTGTATTGCATGTTCCTCTAGCTCATTCTTCCTGCTCCTCACCTGAGTGGTCCGACTCTTCCTCTGAGCTATCTGGTTCCTCGCCTGTGCTGCCCATCTCCTATCCTACCGCTTACCGGCGTCTCCAGACCTGTCTACTGGGTTGGGAGCTGGGAGACTACCTTCACCGCCTCTACAATGACCCTGTGCCTGATGATTCCTCTCGTGTTCCACGCATCCTGCATATTCCTCCGTCTGTAAACGCCAGCACTCAAACTGAATCTGTTCCTGTTCTGATTACGACTCGTCAAAGGTCACCGAGTCCAGTGTCCCATGCATCCGAACCTATTCCTGTTCTTATTACGGCCCGTCAGAGGTCACCAAGTCCAGTGCCCCGTGCATCCACCCCTTTTCCTTATGGGTACCCAAGTCCTTCCTACTCTCCTACTTCACCCATATATTCCCCCTATTCTCCTTTTTATTCTCCTTTACCACCCCCTTCTCCCAACCAGGGCGATATCCCTTCTACTCCTGACACTTCTTCCTTTCCTGCTTTTTATTCTCCTCTCTACTATCTTGACTCTGAGGACGAAGAGGGTTCTGTCATCCATTCTGACCCTGGTGTTCGGCCCTTGGTCTCATAGCGAAACCCCTACAGCTGCCGCACGCAATTCTCCTCCCATCTGTATCTGTCCTCCCATGCAACACAATTAAATAAACCTCTCCTCATTTTCTCATCCCACTCGTTTCCTGTGGTTATTAACTTAAGCAAGCTGCCTGATTACATATCCATATAATGTCAGCACATGTAGAACTTTAAGCACTGGTTAATATACTTGCTCCTTTTCACTTTTTCACTCTCCTTCTTTGTGATGAAAAAGAAAAATTGCCACATTACTTCCCCCTCTGAAACTGTAAAGTTTCATACACCCCTATTTCTTTTTCATTTCCCTGTTGTCCCCTTGCATGCATCCGTACAGAGTCTTTCTTCGTAAAATAAAAACATTCAATCATAAGCATAAAAACATTCAATCATAAAGACATTCAATCATAAACATTTTAACTAAATATGAAACACGCCATTCACATATTCATATACCTTTTCCTTACTTCCCGTCTTAAGGCGTTTGTCAATTATCTATTATGTCACTATACCCTAGTGCATGACACAATGTCATTGTGCAGTTGGTGTATAGTTTTTCAAAAACCCATTCATATGTCTATTTATTATACCTGCTCCTGTAATATGCTTAAAGAATTTTTTTTTTTAAATCCGCAATAGTCCTATTATATTATCATATTATTATCACATTACTATTATATTATTACCGATGTTATTATTACATTCCCTTGTTTATCCCTTATTTTCCCTTATATCTCCACATTACTTCCTTCTCAAAAAACGTGAATCAGGAGTGGGCGAAAAACCCTCTAGGGCCAGATTTGAGGGAAAATTCCCACTCTGCCCGCTACCGCGCGACAGTGTGAAAACGCACCAGATTCACATACAGCAAATGGTGACATTATGAACAATATATAAGCATGTAATAAAACGATAGGTGAGGGGGTACTTGCAGTACTTGCAGATGCAATCTGATCCATAGCGCAACTAGCGATAGTTGTAGGCAAAGGAGTATTCCGTGGCAACACATAAACTGTAAAGTCCGCGCGGAAAATCCTTCTGTTAAGCTCCGGATGTGAAGACAAGTCCGTGAGTGTGATGGAGCAAAAGTGTAACGACGGTGAGAGTGCAGCGAAGAGTATGAGCAAGTCCAGTCAATAGAAAAACAGGTTATGACGGGAGTGTGTGATCCGGGGCTTGGGGCTGCGGATGAACGGTTCACTCATTCATTGAACGAAAAGACGGCCACTGCAACTGGCGAGTAGGAGTTGACCGCTGGACCGCCAGGTCTGCACGCGAGGGCAGCGTCCGGCAGGTCTCGCGTGGCATCAAATGGTGATCACTGTCTGGTGACGGACATCCGCCCCACTGTCCGCTGTTAAGCCTGCACCAGTCCCGCTCGCCTGCAGAGAATGATAGAGGAAACAGAAAAGGAATAGAGAGAGAGAGAGAGAGAGAGAGAGAGAGATGCTCCTGCTGCAGAAGACAGTCACCACCACAGCCTGTGCCGGGGAAGCACATCGCGCAGGCTGGCCGGCAGGGGGATGGCTAGTCGGTGTCCCAGCTGCAGGTTTTTCCAGACGTCGCACACTATCTTGGGGTCCCACGTGGAGGCATCCCTTGCTGACATACACACTATCGAATCATGGGCGCCTCGTGTATGGTTTATATGGTCCGGTATGTTGAAAGAGTGCTTGATCGAAGCTGCCAGATGTTTGGGCAGGTTAGTCCAGAGGGTGTATCCACAGAGGGAAATAGTGCAATAGCGCACTACCGCATATAAGCGTAGGTTAGGCGTGACAAAGAAGGCATGATAATGGCGGTCGCCATATGACTCGGCAACGGCTATGAGTCGTCCATATGTACAAGTGTGTACGGTGAGAGTGAGGGACGGGGTCAACGCATAGTGCTGCACAGCCAGGTCGCCGTGCACCCAGTCGTAGCAGTACAGTGTAACATTCGCGTGCGTAAGGAGATGCATAACGACCGTGTCGGGGATGATCTTTCTGTGACGCCACTGGAAACAGGTTAATTTGTTACTGCGGAAGGATAATTTTTCATGACGGGGGAGATACGGAGTCCAGTGAGCATCAATAGGTAAGAATGAAAGGTTAGAGACTGGGGGGTACTTCTGTGCAATGCGTATGGCCGTGTAAGTTGTGTCAGTCAAAGCTAGCGCAAGTCTCGCCGGGCTGGATAGGGCTGTGACGTAGTCAGCCAGATAGGTGCACGCGCCGCAGTATGGCGCGCGATTCGGAAAGAGATACAGACAATGGTCTTGGCAATCGGGCGTAGGATTTGCAACGCACGTCATACATGTTCTGTCGCAGGGAGTAACAGGTTCATGATGGTGATGATACATAAGGTTGGTCAATACACGGGGGTTAATCCATCTAGTGTGCCGTCGGGGAAAAAAGCGCGGAGGCCGCGGGAATTCGCCGAGTTCGGCCATGGCCCTAGGGGTAAGAAAAAAGGAAAGCTATACATCTATACATGAAAGCCTTAGCAGTAGCACAATGTCTCCCATATGGGCGACCTCTCTACATCGTATCACTGTCGTCTATTAGGAGGGTCAAATATTCTGGGGCGTCATCAGTGTCAGTGTCCTGTCGGTGCAAGACATACTGTCCAAACAGTGAGTGGACGGTTTTGCTTATAAGTGCTCGGATAAGGGGTATACCGCAAGCGACAATCAGTATTATTACCAGTAAGACCGTGACCAAAATCATTCCTATTCTTAAAGAGGCCTGCGAGCCAGTCTCCCTGACATGAGCCATTTTATCCAGGACGGGTCCTTGTTCCGCGGCCGCGTTATTCTGAGTTACTTCTTTCCGTAGTTCCTTCATGCGATCCAACACGACAGTCAGGGGCCCCGTTGGTCCCGTGTTCAGGGGAATCAAGGCACAGCACTCAGTGCCAAACATCGTGCATACACCTTGCTCGGGGCCCCGCATGACGTCTAACGCGAAACGGTTTTGAATTGTCATCATGGTGGTGGCGTGCAGCTGTTCTGATATGAGACCTAACGCCGAGATGGTGTGGTTAATGAATCTTTGTTGATTGTAATATATGTAGTTTATCCAGCGCATGTTCTTGGCCGCTTGTATAGGTGCCAGCATCGAGGCTAGGGCGGACACCCCAGGGCTCATTGCTCGGTATTGTGCTGGTACTCCTTCGGGAACTCCGAGCCAGTTCACGTAAACTGCTTGATCCGACTCATACGATGGCATATATGACGAGTTGGCACGGCTCACATATGTTTTTATTTTAACTTGATTGTTCAGTATTTGCTGCACCTCTCGCCGTGTTCTTCCTCCACCTTTTCTTATTCTAGTCATGTTAATTCCAGTATCTAACTGGTGATCGTCAACAGGGAAAACGGATAGGTGCCCGTTCAACACTACCGCCGCACACAGGCCTGCCCAGAGCTCAGGGAGCGTTTGCAATACTCGGACTCCCCCACAATACCAAAAAACATCAGCTATAGGCTGAGTGCCCAATTTTAAACTCGGGACTATTACTTGCACGGTGGTGTTGGAGTCGCAGGGTGTGCTGGAGTTTGAGCATTGCCTAAGCATGTTAATGATGGGATGGTTCGCCTCAATCACTTCTAGGCAGAGTCCTCTGTTTTCCCTGATTATACTTCCAACCCATTGTGTTCCCCTTCCTCTAATACACAAGGGAAACTTTTGGTACCGCCACACGCTTACTTGGAAGTTGGCGGGTGTTTCCGTCGTGGCAGGTAAGTGCAAACATGCAGAACTATAGTTTTTCATCCATTCTGCTCCATGCGTGATGGCTGCAGATCCAAGAAGACAGGCGGCGGGGCATAAGTTTGTGCTGTTGTATGGAGGCCTTGCGCATTCTTCAATTCCCCTAGTAGGCACCACACGGGGCAGGTGAGAGGTCCTTTCATGGCACACGACACAGGTGCTGTTGGGATTTGTTTGACGCACTGTGTCGGTTAACCATGCTGCGTATAAGTTATCTAGAGTGGGAACACTATGTGTAGCATTATAATATTGCTTTGAGATTAGGTCCACCACTGTGTGGCTGACAGCCCTATTAGTACAATTATTGTCACATGCATCCCCGTTCAGTCCCATAGCTACAGTGTAGGGTATTCCCCCCCCTTTAGTTGGATCACTACGCGACATTGTGAATAGCCTGTATCTCATGCGATTATCTTTTGTATTACACATTATGTGTCGGCCAACCCACGTTGGTTGGACAGTGGCAACTCTGTCCTCCAGTGTGTGATTGAAACGGCAGTAGATCCCGAAATCTATGGCTGCTTGTTTAGGTTGTAAGCCTGGTTGGGCCCCTGGAGCGTAGACTCTTGCTCCTGTTTGTGGATCTATGCTACTCGTCTGTAGGGGCCTGCGTTTTTCTGGTGTTCGGGTTTGATGGGTATAATGATGAAGCCATATGCCGTGCAACATCTTACATCCTGACCACCTGGGTCGTCCGACAACTTTTACCATTTCGAATATTTGAGTGCTAGTGTGACGTACACTGGCTTCTGCCGTTAGCAGGAACTGGTCGTTACTTGCTTTGTTAGCCCAGGCACGTATATCTGTATCTCGAGGTACTGGGGGGCCAGTGTATGTGATGGAGTAGCTAATGTCAGTCCAATGATCAGTATACAGTACTGGTTGTTCCTCTGGCGTTTCAGTTTGATTCCCTACCATTATTAAATTTAATGCACACCACATATGGTGCGCTATGGAGCCGTTAGCCTCACTGTCTGAGCTATTTAAGGTAAAGTTTAAAATCATCGGAGTCTCGGCCACATGCAGAAATCCCTGTGGCTCTTGTGGCACTTGACGCTCTTTTCGAGGCAAGTGCGATCTGAATGCCTCTGAACGGTTACATTCGCGCGCATCCTCCCCCATTGTTTCATTTTCCAGGCTACCTGTGTGGTTAGCTTTCGCTTTGTGTTCCCGATTATCTTTTTTCGCTAGGGGCGCCGTTGCGGTCAGCAATGCTAATACCACACATACATATATTAGTGCTCCAATTACTGCAATTATTAGTGTTTTACTACTGACTACCTGTGGGTGATCCCTTACTCGTTTGTAAGGTTGGATTATTCATGGCTGCGGGGAGTATGGGCTCCAAGCTATGTCTTGTAAATTTATATTTGGGAACAGCTCGTCAAAGAGGGCAGGTGGTGTTCCTGTATGGAGGGGAGACACTTCTACGGGGGCCTGTGTAGACGCGCTTATCAAGGGCAATTGTTCCTCAGTCGTTTGGGGTTCTTCAACAGGGAGTAAACTATCACTGATAAGTCCTTGTTCTTCTCCTGCTGTTTCTTGTGTATCCGGAGCTGTGGCTTCGGGGTATGCTGTGCGGGGTTCAGACGTGTGTGGTGGCCGTACAAGGGCGCTTGAATCCGTGATCTCTGGAGCCTTGGTGGGCCCCGAATCCGGGAGCAGCTTTGCCTGTTTTTCCGCCCTTCGTTTCGTCTGTGCTCTGGTGCGCCTTGCTGGTCCTACCCCCTGGGAGGTACTTGGCTGTTCGTCGTCTTCTTCGTCCGAGCTCGTATCAGGGTCTTCTTGCTGTTTCCCACCTGGCTCTGTCTGTTTCTCCTGCTCCTCCACGTGCGCCCTACAACAATGATTTAAGTGATACCAATGGGTCTTACCTTCAACTTTTACTGCAGTTGGAGTGGCCAGCACAACTTTAAATGGGCCTTCCCGCCTTGGTGTTTGCCAATGCTGTTTTCTAAACACCTTTTATATAGACAAAGTCTCCTGGCACTACTGTTCAGGCCATCTTGTCCTGCCGTATCCGCTGACACATCCACTGCTTTAGTGGCCTCACACACCTGTGGGTATATGACCCTTTGGATTTCAGTTAAATGCTTTACGTAAGCTAGACATATTCTTATCTAATGGGCCTGATTTAGTGTCATCATACATCTTTTTGTAGCGCGGCATTGGCATTGGTCTTCCTGTCACTACTTCGTGAGGGGACAGGTGTAGGGTCCTGTTTCGTGTGTGTACGCATTTTCATTAAGGCTAGGGGCAACGCTGCTACCCACTTCATGCCTGTGGTTTCACATATCTTAGCTATTTTTGCCTTAATAGTCCCATTAGCCCTTTCTACCATTCCTTGAGATTGCGGGTGGTATACGCATCCTAATTTCTGGTCTATCCCCATTGCCTTCACTATTTCCTTTATTACTTCATTTGCAAATTCCAGCCCGTTATCAGAGGAGATCTTTCTCTGGTACTCCAAATCTTCGGGAATAGTTCTCTGACCAGAAACCTGGCTACTGTTTTAGCCGTCTTATTTGCAGTTGCCACTGCTTCTACCCATCTGCTGAATCTGTCTTCCACTACCAAAATGTACCGTTTCCCTTCAACTCTATCCTGCATGTCTACAAAGTCCATTACCAAATGTTGAAATGGTCCTTTTGGGATTGGAATATGGCCAATTGGAGCTGTAAAGTTCTTTCTGACATTGTGCCGGGCACATATGTCACATCGTCTCAGGGCATGATCCACCATGCTGGCTATGTATGGTGACCACCATTCTTCCCTAATTGAGTCAATGATAATTTTCCTGTTACAATGATCTACCCCATGTGCTTCTTTAATTAGTACTGGCAGAAAGACTCTTGGTGCTACCCATTTTCCTTCTGCACTTCTCCATACTCCATCATCCTCCCCCCTACGCGCTCCTCTTTTTTTCCATAAGTCTTTTTCTTCCTTACTGGCTGCGTCTTGTCCTTCTACAATATCTGTTAGTGTCCATTCCTCTGAGCTAGTCTCCACTTCCCCAGGTATTAGTACTGCCATTATATGTTCTTTTCCTACCGCTGCCTGTTTGGCTGCCTCATCAGCTGCTGCATTGCCTTTAGACACTATCGTGTCATCAGTTCTATGTGCTTTACATTTAACAATGGCTAATTTTTCGGGTAATTGAATTGCATGCAGCAGTTCCGAAATGGCTTTTCCATGGGTTATCGTTGAGCCGTCCGCTCGTTGGTAACCTCTCTGGGCCCATATGGGGCCAAAAATGTGACATACCCCATATGCATACGCTGAATCCGTATATACTGTACATGTCTTTCCACTGGCTAGCTTACACGCTGCTGTTAGTGCTTCAATTTCTGCCATTTGCGCTGAACATGGCTGAGGGACCTGTGTTTGTACCACAGGCTTATATACTCGTGTCTCTTGGTCATATTCTACTACCGCATACCCTGCCTTGTTTCCTGTGGGAGTATGGAAGCATGACCCATCTACAAACAAGTATGCATTCGGCCCTGTTCTAATGCTTCCTGGTTTCAAAGTCTATCCTGGCTTTTAAGTATTTTCTCTGATTCTAATGTACAAGTCATGAGGCGTTCCATCACTTGGTAACACCATTCGTTCGGCTGGGTTTACCGTGTTACATCTTTCAATTGTCAATTCTGGTGATGATAATATTACATCATACCCTGTTTTTCGCGCATTAGTAATCACAAAGTTTTGGCTTGTTAACAGTGCATGCAACGCATGTGGCGTGTACATCGTTACTGGGTGACCCATTGTGATAGATGAAGCTTTTTCATAGGCGAACGCTGCTGCTGCTATGCCTCTATAGCATGGGGGCATTCCTTTCTCTACAGTATCTAGAGCCGTGCTAAAATACGCCACTGGCTGTTTTCCTTCGCCCCCTTGTTGTTGCATTAATACGGCGTTCGCAAACCCTTTCCGTTCCGATACATAAAGGAAAGAATGGCTTGCTGTAAGTAGGGCATGCCAACGCAGGGGCCGATGTCAACACGTTCTTAATTAACTCGAATGCCATATTTGCATCAGGTGTCCATTCTAATTTTGCACTAGGCTTGGTTTGGCCTGCTGCCGCGATCAAATCTCTAAGTGGTTGGGTTATTAATGCGAAATCGCATATCCATGGTCTGCTAAAACCTGTCATGCCCAGGAATGACAGCATTTGGCGCACAGTTTCCGGTCGTGGTGCTTTCCTAATTGCCTCTACATGTGTAGGTGAAATTTTCCTATCTGTTCCTTCAAGTACTCTTCCCAGGTATTCTACCTTTTTACTACAGAATTGTAATTTATCCTTGCTCACCTTGTGGCCATTTTCGGCCAATGCTTTTAACACTTCTACTGAATCTCGTAGGCATTGTTCTTTGGTTCCCGAGCAGATTAGCAGATCGTCCACATATTGTAACAAGCGACTGGTTATTGACAAGTTTTGCAAGTCTTGTGCTAAGACTCGATTGAAGATCGATGGGCTCTCACAATATCCTTGGGGTAATCGATTGTACGTATATTGTTGGCCCTTATATGTGAACGCAAACAGGTATCGTGAGTCTGGGTGCAGAGGGACACTAAAGAACGCTGAACATAAATCAATTACCGTGTACCATTGGGTTCCCTTCCGGTATATTTGACAGCAGCGTATGTGGATCTGGTACTACCGGTGTCTCAGCAATTACTATTTGATTTATTGGTCTTAAGTCATGTACCAATCTCCATTTATCCGAGTTAGGCTTTTTGACCGGAAAAGATGGGAGTATTGCATTGGCTCTGTGTTTTTATCAGCACTCCTGCTTCTACTAAGTCCTTCTATGGTTGGGCCTATCCCTTCTGTCGCCTGGGGCGACAATGGGTATTGTCTTTGGTGTGGTAATTTAGTCCCAGGTTTTACCTGTATCTTCACTAATCCTGCCGATTTCACTAGTCCCACATCAGTTGGGTGTTTTGTCCATAATTGTTCTGGTATCCCTGCCAATGCATCATCTTTTTCCTTGTCCATTAATTCATTTTCATCATGGACTTGCATTACCTGAATCCCTATCCTTTGTGTCTCCCTCACTCTTGTCCGTGTGTTTATCAAGATTTGTGTTGCGGTTACCCTTTCTGTTATTTTTATTTCAATTTTCATATACCTCCCTGTTTCTGACATGTGCATCATGGGATTATGTGTTGGCATCCACTTTCCTTCCTCCTGTGCCCGTTTTACCATTGGTCCTAGATCCTTGGATTCAAAGCCTTTCCCGATCATTAGAGTGATGTGGGGAGCCGCGTCCTCCACCTCGTACCAGTACTCCATTTCTTCTGGCAGGTCTACTTCTGCTGCTATTCCTTCTGGTCCTATGATGATGGCTGAAATGGTTAGGGCATATTCTCGTCCCTGTTGTGTGTCATCCCAGCACTTGCTGTACTCCTCTTCCTGGTTTCCTTTATCATACTTGATTGTGCAGTGCCACGGATCTCTTGCATCACGGCAGTCTGGTCTTACATGTTCTAGCCACGGCTTCCATTCTGCAAATTTGTGCTTCATGGTTGACTTTTCCGTTTCCCAAACCTCCAGCCAGTATACCTTGTCCAATTCTTGATAGTCTTCTTCTCGCTCTCTCCATAGGGATGTGTATTGGGAGGCTAATGTATCAGGGAGTGTGACCCACACCCCCGTGGGTCCGCAATATATTTTTGCTCCTAATTTGCATAAGATGTCTCTTCCCAGTAAATTTACTGGCGTAGCTGGTGAGTAAAGTAATGGGGCTTGTACGCTTATTCCTGCAACTGTTATCCACTGGGGTTCTGTGAAGCGTAAGGTTTGTGTTTTTCCCGAGATGCCCACTGTTTTAATTGCCTTACGGGTTAGGGGTAGTTTCGAGCCTTCTTTTCCTACAGATGAGAATGTTGCCCCAGTGTCTACCAGAAATGGTACTTCAATGCTGTCACCAATTGCCACCATCGTCATTGGCTCTTGTGCTGGATGCAGTGATGTGGCACACTGCACCAACTCCCCTGTGGGCTTCTCTGGGCATCCTCATTGTTGCCCTCTGGCGGGCCCCATTGGGCTGCCTCCGGGCGGAGCTGGACCTTGATCTTGATAAGTCGGTCCCATCCACTGTCCTCCCCAGTTTCCTGTATTCTGGGCATTCATTCTTTGGGGGTCCTGTGCGTCTCCTCTTGTTCCAGTGAACCCTTGTGGTCCTCCACTTTGTTGATAGGGGCAGTCCCGTCTCATATGTCCAACTTGGTTACAGTTCCAACATGTACCTGGTGGTCCTCTTTGATTCCACCGACCACCGCCTCCACCTCGGGCTGGGCCACCTCTACCTCTGGGTGGTCCCCACCTCCTTGGCTGATTGTACTGCGGGCCTGGTTGATACTGGGGAACTACTTGGTAGTTCCCTGGGTTGGCCATAGGGACTGCGTTCTGGTACACCACCTGTGGTTGGACTTGCATAGGTGCCACTGGTTGCTGGACAGCCGCCTGTAGAATAGGTGCTGGCGCCACAGGTTGTGTTACTGCTGGTACCAACATCGCTGCTTGGGTTGCTATTTTCTTTTCTTCTTTCTTCTTTTCTTGTCCTTCCTGTTTGTTTCTTGCCAGTTCCCCCAGCTGGGCCTTGTGAAGTTGTTGTAACAGATTCTCTGCTGCCTTTTGTGCCTCCTTTTCTCGTCTCCTCTCAAGGTCCACATAATGTATTACATTAGCCTCAAAGGTTCGCCATGGCATGGTGCTCAGTCCCACTACAGTTTCCAGCTTTTCTTGCACTTCCTGTGGCAATGCTTTTTTCAGCATCATCCTAAATAGTGCTTTGTTGGTGTCCGACTCGTCCCATCTGGACCCCATCTCCTCTTTCCAAGCATTTTGTAAGTTCATTATAAATTTGGCTGGCTCCTCATCATCCTTCAGCCTCATTTTTTCCACTTTCCCTGGATCCGCCTTGGTTGGGAACAGGCTTCGCAACGCGTCCCACATCTGCTTCCTTATGCTTCCTAGTGGGACATGGTCCCAGCCTGGGTCATCTGCAGCTTTTCTTATACCAGCTTGTACGCATATTTCCATCATCTTTGCTTTCCCCAATACCTGGGACAGTAGGGCCTTCACATCTCCCAGTGCCAGTTTGTGTCCAGCTGTCTGCTCTTCCAGTTTTGTGATCCACTTTTGGGCCCCTTCCCATATGTTTGGCAGGCGGCCCACTAGGCCAATCAGGTCCAGGAACGTCCACGGTACATATATTGGCTCTTTGTTCTTTATCAGCAGGGGCATTTGGTAAGCAGCCCCTTCCTCCTCTTGGGGTCCTTCTTGCCTCAATAGGGTTTCCACATCTTTTTCCATGTCTGAGTGTTCTCCTCTGTCCCAATGATCTTTTTCACCCAGAACGTCCTTTTCTTTCCTTCCTTCCTCTTCATCAGAGGTTTCTTCCTCTGTATCTGGCCCTATCTCAGATTTTCCTTGTCGTGGCCATGTTGTTTCCCGAGTTAATGCTCTCCTCCTCAAATCATCTTGCTCTCTTCTACTTTTCCTTTTTTCCTTTGTACTTTCCCGTAGGTCCATCGGAGATCTGGTGACGGCTACTTTTTTCTTCTGTCCCTTTAACTTTTCCCGGTACATGGACGTTCTCAAGCTGCACATTTTCCTCTCGTAGTTTTTCCATTTCTTTTTCCTGTTTTCTTCTTTCTTCATCATTTTTCCTTCGTTCTTCTTGCTCTTCCTTTGGGCAGATGCCATGACCCTTTTCTATCGAGCTTTGTAGTCCTTTAATGCACAGTTCTAGCCGTTCACTAAGATCCCGGGTTAACTCCAGTGCTTCCGCCGCGCTTTCGTCGCTGTTGCTTCTCCCTTTTCCTTTAGTCGGAGTCACTCGCACTTCTCCTTCAACGTATAGTGTCCTTCCTTTTCCTTGTTCTTCTTCTTCCAGTTGCCTCTCTGGTTCCTCTTCCGAGGGCCATTCTTCCCGATTCCGCTCCTTTCTTCTTTGATTACGCACTGTCCTTCTGTCATCATCCAGATCATGTGCGAGCTTTTGCCACGTTCTCTCCTTCTTTAGCCCTGGTTCCCCTCGGTCTCCATCCTTCGTTCCGCCATACTGTCCTCCATCCCCTTCAAGCCCTCTCATTTCTGAGCCTTTAGGAGGTGGATGACTTCGTTGGACTCCTCTTACTCCGTTTATTCCTCCGTAGTCACTTTCTGGATTCGGCCATGGGTCTCTACTTCTTACTACCCTATCCGGGTAGGGGGTACTTGTTAGACGCGGGCTACCTTCCTGCCGTCTTAATTTTTCTCTTTCTTCTTCTTTGTTTTCTTCCTCCGATTCTTCCTCCTTCTGAGATTCTTCCTCATTCTCATCTTCCTGGTCTGTACTTGTCTGTCTGATAATTCCCGTTACTGTCCCTCCAGTTATGTCCAGTGTTATTTCGTCCCCTTGGGGGCTTGGCAGGGATGGGTACAGACCCGTTGTCTTCCTTTCCATATTTTCATTGTATGGAGGTGGTCTCGGCTGCTCCCCCCATTTCTCCCATGGTGGGGCGGTTTTTTCTATCCCCCTCTCATCCTCTATCTCTGTTTTTCCTGCCTCTTCTTTCTTTTTCTTGTCGTTAGCTTCCCTTTCATTCAAACTGTCCTTTCTTACTTGTTCAAACCATGTTATGATTTCTTGTTTTTTCTTGGTTTTATCCGCCTTTTCCCTTTTCTCTCTTCCCCAACATTCAATTCTCTCCTTCATCTTTCTGCACTTTTCTTCATTCAGCGATCCTTCTTCAGGCCATTGCAGTTCTCCCTTCGTCCGCTCATGCCATTTTTTCATATATTTCTTTATCTCTTTTTCTGCTTTCTTATGCCGGTGAATTACTATATCCACTGGTGTGGTCATCGGAAAGCGTCCCTTTTTATCCATCATGCACCCCTGTCTCACTCGCGACACGTACCCGTCTGGTCCTTCCTGTTCTAGGTTAAGGATTCTATGGGTTCTAGATCCTGGGTTACGGTTCTCTTCAGCCCACTTAAACCTCACGTATATCTTTTTAACTGTCAATGCGTCTTTATATGGGTTCTTTCTTTTTCTCTCTAGGGTTTTTAACGCGTTTATTTTATCTATCAGAATTGATGTTGCTAATCCTCTTTCCCACTGCACCACTCTCGGTTCTACTGTCACCACCGCTGTCAGTCCTGAGCAGTAATTTCTCTGTGTTGGTCTAGGTGCCCACTCTACTAAAACCTCATCATCCTCATCCCACGGTTCTTCAAAAAATCTTGCTAAGGGTATCTCACTTTGTCCTGGCGCCGGGGCTTCTAGTATTGCTCGTAGTATCGGGCTCAGTAATCTAGGTCGCCAAATGCTTCTGATTGTTCTCTCCCAGTTTATGTCAGGAAATGTTTCTATCAATTCTCTTTTATTACAGAATATAGTTAAGTCCCATAATTTTTCCGCTATTTCTTGTTCCGATTGGTAACACTCTCTTCCCCTGCTGTCTATGTATGTCCTTTCATCCCAAAAATGCGTTCTAATCCCCTTAGTTTCTATTTCCAGTAAACTCATTCACTTCTCTTTCTCTCTACTGTTTTCTCCTATATTATTCCTATATTATTCCCCACCTTATTGCCCACAATATTATGGCAACTATCCTTCCCGGGTATAACCCAGCTGCAATTATTATTATTATAAGTTCTAACAGCATGCACATTTCATCACAACTTTTCTTAGAATGGTCGTACGAGGCCTATTTTACGTACAGTTTTATCCAACGTTAAGTGTGTGTGCACATTTTACCACATTTCTTCTTGAAGGCTATACGAGACCTGTTTTACGTACAATTTTTCAGAGAATGTGTATGTTCTTAGTTTAATACTCACCTTCTTCCTTGGTACACTTTTATCAACATATCTGACACAATCACATTAAAACACAGTAATAAAAACACCTATTCCCGGGGGCCCCCCCCTTTTTTTTTCCGTGCTTCCTGCACCGCTAGCTATTTCACTTTTCACCACTGCTTCCCCGCAGTATCTGACCACCTTGTCAGTCCTAGCCGCTTCACCGCTAGTATTCTTATATCCACTGCACTCTCAGCAGTATCCGACCTTACATGGTCAACGCTGGCCTACACTGCCAGTAACAATATTTCACACGTAATTCTACTTTTATCCCGCTGCGTTCTCACCCAAAAACCTCTTTTCAGTCCTTTGGCTTAGGGCCAGGCACCTTAACCCTCCCCGAGGACGTCCCTCCCCAAGCAGTTCACAGATATTTCAAATTACAGACTTTATCTTAAAAAAGGTGTCTGCTTACCTTATTCAATTTTGTAGCCGGCTTCCGTGAATCTGCTGGGTTAGTGGTCCCCTGTTCAGGTCTCAGGTTACCCGGTTTCTCCCTTTGGGCTCCTGGCTGGCTCGCCAATAAAAATGTCGGATCTCAGATTCCCCTCTAAGACCGGACACCTCAGGAGTCTCCCAAATTATCTATTCCCCAGCCTTTTGTGGGTCGCAACTCCCAGCAAAAATCAGACTCCCAGGCTTTGAGTGAGAAGGACAGCAATTCACAAGTTTATTCTTACTAAAACCACAAACCTTAAAGATTAGAAGCTCTTAAAATAAAGTACAACAAACAGATCAAAGTGGATGCATGCAAGTGCACGTCTGCACTAACACCACAAAAACCCCAAAAATCTATTTCTGTAAAGTGGTCTTCTCAGTCCTCGAAGTAGAAAAATCACCAAAGTACAAACAAAACCGAAGTGTAAAACTGCACTAAGCTTTGCTGCATGAACAAAACGTAGCCCAACACGAACAATCGCACTCGAACACCCCCGAACGAACGCCTGGTTCACTCTGCTCTCTCTATTTATCCTCGGCGCCTTCTAGGCGCCTCCTTTCTTAATTTGCATAGGTTTTTTCCATTTCCCATTATTTCTGATTACGCCCTTTTGCGTCATTTCGCGTGGGCTTTTCTCATTTCCTATTATTTCTGATTACGCCTCCTTTTCGGGCCTCCCCTTCCTCTTAACGCGTCATCTGACTCACTTTGGAAATTCCATTATTTCCGGAAACTCCCTTCTTCTGACCTCATTTCCACTACGTGTTGCTTATTTCAATTACGGTTATTTCCCGGTCCACCTCCAGGTTTTATTTTTTAAAGGTCCCGGAGTTTCCGGGACTTAGTCATACACGCTGTTTTGACCTCACTGACGACACCTGTTCATGTCTTCTTTGTCTCTGGAGTTTTTTGAAGACTGTTTTTCTTACTTCTCGGATTTTCCTGAGCTGCATCATGTGTAAGTGCCCTTCTCTTAACTTTTAATACACGTTTCACTCTTAGTTGATTATTAGTTGATTATAGTTGAGTACATTTCTTTGTTAGCTGATTATATTGCTCTTGACATGTGCTGATTTTGCATTTATACCTCTTTTTGCTTCTAGTCTATATTTGACCGGCTGCCCATACTTATATTGAGTTTTCCCTCTTTCCTCTTTTTTATTGTATTGCATGTTCCTCTAGCTCATTCTTCCTGCTCCTCACCTGAGTGGTCCGACTCTTCCTCTGAGCTATCTGGTTCCTCGCCTGTGCTGCCCATCTCCTATCCTACCGCTTACCGGCGTCTCCAGACCTGTCTACTGGGTTGGGAGCTGGGAGACTACCTTCACCGCCTCTACAATGACCCTGTGCCTGATGATTCCTCTCGTGTTCCACGCATCCTGCATATTCCTCCTTCTGTAAACGCCAGCACTCAAACTGAATCTGTTCCTGTTCTGATTACGACTCGTCAAAGGTCACCGAGTCCAGTGTCCCATGCATCCGAACCTATTCCTGTTCTTATTACGGCCCGTCAGAGGTCACCAAGTCCAGTGCCCCGTGCATCCACCCCTTTTCCTTATGGGTACCCAAGTCCTTCCTACTCTCCTACTTCACCCATATATTCCCCCTATTCTCCTTTTTATTCTCCTTTACCACCCCCTTCTCCCAACCAGGGCGATGTCCCTTCTACTCCTGACACTTCTTCCTTTCCTGCTTTTTATTCTCCTCTCTACTATCTTGACTCTGAGGACGAAGAGGGTTCTGTCATCCATTCTGACCCTGGTGTTGGCCCTTGGTCTCATAGCGAAACCCCTACAGCTGCCGCACGCAATTCTCCTCCCATCTGTATCTGTCCTCCCATGCAACACAATTAAATAAACCTCTCCCATTTTCTCATCCCACTCGTTTCCTGTGGTTATTAACTTAAGCAAGCTGCCTGATTACATATCCATATAATGTCAGCACATGTAGAACTTTAAGCACTGGTTAATATACTTGCTCCTTTTCACTTTTTCACTCTCCTTCTTTGTGATGAAAAAGAAAAATTGCCACAAGTGAATGGGGGCTTTTTAGGAGGGGGGAGGGAGTGTAGCATATACACCATAATGCATACTTTCCAAGGTCATTGGTTTGACCTCCATTAAACAGAGCTGTGAATTATGAGAAATACAAAAGCTGGCATTTCAGAATAAAGTCGAATGGGATTTTATTGTTATATTATATATATATATATATATATATATATATATATATATATATATATATATATATATATATATATGGTGGCATGGTGGTGTGGTGGTTAGCACGTTCACACCGCCAGGGAGGTCCGGGTTCGATTCCCGTCTCGGCTAGCATTTTGAATTAGGCAAATTAGTGAAATTGTGCATATATATATATATATATATATATATATATATATATATATATATATATATATATATATATATATATATATATATATATATATTATAGCCTTTACTTGTCACATATACATTACAGCACAGTGAAATTCACTTATTATTCACATAACCCAGTTTGTTGCTGGAAGCTGAGATCAGAGCACAGGGTATCAGCCATGATACTGATACTGCGCCCTCGGAGCACAGTGGCTTAAGGGCCTTGCGCAAGGACCCAAAGGTGGCAGATTGGTGATACAGAGACCTGAACCCTGACCTTCTGATCAGCAGCCCAGCACCTTAATCCACTGAGCCAGACCTTCACTTTTCTTCTATATGAAGAAAAAGATATGAAAATATATACTATATAAGGTCTTATTTAAAAAGAAAGATTTTTATGTAGAACAACTAATTTCCTTGCAAATGTCCCTTGTATATCGTCGTATCCACAAACTCACTACAAATGTGTCATTTTTACAAATGTAAAAAGGCCAAGGCGCATTGCTTTCGGTCTCCTCTGACGCAAAAGTGAAATGGATGAAAAGGTAAAGAAAAACAAGATAAAAACAAATGAACTGGTAAAGAAAAAAAAGAAAAAGGGAAACAGATGAACGGGTAAAGAAAAAATACTTTATGCTATATGCTGGCTATATGCTTTCAAATGTTTTCTGGATGTGTTATAAGAGTGTGGGAGAATAATATATGGCTTTGACAATTAAAAAAAAGAGGCATTTAGGTGACATCTTTGTATAGTCGATTTTCGTTATCTGCCACTCAATCACAACGCTCACTCTCACCCTAATACTAATCCCCCCACACCTGTTCTCCATTACACCTTCATTCCAACCACCCTTTAAAAGGACTCTCCCCACAGTCCGGTCTCGTAACTCAATTCATTCATTTATTTATAAAGCGGAATCTTCTACCGCTACATCCGATCTTCCCTCGGGTCACGGGGACCCTGTGCCTATCTCAGGCGTCTATGGGCATTAAGGCAGGATACACCCTGGATGGAATGCCAACCCATCACACACACACACATTAATACACACATTCATACACTAGGGACAATTTTCCAAGGTGTCAATCAACCTGCCGTGCATGTTTTTGGACTGGGAGGAAACCAGAGAACTCGGAGAAAAACCCCCTGAGGCACGGGGAGAACATGCAAACTCCACATACACATGGCCGAGACGGGAATCGAGCCCCAACCCTGGCGGTGTGAGGCGTACGTGCTAACCACTAAGCCACCGTGCCCACCGTGGTAATTCAATTCAATTCAATTTTATTTGTAGAGCGCTTTTTACAATTGTCTTTGTCACAAAGCAGCTTTACATAATATACTAGAATGAAAATCCCTTGTTTGTCCCGGATTGTTCCTTGTTGAGGAAGCCGAGGCGGAGTAACCAGTTGTTTGTTGGATTAATCTCTGTGCTTTGTCTCTCTCGTCTAGTTTTCCTCAACGAATCCTGCTCCATCTCACGCCGTGGATTCCCTCCAGTCTTATGTCCACTTCTTCTCTCCCACACACTCTACTGAAAACCTCTCCTAATTCCCTATTGTGCTCCAGCTCCTTTCCACACTCTCTCCTCCCTGTCTTCCCATGTGTTAATAAACGGACTGAACTTTAACATCAGTCTTGTCAGTCTGTTTCATTACGAGAACGCAAAAATAGAGGATTTGCGTATATTTAGATATGCATGGAAAAAAGTCTTCATCTTATTGTTAAGTGCAACCTTCAGTGCCCATTTACAAACAGACTGAACCACACTTATTCGTATACATTTACCACGCTTAACTCCGTGTAGATCTTAATTAAAACATGTGCGAGCGTCCCTTCTCCCTAAATGGTGTGTTTGGACAATAGCCCAATTAAAATCCGCCTTTATCTCCTTGGCAAATCTTTTAATCTTCTTGTTTTTACCTTCTAAAAGGAGACAAATCCAGCCAAGCTGAACATCTTCTCCTAATTCACATCTTCATCTAATTTACATAGAAACCGAAGGAAGCATTCTTTTTTTTTCCTGAAACATCTTGGTGAGGCTTGATATTTGTGGTGATTTGAAATGAACTACAGGGGCAGATGTGTGATGCATATTCATGCATATCCTAATCTTAATAAATCAACACTAATCTCCAGTTGGACCTCATCCCATTGTCTCTTAAGGCAAGATTTAGATATACATCAAGACTATTTATTGCTCGGGCACCAAGCTGGTGGAATTAAATTGCCCTTGATGTGAAGAACATCTTCCTGAAACACATCCCCTAGCACTTCTTTTCTTTTCTTTAGTTTCGTTCATGTCTTTATGTTCTCTTCATGTTCTGTCCACAGAAAGATTCAGCTCTACCTCTGCCAAGTTAATCAGGACACACCTCGGTCTCCATAGTGTTCCGAGGGCGGCAGCTTGGCAATACCGGGGCTCGAACCCCCGACCTTCCAATCAGTATCCCAGGGCTACAATATTGCAGAAGGTGGGAGCTCACTGGTTAAGGCATTGGTCTCTCGACCGGAAGATTGCAGGTTCAAATCACACCACCACCGCCAATCTGCCACTAATGGGCCCTTGAGCAAGAGCTCTTAACCCTCAATTGCTCAGTTGCTCTAGATAAGGGCGTCTGCCAAGTGCTGTGAAAGTAAATGTGTGCAGTTAACGTCCATCCCTAAAGATGTTCAGTAGATCTCTATAGCAGGATATCTTCTCCATCCCATGTAAAGCATGTCTTCATGGAGCTCACATTGTGCACAGGAGTATTGTCATATTTGGAAAAAATTTGGAAAAATGTCATTATCCAAAGGTCTCCTATACAATTGTGTGCTTTGTGGTAATAGTCTGGAGAAGTCACATATGATACGAAGGATCAGGTGTCTTGATTTTTGGATGTGATCAAGTACGATGATGAAGAAGATACCCGCTGGTTTTTCCACTCAAAACACACTCGAATTGATGATTCAATTACAATACAATCTCCGACACAGTTTCACTTACTTCCTCCTGTAATAACTATAATAGCATGTGCTGCACGAGTGGCCTAACAAGCACATGGGAGTTCTGTCCAGCATAAATGTTTTTTTTTTTCTGGGAGATAATTTGGAGCAGAATTGGACATGAGGGGTTTTTGAATGTGATTATGATTTTGATGTGTCATGGTGTGCTTTTAATGAAGTCAATGAAAATTGAATGAAAATTAAACATGAACGTTGTTTTTTTGCACATCACATACTTACGTAAAAAAGGGGTGTTTTGAGTTCTTTAGCTCTTTAGGTATTGGCTATCCTACGTGTACCATAAATAGCAATTGAAAATAAGGAATATGAATAAATTAAAATAAAATATAAAAGTTAATTAGAAGTATGGACATATATAATAAACATATATACGTGGGGTAGCTCGGTAGTTTAAGGCACTGGGCTACTGATTGGAAGGTAAGGGTTCGAGCCCCGGTATCGCCAAGCTGCCACCCTTGGAGACTTGAGCAAAACCCTTAACCCTCTGTGCTCCAGGGCTGCCGTGTCATGGCCGACCCTGGGCTCTGACCCCAGTTTCCAAAACAATCTGGGATATGCGAAGAAACAATTTCACTCTGCTGTAATGTATATGTGACAAATAAAGGTTATTCTACTGGTGCAACTCATTAAATTAAAATATCATTAAAAAGTAGATTTGATTGATATTATGCTTGCTCAAGGATAGCAGCTTGGAGATACCGGGCCTCGAACCCTGACCTTCCGATCAGTAGCCCAGCGCTAACCCACTGAGCTACACCCCTCCCTTACTCTGGTTCTGACTTTTCTGGTGGGTTTGGTTTAGTCTTAATGAATAAATCTTAAAGCACAGTTTGAAAATGTGTGTACCATTAGGAGGGTGTGTGTAGGGCAGCGAGCACATTTTGCATAAAGTCCACAGTATCTTATCAATATCATCTAGGAGGTAAGCAGTTGCTTGTGTTTTAAAGCATTTCTTATTTTAACCTGTTTTTATTTTTTCATTCTAAGTGCAGCCTCAGAACGCTAGCTGTCGTTTCATGCATCCATATTTATGGCTGTGTTGTCCTTTACATCAATTTTATCAGTTGATATTTCCAATGGTTATTTCACACACTGTTCATATTTGTTGCACTGTTTAATTAGATAACACTTAACAAAAAGGGTGTGTGTGCTTGTTTTTGTACATCTCCATTTTGGTTTGTCACTTGTTTTAAGTCTGTTTGCTGTGTGGGTCTAGCCTTTCTTTTACAGCCGAATTTACTGTCTCTTTGTACTTGTGTAACGTTTTTTTTTATTATTATTTTTAAAATTTGTTTTATCAAAATTTAATTTTGATAGTCATTTTGATCAAATGCAAACCAGCATGGTACTTTTTATTGTTTTAAATTTATTTTTTTTGTACTTTTACCTTTACTTTTCAATTTACATTTTGTTCCTTTTTCCTGGGTGATAACCTAGGTGGCGTAATCGGGGTCCTGTTAATAGTAGCCAAAGGGGGTCATACACACACACACACACACACACACACACACACACACACACACACACACACACACACACACATACATACATACAATTAAATATAAGAGCTGCTGCTGTAATTATGAAGACATTAATAAATCAAATTCATTAAAAGTGTAAAAGTACTGGATTCAAAACCACTTAGAGTATAAAAGTATAAGTAATGCAAGGTAAAAAAAAATGCAATTCAGGACAAAAGCTTAAGGGCCTACAGTACATCTCCTATCTCCTCAAAGGTAAGTTGTATGTACCTCTGTTGAAGAGTGGGGTGTTTCTTCAGTGAAGGCACAGGCATAGATTGAGAATCTTATTTCTCTCAAACCACAACCTCTGACTATCTAGGACCTCTTCTCTATGCCATGTTATGCTTGAAGTTCATGAATAAAGGCCAGACTACAAGTTAGGGAGCCGTTTCACTGGTCTATGCAATTATGTTGAGCAGACCAGAATATTTTCCGATAGAGATTGTGTCTGGATCTTCTTTACGATTCTTCAACATAGATCAATCATTGGGGCTCTACAATTCTATCATCAGATTCTTTATGATACTTTACAATGCTAAAAGTGCCTCGGGGGCACTGGTATAGAACGGGGATTCTAAAAGTGCCTATTTAAAAAAATTAATAAATAAATTGAGCTGTAAATTGTAGAACCTTTTATATTCACTAAGTAGCTCATCATGAAAACTACATTCAAAATTTTATTTCGGAATATCGTTCCTCTGCTCGTAGGCTCCTCCAGATATTAAAAAACACCCAAATGTGAAGAATTTAACAAAATGCTTAAGCCTGGCCAATTATGCCAACCTTGCCTCGGGATAACTTTCGAAACGTGTCCGGCTCGTCCTCCTGTCAGCACTGAATGTCTGGAGAAAATGTGCAGAAATTGTATTCACGTGGGATTTAATACCGACAGCTCAGTCGCAGTGGTGCCGTATCAAGCCTGCACACTAATAGCAGAGGAAGCCATGTGGAAGGTTTAGCGCTTTAATAAGCACCGAGTCGATGCTAAGGAGCGTGTGGGAGGCTAGCAAAAACGGCTAATAATGCTAAGGTCACGTTCCAATGCCCTATTGTTTGTGTACTATATGGACAAATGTTTATGGAGTTTGTGGGATATCCACATTTAATCTCCATGTGCTATTACAATAAGCTCCATTCTTCTCGAAAGATGTTCAATGGATTTTTGTCGAGGTTTGTGGAAATTGTGGAAAAGAGTGTTACAAAGGTTAGGTACTGATATCGGTGAGACGTAACCATGTAAAGGTAGTGAAGGTGAGGATGCCTGGTGAGAGAGGAGCAATTAAGATGGTCATGTGTAGAAGAGGGACATGGGGGATATCCGTAGGACAATGCAGTGGATGGAAGAAAAGAGGAAGGACAAAGTGGAGGTTTAAGGATGTGGTGAGTTAGTTTGAAAGAGGCAGAAAGATCTTTGGAGCCCAGAACACAACCCACAGTTAGTGATAATACCCTTTTTGGAAGCATGTATCCAATTAGGGGAATCATCAGTTTAAATAGATGTCCTTGTAATAGCCAGAGCTGTACCCCGATATAGGGTGTCTCCCATTTTCCTAGGATTTCCACAATCCACAATTACTAGCAGGTACTTCAAAATACCGTATCCAGACATGTGTGTATAAGCAACCTCCCATTCTTCAAAAGTAGCCCCAGGAAGAAGGAGAGTGTCATGGCACGTTCGGGAATTCTTCTCCAAACATCCGTTGATGCCCACTCGTGAATCAGAACACTTTTCTTCCAGTGTCTGCCCATCTTCTTGCCCACAAACCAGCATGCTTCTCTTCATCTCTTAAGGACCGGCATTCCTTTACCTCCACGTCTGCCCAAGTACTCATGCCACCAGCCGTCTATCAGCTCCCACCTTTGTCAGAGGCTGATTTCTCTCACCCTTTTAATTGGCCATGCCATACTTGAACAGAGCGTACGGATTAGACCTCAGGTACAGGTGTTCCTTGCTGCTTGTTCCGTCCAGCCTCTCCCTCCACTCCTGATGTGCTGGCACATATTCCCCCAACACCTGACTTTATCCGGACCTGGGAACTATCCGGCCATAGCTGACTCCCAAATCCATAGGTTTGGTCTGTGGAGAACAGGTGAGAGAGGGAGAGACTGTTTCTTGGTAGACCCCTTCCAGACTTCCCAAGAGAGGCGGTCACACTCAGTCTTGCAGGTGTGGTGACACCCCCGCATGGGGTCGACATCCACCCGGAGTCGTACCTTTCTTCCAGTCCCAGGTTTCAGAATCAGCGTAAACGATTCACTAGTCTGAGCTGGAAGGAAGAGAGACAAACAACCGAATATCAAGCACAGCCATCTTTAGTCTACTCAGTCAACTCCCACTCCCAAATCAGCATGCTTCCTGCCCATCTTCTCTCCCTCAGATCAGCAACCTTCCCTCGTGTCTTCTTACGAATTGGCACGCCATTTCCTCCATATCTGCCCAAGTGCTCTGTCTGACTGGCATGTCAGTCCTTTGGCTTCCACCATGCTCGTCACCTTACGTCTAGTGTTGGTGTGATTTGAAGTGTGATTTGTGTCATTTGCAAGTGCAATGAATCAGGTACAAACCAATAGCGTGTCAGAATGGTATATGTTTATACTTCTCGTCCAATCACAATCAAAGTCATTCTTCCGTATGGCACCATTTATCTTCATTCGGGTTTTTTATTTCTTATTTTTTGAATGATGAGAAGACTATTTTTTAAATGTAAGGAGTAGAAAGTCCAGATGAAAATGTGTGGCGTAGAAGTAAAAAGTCAGCTGAAAAATAATCACTCCAGTAAAGTATAGATACCCAAAATTCCTACTTAAGTAACGTAATGCGGTATTTGTATTTCGTTAATTGACATTTCTACACACCGTGTCTCTCCACAACCCAAAATGGAGTACAGTGTTCAGAGATGCATGGCAACGAATCATTTTGGGATATGCAAAGTCATCTATATGTGACACATAAAGGTTACTCTATTTTATCAGAGAGAGAGAGCTGTACAATTGTTCCACAGCGAGATCCACACTAGGTGTTACAATACTAAGACCCAAAAAAGTAGTGACATAGATGTTATTTGGACATGGTATGCCCTCTTTGGCAGTTGATTTAGCATTACCACGAATTTCATACATGTTGAGAGAATGATGTGCTTTCGTTATGCGAATGGCGAGAGAACGCATCAGTAAGCATGCTTCTAACGGAGCTGTCAAGAGTGAGGGATGCGTAATGGGCTTACCATCAGCAGATTTAAAACCACAAGCATCCCAAATAGGAGAGAAATAATGAGAAGGAATAGAAGCGTGAGTCAGACTATACAATTCTGCAGCTTTCCCCGGGTGAAAAGGAAGTGAATGCGCTTCTAGCACAATATCAGTAAGTTGACATACACTGTTACCACACAGAAAGACATCATCAGCAGGTTTAGAGCTTGAACCATCAACAAAGATTTCACAGGAGCTTAAAATAAGGGAGCTTTGGCAAGTTGGGGCAAGTTTCAATGACAGTCTGCAAAACAATCGTGATCTGTGCACATGGAATCATGTGAAAAA
Organism: Kryptopterus vitreolus; assembly: GCA_030449085.1. Taxonomy (NCBI): domain Eukaryota; kingdom Metazoa; phylum Chordata; class Actinopteri; order Siluriformes; family Siluridae; genus Kryptopterus; species Kryptopterus vitreolus. The sequence goes on along the minus strand of JACRUU010000027.1, from coordinate 14,305,041 downwards.
TTCCTCTAGCAAGTGGGTTATTCAGCTACTAGAATTAAATGGGATGTAATGTTGGATTTTCTCTAAGAGGAGAAGAACGGTTGCATAGCCAGACCTGCGTTAAGTCATATGTTGTGTTTGTATGTTATTCAACACATGCCTTACCTTGTGGGATCAGTTTAAGAGTAAGGGCTACGACAGGGCCATTTTCTTAGTGTCCTGTACAAGGAGAGCACATGAAGTAACTGCACAAAGGCAGACAGGAATACCAGATGCCACAGGATCTAAGGTTTTAGAATAATAGGCACATGGGCGGAGTCCTCCACCATGTTCCTTAGCCTCGGAGTTCCTCAGAGTACTCAGCCACATTGAGGGGAAAGCAGAGTGCATAGTAAGAAAGCCTCTTTCATTTCATCCATGTCAGGGGTTTTCAATGGTATCCGTGCGGAGAGGAGAATTTTGTCATAAAATGAACAGTCCGGGATCCACTGTCTAGAGTAGTGTTAGACAGGCCTAGAAAGGCTTGCAGTGTCATGAGCAGTGGATAAGCAATGGATTTCACTTCTGGCGACAACATTGGACAACACTTGGACATATAACCATAGTACCAATCAGGATCGCCTTCCACCTCTTGAACCATATTATCCATATAGCCCATAACATCAGGGCTAAATCCCACGAGTATAAACCCCAATTTGTGGAGTTCCCTCAGGCCAGCCAAATTATCCACGGCACTGTCACACCGTGTTACCTGTCATGATTCACCAAGCTCGGAGACCGGGAGTAAAACAAAAGTGTAGTTTTCATTAACTGAAATAGATACACCAAGAAAGTAATCAAAAGGCAAACATAGGTGCATAAACGTAGAGGAGGGCGAATGGGAGAACTGGTGAAAGGGATGAACATATAGAGGAAGAGTAGTTCGGCTGTCTAGTTCGCCTTTGCGAAGTGAGCTACAGCAACAAGAACATGTGTTACCATTAGAAGTGAGTAGGTCACAGTGACAAAATCAATACCGATAGAACTTGAGTTAAAGAACTTGCAGTGGAACCAGTTTCAGTGAAATTAATTAATTAATTATAAAAAAAAAACAGTGAATAAAGACAAGGCAATAAACAATTGACAGTAGCGCAGACCAGTACACATTATGCAAAAAATGGATTTGTTCCAATGCGATGAAAGTAAATAATATTTTAGAAGTGTATGGTCCGACAGACTGACCCCTTCAATCTCAATTTGGACATTTTACTTACTTTTGAGGAAAGCGATTTAGACATGAATGGCTGCTTGCTGTGCTATTTTGATGGGACAACTAAATTACCCCATTATACAAGCTGTGTACAAGATATAATTAAATATTTGCAAATATGTCAGGGGTGAGTATATATATACAGACGTGGACAAAATTGTTGGTACCCTTTGGTCAATGAAAGAAAAAGTCACAATGGTCACAGAAATAACTTTAATCTGACAAAAGTAATAATAAATAAAAATTCTATAAGGTTAACCAATGAAAGTCAGACATTGTTTTTCAACCATGCTTCAACAGAATTATGTAAAAAAATAAACTCATGAAACAGGCATGGACAAAAATGATGGTACCCCTAACTTAATATTTTGTTGCGCAACCTTTTGAGGCAATCACTGCAATCAAACGCTTCCTGTAACTGTCAATGAGACATCTGCACCTCTCAGCAGGTATTTTGGCCCACTCCTCATGAGCAAACTGCTCCAGTTGTGTCCGGTTTGAAGGGTGCCTTTTCCAGACTGCATGTTTCAGCTCCTTCCAAAGATGCTCAATAGGATTGAGGTCAGGGCTCATAGACGGCCACTTTAGAATAGTCCAATTTTTTCCTCTTAGCCATTCTTGGGTGTTTTTAGCTGTGTGTTTTGGGTCATTGTCCTGTTGCAAGACCCATGACCTGCGACTGAGACCAAGCTTTCTGACACTGGCTAGTACATTTCTCTCTAGAATTCCTTGATAGTCTTGAGATTTCATTGTACCCTGCACAGATTCAAGACACCCTGTGCCAGACGCAGCAAAGCAGCCCCAGAACATAACAGAGCCTCCTCCTTGTTTCACAGTAGGGACAGTGTTCTTTTCTTGATATGCTTCATTTTTTCGTCTGTGAACATACAGCTGATGTGCCTTGGCAAAAACTTCGATTTTTGTCTCATCTGTCCACAGGACATTCTCCCAGAAGCTTTGTGGCTTGTCAACATGTAGTTTGGCATATTCCAGTCTTGCTTTTTTATGATTCGTTTTCAACAATGGTGTCCTCCTTGGTCGTCTCCCATGTAGTCCACTTTGGCTCAAACAACGACGGATGGTGCGATCTGACACTGATGTTCCTTGAGCATGAAGTTCACCTTGAATCTCTTTAGAAGTCTTTCTAGGCTCTTTTGTTACCATTCGGATTATCCGTCTCTTAGATTTGTCATCAATTTTCCTCCTGCGGCCACGTCCAGGGAGGTTGGCTACAGTCCCATGGATCTTAAACTTCTGAATAATATGTGCAACTGTACTCACAGGAACATCTAGTTGCTTGGAGATGGTCTTATAGCCTTTACCTTTAACATGCTTGTCTATAATTTTCTTTCTGATCTCTTGAGACAGCTCTTTCCTTTGCTTCCTCTGGTCCATGTCGAGTGTGGTACACACCATATCACCAAACAACACAGTGATTACCTGGAGCCATATATATAGGCCCAATGGCTGATTACAAGGTTGTAGACACCTGTGATGCTAATTAGTGGACACACCTTCAATTAACATGTCCCTTTGGTCACATTATTTTCTGTGTTTTCTAGGGGTACCATCATTTTTGTCCATGCCTGTTTCATGAGTTTATTTTTTTACATAATTCTGTTGAAGCATGGTTGAAAAAACAATGTCTGACTTTCATTGGTTAACATTTTATAGAATTTTTATTTATTATTACTTTTGTCAGATTAAAGTTATTTCTGTGACCATTGTGACTTTTTCTTTCATTGACCAAAGGGTACCAACAATTTTGTCCACGTCTGTCTATATATATATATATATATATATATATATATATATATATATATATATATATATATATTCACATGGATATCTTCAGAGTCCATGAAATTACTTTCTCTGCAGGATCAGGTGTCTTCGTGATCTTTCTAATCTCCTCGGTTGGCCTTCAGCACTCTCATTTCCATCATCTCACATTATCGTTTCCTATCTTCACCATCAACTTCTTCTCCGGCAATTAGGTCACTTCACGTGTCAGCTCAACATGTCTCTATAAAGAGCACAGGATATGGCAGAGGCTCTCTCTCTTACTGTCTCTCTACAGTAAATGTGTGTGTGTGTGTGTGTGTTTGCTACCTAATCTTAGCATCAGCCTTAGTGAGAGAAGCCATATTTCTAACCTACATGCAGTAATTAAATGAGAGATTTATAAATAGAATTACCGTGACACGTTATTGATTAGCTAAGTTTAGAAGGAAGGGAAACAAACCATAGTCTGACTACACTCAGTCATGACTTGAGGGAAAAAAAATTGAGGGTAGCTCAGAAAATTTTTTTTTACACACTGCTATTCCGGCACAAGCTGATTAATTTGAGCAATATGTAATCTGACATGCCCACTGATGCCCACTAGGGGTTACGACTCTGATATGCAATTGATTGTCATCTTAACATATTTTCAGATGCAGTGTATCTGAGGGCATGCCGTAAACAAAAAGTGCAAATAAATCAATCATGTGTGTGATATTACATTATTTAAGAGCTCGATGTAAAGGTAGCGTGAGAGACTGCTTAACACATAAAGTAGCATATAAAAAGTTTTGAGACACCTGCCTTATCTGGTTCTTCTCCAAAATATTACCAGGAAGTTACACAACTGTCTTCGGATACAGCAAGACATTTTCCCCTCACTTGAACTAGTACAGGTTTGGCAATTCTCCTGTGCACAGAGGACCTTCTGCTATAGAGCTCCAACACTATGTGGGATGAATGTGAAGGTTGTCTTCACCCCGGAAACTTATCACTGTCTCATCTACATCAGTATCTTCACATGACTGAGTGAAACATCTTCGCAGAGCAGTAAAGCGCATTTAAATGGCACTTGGAGAATCATTGTGGAAGATGATCTTCAAAAAGCTCTCAGAACAGTTTCAGGAAGAACCACACACTCATACTGGGTTTTGAACTGTTTGAAGGTCTGAAATCATCATGAAATGGGACACAACTGGAGGTCGCACATCATTTTCTTTTTGAAGTTAGAATTGGAGTCTGGGGCACGGTGGCAAGTGCCAGTGGTTAGCACGTTCGCCCGACACCGCCAGGATCCGGGTTCGATTCCCGTCTCGGCCATGTGTGTGTGGAGTTTGCATGTTTTCCCTGCTTTTTCTCCCCGTGCCTCAGGGTTTTTTTCTCCGGGTTCTCCGGTTTCCTCCCGGTCCAAAAACATGCATGGTAGGTTGATTGGCACCTTGGAAAATTGTCCCTAGTGTGTGAATGTGAGTGTTTGTGTCCTGCGATGAGTTGGCATTCCATCCAGGGTATATCCTGCCTTAATGCCCATAGATGCCTGAGATAGGCACAGGCTCCCCGTGACCCGAAGGAAGATCGGATAAAGCGGTAGAAGATGAATTAATGAATGAATTGGAGTCTGTATAGAGTGTGTGTGTCAGCCTGATGATGCATCTGCAGAAAGTCCTCTATGAGTCGTATTGTAGCAGGACATGAGGAAAGGAAATGGCTTCTTCACATTGGTATGAAAATGACCACTGTGAAATCTCTGTGCTTGTCTGACTGGAAAAATCCGGTGTCCCAATAGTTCTGAACTTAGAGCAGGAGTCTTCAAGTAAAATTGCTTGAGGTCCAGTAAATTAACCCTCCTCACCAGCTGAGGTCCGAAGATGTATATATGTATAATTGTCCGGATCTCAGATGGTTATTAACTTCTCTTTTAAGGTCAAAATGATGTCTTCTCCTCTGATGTGTGTTGTAAGTGCTATAACACATAAAATGTCGTCAATTAACTCTTTATTCTTTGCATAATTAAATCCCATATACACCACAAGCTAAGCGTTTCCATTAATATCAATCAACCTGTTAAAGCTGCCGTATGCAAGGTGTAGTCTGAACAACAGCATAAACCTGTGACTAGACATCCTGTGCTAATATTTCTGCTCTTCTTGTAGCAGGTGAAAAGGGTGTTTGTTTACTTTTTTTACGTTTTTTTTTTTACGTTTTTCCTTTCCGCGTAAAAGTGTTTTAAACTGCGCTTCTTTACTATTTCACCATGTGTAAATGGCGTATATTTTCCTAAAATCCACTGTATTCTCACTGATCATTCATATGCTTGTTGTTGGGCTGTTGGTGTATGAGAGACAGAGATAGAGAGAGAGAGAGAGAACCCGTGTAGATTGCTCGAATCGGGCTTTGATCTCTTTGGTCTGAAATCATCATGAAATGGGACACAACTGGAGGTCTTGCATCTTTAGATGTTTCTAGATCCTTGTGGGTCATCATTTTCTTTTTGAAGTTAGAATTGGAGTCTCAATAGAGTGTGTGTGTGTGTGTGTGTGTTGTGTGTGTGTGTGTGTGTGTGTGTGTGTGTGTGTGTGTGTGTGTGTGTGTGTGTGTGTGTGTGTCAGCCTGATGATGCATCTACAGAAAGTCCTCTACGGGTCGTATTGTAGCAGGACATGAGGAAAGGAAATTGCTATGGAAATGACATGATCAATGTGAAATCTCTGTGCTTGTGAGAATATTTATATGGATCTTTCGCTCAAAAAAGCAAAACAAGTCTCCAAAGTGTCAACTCATTCTCTAATAGGGAAGCAGTCAGTCACGCGGCGTGTTTACTTTCTAATAAATCGGACGTGGATGATGTTGGATGGAGCACTTCATTGTCTGGGGGCTCATTTGCATCATGGAAACAGAGCAGGTACAGGCGATTACAGAAAGCGCATTTATAAAGAGGAACTCATGAATTAAACAGAGAGCTGCAGAAGTCTTTCGGCTTTATAGTGTTTATAAGGACAGAGAGGCTGCGAATAAAAAAAAGAATAATAAAAAAAAACCGAGCAAGATGGATGGATTCCAAGTTTGTTCGTTTAGTTGATTATTTGTTTATTTATTTATCTGGGTCTGGAGATTGCAGGTCTGTTGAGAAAACGGATTCGTCGGCTTTATAGTTAATCCATTTTTTGTTTCCTAATTTTGGAAATGACTGCGTACAAATGGTATTTTATAAGCTGTTTTTAATTTTGCCTTTTAAAATCAGACCGTATTGTGAACTGGCACTCGTCCAGGGGTTCGTAAAATCCTACGTGTTTATCCAAGTGTATGTGTGTACGATATATATATATATATATATATATAAAATGTGGCACAAACCCTGAAGTTTATTCTCCAGATCCAATCCCAAACTCAGCAGCGAAGAAGGAAAATACGTGAAAACGATGGCATTGTTGATCAGTGCACACAGTGTGTGTATTGTTACACTTTCCTCTACTATTGTTAGGACACAGAGTGTTTCACAAGCTATCGGAGGAAGACGAGCATCCTGCGTGGTTTCAGCCGGGGACACAGAGCGGGCGGCTGTTAAAGCTGCGACAACAGCAGCCTTTTTCTCATTAGCACCACACTGAGCCGAGGTAATAGCTAACAGCATTCACAAATTACTGACTGCTGCTGCGACAGAAGAGAGAGAAACACCAGTGAGTGAGGGGAAACCACACCGCTGCTTTAATGGAGTTGGAGCGATAACGTATACGAGGTGGCTTTTACAGATTTATCTTTTTGTCTTGAATGACAAACACAAGCATTTATACATGCCTTCTTAACCTGTCCACACCCGTTAACCAGGCACATGCCCTTTAAACATGCACACGCCCCTTACCATGTCCATGCCCCTTAACCATGCACATGCAACTTAACCATGAAAACGCCTCTTAACCATACACACTCCCCTAAACCATGTCCATGTCCCTTAATCATGAAAATGCCTCTTAACCATAAACCTCTTAAACATGCCCCTTAACCATGTCCATGCCCTTTAACCATGAAAACGTCTCTTAACCATACACACTCCGCTAAACCATGAACATGCCCCTTATCCATGAAAACGCCTCTTAACCATGCACATGCCCCATATCCATGTCCACACCCCTTAACAATGCACACGCCCCTTAGCCATGTCCATGCCCCTTAACCATGAAAATGCCTCTTAACCATGCACACGCCCCTAAACCTTGTCCATGCCCCTTAACCATAAAAACTCCTCCTAACCATGCACATGCCCCTAACCATGTCGATTTCCCTTAATCAAGAAAACGCCTCTTAACCATGCACAGGCAGCATAACCATGTCCACACCCCTTAACTATGCACACGCCCCTTAACCATGTCCATGCCCCTTAACCATGAAAATGCCTCTTAACCATGCACACACCCCTAAACCATGTCCATGTCCCTTAATCATGAAAATGCCTCTTAACCATGCACATGCCCCTTAAACCTGACCACATTCCTTAAACATACACATGTCCCTTAACCATGCCCATACCCTTTAAACCTGTACACACCCTTTAACCCTGCATGCATTCCATAACTCTGTACACGCCCCTTAACCCTACACACACCCTGTACAAACCCTATACACTGTTAACACCCCAGTGATGTACACATCTCTAAACACACTTCTTAATCATCCACATCTCCCTTAACCTGTACACACCCGTTAACCCTGTACACAGCCCTGAACCTTGTACACACATTTTAATCATCCACATACCTCTAAACCCAGTACACACACCTGAATCCTGTACACACCATCTTAACCCTGTGCATGTCCCAAAATCTGTACATGCGCCCTAAACATGTACACACGCCCCCTAAACATATGCACACCCCTTAAACCTGTGCAAACCACTTAATCCTGTACACACCCATTAAACCTGTGCACAACCTGGAAACCTGTACACGCCTCTTAACCCTGTACAGAACCCGGAAACCTGTAAGGCCACTTAACTCTGTACACACCCATGAACCCTGTACACACACCTTAACCTTGTACACACACCATAACCATGTACAAACACCTTAACCCTATACACACCCATGAACCCTGTACACACCCATGAACCCTGTACATAAACCTTAATCTTGTACACACACCATAACCATGTACAAGCACCTTAACCCTATACACACCCATGAACCCTGTACACACCCATGAACCATGTACACATACCTTAACCCTGTAGAAACACCTTAACCCCACACATACCCATGAACCCTGTACACATACCTTAACCCTGTAGAAACACCGTAACCCTACACATACCCATGAACCCTGTACACACACCTTAACCTTGTACAAACACCTTAACCCTGTACACACCCCTGAACCCTGTGCACACCTCTGAACCCCTCAGCCCAGATGTTGAATGATTCATCCTGCAGATGTCTCATTAGCCTGATCTTTTCTTCATATTTTTTCTCAGTTCCCTTAGTCTCATTTCTATGTTAATGTGAATTCATATAAACGTTTCCAACTTTAACAAAAATCCAATTTGCGTGTACTAGATGAGATTTTGTCTGAATGAAAGCCTTGAACGGGTGCATTCACCTTCTCCTGAACTGAATCAGTAGAGCGTTTCAAAGAAGCCAGAACTGCACGTGTGCTTCTGCTCGCAGGTCGAAACTATTCAAAGCCCACGCTGCTGATTTGGTAAGACAGAAGCATGATTGCTGTTATCACAACCAAGTGGTGCTGACTGACGGCGCCGCCTTTATCACAGAAACACCTGCCTCACGCTGACACAGACAAAAGGTCCTTCTGTCCCACCATGATTCGTCTTTGTTTCAGTTCAGATCCCAGTTGAGAAGAGGTGCCTCATCACAGATCACATCTCTCTACATTCCCTCCACTGGGATTTCTCTCTCTCTCTCACACACACACAAACACAAACACATTGGATACCATACCCTCTATGGACAAGCCATCAGTGTGTGATCATACTGTGTGATGTTCTCCATGGTTCTGATACAGAATCATTTTCAGACTTTGTTAATTTTGACCAATCAGAGACAGAGACAGTTCTGCATTGTTGCAGTATAGTTCCAATAGCCACTATATGACTGCTATGTCTTGTTATGTCTTGCTATGTCTAGAGTGAGTGTATTGTTTCATTCTGAAGTAAACACAGAGGAGTTGGGGTAAACAGCACTCTCTGGAAGAAGTACTTTTGTACTTTTATTTTCTTATCAAGCTTCAACAGATGGCTGGTGAAGTTGTTACTGCAAGTGCACCATTTTACAGGATTTGTGTTATAAAAGGGTCTAATGTGTTCGTTAATTATCAAATATGTTGAACAATTGCGTGTGTGCTTATTAAAAAAAAAATATATATATATAATATATATATATATATATATATATAAATGTTGCTATAAATCATAGATAGATAGATAGATAGATAGATAGATAGATAGATAGATAGATAGATAGATAGATAGAAAGATAGATACAATTGTACACAAATAAAAAAAATTATATATCTGCAGTTGAATCAGGAAAGCTCTCAGAAACTCTATCTCTTTTTAATCCACACTCCTGTTCCTTGTCCTTCTTTCACTGTGTTCAGGGAATGGGGCATGAGGAAGAAAAGAGGAGAAGATTAGAGTGAATCAGTGCTGAAGAGAGGCTCCGACTCTCACTATGGAGGTGTAGTAATGTGCTCATTATCAGCCGAGGCGTCTCCACATCTCCTCCGTGACTTTCATCAGTCTATACTTTACACTGTGGGAAGAAGATGTTGGCGGGGAGAAGTGTGTGAGTGATGGACTGAGATCTGAGATCGAGATGATTTAAGAACAGAGACGTACCGAGCAAAACTCGTTCATTCATCCCATTTTTTAGACACAATGCAGCCACATAAGCAGGGTCTGGTATCGCTTAAACTCACTTAGACTAGTCTAGGTATATATATATAATATTCATTCATCTTCTACCACTTTATCCGCTCTTCCCTCGGGTCCCTTTCCCTGTATGGAAAGCCAAACACAACACACTCACAATCACACACACATTCATACACTAGGGATAATTTTCCAAGGTGCCAATCAACCTACCATGCATGTTTTTGGACCGGGAGGAAACCAGAGAAAAACCCCCGGAGGCACGGGGAGAACCTGCAAACTCCACACACACATGGCGGAGGTGGGAATCGAACCCCAACCCTGGAGATGTGAGGTGAACATGCTAACCACTAAGGCATATATATATATATATATATATATATATATATATATATATATATATATATATATATATACATATTGGTATAAAGTAGTGTCCTAAGTAGAAATAAACTGATTTTTCATCAAGGGTGGCCTAAGTGCTTGCCTGTTCCAATAGATGAGGCGGAGGCCCATCATGACATCAGCTCCGAGCTCAGTTTCTGGGGCTTTTAGGCACAGAGTCCATCATGTAAGGGTCTACCCTTGATGTTCTCCACCACTGTAGCAAATCACCGCCTCATCAGTCACAGAGAAGTGCAACTGGGGAAAAATAGTGTTAATTTGTATTCAACTGGAAATAAAAGAAGAAAGGCGTTCAATCAGGCATGGAAGTGCTCGGCTCCTTCCACTACCTCTGGTCCCAATAGGTGGGCTGCTTCTTCACCGACAGTCGGCAAGTAGTCAGCAAAAATCTTTCCTGCCACAGTCTCCGAAGTACGAGGCGCTGCGAGGGAATTTCCTCATCCGTGGCTGCCGTCTCCGGCCTGTAGTGAGATTGGGAAAGACAGGACGCCGTCATTAGTCAGGAGCTAAAGGTTCTCCACCTCACTTGTCTCCACCTTTTATAGTCGCAGCCACTTCAAACTCATTAAGGATACCTCCTACTATCTCCTTGCCATCCACAGTGGTTTGCATTGCCTTTGCACAGTCCTTCTACCTCCAAGTTGGTCTCAGCTGATAATGAGCACATTGTAATATATATTAGGATCTCTTATGCAGATAAATGTAAATATTTAATCACCATTAATCACATGATTGTCATGAGCTAACTCGCAATTAAACCCAATTTAACTGCACATCAGTGTCTTTTCTAAATGTACCTCTAATTAAGTGTTTAATACTCTTATTAATATGCACATGGGTGCTTTATGCAAATGTATAATTATTATTAGTGAAACCAAGCTCAACATATGAAGACAAAATATTATTTTATGTTTTAAAGCAATGATTATCATTTAAATGGAGTAACTCATCAGGACACGAAACGCAACTTTTTCTATGTTTCTATGTTTCCACACGGATGTTTTTAATTGCCAGATTGCATCATGAGGATTGGTAAAACTAATGTTTAGTGACTAAAAAACATTTTTACGCTGTAGATCATGTTTTATATATATATATATATATATATATATATATATATATATATATGAGTAAAGAAAAGACATTCATATATTCATTCATTCATTTTCTACCGCTTTATCCGATCTCTCGGGTCACGGGGAGCCTGTGCCTATCTCAGAAAAGAAAAGACATCATGTATAAATGCGCATTGCATTGAAGGTTTTCATTTATTATTTTTTTATATAAATGGACAAACAAATGGTCAATGTATGCTGCATTAATCATGCATTAATACAATTATTGCTGTTAGAATTGATGTTAAATGTGTGTGTGTGTAATGATATAATTAATTAATTAACTATTGAATAACTTTCTATATTCATCAAAAGCATGTGATAACTATACTTTCCAAAAAACATTATTCCTGACTTAGCTGAATAAGATATTTTACATAAAACCCAGTTATGTTTTTTTTTTACACAACTGTTGATGGTTCCATTAAAAGTAGAATGCTACCTAATTGTGGCAGTTAGCATAACATCATACTGCTTACTAGCATTTAATAGGATAATGGCGTTTTTCCCCCAATAGAACAGCGTGTACTGATGAACCCGAGTTCCTCCAGGCTATTAGAATAGATGAAAATAAAAATGGCTGTATTTACTGCTGCAATCTTTTATTGCTTAGGAGACTTAATAATCCTGCTTCAATTTTATAAGGTCAATCCGACAAAATCAGCAACTCTAAATCCCTGAGCAGGCTCTTTATCAGATCTAGTAAAAGACTGTCCAGTCTGTGGTGGGACTTAAAATGCTCCAATGTAATTTTATTTCACAGTAGAAATTATTTCCCAGAAATAGGAGTAGGAACAAACAACATGGAGAGAGGGAAAAAAAACAATCAAAACCTTTTCACGCATTGTCTGCAGTTAATTCCCTAAACCAATCTAACAGACTGAGTGTCTGTTTTCAGATCTAAAAACAGACGTCTGAACACTTGTGCATTATATTTTTAATATAAAATAAATATTTATAATAAATTAATGAATCGAACATAATAATAATAATAATTATTATTATTATTACTACTATTACTACTACTACTATTATTCATTCATTCATCTTCTAGCGCTTTATCCGATCTTCCCTCGGGTCTCGGGGATCCTGTGCCTATCACAGGCGTCTATGGGCATTAAGGCAGGATACACCCTGGATGGAATGCCAACCCATCGCAGGGCACACACACACACACATTCACACACACATTCACACACTAGGGACAATTTTCCAATGTGTCAATCAACCTATCGTGCATGTTTTTGGACTGGGAGGAAACCGGAGAACCCGGAGAAAAACCTCCTTGAGGCACGGGGAGAACATGCAAACTCCACACACACATGGCCGAGACAGGAATCGAACCCAGGCCCTGGCGGTGTGAGGCGAACGTGCTAACCACTAAGCCACCGTGACCCTGGACTATTATTATTATTATTATTATAAATAAGCAATATGTTTGGATAACACATTATATGTAATGTTTTCCATGTTATATTTATTGTCAGAATTATTTGCAGAGGCAACATTTCCAGTCAGTCATTGCACATTCAGATTACCTGCTCGTACACCAATCAAGCATAACATAATGACCTTTTCTTGATCTGTCAAGAATTAACAGAAGGAATTTCTTCAGCAGTTTGAACTACAAACTTGTCTGTTGGATCGGGCCACATGGTCCAGCCTTCTCTCCTCACCAACGACTCTTTGCCACCTATGTTTGTATATCTACTTCTTTCGGCTGCTCCCATAGGAGTTGCCACAGCAGATCATCCTTCTCCCCACATCTGCCCCTTTCACAGCAACTACCTGCATATCTTCCCTCACCACATCCACAAACCGCCTCATTGATCTACTGCTTTTCCTCCTGCCTGGTCTGTCAGAGTGAATGGGGGCTCCAAATGTAGGATTCACATGGATCGTGGAAATAATATTCTTTAATTAATTCAATCTAGTAGAGAGACAAAAAGAGGGCAAAGGTGAAAGTATAGTCCATTAAATAGTCCAGGGTCAGAGAACAGGAAACAAGGCAATGAAGAGAAAAACAAAAAAACAGTCCACCCCTCTAGGGCCGGCTCCTAAAGGCCCAATTTTTCCAATAGTCTGTGAATAAATGCTGGCAGAAGAGATAAAGCCTCACAACCCACCCTGGGCGGGTTGAGGTGGCATGGAATAGGGAAGTACTGGGGAGTCATGAAGGAGCCGGGGCACCAGGAAGGTCAGGTGCCAGCAGTGGACCAAGCGATGCTTGAGGTGTACCACCACCACTGGGTAAAATGCCTTGGAGGTCAGGAAAAGCAAGATGAACCAGAGGGTGAACCTCTTGGAAGTTGAGGTCAGAGTGGAAGCGACCACCTCAGCAGGCTCAGCAGCGTCCTCGGCAGGAGACTGGAGCTTGGCGGCGCCCTCGGCTGGAACTTGGGCTTAGCAGCATCCACAACTGGAAAATTGTCCCTTGTGTATGAATATGTGAGTGAATGTGAGTGTGTGTGTGCCCTGCAATGGGTTGGCATTCCATCCAGGGTGTGTCCTGCCTTAATGCCCATAGACGCCGGAGATGACCCGAGGGAAGATCGGATATGGCGGTAGAAGATGAATGAATGAATATGAATATGTATATATATATATATATATATATATATATATATATATATATATATATATATATATATAGATATATAATAGTTTGATTGTCCCATGTATTGCACAATTATAATAAAGTTGAAATATCCCGAATCTAAAATGATAACTATACATTTATAATAAAAAAAAAAAAACAATTGTCAAGATTTTTACTACCTTTGTTTGCCACAAAACCAATCCACGTTCCTGTTTCCTAGCTCATGAATTTCCAGTACTGACTTTATCTTACAGACACTGTTTAAATCAGCATATTGATTCACGTTGCTAGAGTTCCTAGCTCAAATGGAGTGTGTCGGTAATCCCTTATCTTAATTTACTCTCAGGGAGGCAGGCTCAAGGTCAAACAACCCCCCGAAGACCGGAGATGGGAGATTTAAAGATTAAGAAATGGGATTAAAGGCTGAAACTTTAGGACACAGTGTGTGAGGGAAGGATATGTGTGAGGTTAAATCTCCTTTTATTATACGTTTGCCTTTTATTAATAGCTGTATGTACCATAGAGCTCAAATATTTCTTTTCAGATCAGACAGAAATGTGTGTTTGTAAGGACACACAATGTGTGTGTGAGATGGACCTCAATGCTCCACATTATGATCCAATCTGTTCTTACTGAGGTAATATTCAGAGCTCAGGTTTTCTGAACATTTCCAGACGAAGCTGAATCAGTGCTTGGCTGTGACCCAGGTGCATCAACTCTGCGGTTCCTCTGTGGTCAGGACATATGATGGGTCTAGAGAGCAGGAGATAAAACATATTAAGTCTGTATGCATCATGTCCATCAACATAATATCAGTGTTAATTTTGTCTCCATTCTATTCATACTACTTTGTGCAAAGAAAGTTACTTTACACAAAACCTTTAAGGCCATTAACTCCCTAAGATGATATAGGAACCATTAGAGAAACCATACACTAAAACAAGAACCTGTTATCATTTAAACATCCGGATTTTCACTCATTATAGTTACAGTTTAATGACTGTTTTGGACTGAATACCGGCTTGTTAATGCTTGAACCACCATAATTTGTTGGTCTGACGGGTGTCTATATGGAGAACATCTTCAGCATCTTTAACCTGCTCCATCCAAGAAACACTGTAGATAGATGTGAGACTTAATGAATGCAAGAGGTAGAAAAAAAACCCGAAAAGAATTAAGAGCAGAGAAGAAAGGAAAAGAAAGGATCTGAGCCTGATGTGAACAGCGGTGTAATCAGGAGCCGACAGTCTGATTGCTTGTGAGCGGTAAATGTCCAACTGATTAATTCACATGAAGGGGTGGACTCCGTGTTATGGTCGATTCACATTTGAGGCAGATTCACATTTAGGTGAGGATACACTTTTAGGGGTGGATTCACATTCAGGGGTGGATTCATATTCCAGAGATGGATTAAATTTTAGGAGTGGACTTTCATAGAGGGGTGGATTCAGTTACAGGGTGGATTTAGACTCATGGGTGGATTCAATTTATGTGCTGTATGCACAATCTGGAGTGGATTCAGTTTCAGGGATGGATTCATTCATAGTGTGGCCAGCAGGGGGCGCTTACCTTGTGGTCTATGTGGGTCCTAGCGCCTCAGGATAATCATGGGGACACTATACTGTCAAAAAAAAAAGCACTGTTTCTCAGATGAGATGTTAAACCCGAGGTCGTGACTCTCTGTGGTCATTAAAAATCCCAGGATGTCTTTAGTAAAAGAGTAGTGGCTTGTCCTCGGCATCCCGGCCATCAATGCCCATCATCATATCTAGTGATGGGCTCCATCATGCTGTCTCCTCTCCACCAGTAAGCTGGTGTGTGGTGGCAGTTCTGGAGTACTATGGCAGCCGTCGTAGCATCCACGTGGATGCTGAACACGGGTGGTGAATGAGAAGATCCACCTCTCGTAATGTAAAGTGCTTTGTGTCCAGAAAAGTGCTATATAAATGTAATGAATTATTATTATTATTATTATTATTATTATCATTATTGTAGGTGAATTCACATTCAGTTCTGGATTCAGTTTCTCTGTGGATTCACATTCCCTTGTGTTACGTAAGCAAGATAATTCAGATTCTTTCACATGATAAAGGCACTGTTTTTGTGACATCCTTCTGAACTGTAACGTTTAATAATCAACTTATACAACTATACAAAACATAATGAAAATGCTTATGGAAAACTACTTTTGCAAGCTAAGGTTTATCAAATGGGCGTGGCTAAACTTTCATTTAGATTCATGGTACATACCCTTATCCATACATACAATTGAATAGTTATGGGGTTGAGGGCCTTGCTCAGGGGCCCTGGAGGGGCATGTTCATGTTGCTGGGAATATAACTCATAACCAATCATAGGTTACGAGTTCAATATCATAACTCATCCACCCCTGTTATTCAGAATAAAAATTATAAAAAAAAAATAGAGAGAAGACCAGGTGCAAAAATACATGCAGGAATATACATAATCGAGTCAGACATGAGTCATGACCCAGTAGCTCAGAATCACAAAAATATACAATACAAAAAAAATGTGCAATTTTCCAATCTTCAGAATGTTGGAGCCACCTGGATTTTCTCCTGGATGATGGTAAATGAAATCTCCCCTCTCGCTCTCTCTCTCTCTCTCTCTGGCAGATTAGCCTTCCATTTAATATCCCATCTCCCCTTTTAATTTGGCACATTGTGAACATCTCATGCATTCCTCATATCAAGCTTTCACTCTGACAGGCTTTTAAAGTTTCCTCAACGAATATGGGAGGAATGACCAGAAATATCCTCCGCCTCCATAAAATAACCGCTCTTTAATGGTTCTTTATTAACGTTTCGGTGGAGAACCTTTTAACAGTCATGGAACCTTTTAACTGGACAAAAAGTCTTCTGTAGTAGAAATGAACTCAATAATGACAAATGGTATTTGCTGTTTTAATAAGCGCCGGTCGTCTGGGAAGATGTGGGCATTTCATCAGCTAGTAGGGTGTTGGTAAAGTCAGATACTGATGTAGGTGAAAAGGTGGGGAGACGGTGCAGTCAGCGTTTACAATTATGCCTTTGAGGTGTATGGAAGCCTAATTCCTCCACATAAAAAAAAACCTGATTCATACAGTGCAACTTTATAATTTGCAATTTTGACTTTATTCTTCTATTTCTTCCCATTTTTGACTTCTTTCTCACAATTTCACATTTTGACTCAAAATTTTTGATTTTTAATTCTCGCAATTTGGACTTTTTTCTCACATTTTTTTTTACATTTTTACTCGCAATACTGACTTTATTTATAGCAATAGTGAATTTATTTTTTAACATCCAACATTTCTGGTTCTGGTATCCATCTGGTAATTGTATTTAAATTTTAAGGTCAGGTTTCTACAAACCCTTCGTCCATATTGTGTATATTTAGCCTGATTTTGATTGAATTCTTGATTATGATTGGACAGAAGGTGAGTCATTTTCTTTTACAGCTTTTTCTAAAAAAAATAAATAAATAAATATGTAATGTGAGAACCCTGCCAGGAGATGCCAGTTTCAGTATTTGTAAGAGTCAATGTAAAAAAAAAATCACGTGTTCAGTTGGATTTGGAGCGCCCTAGCATTGTCATGCTGGAACAGGATTTGTTCTAGTTGGTCCTCCAAGCAGATTGTCTGCCTCCAACAGTTTAAGGAAAGACCATAAATATATTATCATATAGAGAAAAATGCATGTAAGAAATTCAGGTTCTAAAATGAAGTAGTGACGCCTATAATGCAGGCATCTTCCAATTCCAATGCCCTTATCCATTCATTCATCTTCTACCGCTATATCCGATTTTTCCTCGGGTCACGGGGAGTCTGTGCCTATCTCAGGCGTCTATGGGCATTAAGGGAGGACACACCATGGATGGAATGCCAACTCATCGCAGGGCACACACACTCACACTCACATTCATACACTAGGGACAATTTTTCAGGGTGCCAATCAACCTACCCTGCATGTTTTTGGACCAAGGAGGAAACCGGAGAACCCGGAGAAAAACCCCCTGAGGCACGGGGAGAACATGCAAACTCCACACACACATGGCCGAGACGGGGAATCGAACTGGACCCTGGCGGTGTGAGGCGAACGTGCTAACCATTAGGCCACGTGCCTCTGCCCTTATCCAGCGTGACTTATTGAGCAATTGCGGGTGAAGGGCTCAAGGGCTTGGTGGGTGTGATATTTGTACCTGAGATCAAGGGGCCAATGCCTTGACCACAGAGCTACCACCTCCCACCTTATCACAAACATTATTTGCTCTTGGGAAATAATCAAATAAACACAACCACATTTTACTTGGAAATCTGTAAATCAGTTCTGTCTGAAATTAGAGTATCAGATAATCAGATGATACTGTAATAATAATAATAATAATCATCATCATCATCTTTATTTTATACAGCGCCTTTAAAAGTCTCAAAGCAACTTTTTATAATATAAACTACAACAATATAGAACTTAATATATAATAAATATATGTAAAATTATAATAATAATAGTAGTAATAATGAAATATGAGAATATTATTTAGAATATATATGTGAATAAAATAAACATTAGAGACAAATAAAAAAACACACACACAAAAGTTCATTCATTCATCTTCTACCGCTTTATCTGATCTTCCCTCAGGTCATGGGGAGCCTGTGCCTATCTCAGGCATTTTGGGGCATTAAGGCAGGATACACCCTGAATGGAATGCCAACTTATCACAGGGCACACTCACACACAAACACAGTCACATTCACACACATTCCTACACTAGGGACAATTTTCCAAGGTGCCAATCAACCTACAAAATATATGTAATATATGAATATGTGAAATATATGAAATATATGCAAACTCCAGACACACACACACACACATGACGGAGGTGGGAATCAAATGTGAATGAGCAACCCGCTAAGCCACCGTGTCCCATACAGACAAAAGTTCATTCATTCATTCATTCATTCATCTTCTACCGCTATATCCGATCTTCCCTCGGGTCACGGGGAGCCTGTGCCTATCTCAGGCATCTATGGGCATTAAGGCAGGACACACCCTGGATGGAATGCCAACCCATCACAGGGCACACACACACACACTCACATTCACACACACATTCATACACTAGGGACAATTTTCCAAGGTGCCAATCAACCTACGGTGCATGTTTTTGGACCGGGAGGAACCCGGAGAAAAACCCCCAGAGGCACGGGGAGAACATGCAAACTCCACACACACATGGCCGAGACGGGAATCGAACCCGGATCCTGACGGTGTGAGGCGAACGTGCTAACCACTTAACACTTAACGGGTAGCCACCGTGCCCCTATCAATTATTTAAATAATTTTAGAGCAGATTTAATCAACTTTTAAAAAAAAAATCATCCTGTCTAATATAAATGGAGAGGGAAAGAAAAAAAAAACTTCCTCAGAAAACATTCCTCAATAGACATATTAAAAAAAAAAGAAAAACAAGAAATATCCAGAAGAACTGCAATGCTGCCTAAAACAGGAGGTCCACATAAAGCATTTTTTTTGTCTACTATTGTAAGATGTTGCTTTAATTTCCTGATTGAGACAGAGACACAGTCATTGTGTCAGGCTTCTGCGATCCTCGCGGCCTTGCTGTCAGGTGCTTTGTGTTTCAATGCATGAAGTCTAGATAAAGTGACAGCTCTGTTATTTATTCTTTTCTTCTCATTATTTGTCTATTTTTTTCAGCAGACGGACGCAAGAGTTAATGTCTCTCTCTTTCTGTCTATGCACAGGCAGGTGGGCGTGAGGCAAAGGAAGGAATTCTTCCTCAGGTCTGACCTTTATATGGCCATAACGTAGCAATAAATATCTCATTTCCTTCAGAGTTAAATAAAAATATGGATTTGTTTTTTTTTCCCACCGGAGGCTTCGAAAGTTGTGACCGGGTCTCAGAGAAAATAATAAAGCACAACATGTGAAACATCAACATGTGATCTTCCAATCTCTAACACACACACACACACACACACACACACACACACACACACACACACACAGTTTTACTATTTTTTTCAGGCTTTTCCACTTCTGATATGGTCTATTTGATCGCATTTCTGTCATTTCCAGCTGTCATAAAAGGCTAAAAACTTTCCCAAAGTCAGGGACACGTACACTTCTATGCAAAGTCTTCTCATTTAATTTAATCTCACCTCTAGTTTCATATCTTTTGTAGAAATAAAAAAGGCAGCTGAAAAGAGTTTCCTTTTTCAGCCAAGCAGGCAATCAGGAGTAGTAAGGCTTGTTCAAAATCCGATTGAAATTCCAGAAACGACACGTTATCAAGGCCAGATTCATTTTCCTGAATGAACATGCCTGATGCTAATTGCCTGTGTGTGTGTGTATGTGTGTGTGTGTGAAAATTAGATTATATTTACACCAGGAACACCGTATTAAAAAGAGGTAATGTAATTCACTGCATATTTGGACACAGTGGCACCTCGTATGTCTCATAATATATTAATTCTATTAACAATTGAAATTCAGACATGTGATAAAAATCCATACATAAGCACATTCATAACCTGTGATTTCGTTCCTGTTTTCGCTTATATTATAGCAGCTATAAAAAGTATTCTGTCATATAAAGGTTAGGACATAAAATGGCAAACTGAAATATCTTCTTAGTTATTAACAGAGGCAGTTGATTGCTGGAACAGTTTGTTGTCAAAACTCCATACTGATTTTTTCCAGGTTCTGTTCTGCTCTGATTATGAGAGTGGCCTGTATATTACTGACATGTGCTGTGAGACTGCATGCTGCATGGAGAATGAATGTATTATATTTATTACTTATAATGTATTAATTACATTATAAGTCATTGTTGTGTTTTTCTATCCTATTTTATTTTATGTTGTGTAATTTTGTTATGCAATGTCTCGTGTTGTCAACACAGTCTTGTTCTGTCTTTGCGCTGTTTGCACTAGGTTGCACACGATGCACTTTATGTAGCTAGGGCAAACTTAGTCTCGTCCTCAGCATTGTGTTGTTGTGTTTGTGTTATATGTTGTTTTGTGTAGCACCAGGGTCCTGGAGAAACATTGTCTCATTTCACTGTGTACTGCGTCAGCTATATATGGTTGAAATGACAATAAAACCTCTTGACTTGACTTGATTATATAATTAATGCTCTTACATATTTCCTTCAGTACTAGTTTTTTTTGTAATAAAATTACAGTACTAAATTGAGTAAATTGTGTTTTTTGTTTGTTTAATCCAGGATCCATTTTTACATTTATTGGTTGATATGTTTAAAATAATAACATATAGGATATATAGGAAATGCTCAAATATCTTCTGACCAAACACCATCCAGAAATCAGCACTATTGTGGTGTATATGATATATGACCTTCCCTTCCTGCTGATGAACAGATTTCTCACTGTTAAACCCCATAGTGTATACACAGTGCTTTCACGAGTGTGAGAAAGTGTATTAAAAGTGTGTGGGAGACTAAATGTCAAAATCTGACCTCGGTCTCTGTTTGAGCCAAATGTACTACATATTAAGATTTTTTTTTCCTGCTTTCACGCTTCGAAACCTTCAAGCTGTTCCTTTACTCCCCATTCACAGCCACCCTTGGCTTACACAAAATACTCTTTTCACTTGAAACTGTGTGACCACACTTTGTGACATTCTAAAGACATGTACAGTAAATTCAATGTTTTTGTCACCCGGTTCTGAGGAAAAAAACATTTTCTTGTCATATCAATAAATATTTAGTGAACTGAAAAAAAAATTTTGAGGATCAGGGATCAGCTAAAAATAAATACATGCACTCAGAAAGAAAGATGTATGCATTGACCAAAGCCATGTCTTAATACCATCATTATGACTATAGAAAGTATCAATCTTAGAGCGATACATATATATATATATATATATATATATATATATATATATATATATATATATATATATATATATATATATATATATATATATATATATATATATATATATATATGAAGAGTTTCACCCCTTTCATATTATTTATTTATTTTTTAATAAAAATGGTCAAACAAAAATGTGCTATGCATTAAGCCTATGTTGGCACATTTCATGCTCTTCATGCTCATGTTTATTTTTCGTGTGTGTGTGTGTGGTGTGTGAACAATACAAGAAAAAGTTTCAGCTCCAAAACTTTTATACTGTATGTATGTACTGTACGTACGTCTATGTGTATATATATATATATATATATATATATATATATATATATATATATATATATATATATACACACACACACACACACACACCACACATGCTACAGTCCTACAGTACTTATTTCCATATCCAAGAACACTCATACATACACACACACAGTGCACTGCAATAGTGGCTCTCGAGTGATTTTTCGCCTCCCTTTTCACCCGTGACATTTTCTCTGCATACGTAACGCCCAGCAACCCTGGCACTTGCACTAAATAATATTAATGACAAGATATCCATTTTTAACCAAATAAAAGTTCATGGCAAAAATCAATACAGACAAACTATTCACGTAATGATGAGAGATGTGTGAGAAAGAAAGAGAGAGAAAAAGAAAGAAAGAAAGAAAAAAAATAAAAAGGCTGTTGGTTTGCGCTGTGATTTATTTCCATTTCTGGTTATTTGTAATCATATCCAGAGAAATGAGTTTTAGACAAATGCTGAATAAATGAACAATCAATTTCTACTCAAGTGGATTGAATTACATTGAAGTATGTTTCTATTGGGTGGAGGTGTGATGTATATCAAATGTTTCTAGCTGTTGAGTATACAGTTGAGGACAGTAACAGTGCTTTAATAAAGTTTCCTTTTTTAATATAGAAACCTTTACTTTAACATCACTACATTTTAAAGTCAAATACCTACTTTCTGCTCAAATACATTTTGCCTTTTTATTAAAAGCAGATAATTTTATTAGTAATATAGTGAATGAAGCTTTATGTCATTGAGAATTTGCAGCGGCTTTAAATAAGAGGCCAAGTGTTGTTTTTAATTAAAAGATATTGTACTTTTACTTAAGTGAAAGGTTAAAGGGAGCACGTTTACTTTTCATAGGAGTAATATTTTATCAAGTGGTTCGCTACTTTAACTCAAACACATGGTTTGTGTACTTAATCTATCTGTGTTCAAATCACAGCCACTTCATAAGGCTTCATATTGAAGTCCAATCTGCCACTCCTCGGCCCTTTAGAAAAGCCTTAACTTCTCAATTATATAAAGATGATAAATGCAAATTGCTTTGGATGCCTGCAAGTTGCTTTTGGACATCTACAAATGGATTAATCAATGTTTTTTTGAATTGCAGAGGGACAGGTAATAATGAATAGTGTTAAATGTTAATAGAGTTCATTCATTTAGTTTTCTGCCATTGGCATTAAAACGCAATTACTTGAACTAAATTACAAGTAAATAAAAAATGACAAGACAGTGCTGGAAGAAATGCATCAAACAAAGGAGATAAAAAAAAAATAAAAAATATAGAGACTCCAGGCTCCTGATGAAGACTAATCTTCTAGTTTGGGTGAAGAGAGTTGTTCTGCAGGAACTCTCTTATCCCGAGTCATTACGACTGAAACGGCACAACTGAGAGTTTCAATCTGCTACACAGCAGTATCCGAGTCTATAAAAGCTGTTTACGACTGTAGCCTGGGTTCAGTCAATTCACCTACAGTAAGCCTTTCTGACTTCAAACTTCAATAACTCCTCAAAAAACAAGCTCCACATTCTGGTAAAAAAAAATACATCAACAGTGCATTCATTCACATACAGGTCACTGTTTTGATAGATTAAATTTACAGTACTACCAAACTGTCCCTGTTGGGTCCATGAGAACGGCCCTTAACCCAAAGCACAATGGGATATTGCTCTAGACCCTTATATTATGAAAATATAATGACTTTGCACTCCACACCTGCAGAGGTCCCCACTTCCTGTGTACTACCCCTTCTCCTGATTCTCATCAAGCTCCCTAATGTTTTAATAAATTGATTACCTAGGCCATTTCAAGTTCTCTCGATTGCACTGTAATGGTGGCTCCCAAGATAATAATCCCAGGTACTAAGCAACATATATGCTTGCCATTTTTGGTGGAGAAACTCTCAGCCAACAATCGCTACATTTGTAAGTAGCTGCAAAACTAGACGTTGACCAATTTGCTCAATTGCGATTTGCCGATGAACAATTAATCAAATTATAGTTATTAAAATGTTATTGGTTAAAAAACAACATTCTATGTAAAATAGTAATGAACTTTATTGCAAAAATAAATGAATAAAATAAAAAAAGGTATTGAAAAATTATGAAAATATGCTAAATGAAATGCACATGAATATATTCATTAATACAAATAGTATGATTAATAAATTGTAAATAATAGGTGTTATATAGCAGGCCCTGTGCAGCTTTCAACACCGCATGTGGTGTCAGTTATTCACCTATAATGGCCACTCTTGCAATCACAGCAGACAACCAGGTTACAGCAGGGTACCTGGTTGCATATACGTCAGAGACATTCCCTTTCAGAACTCGAGCTGTGTCGGTAACGCTTTGGGAATGACAGTTCAACCAAGCCATACTGGCCAGTCCCTGCGTTGTGTGAAATGGCACAGCTAGAAGGACAGAAGAGCCAGGAGAGGAGTTATCCAGGATGTAGAATCTGAAAGGTCAGAGGCGTAGCCCAGCCCGCAGTGTCACAGATGTCCTGTAGAGGTGCTCCAGAGGACAGGGCCAGAGAGGTTGAGTGCGATCTGAGTCCAGAGGATTCATACTCTGTGTGGATAGCATCCACAATCTACTAAGTCACTGCTTATTGGCACGACACTTTTTCTTATATGGACCATAACTCACAACTATTCCTAGTTTTTTCCATGCGGGTATGCTGAATGGTCTCAATAACCTCAGTTGAGAGGGCAGTTTCTAGCAGCCGTGCCCCCTTGGTGGTCTAAGCCACAGTCTCCACAACTCTGGGTAAGGGTGGAGAAAAGAGTCCATTGCTTGAGTTAGAAGATGCTGCAGAAGGGAAAATTCCCAAGGAGGGGTGTTCTAATAGAGCCAAGAGAAGCTGGACTCCTTCTTGTCAAACTCCTTCCAGAACTCCTGGAAGTAGCGGCACAGGAGGAGGCATAGAGGGGTAGCCTCAGCCACACCTGTACCATGGCATCCAGTCCAAAAGGAGCTGGATGAGCAAGATACAACCAGGGTGGACAGTGCAAAGTCTCCCGAGTCACTACCTGGGCTTTGTAAAATCTCCCACAAATATGTTCCACCACTCTGGGTAGAATCTCCATTTTCCAACTCCACAGGATGTCTGCTTCCAAATTCCAGCACCATATGTACATATGGACCCGAACATTAGTGTCTCTCAGGTCTGGGAGAAAGTGCTTTAGACCACGATGGATTGTCAGCATTTTTTTCCAGGTAATTTATATGCCATGAAAGAAGGGGCCATTCCCACAGACCTGTGTGGCAAGCGTCCGTCTCAAGCAAGCGTCATGCAATGACAAGGAGCTCCCAACACGGTGCATTATGACAGGAAGATGAGATCTTTCCAGGTGGCCAATGGGGACTGCCCCTGAGGACAAGACTTCAGCTCCTGAGCCACCACTGCAGGGGTCCCAGTGGAATCTCTTAAACTGTCTCACTGTGAATGGCTGGCCAACTCTCACTCCGATCCGAGTGGGCACTAGAGATGCCACCATAGTGGTGATGTCCTATATAATGCCTTGCTAGGTAGTTCTCTAACTTGGACAAAGCACCAGAGCTGCATCAGTAATGCTTTGGGAATGCTCCAGTGTGTTGTGAAATCTCATTGCCTTTTTATACCAACAGGAGTGAAGTTGTGAACTGGTGACTTCACGATCAGGAAGTACAAAGTCAAGTGTGACGGCCAGACATCAGCTTCTATATGTTCAGTAAGCGCTCTATGTGGGAGAATTGTGTGAATATGATTTGTTTGAAGAAAAAAAAAAAGAAAGTAAGCTTTCAGGTAGCGTGTCCCTCCTTGCCCCTGGCTAGGATACACATGTGCTCTGTAGGTTTACTTGAGTAGTCAACTCTCGAGGGAGCCAGCTGTCGGTAGCACTTTCTCAAAAAGAAAGGGAACGGAAAAGTTCTTTCGCATTATTTGCAACTTGGGTTCCACTCTCTGACGCAACTATTTTACTTTAAAAGCCAATCTTTATCATCAAATACAGATATGATGAGTAAAACATTTTACTCCGTTTAAAGCCTCTATAAGCCATTGTCCATTGTTAAAAGCACTCTACATATAAAAATTAATTTACTGAATTTAATTGCATTCAGTAAATGTGTCCTTACAACAAATACACTACACACCCAAAGGTTTTACCATCAAACTCCCACTATGTGCTTGTTGATCATACTATTCCAGATTTATTCTCCCATTTTCTGGTATAACAGCATCTCTTATCAAGCATCAAAACATCTCCGTCACTCTTTTTCCCTTCTGAGGTAGGGTGAGCCCCCTTGAACTAACGCCCTTCAAAGCCCACTTTATCTCCTCGTGAAAACCAATCATGCTGCACAATGCCATCAAAGAAGTGAAGGGGAGAATAAAACGCATCCACTGATGGTGTGGAAGACGAAAGGCAGGATGGAGCTTTTTGGCAGAATGATGGTGACTGTGTAAATCATAAACAACGAGGAAGTCCACGGAGAAAAATAAAACCTCTTCAGTGACCTCCTGCACGAGGCCAGAAATCGGTGAAATGATTTATCGGTGAAGTACGTTTACCCTATAATTTTTATCGTCTCACTTCGTGAGAGCTCGTATGGTCAAACAGTTGAGGTGGTAGAAACACATGGTGGTGCTGGATATTTTCCAAGCTGGTAAGATGGAAAAGAAACATATCACTTCACTAAAGAGACACACAGATGCAGACTGACAAAGTACTGATAATGATTATTTGAACTTTTTTTCCCCAGGAGCAACTGCTACCTTCATTTCCATGTTGGGAAAATCCTCCATTTTTTCCTCTTTTGGGATTAAAAAATGTTTCCGGCCGGAGTTTCTAAATGGTTTTTTAAATGGTCCGAGATCCAGAGTTTGCTTTCTACAATCACCATTAATTGTTGCATTTGTTAACAATTTAGTGTGTTTTTGCATTACTTTTACCTTTCTCTTTAGGCCACGCCTTGTTGCAGGCCAACATGGGTCAGTCACCTACTTACAAAAGCATTGGCCAGCATGTTTCAATCACTCAGCACCATGGCAACAGCTAAGAGAGAATGCAGCAGCTGACCTGTTAATGGGTGGCACATGCCCAAATGCAAATGCACTGATGAGTTACAAAGAAAATTTATCTTCATCTCGGTCAGGATCTGTTTGAAGCAGAATGCATGTCAGGGTAAAAATAAAGGTTCTAGTGACCAAAAGCCCAAATTAGTGCCGCAAAACACAAAGTTGCATATCAAGGAGATAGCTCTTCAAATAAATTACCTGACTATTTTGTGATACCAGATAAAAAAACTATTGCTATTTCTGTTATCTCTGTGGAGGGAGTTATACCAGGGGGAAAAAAAATTATATATGGGCATTAATATAATATATATATATATACACACACATATATGTGACACTTTGCTACAATGTGACTGTTTGCTACACTCAACTACATATTCATATATATATAATATATATATATATATATATATATATATATATATATATATATATATATATATATATATATATATATACATACACATACACACACACACACACACACACATATGTGACACTTTGCTACAATGTAAAGTTGTCAGTGTACAACTTGTATAGCAGTATAAATTTGCTGTCCCCTCAAAATAACTCATCATACCCATTCATGTCTAAATCAAGTGAAAACCTCCAAATTGGGGCCAATTATCCATTCTCTCTTCTCAGTGTCATGAGACTCGTTAGTGTTACAAGGTCTCAGGGGTGAATGCCGAGGAGGTGTGTTAAATTTGTTGTTATCGCTCTCACTCTCTCATACTGGTCACTGTAAGTCCAACAGGCACTTCTTGGCAAAGAACTTTAAGGATCTGAAAAAAGGAATACATAAAGATAGTGTAACCTATAAGTAGATTGCCAAGACCTTAAAACTAAGCTGCGGCACGATGGCAAAGACCATACATACACGCTCAGAACACGCCTTGCCACAGTCGACCAAAGACGTTGCGTGCACATGCTCAGTGTCATATCCAAAGGTTGTGTTTGGGTTTAATAAATGTACGGGTGCTGCCAGAATTGTTGCAGAGGTTGAAGGGGTGGGTGTTCAGCCTGTCAGTGCTCAAGAGCATATGCTGTACACTGCATCAAAGTGGTCTGCATGGCTCTCTTCCCAGAAGGAAGTATCTTCTAAAGATGATAAACTTATTCGGTTCAGATGGTGTTAAGTGTGTGTGGCGGGTGAGGAGTACAAAAACAAGCATGTCTTGTCTACAGTCACGCATGGTGGTGGCAGTGTCATGGTCTGAGGCTGCATTAAGGCTGCCAGCACTGGGGAGCTACAGTTCATTGAGGGAACCATGAATGCCAACATGTACTGTGATATACTGAAGGAGTATCCCAAACTGATAACGACACACGTCCCAAACATTAAATAGGGATTCATCCCTATTAAAAAACTGTGAGCCATCCTCAAAAATGAAAGGTGGAGGAGCGCAAGGTCTCTAACATCTACCAGCTATGTGATGTCATAATGAAGGAGTGGAAGAGGACTCCAGTGGCAGCCTGTGAAGCCCTGGTGAACTCCATGCCCAAGAGGGTTAAGGTAGTTGCTCCTAGTGACTCCTTTCACTATTTCTTCCTCACAATTGTATGATGAATTTTTGTTCACTTATTAAGGGTAAACATTTTTGAAATGATGTTCATTGTTAATTGAACTGAACTGACTTGAATCCATACTGTTTAAACCATTTCTGTGCTAATGTTAGAATTCAACGAGTTCAATCTTTAGGGTTTGAATTTGAGAAACTATGAGACTTAACAAAACATTGGTGTTTTAAAAGTAATCACAGATTCTAATGGCGATAATACATAGGACTTCCTTGGTTTTTGCATTTGTTTGTTTTCTCTGTTGTTTAATAGTAAAATAATAGTGCCATTTTCTTCATTCACCCGCCCACACGAGGGAGATCTAATTTACAGAATGCTCACTGCATTAACGTGCTTTAACAGTAAATGCATTCACTAAAAGGAGTGCTAATTACAGGCAATTTAGCTACGAAGCGTATGTAGATAAACACACATGAACCTAATTAACACACAGCCACACAGAGAATACACTCTGCACGTGTTGTACTGACAGCAAGTGGAAATTAAATAATTTATCATGTTGGAATTTATACCAGCATAAGAGAAGAACAACTTATACTACAAAAAAAAAACCCACATGAAGGAGCTGAAGTGGATTTAATAGAACCCCATTCCACATTTAGTCTCCATTTTATGTTCTAATAACCGTCACTTTTCTTTAGAGGTTTATTTAGACACAAGGGTAGTCACATAGTGGTGTAGGTGAGGCGGTTCCTGGGGTTGCAGGCAGAGTTCACATTCATTGTTCAATAGCGTTTATTACTCTATAGTATGAGATCTCTCTGAAGGCACGTTCGCCTCACACCTTCAGGGTCCGGGTTCGATTCCCGTCTCGGCATGTTCTCCCCGTGCCTCAGGGTTTTTCTCCGGGTTCTCCGGTTTCCCCCATTCCAAAAAACATGCACGGTAGGTTGATTTGCACCTTGGAAAATTGTCCCTAGTGCGTGAATGCATGTGTGCATCCATTAATGCCCATAGATGCCTGAGATACGCACAGGCTCCCCGTGACCCGAGGGAAGATCGGCTATAGCAGTAGAAGATGAATGAATGAATGAATGAATGAATGAATATCTATCAATTCAACCCATGGAAAGCAGATCTCAATGGAGCTGGCTTTGTGTACAGGGGTATTGTCATGGTATCAAAAACCAGTAATCAATACGAAGACGTTACAAAACAGAGCACGCTCGACCCTGATTGGCGGATTGCTGCTTGTTTGACTAGTTTTTATCCACTCAAAAATAAAAAGGAGAGACTTGTTTTGCAGAAAAATACATTAATCTAACTAAGAAACTATTTGCCTTTGCAATGTAGTAAATGGAGTAAAAATATTATTTTCTAATAAAGTTGATTTATACTCTTATTCATTTGAGATTATAAGGACTGAATATAAGAAATATATGCTTAGTTTTCATTTCAGTCCCATGATCTGCAATTATTCTATTACAGAACCCATGAATCTGCAACATGTCGAAACTGACAAGAAAATGCATGTTCCTGTTCATCATGCTATCTCTTCCACCCACTTTGTTCAATGTACAGCTTGCAATAACATTAAAAAAGGTGTTCTGTCTTTCAGCTTTCAATTCTATTTGGTTCTTTGTCGAAACATTAATGGCAGACTTCGCTTTTCTTTTCTTTGATAGCCTACTCTTTCACCATTCTGCTTCCCCCTGTGACACTTACCTGAAAAGAATCCAGATCTGGTGCTTTTTTTCAGTTCCTATAGCTGACAACCCAAAGACCTGGCATGTTTTTACCCTTTCATCAAAGCCAGTGAATGGATGCTTCACCCCATTATCCAAAGCTTATTGCTCTGTCCTTGCTGTGTTGACTCCAGAATATCAGCCTTCAAAATGAAATTTATTAACAGGGGAAATTAATAATATTCTTTACCTTGTTGTGAAGGCATTTGTCAAGGGGTAGGGTTAGGTATTGTCACAAAACAAAGTTATTAGGTAACAAGGCAAACTAAAGTGGAATTAAAACAAAGAAAATCATTTAATACAAACTTATGTTTATAAAAATTTTAAATCAATTAAATCAAGGTATCACTACTTTTACTAGAAATGTCGATGCATGAATACAGATGCATTGTTATGTCAGCAATGGCAGGAGTGATTGCATGCATTGAGAAGGTTGTGGGTTAGGCCTGAAGATTTTGTTACATTTATGAAGATTTTTCCACTAACAATAAATCTGGAACCTCACGACTGGAAACAACCTGAATGTGAAATTGATGATCAACTTCAACAACGGAGAAACTATACATTCTCAAATATATGCTCCCTGATTTTGAGGACATCATGCCAAGCTGTCCAGACTCTATCATATGAGGTTTTGATGTTCACCTGAATGCCCAGCTAAAACCTCTGCATTCTGAGTATTCTCCAGTCAGCAGAAGCCAGTGTGGTTGGATGGAAGTCTAAACCCCCAGGTGGATGATGAGGGAACTAGACCGTTACTCACTGGGTTTTTGTCTGCAGGGCGGATTCACATCTGTAGCACATCACACATCCTGCTAGTAAGGATGGCAGTTCAGCATCATGGTCTCCTGCATTCCTGTAAATAATAAATCAGTAATTTGCTCAGTTAATGCTTCAGGTTACAGGTTTAGATTCAATAGGTTGCATTAAGACCCTCTCTTTTACCATCCAGGTTTGATGCTGCTGTGTTCTGATACAGTTGAGGTAGAGAAATGGTTTAGTTTTTATTTCATTTTATTATTCCTAAAGAAAAGGAAAGAATGAAAGAAAAGAAAAATGCACAAGGTACATGTACAGATCCAATGAAATGCAATCGGACTGCTATAGAAGCTTAGAATAGAATAGAATCAGTGATTATAGAAGCGCATGCTGAGGATGAGGAAATGGTATTAAGCTCCATCTGAACAATTTCACACAGCTTTTATGCACAGATTTAGCATTTTTATGTATGTTTATTCACTGCAGAAGGGGAGGTATATATTATATATATATATATATATATATATATATATATATATATATATATATATATATATGTGTGTGTGTGTGTGTGTTTGTGTTTGTGTTTGTGTGTGTGTGTGTGTGTAAAAAAAAAAATAAAAAATTCAGAGGCTGCATTAATTTCTTTAAAATGTTCATAGTCCGAGATTTAAAGTGATAATTATCTGTTCCCGCAGAGATAGCACTTCTGTAATAATGTAGATCTGAGTGGCCGAATCTCACTGCGAGGTCTGAGCTTAGATTTTACTCAGAATAAATAAGAGCACATTTACAGAAGCATTGCAGCTTTGTTATTATGCATAAATACAACAGAGTTTTTCTTCAACTAGGCCTGGGGTGCAGTCGGAGTTCACATTCATCCCACAAGTGTCGATAGCAGGAGATCTTCCACTCCAACCCATGTGTGACAGGGATTTGAAATTTACCACCAAGACCACATTTAGCGAGTTCACGAAGTTTGTAGTTTATTTATTTACGAATGAATAGTTTTATCCGAAAACAACTTTTCCAACCGAAACGAACTCGATACAATACAGCTGTGGGAATACTGAGCAAAAGATACAAAACATAAGTATATGGAAATATTGCACACTTACCAATCACCTGTGAAAAAATTGAAGAAAAGAGCATTCACATAACAACGAACTTCTATTTCACATCCCAAAATATAAAAGTGTAAGACATTTGCAAAACCCCAATTTAACGGGCCTTCACCGCATGGTATGACGTCACACCAACGTATCTCACATGATATAACTTCGTAAATCCAATTCTTAGAAGCAACCTGAGAATATGGAGGCTGAAGGGACTAGAAAATGACCATTAACAAGAAAATTAGCAAGAAATACTACATTTACCTTGGCTGGACTTACATATTAAACTATTATAGATTGTATATGTGGCATGTGTCCATTGGACTGCACACTACGCATTACATATCGTTTGAGGACGAGGGCGCATGTGCAGTGTACAGCACAACCTACTGGCGACTACAGGAAACTACAGGTATTAACTGGAAGCCTGTGCAGAGCAGCGGCTTCAAAAGAAACCATGTACTGTAGACTAGCCTGTAGTATCATGAAGAATGCATGTAGCGTATCATGATAGTTTAGCATGAAGTATATCATGTTTCACACAGTGTAGTCACAACTACACAAAGGACAGAATTAGCAAAACAATAAAAAAAAATAAATGGAGAAAATTGACAATCAATCATACTAGTGTATCATTCATTCATTCATCTTCTACCACTTTATCCGATCTTCCCTCAGGTCACAGGGATCCTGTGCCTATCTCAGGCGTCTATGGGCATTAAGGCAGGATACACCCTGGATGGAATGCCAACCCATCGCATGTCGCACACACAACACATTCACACACACATTCATACACTAGGGACAATTTTCCAAGGTGCCAATCAACCTACCGTGCATGTTTTTGGACCGGGAGGAAACCGGAGAACCCGGAGAAAAACCTCCTTGAGGCACGGGGAGAACACGCAAACTCCACACACACATGGCCGAGACGGGAATCAAACCCAGGCCCTGGCGGTGTCAGGCTAATGTGCTAACCACTAAACCACTGTGCCCCTTACTACTAGTGTATCATGCAGCATGCTAATCTAGCATGTAGCATATCATGTGGCATGTTTGTTGAGCATGTAATGTATCTGCAACAGTACTGCAGTTAGGCCTGCTAAATTAATGGTGAATTATAAATAAATGAAGAGCATAATAAATGATAAATAAACATATATTTTTTAGATAATATAATTATTACATTAAAATTCTTTTAAAGTAGTCCACAGCCCCTGAATAAAAAAAAGTTCACTGTGGTGCACATGCATTTCTGGATTTCAGTATCTCTGATAAGATATAATATATGAAATGATTACTTGGGGCACACATCATCTACACCATAATCCTTCTACTAATGTTAGGACTCGTAGAAGTGGTTCTGTAAATTGGTGACACTTTCCCTGCAGAAATTTGTGGGATTTTTATGCTCGCAATTACATTTATTTGATTTCTGAAACTTAACTTCTAAAAAAACCATTTCAATATTCCTGAATATCATCATCAGCACCTACATTATAACTCTCACATTTACAGAGCAGGCCATGAATAAAATGGTTAATATTCCAGATTATAAACGTGAATGTTTAATATTTAAACCTCACGATGGAGAAACATGAGAAATCATTCCAGCTTGCATCATTTTTTCTCTTCGGACTTTCTGTCTCATTAAACTCTGACTTGGCTCTGTGTGTATGATGAATGCATGTTTTAACAACAACTAATGATCCGTGAGCTGGAAAGGAAGCTTCCCTGGTTCTGGTTCTGTTGAATTCCTTTCATTTGTTTTCATGGCTCTGTATGTGCTTGCAAATAAGTTAGGTTTCTGTGTTCTTTAGTAAAGTATTGTAATTTCATATACAGTATTGTTTAATAAATATATCAGATGTGAATGAAAGGTTGTTGGGAGAAGGTAAAGGTTTTATTTCGGTTCTGCAATAGTGAGTTCGGGTTCGAGTTTGTGTGATGGAGAATACTGTACCTACTGCGGCTCAGTGTGATCTATATAAGAAGTGAAAAGATAAATAAAGTATGGAAATGAAAGATTAAAGAAAGTTGGTGAAAGGTGGAAGGAAATTAATAGAAATATATGTAAAAGGAAAGAGGGAGAAAGAAGGAAATATGGAAGAAAGAATGGAATAAAGTAAGCAAAAGAATGAAAAAAAATTAAATTAAGGAAGAGAGTGAAGGTAGTTAATGGATGACAGTAGCAAAAAAGGGGGAAGAAATGAACAGGAAAAGAGGATGATAAAGGCAGGAATTGAAAGAATGGAAGTGATAGTGAATGAAGGAAAGAGATGAAAGAGTGAACAAATAAAGTAACAGAATGTATAAAGGGTAAGGAATAATAATAGTAATAATAAAGGAAATTACTAGATAAAAGGAAGGGAACACATTGATGGATAAATGAAAGAAGTGAAGAAAAGAACGAAGGAAGTACAAGTATGAAGGGAATTATTAGATGACAGAAGGAAAGAATGGGAAGGCAGGAAGGATGGATGAAGAGGAATAACTGAAAGAATGAATGATTGTGGGAAGGAAGGGAAGAAGGAATCATTGAAAAAGAAAAGAAGGAAATAAACTGCATGCACTGTATCTAATCTCAGTTTGTTTCCTGTCAAGTACCTCATGTGGGCGCTCTGAATCTCTGACTGCATTAGAAGGCTGTTGTATGTAGAACTGATTTCGATTCTCAGATCACGTAGATCGTCCTGACAGAGCACGAGTAAAGTCAAGTGGCTTTTATTGTCATTTCAACTATATAATGACGCAGTTGTAAACAAGGGAAGGTGAATGGAAGACCCAAATGCAGCATGCACAAAGAGTTCAGACAATAATTTGCTTTAATAGTGAACCAGCAGACAAAACAAAAGGCAATGGCAAAAACAAAGTCCATAAAACAGTCCAGGGTCTATGAACAGGCAAACAGGGTACTGCAGGAAATACAAAAAACAGTAGCTAACCAAAAAACCAAACAGAGTACAAACAAGAAGTCAAAAATCCAGGAATCCAGGAACAGGAATTACAGACAGGTGGCAAGATAACGAGGATAACCTGGCCAAGAGTCATTGTCTCTCATGTCCTTTAAAAGGGCGCCGCGTGGGATAAGCAACAAGATGGCCGCCGACACAGTGAAATGACACAACGTTTCTCTACAACCTTGGTCCTACATAAAACAACATAGTTTCATCACACTACAAAACACAGAGCTGAGGACTAGACTAAGTTTGTCCTAGGCACATAGCCTAGTGCAAACAGTGCCAAAACAAAACAGTGTAGAACAGACAACACGAGGCAATGTAGGACAAATACACAAACACTTAATAACAGCAACCTGTAAACTTACTGTATATGTGTGTATATATATATATATATATATATATATATATATATATATATATATATATATATATATATATATATAAGCCAGTATGAACAACAAAAAAGAAAAAAGGAGTAATAACTTCATACAGTTAACTTTGTGTGTCCAGTTCAGTTTTGTAACTGGACACACACACACAATATTTATGGACAATAACAAAAACCAAAAATAAAATGCTTATTTGCACAATTTGCACAATTTCCTTCCTCTGTGGTCTCAAATGTTTACAGCACGTCGACCAGTTATCATGTCTTTTACCCTGCAGGAACAATCCCTTTTTTGTTTGCATAATTGGTAGGCGCTACTGTGTAGTATTTATTGTCTTGCCTTGTGCCTTCCCCACCGCCCCATTTATTTATTTTTAATGGGCACATGTGCACTTTGCTTTAGTACAGTCCTGTGTATAGTTAATTTATGTAGTCTGTCCTGGGGAGACGTTTCATTTCACTGTATACTGCACTGTATATTGTTGAAATGACAACAAAAGCCTACTTGACTTGACTTGACTTGATGAATGAATGAAATCAAATGAGCATGTGTGTGTGTGTGAGTTCAGTTCCATCACTACATTAGGCATTGCAGAGGTCTTTAACGTGCAATAAATCTGCAGCTCAACATTCTTTGTATCTGAACAACAGCTGCAAAGCGTTTTTCCTTTTGTCACGGTGCTGAATGATGACATTTTACTCATCTGAATAATGACTAGGAACATGTGGATAGAATATATAAGTATGTAGCATTATCTTGTGGAGAAGACATGATTATCCAGCGCAGACATGATGCAGATGAGAGCGTGTTGAATTGACAGAGGGACTTGAGCAAGAGGAAGAGAGTGGATGAATGTATAATCGGAACAAAAGCTTTATGAGTTTTAGAAACAATATTCTATAAAGAATGAGATGCTTTTACAGGAAATGAATCAACTTCAGCACAGTGTGATGCATTGAAGTTTCTGTAACCATCTAAAGGTTTTCTAAAGTCATTTATTTATTTGTTATATCACTACATCATAATGTTATCATTCACATGTTCTTAGTTTTCAGGGTCGTTTGCTTCCTTCCTTCCTTCCTTCTAACCATCCATCGTCCTTTACTTCAATTGTTCCTTCCTTTCGTCCTTCCACCCTTCTGTCCATACATCCAGTAATCCATCCATGCAACTATCCACTGAATGTCCCTTACTTCCATTGTTCCTTCCTTTCTTCCTTCATCCCCTTTTTTTTGCTATCCATACATTCATCAATCCATCCGTCCTTTCTAGCGTCCCTCATCATTTACATCCATCCAGTTCCCTTTACTTCGATACTTTCAGGATCCTTTTATTTCAGTGTCCCTTCCTTCCTCCCTTCCATCTGTCCATCCACCCATATATATATATATATATATATATATATATATATATATATATATATATATATATATATATATATATATCAGATTCTGGACCTGGGCTGTCTGGACCACTAGGGGTCACCATTGAGCCCTTTGCCCCCTATGCCCTATTCCCTGTTCCCTACCCCCTAATTTTTCCCATCTGCTTTTTCCCTCCCTCATTGCCTTTTGTTTTAAGTTCCCCCCTTTCCTTTTGCATGTGTTGGTCCATTGCAGTTGAGCTTGAGAGTAGGGCTCGAACCCAGGGTGGTGTGGTGCTTAGCAGACACCCTAGCAGTCTGCCATGGGGAAGTGGTGAACTAAGGATGCAGAGAAACACTCGAAAAGTACATGAAGTCTTTAATGAACAAAACTCAGGAACTCAAAAAAAAACCACGAACAACGAAGAAACAAAAGAACAAGAACTTTTTGTAACCAAGGTTCTTCTGAGAACTCGGGAATACAAAAACAAAAGGGCAAACAATAAAAAATAATAATAATAATAAACAACAACACCGAACGGAGCTCTAAATAGAACTAGGGAAACACTAGAGAAAACGCGAGAGAGGGGGAGAGAACGCTAGAGAGCATGAGAGAGCAGGAGAACATGATGGAGAACACTGGGAACAAAAGATAGAAATAAATAAAGGCAGGAAACCAACAACAGATCACGATACGCAAAACTCTGTTATCAAAGAAACATGGCTAACAAAAAACTGAGAATCAGGGAAGACAAAGAAAAACACAGGTAAAGCAAACAAATGCCAAAATGAACAAAGTGACCCACCATAACATTATGAAATAACAAAAGAAGCAGCACATCGACTCACCAAAAGAAACTGCAATGGACCAACACATGCAAAAGGAAAGGGACGAGGAGCAGGTGGGAAAAATTAGGTGGTAGGGAACAGGGAATAGGGCATAGGGGGCAAAGGGCTCAATGGTGACCCCTAGTGTGGTCCAGACAGCCCAGGTCCAGAATCTGATATATATATATATATATATATATATATATATAGATATATATATATATATATATATATATATATATATATATATATATATATATATATATATATATATATATATATATATACTTTAACTAAATACATCTATCTGATCCTTTCTTCCTTCACTCTTTTTTTGCTGTCCATCTATCTATCTATCGATCTATTCATTTATATATATTCATTCATTCATTCATTCATCTTCTACCACTTTATCCGATCTTTCCTCGGGTCACAGGGAGTCTGTGCCTATCTCAGGCGTCTATGGGCATTAAGGCAGGATACACCCTGGATGGAATGCCAACCCATCCCAGGACATTCACACACACATTCACACACACATTCACACACTAGGGACAATTTTCCAAAGTGCCAATCAAGTGCCAAGTGCCAATCCCCTTTACTTCCATTGTTCCTTTCTTTCTTCCCATCCATCTATCCATCCATTTATCTATCCATCCTTTCTTTCTAGTGTCCTTTCTACTTTGGGTTCATCCATCCAATGTGCCTTTCATTCTCATTCCTTTCTTCAGTTCTTTTAGGATCCTTTTATTTCAGTGTCCTTCCTTTCTTCCATCTATCCATCCACCCATCCATACATACATCAATATACATATATACCATGTCCTTTGTTTTTAATCCACGTTAATTCTGTTGTTCATTCTTTCCCTCACTATTTTTGTGTACATTCACCCATCGATCTTTGTTTCTAGCATCTTCCTTCCTTCGTTCCTTCCTTCCTTTATCCCTCCTTCTATCCTTCATCTACATGTTATAGCAGACATAAACAGATAAAAACACTTGTCCCCTCCCCAGCCTCCTGTAAAGCATTACAACTTTCCCTCTGAAAGTTCTCACACTGGAGAAACCTTCCATCAATCTTCCATAAACCCACTCCGGCCGCCTCCAAAAGCCTTCACCATACCAAATCCCTGTAAATGACCCGGAATGATGGAAACCATCGTTCATTAATATTAACCTGCGCTATTCTCACACCTGCTGCTATAGAAACCAAATCAACACCTTCTGGCTAATCAGAACCCAGTATTCGGCGTGTTATTAATGCGCATGCGGAATTCAGTACACGGATCTCATTAGCAACTTTGCT
Organism: Kryptopterus vitreolus; assembly: GCA_030449085.1. Classification (NCBI taxonomy): domain Eukaryota; kingdom Metazoa; phylum Chordata; class Actinopteri; order Siluriformes; family Siluridae; genus Kryptopterus; species Kryptopterus vitreolus. The sequence goes on along the minus strand of JACRUU010000027.1, from coordinate 14,265,752 downwards.
GGTGTGTCGCTCTTTAGAGGCTATCGGGACAAAATTCAGCTCATGTTCCAGAATGTTCCAGATAAGGAGATCAGTGTAGTGAGTCTGTACCTGAGGATTTCAGCTACTTAGTTCTGCTCGGGTTGACAGAAGTGCTGAGGGTGGAGGTGAGTGAACGAGCAGATGGAAGGTCGGGTGCTGCGTCAGCCTGTAAGAAAAGCTTTAGCTCAAAGTTAAATTTAGCTGTCAGAGCTGTCACATCACTTTTCATGAAATGCCACTCAGATAAAACCAACACAGCAGAAAAACTTCAGCAAGAGATGGCATCACTGTTTTGTCTCCATTTCGGGGCCAATTTCTTAATATTTAATGAAATAAACTATTTTTTTAAAAATCGTATCGTGTTAAACGTTTTCATGCAGAAATATATAAGTTTTATTTTTTTATTCATCAATATTTTTTTATCAATGTCCTAATAGCTCATTCTTTATCTTTTTTTCCTTTGTTTTTTCCATTAATTTTCTCCAAAATTTTACCGGACTTTTAAGCGGATATTCATTCATTCATCTTCTACCACTTTATCCGATCTTCCCTCGGGTCACGTTGAGCCTGTGCCTATCTCAGGTGTCTTCAGCATCAAGGCAGGATACACCCTGGATGGAATGCCAACCCATCGCCGGTCACACACTCACACATTCACACTCACATTCATACACTAGGGACAATTTTCCCAAGGTTCCAACCTACCGTGCATGTTTTTGGACCAGGGGGGAACCCGGAGAAAAAAACCCTGAGGCACGGGGAAGAACATGCAAACTCCACACACACATGGCCGAGACGGGAATCGAACCCCAACCCTGGAAGTTTGAGGCGAACGTGCTAACCACTATCCTATAGGATAATGCTTTACATATTTTTTCTTTGTTTTCACAACTTAATTTTATCCATGCACCTGCTACTTATCTTGAGAAAATGTTCTATCCTGGATCAGATCCATGAGGCTGCATCGAGAACATTTCTCATGATTGGTATTTAATTGTTCTGCATATTCAGCATAAGAGCATGTAGTGGACCACTAGATGGCGCTAGGGTTAGGGTTGAAATTATAGAATCTACCTTAGAAAATGATTTTTTTAAATATATATTTTACCTAGGATAGCACATTTGCCTTACACCTCCTGGGTTGGGGGTTCGATTCCCTCCTCCTCCATATGTGTGTTTGCATTTTCGTCCCGTGCCTCAGGGGTTTTTTCTCCGGGTTCTCCGGTTGTGTGTGCACTCTGTGATGGATTGGCACTCCATACAGGGTGTGTCCTGCCTTGATGCCCCAAGACGCCTGAGACAGGCACAGGTTTTTACGCAGCACACTTGGCTGAAACCTCAACAAAAGCTCATTGATATACTCGTACAGCAAACGGATAGCAATGAACACACTGATGAATGCTGACTCTTTACAATGCAGTTTTCTTTTCGTGGTCCTGAAAAGGATTGACCCTACACAATGGAGACAATGAGATCCACTGTTCTAAAGGCAGCATCATCACAGAATTTATGGCATTTATAGGTATTGTTATGGTTATGATCCATGATGCTGCCTCTTGAACCTGTTCTTATCCTGAATACAATTCAGCACTGTTCATAAAGAAACAATGTTTGTTTTGTTGAGATCACTCAGGTTTAAAAAGTGGTACATTTGTAATTAACTTTTTTAAAACATTAATTTAATTAGCAAAAAATTATGAAACAAAATAAAAAAAATAAATAAAATTCATTATTTAAAAAAGGTATTCTTTTTCGTACATTGAAATGAATTAATGTATAGAGTGTCATAAGAATGGTAATAATATAAATGTATTTCTTTAATGGGGAACTCATTGTGCCCTTCTGCACTCCTGTCCTCGTCTGATCTCTGTGGGATTTACTGTATTAGTTGAACTCGTGTACAGAAGCAATATTGTAAACACGGCGCTGATGGTTGCAAAGATTTTATATCACCGTGAAGGACGGATAAAAGGACGAGTGTGCCGATTCCCTCAGGCTGAGGGAACGAGTTGTGAATGACTGAAATGTTCACGCGATGGGATTGTCAGTTAAAATAAATTAAACGATTGAAAAAGTCGTCTTTTATAGAATTTATAAAAACAAAAAATAAAGCAGCTGGTCAAAACAATCACGTCAAGTTCCCTTTTGATTATTTATTATTATCTCTGGCCCTTTCATCATCCATTCATCCTTTTTTTCTATTCCCCCTTTAATAGCCAGGTAGAAGCCCTTACCATCAAACTTGGACGTAGCATTAAGTGAGAAAACCGGAGAACCCTGAGAAAGAGCTTGGTGGTGCTGGGATTTGAGCTCATGACCTTCCAGTCAGCATCTTCTGGATTCTGAGATGTGTGCAGGAATTCTACTACGGGTTTAAACATTATAATGAATTAACATTGGTTTTCCTTGAGCCTTGTTTAGTTTCAGATGGTTAGGTCTAAATGACAGAATGACCGTGTGTGTGTGTGGGGAAGGGGGGGGGGGGGGGGGGAGTGTAATTAAAATCACCTTCAGTACAAACTTTCATCAAGAGTGCTTGCGATGGTTCTGAAGTCTGAGCGGCGTCAACTGAATTGAAAGCACCTTATCTGCATTTAAATCTTAATTAAAACTCCAGGGAATAGAAGTTTGAGGAGTGTGGGTCCGTCCTTCACACGTGTGTGTGTGTGTGTGTGTGTGTGTGTGTGTGTGTGTGTGTGTGTGTGTTTGTGTGTAAAGACCAGCATGAGTAAACACCCATTTGAGAGGTGGGGCAGTAAGACGTTTCGATGAAGGAGTCAGTAATGATTTAGCTTAAAACCCCATGGTGAAGATGGCGTGCTGAGATCTCGAACGGAAGTCCCTGAGCATGGGATCTGTGTTTAAGGGCCATCGTGAAGGACAAACCTGCAGGGAGGCAACAGACGGACGCTGAGGAAGCCACCAAGTTTGTTATCTCCCACAGGGATGGATGCTAATTTGCTGCAGAGTGAGCAAGTGCTCAAGGGGAGGTAATTTCCACAGACACCTCCATCCTCTTAATGAAGCCATCGTGAGGTGACCTACTGTTTCAGAGCCTGGAGGGAGAAAAAAAATAATAATTGCTTGACTGTCTGTGTGAACAATGGGCCAGAAGAAAGCAAATAAACGTCATTTAAAAGATCAAGTGGACATTGTACATTGATGGATCCCATTTCATACCACGGCGATGTCGGATTCTTCGTCGTAATTGGGAGAAGTGAAATTCTTTCTTGCTTGGAAGCTGGGGGCAGAGGGTCAGCCATGATACAGCGCCTCCTGGAGCACACAGGGTTAAGGGCCTTGCTCACGGACCCAAGGGCAGGAGCTCTTTTTGCTCAAACCCTGACCTACCGATCAGCAGGCCAGCGCCTTAAACAACTGAGCTACACCCTCCCAGGTATTTTTTTATTCTCTGTAAAAGATTTTATATTGTTATCCACATGAACACCTCATATACAGAGTCCTGAGCTGTTCACATTCCATATAAAACTTTTTATTATCTCTGGAACGTTTCTCTAAGGAGATGTCTTTTCAACAACTTTGGAAGTGTCCACGCTTTATAACCGTACTCATATTAGTTCATGGCAACCTGGACACATTTTAAAAAATCACTATACATGAGTTTCACTAATACGACACATCCACAGTGAAATCCATCAACAAATATTATATTTTGTTTTCATGCTCTATGTTGAGATTCGGCTCACTAATGCCAATCATACATTCATTCATTCATTCATCTTCTACCACTATATCCAGTATTCCCTCGGGTCACGGGGAGCCTGTGCCTATCTCAGGCGTCTATGGGCATTAAGGCAGGATACACCCTGGATGGAATGCCGACCGATTGCAAGGCACACAAACACATTCATACACTAGGGATAATTTTCCAAGGTCAACCTACTGTGCATGTTTTTGGACCGGGAGGAAACCGGAGAACCCGGAGAAAAAACCCCTGAGGCACGGGGAGAACATGCAAACTCCACACACACATGGCCGAGACGGGAATCGAACCCGGACCGTGGCGGTGTGATGCGAACGGGCTAACCACTAAGCCACCGTGCCACCACCATATACGTATTATATTAATACATTTATCTTCTTCTTGGCCATTTTTGTTCTATTGTGACATTTTGAAGTATCCGGAATATAATACTTTGTCTGTGAAAGGCAAACAAGAATATGCAGTATTTGTGATTTGCAGGTATTGCCACATATAGCAGATTTCTGAATATGGGGGGACGCAGTTTTTAATTCAGTACCAGAAATCGATTTTTATCAGTTTAGTTTATAAAATTTAGACCAGCTGATCTACATACTCATATCTGCCTGAGTTACTGCATGTCCAGTTTCCCCTCTCACACACACACACACTCACATTCACACATATCCTGCATGACGTCCTGCCTCACTGCCTCGGAATTGGCTTCACCCCGAGCTCATTATATCAGCTGATGGCCACAAATCAGAAACATATGCTGAGTGAAGCGTGCGTGCCCCAGCAGGACATTTACTCTCAATTAACTCAAGAGGGCAGCCCGTCCTCATCCATCTGATCTTCAAACCTCCTAAATCTCAATCTTAAATCTTCTATCTGTCTATTACTCTTCCTTTTTTCTCTCACTGCGACTGCATTTCAGCTTTTCTTTACACCGTAGGCCCGGAGATCAAAGAGCAGCACGATGAGTGAATTTCTGCTGTCAAGCCCTCCTTCCGTGCAAATGCTTTAAATCTGGTTCCTGAATGGTGCAACAGATAAACGCCCCCCTCCCCACCTCCATCCTGTCATCGTAGAGATTAAATCATGATGTTATTAATCTGGGTGGTGTGGGCGGGTTGGTATACATCATTTCTCATGTCGATCACAGTAACACTAGCTAATCATGTAAGAAATTGACATTGTATTTGCTGCATAATGATACACAGTACAGTTGTGCAAGTGAAAAGTGAGCAAAAGGCAGGAGGAAGTAGTAAATGTAGTGCAAATAAGCAGAAAGAGGTAGAGTTGTGCCAAAAAAAGGTACCAATAGTGAATTTTACTAATACTGATAGCTAGGTCAAATGGCTGATAACCGTTTAATCAAATCAGAGATTATACATATAATATAATAATACATATAAAAGACATATAAAATAGTACAAAAAGGTAACGCTAATAACAATAATAAATCATGAGAATGTGCTAAATAAAACAAATATGAATATATTAATGAATAAATATAATTCCATCAATAAGGAATTATAAATAATAAACATAATTTAGCGCTCTCCATGCAATGCGCATGCAAAAAAGAGCATGTGGTATCAGATATCTACCGCTAGAGGTCGCTCTTGTGATGATAGCAGACCAGAAAAACTAGCAATTTGAATTTCATCTATCCATATAGATACCAATCAACTATGGCGGGAGGTGGTGGCTTAGTGGTAAGGCGTTGGCCTCTGGACCAGGTTCAAACCGCACAACCACTAGCTACCACTAGTGGGCCCTTGAGCAAGGCCCTTAACCCTCATTTGCTCAGTTGTAGGTTGCTCTGGAAAAGGGCGTCTGCCAAATGCCGTAAATGCAAATGTAACTATCAGTGCTGATTAATTGCAAAACCAATTAATTAATTAAATCGTCAACCTTTCATGAGTGTTGTGCAGGATAAGGTAGTGAGGCTGTGCTATGGAAATTGAATTCATATTATAAACTCCACCATTAAAGAAAATGCACTAGAATGCAATATATTTATAATTAAATCCGTAATTAATTTCACCTGCAAGTCCTGCTCATTCATCTTTCTGCTTGGGTCGCGTGCGACATAAAAAAAAACCCTGAATGTTGACTTCCATGTTGTTTATATCGAATTGCTGTGTTGAAATTAATTGCAGGGATTAATCACATTGTAAAGCACACATGTCCTTGAGCGCCTCCCAAACACTCGAGTCTTTCTGTTCTTGAAGGTCAAGTGGTAGTTAGCTCATTTCAAAACACGTTAAGGAGCGAATACGTTCTCATCAACGCTTTATTTTAAGATTAATGGCTCGATTTCATTTAACTGCACAGAGATCAGAGTTTACTTTGCTCCAGTGGAGGGAGAAAGCAATCAGACATTCAGCTGAATGTAGAAGAGAGTGGGAGGAGCAAGGCATCAACCTTGGAGACACGCCGTAACGTCAAATTCATCTCTTTTACTGAGGTATACGCCCAAACTCCAATGTGATTTGGTGCAGAATTATCTACACTAAATGGGAAAAAGTTTTCGGTCAACTGACCATAAGTGCCTTTTGCACATTTGGTCTCCAATCACCGTTATAATAAACTACACACTTCTGGGAAGATATTGCACACATATACATTACAGCACAGTGAAATTCTTTTCTTCGCATATCCCAACTTGTTTTCGGAAGCTGGGGTCAGAGCGCAGGGTCAGCCATGATACCGTGCCCCGGGGTCCGAATGCTGACCTTCGGATCAGTACAAACACACCCCCACCCCCACCCCATATTATATACACACACACACACACACACACACACACACACACACACATATATAACACACTATATATACTATATATATATATATATATATATACACTACACAATATATAATAATTTTTTTCTTTAACTAAATTTTCCCAATATAAAATTGGGAATGTCTGAATTTACAAGTATATATAATATAATTACATGAGTATATATAGATAGATTAAACAGACTGTGCAGAGTGAAGCATGATGATTACAGGCAGTTAAAGCAACAGTGAGACATTAAGGTCCTGAATGTGAAGTGTGGAGGTCAGTAGTATAATAGTTAGGGGGAAAAGAAGCACAAAGCAACTAAGAGCAGTCTTTTCTTCACAAGATACTTGTCTCTCTCTATTCCGTTTTATTCAGATTAATCTTAAAACATGATACAAATTCAAGATCTGCATTTGATGCTACTGTTGAGATATTTAGTACTGACTCATGTGAAGACCGATTATGCTTTTGCCAAATTTACAGCATCAAAGGGATCGAAAGCTGGGCCTTTTAATAAATAAATAAATAAATAAATGAATGAATAAATAAATAAATATAAATAAATAAATAAATAAAGGTAATAAAACATCACAGCTTATTTCCACGTGACAAAAGTTCAGAACCTTTGTCACGTGGAAGTAAGCTGTGATGTTTTATCTATCTATCTATCTATCTATCTATCTATCTATCTATCTATCTATTTATGTATAAATAAATAAATAAATAAATAAATAAATAAGGTCTGCTAAAACTGTGTGGAACCTAAAAGTATAGCAGACTCTTTTAATCTGTCTGACTTTGTTCAAAACTTCCCGTCTAGACGAGTCTCTGGTATCAGTGTGATACTAGAACTCCCTGCTGCTACAAGTGACGGTCTGTGTGGGATCAGTGACCTTGACCAAAGAACATCCCAGACAGCATGTGTGTGTGGGTTGTGGTGTGTTGTGTGTGTGTGTGTGTGTGTGTGTGTGTGTGTGTGTGTGTGTGTGTGTGTGTGTCAGACTGGGAAATGCTGACATATGCTAAAGAGTTTGGACTGAAAAAAGTCCACTACACTAGGTGACAAAAAGAAATGAACTGATAAAGTTACCTTCATCAGAGCTTTTTATTTACATTTTATAGTGAATAAAGAAAAAAATGACAATTTCGGGAAAAAATAAACATACAAATCAGTAATAGAAATTATTTTTAATAGTAATCATATATGTACACACACACACACACACACACACACACACACACACACACGCACATATATATATATATATATATATATATATATATATATATATATATATAGTTAATGCAATGCATATATATAAGTTAATGCAAATTCATTTTAATTGCTAATATTATTAATGCGATATTAACTCAGCGAAAGAAATCAGGACATCACTAGCTTATGACAGTGATGCCTCCCTCCCAGATGTGCCGTATGTCTTCTTTGCCCGGTTTGAGGCACAGAACGACAGGGCGGCAAGGAAGACAACACCTCCTGCCAACAACCAGGTGCTCTGTCTAACCACAGCTGAATTAAGGGTCGACCCACAGAAGCCCAGACATCATCTATGACCAGGTGCTCAGGGAATGTGCAGAATAGCTAGCAGATGTCTTCACTGATGTCTTGCGTTTATATGTTGTTCTGTGTAGCACCAGGGTCCTGGAGAAACATTGTCTCATTTCACTGTGTACTGCGTCAGCTATATGTGGTTGAAATGACAATAAAACCTCTTTTACTTGACTTGAACTTTTCACACAATTTTTTCTCAGCACCTAAGTGAGAATCTGAACCTACTGTGTTTGAACACCTCCATCTGCAACTGGAAGACCTGACAGTCCTGTTCGGGAACAAAGTCTCTAGAATCCATACACAGAGCACTGGGGCCCCTCAGGGCTTTGTGCTAAGCCCACTGATGTTCACTTTGCAGACTTACGACTGTGTAGCAATGCACAACTCCATCCATATCATCAAATTCGCCGATGACACAACCATGGTGGGTCTCATCAACAAGAACAACAAGTCAGTATACAGAGAGGAGGTGAAACAGGTTAGGACGATACCCAAACTGCAGTGGATCCAGTGAGTGTGGTGGGTGGGACTTGATGTGCCTCATGACAAGCCTCTTGAAGAACTACATGACAATGGGTGTGAGTGCAACTGGAGTGTATTCATTGAGGGCAACAACCAAGAACCTGTCTCTGAACCAACAGCGTGTCTCTGAACGTGGACAAAGCTATAGAGATAGTTGTTGACTTTAGGTGAGTAGAGAGCTGCCATTCTCCCCTGATCATCCATGCATCCTCAGTAGAGCCTGTCAAGAAAAAAATCCTTGGTGTTAATCTGACAGAGAACCTCAACTGGTCACTCAACATCAGCTCCGTCAGCCAGAAAGCCCAACAGCATCTCGACTTCCTGAGAAGGCTGAGGAAAGCCCATCTGCACCACCCCATCCTGACCATGTTCTACAGAGGGACCATTGAGAGCATCCTGAGCAGCTGCATCACTGCCTGGTTTTGGGACTGCACTGTCTGAGACCCTACAGTGGATAGTAAGGTCAGCTGAGAAGATCATTGAAGTTTCTCTCTCCTCTGTCACAGACATTTACACCACACGCTGTGTACACAAAGCTGCATTGTATACAACCCCACGCACCCCTCACACCCTCTCCTCACACTCCTACCATCAGGACAGAGGTCCGAAGCATTCCAAATACAATCAGACTGTGCAACAGTTTTTTCCCTCAAACCATAAGGCTTCTCTACACACAAAACTGAATTGATCTGAATGGACACACACACAAACATGCGCACACACATACATACAAACACTGACAAACACAATGATCTGGACTGAACTGGACTCACATACCAAGATATTGCATACATACCTACACATACACACACATACTCAAATGTGTACTACTTCTAAAGCTTTTGCACGGTTTGCATGTTATGCTGTCCTTGCCATATTTATTATATCATTAACTATTTACACTGTTTACATGCTGCCTCATGTTGCTATCCCTGCATGTGTACATCATTGTATTTTCACTACTGTTTGTATTTCACCACTTTGCACATTGTACTGTATAACACATTACGTACATATAACATCAGACGGTAGGTTTACTCATCTGCGTTATTTGTGTTTTGTGTATTTGTCCTGCACTGTCTGGTGTGATCTGTTTTGCACTGTTTTGTCCTGTATGATTTGCACTAGGTTGCACACGATACACTTTATGCTACACTTTATATATAAATATATATATATATATATATATATATATATATATATATATATATATATATAAAGTGTAGCATAAAGTGTATCGTATATCGTGTATATATATAGTGTACTTGCTTATCTATCTATCTGTCTTCCAAAAGTATGCAGACACCTGGTATGTGCTTTTTCAGAATTGTATTCTACATTTAGTCTCAATTTGATCTTAAAATTCCTCCCCCTCCACTCTTCTAGAAAGACGATTTTATGGCGATTTTTGGAGATCCATTCAGCTACAAGGGTATTAATAAAGTGAGGTACTCATGCAGGTGAGAAGAGACGGTAAGAATGTTCTTGGTGTGCAGTTAGTGCTCCCCTTCATTCCAATGGTGTGTAGAGCTCTATAGCAGGTCTTCCACTTCCTCCTCTAGAGTTCTAAACACCTTCTCACCTACAAAAAAAAATCTAGCGGATTTTCTTGTCTTTGTCAAACATCATGCTGTAATTGTAACAATTTGCACCAGACAGTGAGTATCCTGTACATTTCCTGGCCTTTTTTAAAAACATTTTAATCTTCACTGTATCTTTGTTTAAAAAAAAAAAAATCAACATACTCAATGAGGCGCGAGTGAGTGAACACAAGCCCCTCGTAACAAAAACAAATATATGCCCATCGATGTGTAGCTAAAACTGGATGAAATCAGTGAGAATTTTGAGCAAATGTATCAGGAGTTGCACCAGCAGCTGTGTGACGTGTGATAGAAAAAAAGAGGAGGTAGAAGCACTTGAGCTCAGGCATTTCAGACACTACGGTTGAAAAATAGCTTAATCAATCCACTCAAGGACGAAGATGGATGAAGAATAAAGTGAAACAGGCGGTTATGGGTGTGAGCCAAAGCGCTGGATCCTGCTGACTGTTCATTTCCACACAACTTACAGTGGGCATTTAATATTGCTGGAAAACATGCAATGACCAATCATGTACACCTTGAATCACAAATACTTCACGTGTGAACGGATGGTTCAGAATATATTACTCTGGACTGTGACTGGGGTGGTGGTAACTCACTGGTTAAGGCATTGGCCTCTAGCCCGGAAGATCGCAGGATCAATTCGCACCACCACCAAACTGCCACTTGTGTGGGCCCTTGAGCAAGACCCTCAATTGCTCAGATGTAAGCATAAAGAACATCTGCCAAATGTAAAAAATGTAAATGCTTGGTCAGTAAGTGTTTGATTCACTTGAGCACCTGGAAGTTGCTTGGATGAAAAAAGGGGTCAACTTGTAAGGAAGGAGTCTCCAGTGTCAGTTCACTTTGCGACTTTAAGTTTCACTTAACTCTTTAGAACAAATAGAAACAGGGCTGAACAAAACGCATCCAACAAAGTTGTGTGCTATAACAGTGTGGAGAATATAGCAGGAAAGGTCAGGTGTAATATAAGATAATGTAACGTAATATAATATGATGCAATAAATATAAGAAAATTACTTTTATGGCATTCAGTCAGGGTTCACATTCATCTCAATGGTGTTCACTGGGGTTACAGATTATTATTTTTTTTTTTTTATAGATCTTTATGGAGCTGGACCTCATTGGATCTCCTTGAAAGATCCCCTGGAAAGATCAGATATGATCTTCATGGATGAATAATTGTATAAATAGCGGCTCTAAAATATATATTTGGTGCTTCTCCGATCCGAAGCCTCAGAACCTGGGGGTTTTGTGCAGCACTACAACTTGGCCCTTCAGTCCTATAATTTAAGACTCGAAAAAGAGAAAAATAAAAGACGAAGGACAAGAGCAGGAGGAAGTGTTCTTGTCCCAGAGCTGAGCCACAGCATGGAATTGTGATTAGTTCCCTCTAACCTTGTTCTCTCCTCTTCACACCATATCACTCCAGCGTATTTACTCAGCCTGATGAGGAACCCGAGTGTGAGGGAACCGAACCCGCAGAGCTGCTCAGAGACCTGCAATTACCAGGTTGAAGAGTAAACATATTGCAAGTGAGAGAGAGAGAGAGAGAAAGAGAGAGAGAGAGAGAGAGAGAGAGAGAGAGAGAGAGAGAGAGAGAGAGAGAGAGAGAGAGAGAGAGAGAGAGATGGGAACAGGAACAATGGAGAGATATGGACAAGGTCGGGGTTTCAGAGGTGGAGCTAAAGGCTGGGTCTTAGGGTTTAAACCCCATCGAATGTTCACTGAGAGGCACAGACAATAAACAGAGAGGATAAAGCGTGCTCTTTATTACACGCACAGGAATCATGAGTTTGCGTTCAGAGCCTCAGCGTGAGGGAAATTTCCGGTGAGATGCATTGTAGCGCCATCTGCCGTTCGCACGTCGGTACTACAGCTCCTATAAATCCCATTTACCGATCTTCAACCAAACTCATTATTATCATTTCTATCATCATTATCATCTTTGTTCTCTTTTCCATAAAACTTTAAATAATTCACAGGATATTTCTAAACCATGTAAAATTGTCCACAAACACCATATATAAAATTAATAAATGACTATCATGTATATTTTAATCCATTAAACATACATGTAAAAGTTACATTCCTGTTAATGAGCTATTAGTAGAGAAACGCATAAAACCCGAGCTTGTGATTCGGGTCTTTAGTGCCAGGTTTATTGGTGATGCACAATAAATCTGGACAAACCCCCGACTCCTTCCTTCTAAAGCAGATTTATATTAGGTGTTGGATTCAGGCTCTATACTTCATGCTGTTAATTAGTGCAGGTACAACACTCTGACAAGAGGAACAGGCCGTAAACAAGGCGCCATGGAGAAGCGGAGATGGAATGTAACCCGAGACGAGAGAAGAGACCTTCCCTGACTGCTGCCTTCATTAATTATTTTTGAGCGCTGGTGAGGTGAGATTTATACCTGTAATCAGTGTGTGGGGATGTGGAGGGGGCTGATAGTGTACAGTGGCTGCTCTGGGGAGATAAGTGCTGCTGGAGCTCGCTGGTAATTGTCAGAATGGCGATAGTGCGCTGAGATGCCATTAAAACCACCCAAGTGCCCTGTGGGCCTTTTTCTTCAAATGAAATAATGGCTCTGTGTGAATATCGAGCCACGTACTGGTTCTCTCTCTCTCTCTCTCTCTCTCTCTCTCTCTCTCTCTCTCTCTCTCTCTCTCTCTCTGTGTGTGTGTGTGTGTGTGTGAGAGAGAGAGAGAGAGAGAGAGAGAGAGAGAGAGAACCAGTTTTATCCTCCCTCTATCAGTCTGAATTATGAGGTGGTGCTGAAACAAGGTGCAAAAACATGTTATCTTTATATTAATATATATATATATATATATATATATATATATATATATATATCTATATAGATATATATATCTAGATATTATATATATATATATATATATATTCATTCATTCATTCATCTTCTACCGCTATATCCGATCTTCCCTCGGGTCACGGGGAGTCTGTGCGTCTATGGGCATCTCAGGCGTCTATGGGCATTAAGGCAGGATACACCCTGGATGGAATGCCAACCCATCGCACACACACACATTCACACACACATTCATACACTAGGGACAAATTTTCCTAAGGTGCCAATCAACCTACCGTGCATGTTAATAAATTAATAAATAATCATAAATATATAATATAATAAATAATTAATAAATTAAATTAATCAGTCTCGTTCATTTTTATTTATGAGAATAAGAACATGCAGTAATAAACCAATCAGGGTAGGGGGCGCTGTATTTGGATTTTGTTTTGATTTGGATTCTACTGATCATTAACAAACCGTTTAACAGACATCAAGCAGAACATTTAGAAAGGAATAAATGATGGAAGAAACTCCCGAGACGTCTCCTTATTTGAGCCTTTTAATTGAAGAAGGTTTTGGGCTCATGATAATTGCAATAAATATCAATCAGTGTTTGTGTCATTATCATTCTATTAATATATTGGTATCTTTTCACATAAACTGTGCACAAAAAAAATGATAATAGGGACATTATAACCATAATGGGGAGGGTGTAGCTCAGCAGTTTAAGGCCCTGGCTCAAACAAGCTGGGATATGCGAAGAAAATAATTTCTCTCACAGGATCAATAAAAAGTATGTAAAAAAATAAATATAAAAAAATAAAAATAGGTAGTGTCTGCATAGGATCATTTACTGATAAAGCAAGTTTTAATTTCCCCCAAATTTCTCTAACCTTTTAACAATTGCCCTGTCCGCCTCTATAGCTTCCAAGACATTTTAAGAAAAGACACACACACACACACACACACACACACTTAAGGAGGGTTGCTTTATTTATGCTAAATAAATGTTATAAAACCTGTATCACTAACAGTATTGTATATATCCTCCCTTTATTCTATTAACCTAGGTAAAAGTGTTTTTGTATTAGTTATACTATTAATGCTTATCTTGAGTTATATCAATGTGTCTCTGCTTTAACAGTGTCTATCTTTTAATTCTTACTATCAAAATGATCTGATGAGATGAAGAAGTGCATCATATTGTCTTACTATACTTTGGGTTAAACTTCATCAATTCTCAAGACTAGCCATAAACATGTAAACAAGCATCCAATAATATAACCTTACTGCACGTGCAGATGCTGCAAAATACGTCAAAGTTACTTTAACAACAACATTCGTATGACTTAGGGATAGGTAAAAGTCCTGAACTTGCACCAATTGTTTTCTCAGACCTCCTCTGAGACGGGGTTCAAACTCTCTATTTACTTATTTTCTCTATTTTTATTTTCTTACTTTCTCTCTGTATTTATCCATGTTGTGCGTAATCTCATTTATTAAATGTCATATATTCAAAAGTGATTGTCTTTATGTGCTGCTGACAAGTCACTGACATTGATTCTGCGTCTGTACTTTACATATAAAGTAATTATTCTTTCTTGGCCAGAGAGAACTTTTCCTAGAATTAATACTAATATTTATAATTAATTATAGCCTATTATAAATATTCATAGGTGTTTACAGTAGCTCATCACGGAGATAATTCACCATATAATGCTGGAGAAGGCGGGTAACCTTTAAATTGAGGTAATTCACTACAAATACTTAACTACTGCTTTGTATTTTGGATATTTAATTATATCTGACGACACATTTTTTTCCTACTTTTACTTTAACGGGACCCTTTTACTTATACCAGAGTCATATTTTACCGAGATACACATGAGGTACACAGGGAGGTGGTAGCTCAGTGGTTAAGGCATTGGCCTCTGGACCGGAAGATCGGAGTTTCAAATCCCACCACCACCAAGCTCACACTTGTGGGAAGCCACAAGCAAGGCTTTAAGAAACCCTCAATTGCTCATTCGCTCTGGATAAGAGAGTCTATATAATGGCGTCTGCCAAATGCTGTAAATGTGTTTCGTGCACCACTTCCTCCAAACAATGATTCTAATGCATAAAATCTATAAACATAGTAGAAACACAAATGTCAGAGCAAGGTTAATATGAGTGTAAAGTAAAGAGATTCTCAAGGGGAAAAAAACAAAAGTGATATGGGGAATGTAGGCCTCCCGGTGTTGAAGTGATATCAGTGTACAAACTGTTCCACATTATTGAAAGTCATTACTGCTGAATCGGAGCATCGTGTGAATGGACATGAATTGGACTGGGGAGACATGGTGAGACTGCCAGCGGAGGACAAAGTGCTAATTATAGATTATAGAATTAGAATTATAGAAATTATAGCTAATTATAGGAAATTTACATTGGGAGGGATTAAATCCAGTTTGTTTTATTGATAATGAAATGCATAAAATGTAAATATTTGGTAGCTCGATGTAGAATCGTCATTGGCTGGATGATAGAAGAATCTTTATCTGCGGAACGTTAGAAATCTCTTCTCTTCTAGAATTTTCTTTTTCATGCAAAATGTTCTGTATCTGATCTACAGTGCTGGTTTTACGTTGGTAGCAATTTGGATCACTTTGAAGAAGGTTGGTCGAGATTTAACAGCATAAAAATTGTAAAGATAATTATAAAATCAAATGTAAAATAATGCATTTACAGACGTAAAAATGTCCACATGGTTTTGAAAGTAAATCTGGTTTGTTTATTTATTTTTAGATAGCAACAAAATGTATATATATATATATGTATATGATATATATCATCCTATATATCATCCTAGTTGCTTAAAAGGTCATTTTTTTCCTAAGCAATTTAGAAAAACACTCCAAGCCAAATGGTCAATTTTACTGTCGTTTCCCAAATCTGCACTCAAGCTGAGATGGACAGATAAAAATCAGGCTGGAAAATGACACCTATTGAATGAGAAATACTCCAAGTTACCTCATTCTGATACATATAACGTCATGTTAAGGTCATGATAAGGGCAAAGCTATATTCAGTCTAGCAATAAAAACTAGCAATAAACACTGTATCAGCCCTGCACATCTGTGTATCATCCATATCCACACAGGAACAGATTTTTGAACAAATTCTTCCAATTGCAATTTTATTTCATTTTCCTGCATAAACCGATTACACAAATGATCTGCAATTGCATTTATTTTTGTTTTTAAAAATGCAATGAGAAATGTTGTTTCTGATACTGATGCTCTTCAGAGTTCATAATAGAAAAAAAAGAATATTGACGCACATTTACAAATGAAAAATAAAATAATATTCAAAAAGGACACCTGTTGTAAAACTAATAATGATCATGATTTTTTTTGTTTGTTTTTACATACAGACATTTTTTCTTTTTTGCAAAATGTAAAAAAAAAAGTAAATAAAACATTATTTATTTATTTGTTTATTTAGAATTGATAATGACAGCATTTTATTTCATCAAAGAACACTTTATTTTTTAATAATAATAATAATAATAATAATAATAATAATAATAATAATAATTGGAGTGCTTGTGAAAAATGTGGAGTCTTTTGTTGGTTTTTGGGGCTCATAATGTTCCTTTTGTTTCTATGAAATAAAAAGTTTAAAAACTGGACAAATGGCACATTTTTCTACCAGAAGAACGTGTATAAGAACAGGAGAGAAGTTTGACCAACACGGCTCCCATTCCACACTTCAACAGCATGCAATTCCATCTGGAAATCCAGCAGCTCAATGGAAGGGACAATGACTCAAAGTTCTGTAAGTGGTATTTATATTGGTATGTTATCCATCGTGGATTCACTGCACCTACATCCTATTCATCAAGAAAACACCAGCTAGTGAAGAACATCTTTGGCGAGTATTTCAGATAAACGTTTGGAGAAACAAACTGTTCATATGCGAAGCTGTTCTTCCTGCTAAGAGAGTGTTAATTTCCATAGAAATTAAAAGGAACATTTGGACATTTATAGACAACATTTTATTTTTTAATTTTTTGGTCAAAGTCAATCTTCAGCGATTTAAAAAAAAAAAAAATCTATGGACTTTTCAAAGACTGTGTTTATATATAGAGAAAAAAAGATTGAAATAATGGTAAAACGTGTGCATTTCAAATATCATATGCTTGAAATAATGATCGTAAATATCGTAACCCAAACTTGTTGCATAACTTTTAGTCGGAAGATAATATATACATTCATAAATCCCAGCGCTGTTCAGTGCTGGAATGTGATTGGTCAGAAGTTGATTACTTCTCTATAACAGCAGCTCAGTGAAGATTGTAGCACAATTGTCCTTTATGTTCTCTTTTCTATGGCAACATTTCATTTACATGTATTGTGGACGCTGATTGTGCGGGGTGATGTTTTCTGTACGGAGATGTAAGGAGTCTCCAGTGTCACGAGTGTGAAGTAGTTGTTTTTGTTTTTTTTCGATGAGATAAATAAAGAGAGGCTGGTGAGGGAACGCATGTTTCTAGCTGCTATAACGTAAGTGCGAAATGGAAAATGTGTGGCCAGGTCATTGTGAGGCGTAACACCACATGCTGTTACAGGAAACTGTTTGGAGAAAACGATTTGGAGAAAACGAGAAAACGATCATCAATATCATCATTCATCATACCTGTTTGTAATTGAAATGAGAAATTAATTTAGCGAAGGGTTTGGTATTGCGCGTATTCCAAAATCTTCGCTCGAAGATAAAACAGAATGCCAGAGTAGGAAAGGAGACAGAGCTGTATAAACAGGCAGGCTTTTTCATAAAACACTTACACCTTTAAGTTCCTTAAAAGGAATGGAAGTTTCTTGGTAACCAAAAAGTCAGTGAGGACCGAGTTCATGAGCTCCAATGTGCTCGATGTCCTCTAGGCCTGCAGGGGAGCTCTAGACCTGGAACTCAAACATGTCCGCTTGTTTTTTAGCCAGCTTGGCGACCTCGTCGCGGATGGCCTGGACCAGGGCCGAGGTGGAGAGCGTGATGGGGGTGATCACGTCCGTGTGGTCGGCGGAGAGAGAGAACGGTTGATCAGGTTCCGCCTGAGGGGGAGACACCGCCTGGCTCGGGGTCCACTGGAACGCACTTCCCCCAGGGTAACGCGGGTTCGGAAATGCTTCGGCGTATCCCGGCAATGGAACCTGTGACACAAATATCACTGTTTTACCCACACAGATACGATATACAATACCCTATAGCAGGCACTGTGCATTTATAGCTGCTATAATGTTAGGAATAGCTTTATTTTCATTAAAGGTCGATTGGGATATGGTGATATTAGGAAATGGCTGATACATGGTGTTAAATTTATTTCATTTATTAAACAATGCAATCCTCTCCAGTGCACAGGTTTTGGTCTCGTCTCGTAGCCTAAACTATAGTTGAAGGCTCGTTAACAATACAGTTTCAAAAATCTACTCGAATCCTTTCTCCAAAAGTAGCATTTAACGAATAAAACGTGTCGGTTGCGGTTTGGAACGCGGGCCGCTAGTCGGAGCTGAGCAGATTGTTTTACAATGGCCGAGAAGAGCAAAACACATTAACATATCATAAAACAATTAACAAATCATAAAACAAAACAACAAATCCAAAATCACATTAGCAATACAGAAAACACATCAAACAATTCGGAAAACAAACAGATATAAAAGAAAACTCCCTCCTTCCTGAATATCTTGAATGACAGGTCTGTTGTCCAATGGGCGGAAAGTATTCCATAACTGTACCTACCTTTTGTATGAATTTTTACTTTGTTTTTGGATTGTTTTGCTTTTGTATTTGCTATTTTGTTTTCATATTTATTTTGTTTTTGTATTTGTTATTTTTTTTTGTATTTGTTATTTTGTTTTCATATTTATTTTGTTTTTGTTATTTTTTTTTTGTTTTTTGTATTTTTTGTATTTGTTGTTTTGTTTTGTTTGTTGTTTTGTTTTTGTATTTGTTGTTTTGTTTTTATATTTGTTGTTTTGTTTTTTTTGTTTTTTTTTTTATTTATTTGTTTTGTTTTTGTATTTGTTTTTATTTTGTTTTTTTTGTTATTTGTTTTTTATTTTTATTTTTTTATTTTGTTTTTTTTTTGTATTTGTTATTTTGTTATTGTATTTGTTATTTTATTTTTGTATTTGTTTTTTCGATTTGTTATTTTGTTATTTTGTTTTTTATTTTGTTTTTGTTTTTGTTGTTTTGTTTTTATTTTTGTTGTTTTGTTTTTGTATTTGTTGTTTTGTTTTTGTTTTTGTTGTTTTTGATTTTTATTTTTTGTTTTTGTTTGTTCATTTATCTTTTGTTTTTGTTTTGTTTTGTTTTTTGTTTTTTTTTTTTTTTTTTTTTTGTTTATTTGTTTTATTGCTTGTTTTTGTTTTTTTATTTTTTTGTTTTGTTTTTATTTGTTGTTTTGTTTTTGTATTTGTTGTTTTGTTTTTGTATTTGTTTTGTTTTTTATTTTGTATTTGTTATTTTGTTTTTTTTTTTATTTTTGTATTTGTATTTGTTGTTTTTTATTGTTTTTTGTATTTGTTTTGTTTTTTATTTGTTTTTTGTTTTTGTATTTTGTATTTGTTTTGTTTTCAGATTTGTTATATTTTGTTGTTTTTGTTTCGTATTTTTAATTTGTTGTTTTGTTTTTGTATTTGTTATTTTGTTTTCATATCAATTTTGTATTTGTTATTTTGCTTTTTTTGCCTTTTCGGCCACTGTAGATTCTGATGTGGAATTGTTAGCGAGAAAGAAAACTTTGGCTATGCGGTGTAGCAAACGAGAAAAATAAACAGAACATGTTTGTTGTCATTCTTGCTCTTAGCAGACATGATACACAAATACATTAGTAATGATTGTGACAGTCTTAGAAGCTGCTTGCTTTATATAGTCACACACTTATCTCTTAGTGTCCTTGTTCGGATGTATGCAGACTGCTGCCACCTTCTGGTATGGGAGAGTTATGTGTTCTCTTGCGAACGCAAGATGTAGACCAGGGCTGGGCAAACTTTTTGGCTCAGGAGCCACATTGACTTTTAAAATTTGACCTATGGACCGGTCCAGCACCAGATGCATGCATGTCAAACATAAACATATAAAAGGCATCAAGGTTAATACTTGTTAATGTATCACTGCACCAAGTGCTCCACCTGGTGGAACATCAGGCAATTACAGGACAAGGTCAAATGAATGCGGTTATAATTAGGATATGATTTGATGAGGACAAAGCTGTACCAATCTTTGGCGGGCCGTATTAAAATACCAAGGGATCGGATGTGGCCTGCGGGCCTTAGTAGATGTACGGATTTGGCGTGTCATATGCATTTGGCGTGTGCATATTTGCATTGCGATTAAATACATTTAGTCTACACGTCTAATTTACATCGTATTACCTGTTAACTAAAGGTAACTATAAATGTAGATAAGCTATGACGTATCATTGTTTCTTAATAACAAACGTATCAGAAGAATTCTAGAAATAAACGCTTTGCCAAATAATGCTACTGATTAAATAAACTTCATGGGACACTGATTATTTTCCTAAATCAGCTATATAATAATGTTCGATTTGTTTATGCTAGGTGTCATGGAGGCTTTCCGTAACCATTTAAACACCACACTGAGCATCACTTGGAGTCTGAAAGTGTCTCGTACGGAATCGGTCCATGGTGTCGACACGTCCTCAGGCTCCGGGGGATACGACATCCAGGAGGGACTGTGATAGGAAGAAGGAGGAGTGGAGATGAAGTATCCGGGGTAGCCCTGCCTGCTGGTGGGGATGGCGTACACAGCAGTCATCGGGTTTCCTGTGAACGCGTCGTTAGTGTTAATAACAGCAATAACAATTTTCACTCTTTACGTCTCGCTTATGTCTCTCAAATACTTGGGTGTGTATTTTATCATGGTATAGTGCAAGTGTATTTATTTGTTCAAACACACACACACACCTGAGTGATTTAGTACAGGCTCAGTGGTGACGGGTGGGAGTGGCCCTCTGCTGACTGGCACATATGTGTTTCTGTCTGGCTGACTCTGCATGTCTGGCACTGAAGATTCAGAGCTTAGAGCTTTTGGCTCCAGATCTGAGGAAGACCTGAGGAAATGTAAAGCATGCATCAGCATCTTTTCACCAGGAGATGGCAGAATAGGAACAGAAATGGTTGAAGGATTTTAGCCATGGACTTGTACCTCTGCAGTGAGCTTCTGGGCACTGGGCCGGTTCTTGGAGGAACAGGAGGAGGAGGAGAATCTCTGTCCGTGACCATCTCAGGGAGCTGAGTGAACCTGAATGTCTGAACAGTGCATTTAACATCATGAAATGTAGTAAGAGGAATTTTAGTGATGATGTAATGTATTTGGAGGATTTTTAGTGATGATGTAATGTATTAGGAGGCGTTTAGTGATGATGTAATGTGTTAGGAGGGATTATGGTGATAATGTAATGTAAAAGGAGGATTTCTATTGATGATGTAATGTTTTAGGAGGCGTGTAGTGATGATGTAATGTTTTAGGAGGATTTTTATTGATGTAATGTATTAGGAGGAATTTTAGTGATAATGTACCGTATTAGGATTTTTAATGACAATGAAATGTATTAGTAGGAATTTTAGTGATTATGAAATGTATTAGGAGAAATGTGTGTGATGATGTAATGTATTAGGAGGAATTTTAATAATGATGTAATGTTTAAGGAGGCGTTTAGTGATGATGTATTTGGAGATATTTTATGGATGATGTAATGTATAAGGAGGATTTTTTAAAATAATTTTTTTTAGTGACATATGAGGGATTTTAGTGATGATGTAATGTTTTAGGAGGCATTTAGCGATGATTTCATGTCTTATAAGGGATTTTAGTGACATGTTATGATGGATTTTAGTGATGATGTAATGTTTTAGGAGGCATTTAGCGGTGATTTCATGTATTATGAAGGCTTTTAGTAACATATAATGGTATTTCTTTGATAGTTTAATGTATTATTAGGGGTTTCCGTGATGATATAATGTATTAAGAGGAATTATATTACTGATGCAATATATTAGGAGAGATTTTAGTAATATGTAATGACGATGTAATGTATTAGAAGGGGTTAAGCGATGATATGTATTAGGATGTAGTAGGGTTTCTTGAGGATGTATTACAAGGGGTTATGTGATTATTTAATGTAAAAGAAGGAATTTTAGTGATAATGTAATGAATTAGGAAATGTTGAGTGATGATATAATGGAGTAGCTTGCTGGGAAGGTAGCTAAATAGTTAAAATGCTTACCGGTTTGCCCAGGCTACACTGATAGAGGTCATGGCCATAAGCCGGTACCCATTGTAGTCCACCTTGAGCATGGTTTATAGTGTCTGGTGGACTTGTTGCGCCCTCGGAGTAGGGAATAGATGGCCCGGGGCTGTAAGGGCTAATGGCCTGGTGCTGCTGGTGGTAGTGGTGCCTCCTACTGGATGAGGTATGACCTGCTGAAGCAAGGCTGAATGCTTCCTCTAACAGGAGATGCATCTGCTGCCGCACTTCATCTATAGAAGGCTGTGAGCTCAATGTGGACGTCTCTGAGTGACCTTTGGCCTGCCGTCCATAGCCGTAGTGACGGCGTGCAGCCACGCCGTCCACGTCGGTCTCTGCGATGATTTCAGGCTCCGTCTGAGGACAAGACAGGAACTAATTTAGCTACTTTCATACATACATACCACTACAAATAACTTTATACCCTTTGAAACAAAGTAATCGATTAGGAGATACATTAAATCTTGTTAGGGGCATCATCAGGGACTCCCTTCATCCTACACACAAACTACTTAACCTACTTCCATCTATGGGAACTTTTGGAGCCAAACCTGTCAGGCATGTTTTGTGGTTTAAACTAAGCAGCTTTGGGTTCAGGCCACAATTGGTGTTGCTGGCATTTGATTTAAAGAACTTCCAACTCAAAATTGTTTTGATTGTATTTACCCTTCCCATCTCTCTCTCTCTCTCTCTCTCTCTCTCTCTCTCTCTCTCTCTATATATATATATATATATATATATATATATATATATATATATATATATATATATATATATAATGTATGTATACATATTAAATACTTTATTTTATATATACCGTAAATTCCGGACTATAAAGCGCACCTGCATATAAGCCGCATCTGCTCTATTTAAAAAAAAACCCCCAAAAAAATTCATAAATAAGCCGCACCTGCATACAAGCCGCATCCGCTTTTGAATTGTAAATGTACATGTATGTACCTAAATAGATCCTTTCCTAACCTGTATTTTAACACGGTGTAACGGTGGACGCTGCACAGAGACGCGGAGATCCGGAATTCATACAAAACAGGATTTATTAGAATAAAGAACTCAGGAGACGCCGCTCATACGGAGCGGCCAGACAGGCTAGGGAGCCTTGCGCTCTGCGCGCCGTGGTACCGGGAGTACCGGAGAGCTTGGAAGTCCGTGAATCGGGAACAGACAAAGGTTAGGCATAAACATATATCGAGCGTCCGTGTCCGGCGACACTAGGTATGTGCTACGAGCCCGGACGGGGATTGTAGAGTGAACCGGGCTTATATCGGGAGAGGGAAAATCAAGAAAACAACTTTGGCTGATTTGTGCGTGTGCGTGTGTGCTGTGTGTGTGTGTGTGTGTGTGTGTGTGTGTGTGTGTGTGTGCGTGTGTGTGTGTGTGTGTGTGTGTGTGTGTGTGTGTGTGTGTGTGTGTGTGTGTGTGAGTGCGTGGTGCGTGTGTGCTGTGCGTGTGTGTGTGTGTGTGTGTGTGTGTGTGTGTGTGGGGAAAAGAGCAGGGGAGGAGAGAGAGAGAGCACTGAGCAGAAATTTTGCTGATTAAAACGGGACAGAACCAAGAGAAAATAAGCGCTATTTACAGTATTTATCTTCATTTCTCCTGTGTGTGAAATGACGTCACCTTAACCTTGTAAAGATAGAGTTTGTCCTCCTTCTATCCGCTTCTACCCACTTATATCTGCTAAAGAGGAACTAGCGCATTCTTCTTCTTTGCATTTATTTTGTCTTAGTTTTGATTCTAATTCCGGTTAGAGCCCCTAGCGGTCGGGAAAAAATCTGCAGAATAGCCGCACCTTATTATTAGCCGCATGGTTCAAAACCTATGAAAAAAGTAGCGGCTTATAGTCCGTATATAAATATATATATATATATATATATATATATATATATATATATATATATATAACTACAAATGTGAACATGATGCATCATACCATCTATCTATCGATCTATCTATCTATCTATCTACCGTGATGTATGCAGGGTGCATGCAGGGTTTAGATGTGTTCGCTCACTAATTCCAGCCTCCTCTGCTGCTAGTATCATTCATTATTATATTCTTTTCCATAACAATTGCTCGATGCTGAATAAACACTGAGCTGATGGAGATTCTGTACATTTTGCTGCTCAAACAGCATTGAGGGAGAGCAGTGTTTATTTATCACTTGCCTTGGCTCCACCTCTTTTGATTAACTGCCGGAGCAGAGCTCGTAAATGCTGAGTTAGTGCCGTAATGAAAAACCAAGCTGATCTGCAGGGTACTGCAGGTATGTGTGTGTGTGTGTGTGTGTGTGTGTGTGTGTGTGTGTGTGTGTGTGTGTGTGTGTGTGAAATCTCTCTTTCTCTGCATTTATCTACCTCAGTCCACCCTATTCTCCCTCGTTCCCATGTCACAGGAAATCAGGAGCACTGCACGCTGGGACTCGTAAATCAGGTTGTACTCGACTCGAGGCTCTGCAGTAATCTCGGATGGATTCTCTCACTCTTCTCATCAAGACATTCAGCTTCACCAGGTTTTATATTTCCACAAATATTACAGAGATGACAACATTCCAGCTGCCAACGACTGCCGTTTTATTACAGCTTGAATCAAGTTCATACTGAATACTGAATACTTTTTATGACAAATAGAAGATTTCTTCTTTAGCATTCAGATGCTTTTAAGGTTAATAATGATTTAAATCAGATTAATTTCAGAGCTACCAAATAAAACCCGATTCAATTTTTTTCCACCGTATATCATTGACGGCAATAGCTGACATGTCATTGCTAAATGTATCCTGAAGAGGGCGCCAATCATTCAAATAGCTTCTGACAACCGAAACAAAAAGTTGATTTTCTTTCATTTGCTTTCGAATCTGAGCAGTTTTATGTGCAGTGATATCTTTAATTTACAAAATCAAACCATTCAAATAAACAGAAATAGTGTTTATGTGTTTTCTCATTTATGTACGGCAATCACGATCACCTGATCACTGCATCTCCGTTGAAGATCGATCTGTATTTTTATGTTTCTCTTGTTTTAAAAGTGGCTATTAAAAGTGTGCAGAAAGCTACTACAATTGACTAGCCACTTTATTTAGCTTGGATAAGGTAGGGTTACATTGAATAAATACAATTTTCAGCATCCCTCATTGGAAAATAGAAGAGAGTGTCTGAGGGCTAAGAACACATATACTGGTCTGGAGCTGTTATTTTCACTCACCAATGTAAGTCCATCATCATACAGTTTATTTATTTACAATCACTGTACATTACACAAACATAAGAAAAAGATCTGTCTTCTAATGCCATGTAACGTCATGTTGTGAACTGGTAGAGCGTCTTGGCTGGGTGACGGCTAAGATCTCAGTATGACGAAAATGGGAAATTGATAGGGAAGGGAAAATGAAATTATTCTACAACTATATCATATATACAGCTATATATATATATATATATATATATATATATATATATATATATATATATATATATATATATAGCTGTAGAATAATTTCATTATATATATATATATATATATATATATATAGTTAGAGAGAGAGAGAGAGAGAGAGAGAGAGAGAGACAGAGAGAGAGAGAGAATATGGACAGACGTGGACAAAATTGTTGGTACCCTTTGGTCAATGAAAGAAAAAGTCACAATGGTCACAGAAATAACTTTAATCTGACAAAAGTAATAATAAATAAAAATTCTATAAATGTTAACCAATGAAAGTCAGACATTGTTTTTCAACCATGCTTCAACAGAATTATGTAAAAAAATAAACTCATGAAACAGGCATGGACAAAAATGATGGTACCCCTAACTTAATATTTTGTTGCGCAACCTTTTGAGGCAATCACTGCAATCAAACGCTTCCTGTAACTGTCAATGAGACATCTGCACCTCTCAGCAGGTATTTTGGCCCACTCCTCATGAGCAAACTGCTCCAGTTGTGTCCGGTTTGAAGGGTGCCTTTTCCAGACTGCATGTTTCAGCTCCTTCCAAAGATGCTCAATAGGATTGAGGTCAGGGCTCATAGACGGCCACTTTAGAATAGTCCAATTTTTTCCTCTTAGCCATTCTTGGGTGTTTTTAGCTGTGTGTTTTGGGTCATTGTCCTGTTGCAAGACCCATGACCTGCGACTGAGACCAAGCTT
Source organism: Kryptopterus vitreolus (assembly GCA_030449085.1). Taxonomy (NCBI): domain Eukaryota; kingdom Metazoa; phylum Chordata; class Actinopteri; order Siluriformes; family Siluridae; genus Kryptopterus; species Kryptopterus vitreolus. The sequence goes on along the minus strand of JACRUU010000027.1, from coordinate 14,239,240 downwards.
TCTGACACTGGCTAGTACATTTCTCTCTAGAATTCCTTGATAGTCTTGAGATTTCATTGTACCCTGCACAGATTCAAGACACCCTGTGCCAGACGCAGCAAAGCAGCCCCAGAACATAACAGAGCCTCCTCCATGTTTCACAGTAGGGACAGTGTTCTTTTCTTGATATGCTTCATTTTTTCGTCTGTGAACATACAGCTGATGTGCCTTGGCAAAAACTTCGATTTTTGTCTCATCTGTCCACAGGACATTCTCCCAGAAGCTTTGTGGCTTGTCAACATGTAGTTTGGCATATTCCAGTCTTGCTTTTTTATGATTCGTTTTCAACAATGGTGTCCTCCTTGGTCGTCTCCCATGTAGTCCACTTTGGCTCAAACAACGACGGATGGTGCGATCTGACACTGATGTTCCTTGAGCATGAAGTTCACCTTGAATCTCTTTAGAAGTCTTTCTAGGCTCTTTTGTTACCATTCGGATTATCCGTCTCTTAGATTTGTCATCAATTTTCCTCCTGCGGCCACGTCCAGGGAGGTTGGCTACAGTCCCATGGATCTTAAACTTCTGAATAATATGTGCAACTGTACTCACAGGAACATCTAGTTGCTTGGAGATGGTCTTATAGCCTTTACCTTTAACATGCTTGTCTATAATTTTCTTTCTGATCTCTTGAGACAGCTCTTTCCTTTGCTTCCTCTGGTCCATGTCGAGTGTGGTACACACCATATCACCAAACAACACAGTGATTACCTGGAGCCATATATATAGGCCCAATGGCTGATTACAAGGTTGTAGACACCTGTGATGCTAATTAGTGGACACACCTTCAATTAACATGTCCCTTTGGTCACATTATTTTCTGTGTTTTCTAGGGGTACCATCATTTTTGTCCATGCCTGTTTCATGAGTTTATTTTTTTACATAATTCTGTTGAAGCATGGTTGAAAAACAATGTCTGACTTTCATTGGTTAACATTTATAGAATTTTTATTTATTATTACTTTTGTCAGATTAAAGTTATTTCTGTGACCATTGTGACTTTTTCTTTCATTGACCAAAGGGTACCAACAATTTTGTCCACGTCTGTATGTAGAATTTCATTTTCCCTTCTGTCACTGAAATACAGCATTTTGTTTTAGCATTACTCACGTCGTAGCCGCTGTTGCGGATGCCTTTCCGCGGTCGTTCTCTCATCACCAGAAGGTCCATCTCAGTTCCTCCAGGACTCGGGCTGTTTAATGATTGTCTACTCCGATAAGCTGGATATTTGACTTCAGAGTGTCTGCAATAAATATACATGACAATCATCGTACTGATCTGACTTTAAAGAGTGCGACTTGAAATATAGTTTGTAGACTAAACTATTAGATAAACTATTACGCAGCAGAATTTCTGGATTCAGGATTGTGATTGGTCAGAGGGTGTTGATTAATATTCTGCCCTGACAGAAGTGAATTAAAAGGTTTATTATGCATTTGATCTATCATTACTGCAATGCTTCATGTTTATGGAAGGTCTTTAGTGTCAGTGCTTTGTAGAAAACACTGCAACCTTTCCAACGTTTCCAGAGGAAAAGACAGTATTCTCATTAATGTGTAGATATATGATTAATGTTGGTGACTTTGTGTGGTATAAGAAGAATAAAACACTCAAAAGTCTTGTTGACACCAATATATTTTTGTTTGAAAACACATTTAAAAAGTTTTGGTGCTTTTTTAAAAACGCTCTCTAAAGTGAATATATTTAAAATTGCACAATTGCTACAATGATTAAAAAAAAAGGAAATAAATGCCCGATGGAATAAGTGCTGGTCAAAAAGTTTTGTTCAGTACAGGTACTTTTTTAAAAGTTTCAGTTTAAACAAGCCACTTTTGAGAGACAAACAAGTAATTATATCGTTAATTATTCATTATAAACAGATGTTTCAATATTATATACAGCTATACGCACTGACTATATCCTTTCTCTATAAACTTATTTCCAGTCTGATGATAATAGAACTGTGTACAAATATGACATGTGGATTAAATTGAGAAGTTCTTGTAATTCTAACTACTCCTAACTTCATTCTTCCTTTGAATCATTGCATATGTGTGTTCATGAAGCCTCGGTCTGTCCGTCACATCATTACACATCGCACTCGAGCACGAAATTAACCAAACCGAGCCATAAAAAGCAGCAGTCTCGTTGACAGATGGATCAGATATCCTTCAGTGAGTGCAAAAGCGAGCCTTTAGTTGACCCAGATGTCTTTGCGTTGTTTAATAAATTGGAAGAAATGTAAAGAAAAGCAGAATTCTGGCCTTGTGTCTGGGTTTTAATGGGTGGATTACACAGGCCTGGGGATAAACTCTCGAGCTTAGTGTGTAATCGTTAGTAATTGGTTGTAGTAAGAGAGAGAGGGAGAGAGCTCCTGTAAGAGCTGCTGAAGGGTTGCAGCTTGATAAGAGGATTTGAGTAATTGGCTGACACGATTTCAAACCTCTTGAAGCCGTCCAAAGAGGCTGCAGATTTATCTTATGGATATTAAGGCTGGTTACTTGTGAGGATGAAATTATGTGGATCCTAAGGGACGAGATGAAAGAAGTTCTTGATACCTGTTGCATCTGAAAAGCATCTAAATCATAATTGTGTTGGTGTTGGAGAGCTGAGATTGTCCAGTCTAGACTTCCAAAGAATCCAAAGATGCATGTACAGTAAGTGGTTCTAATTTTCACACAAACAGCACGAAACAAGTGAACCAAGGACCCTCCAACCCTGAGGCAGCATTTTTTTTACATACTTCCCGTAGATAGATAGGGAAATTTTTTTATTTGCATATCCCAGCTTGGGAACAGAGCGCAGGGTCAGCCCCTAGAGCACAGAGGGTAAAGTGCCTTTCTCAAGGACCCAAGGGTGGCAGCTTGGCGATACCGAGGCTCAAACCCTAAGAAGTTCTAAGAATCAACTTTGAGCCATTCGTTGTTGTTTTTTTGTTATTTTTTCTATTTAAGGAAATATTAGAATATCAACTGTCGAATACAATTCTACATTTTGCAGAAATACATGGTCATGTAGCTGACCTTATTTATACAAGATATTTCCACCAAGCAGGCTGGAATGGAAGGTCATTTTTTCCCGTGATGATTTTTTTTTCAAGCTGAACAAAGTGAGCTAATTACAGCACCTCAAATCCTGATAGAATCCGAGGCGGTATCACGCCGTATCTAGACAAAGCATCATAGATCCGGACAATTTCACCTAATGTCTAGTGTCAGACGCCTTACAACTCGGCAGAAGAACTCGATATTGATGGTGTGGCTCTCGATAGCGAAACACAAGATGCAGACCTGCTTTGTCTTTTTTCAACCATGAAGATGATGGGTACTCCACTGTGAAGACTGTTGTCTCAGGGCTGTACTTGTACACCAAAGTGTCATCAGCAGTAAGGAGCAGTTCATACACGATCTTGCAGTGTTGGGAAAGTTACTTTGGAAATGTAATAGATTACAGATTACAAATTGTTCTATTCAAAATGCAATAAGTAGTGTAACTTTATAAAAGTAAAGTAACTGATTACATTTGATTACTTTTTGATTAATTTCTGTATACGCTTCACGGGTCCGAGCTGGAAGAAAGAGAGACATACCACCGATCACCAAGCAGAGAGCCATTTGTATTGCTTTCCATGTGTGTCCCGGTGCTTTGCGTCCCTCGTACTTATATATATATATATATATATATATTTATATTTTTCGAAATTGAACTGCATTAGAATCAAACTATTGACCGGGGAGGGTTGCGGGTATTTTGTCGAGTGAGGGGGGGCATCTTGGGCTTTGAAATTTGTTAACATTGTTAACATTATCATAAGTAACTGTAATTACATGTTTTTTCTCAGTAACTATAACGGATTACTGTTACTCTTATTTTGCCATTAAATTACATAACGCTGTTACTTGTAACTAGTTAGACCCCAAAACTGCGCTCTTGGCAGATTTTGACCTGGACTTCCTTCCGCTTCTGGGTCCATCACATGTGAGTATTGTTGTGTATTGTTCGCCGACGATCATCATGCATGAAGGGACATTTTTGGGGGTTGAGCTAGTTGAAGGTCTCTCTCTCTCTCTCTCTCTCTCGTCATCTTCCACTGATGTTCTTCTTGTAGTGTGCGTCACTCAAACTATCTCGAATTACAGGTTGCAATATCGCTGTAAACTTGCAAAGAAACAGCAAAGATAGATACACTGACTTATGAAGGTTGGTGCTCCCTGTATCTGTGCGTGCACTCTTGTGCTGCCATCTGGTGGTGTTATACAAAAACTAGTACGGAACTATTTTTCTTTTTTTATCCCACATCAAAATAAACAATAAAATCAGAAACAGAAATTGAGGGTTCAACCCAACGCACTGTCCGTACACAACCAAGCAAATGACCAGAGACAGATTCTCCAGGACAGAGCATTCACACATGTGGTAAAAGCAGCTTAGAAACCTAATTACCAAGGAAGGAGGAGTCAGTAGAGCAATTCCATAAAAAAAAAAAACTGTGGGAAAAATCGGCTTTAAAATGACAGTAGGAAAAATGATATGAATTATAAATATTATATAAATATAAATTATTATGGTCCTGAGAAGAGTAGAGCGTGTTTAGGATTACAGAAGCATCTATAAAATCTGCACTATTTACTAAGTCTATTGAAACAGGAGTAAGATAAGAAAACAGATTTATCGATGAGATAACACTTAAGATGATAATGATATTGATGACACTAACCTCCTGCGAGATTTGACATAAGTGGAGCTCCGGTCATCCTCGTACTCTGCCGTTCTGCTGGATGGCCGTGTCACCGGGGTGTGTTTGGCTTTCTCGCTTTCGCGTCTCGGAGGTTTGGAGCCGGCGTTCCTCTCGCTCGATGGAAAATCGTAGTAACCTTTCCTCTTGGCTTTCAGCCTCAATTTGTTCCTGTAATGCTCAATGTCTGACTTCTGCTTTAGAGCCAAATTCACCTGAGGAGAGAAAAGAGAAAAGGGAGGGAGAGAGAGAGAGAGAGGCGAGAGAGAGAGAAAGAAAGGAGGAGGAAGTGGTTTATCTGAAAGCACTAAATAAAAGAAATATGAAAGAGGAGCACTCAAGCCTTGATTTCCCATCGGTCAACTAAATTTACACACTCAAGGGAAATAGGTCATTGATTTTATTTTAAATGCTAATTTAAGTGAACAAGGCCAGGATATAGTAGACATGCATTTTGATGCTTTACAGCATCATATCTGGAGCATAAATTATCTATTATATATATATATATATATATATATATATATATATATATATATATATATATATATAAATATATAATATATATATAAATCAACACATTCTGTCCAATCTGAATCTAGGATTACATTTATGGTATTTCTCAGAAATGTTTATACAGATGTTTCAGTTCTACAGCAGAGCAGCTGAGCCTTGATCAAGGCTTGGTGGTGCTGTGATTTGAAACGATGACCTTCTGATTAGAATTCCAACACTTAGAACTCCCAGCTTCCCTGTGGCTAGAAGTCAGAATTCTACAGCATGTGGTGGAGACAAGAAACATTCCCATTTTTAGTCTATAAACTTTCTGAGCATTAAAGCTAACCTCGCTTCATTCATTCATTCATCTTCTACCGCTATATCCGATCTTCCCTTGGGTCACAGGGAGCCTGTGCCTATCTCAGGCGTCTATGGGCATTATGGCAGGATACACCCTGGATGGAATACCAACCCATCACAGGGCACACACACTCACATTCACACACACATTCATATACTAGGGACAAATTTCCAAGGTGCCAATCAACCTTCCGTGCATGTTTTTGGACCAGGAGGAAACCGGAGAACCCGGAGAAAAAACCCCTAAGGCACGGGGAGACGGGGAGAACATGCAAACTCCACACACACACATGGCAGAGACAGGAATCGAACCCAGACCCTGGAGGTGTGAGGCGAACGTGCTAATGACTAAGCCACCATGCCCCTACCCAACCTGGCTTTTTGATATGTTTAATGACCGAGCCATTGGAGACACTGGAGTGGACAGTAAAAACTTCTCTGAGACTTTATTGTCGATTGGCAGAATTGGATGTATAGGATACATCACATTTACATTACATTTACATCATTGGCAGACACTCCAGAACAACTTACAAATGAGCAATAGAGGTTTAAGGGCCTTGCTCAAGAGCCCACTAGTGGCAGCTTGGTGCTGGTGGTGGGATTTGAACCTGCAATCTAACGAGCCAGAGCCCAATGAGCTACCACTTCCCATCCTGTTATAATGTCGAGAGAAAACACTCCAGAGGACAAAAATTCTGAAAGCAATATTATTCTTGTTTTTTTTTGCATACCTCGCCATTTGGGACCGCCGAATCTTGACTGCGGTCGGAAGACGCAGGTTGAGAGTATGCCGGCGGGGCTGCTATCTTTTTCACAGAAATGAGCTGCAGAGATCCTGACGAGGTGTCGTATGGATCTACCAAATCACACACACACACACACACACATGAATGCACACTTGTTTACATTCAGTATTTATTATCATCATGTTTACTTGTTATCATGTTTACATGTTTACTTGGGCAGTGTTAATAGTATAACTCACAACTTGTCATTTGTTCTCAGAGGCAAACGTGTATGACATTATTCAAAATTTGTTGAATGAGATTTAAAAATACAGATCAGTAAAATGCTCCAATCATCCAATTCCTAGTCAACGTTAAAATGAACTCTTGTACCCCTTGTGTCAAAGAGTGGTATTGCACTAAAAGGACTTTTTTACCAGATGGAATCAAAAAGATTCAAGTCTATTTAAGTCAGTGTGCCAAAAGACATGTATACATCAGCACACATCTCACTTCCGTGTTCACACTACTCGCCAAATCTGGCTTCTGCAGACTCTTTTCCTGAAAACGAACAGCATTTTGACACCGCCTGGAGATCCAGTGTGAAGGTACTTGACACACTTCGAAAATCAGAATCAGAGTGCCATATCACTGTGCAAGGAGACTATTTTGAAGGTGATAAAGACGCTACTTTCTCGTAAACGGAGCTTGTTTCCAAACTTCAGTACTTTGCCATCTCGTACTAGTGTTGTCAAAAATATCGATATTTCGATAAATATCTATACTGAAATATCTGAATGGTAGCAATACAAATTTCCCAAAGTATCGATATGCCGATACTAGCCGAGCTTTATTTTTTTTTAAAGCTGTCACTTTCACGTCTCTCCAAAGGCACGTTGACAAACGAGACACATGTTCGCAGTGCCTGAGATTTCGTCGTTGGTGTTTTAAGTTTCTGCTGTAGCAACATTGGCGACTGAAACGGAGCGGATTATGTTGAAGCTGGAGCTGATAAAAGTCGAAAAGCACTTACTTGTAGTCAAATTTACTAAAGTTTGTTTATTGTATACTTAGTGTGGACTTTAAAAATATGTATGGAATATGTACGCCAAGCCGACCAACCACAGACTTCATGCTCTGCGTCGATGTGACGCGTAGTTACAATGGGTGGTGTGAGAGAACTTGGGCAGTGTTTTGTATCATTTGCATCAATGAATCATTAACTAAGATGGCCTGGTATTGTCGCTGATACAAGTGTTGTCTGTTTTTTTCACTGTAATTCTTAAAGTTAATATAATCTAACAGAAATCTTAGTAAATACTACTTTAATTTTTTTTAAATGTAAATTAACTTCATTAAAAACAATTAAATTCTGCACTTTGTCTTCAAATTATAAAATAGATTTACCTCTTAATGTTGTGGCAGTTTGTTTTCTCCATAGTATCGTATTTGTGTTATCGAATATCAATATTTTTCAAGATCTCAAGTTAGAAAACGCCTTTACCTGAACGCTGTGTATATGCTTGACGTGACGTGTGCAACACGCTCGTTATTACAGAGAATGAAAGGATTGTGATCGCTTCTGAAATTTATTAGTAATGTTCTTGTCCCGCTGCACCTGTAAGGTCAGACGCAGTGTGTATCGGCGGAGGAAGGCGAGGCGGCATATGGCTGCCACGGTGTACTCTACACACTCCCTGCAACACTAACGCAGCGTGAGGGAGAACTCTACATGACAGCTAATTACGTGTGAGGAAAGCATCTGGTTTTCTCAGAGAGTGTGTGTGATCCTGCGTGAAGAGAGATGAGTATGTGTCATGTGTGTATATGTGTGTGTGTTGATTATTCTCTCTCACCAGTCCTCTTCTTACTTTCCTCCTTCGGGAGGCTTTGCTGCGTGGTGATTTTCCTCACCGCGGATCCTCGTACCGAGACCGGCCTGGCCGACTCCACGCTGACCACAGAACCGTCTTCGCTCGGCAACCTGCTGCGGGTAACCATAGCAACAAGACGCTACAGGTTCATGTGTAGGGATGCTAAAGTCAGAGGTATCTTTCTGTACCTATGTCTCATGTCTCTCTTATATCTATATATATATATATATATATATATATATATATATATATATATATATATATATATATATATATATATATGTCTCTCTGATGTCTGTCTGTCTGTCTGTCAGCTGTACAGTTCTGTATCTCCATCTGTCTTTCTGTTGCTCTCCCTCTCTAATCTGTGTATGTCATTTTGTCTCGGTCTCTCTCAGTCTTGTCTCCCTCTGATGTCTCTCTGTCCCACTTTGTTTTTCTTTTTATCTATCTGTCTGACTGAATCTTCTTTCTATCTGGGACTCTCCAATATTTGTCTGTCTCCTTTTCTCTGTCTAATCTCTCTCTTTGTCTCTCTCTCTCTCTCTCTCTCTCTGTGACTCACTGTTTTGTCTATCTGTCTCTATCTTACAGTCACTCCCTTTCTCTGATGTCTATCTGACTGTTTATGTCTGTTTATTTATGTGTCTCTGTTTATCCTTCTGTTGTTCTTTTTGTCTTTATCTCAGGCTCTCTGTGTCTCTGATGTCTTATCTGTTGTTCTCTGTTTCTTTTTCTGTTTCTCAGTCTCTCTATTTCTCTGTGAGTCTCTCTGATGCCTCTGTGTCTAAGTCTTTTCTCTTTGTCTCTCTGTTTCTGTTTACTTGTCTTTCTCTCTGTCTCTTTCGCACAGTCTTTCTCCAGTCTCTGTTTGTCTCCTGACAAACTCCTGCCTCCCTTCATCAGTACATATGATATATCACACAAAGCAGTGTAGTATATAAACCTTTTCCTGATTTCTCCACAGAGGGTCTTTTTGGAGTTGGTACCCTCTGGGTGAATGACCTTATCCATTGAGAGAGAGATGTCCCGAATGGGGAGCGGAGCCTGAGGGCGGGGGGCGCTGTCCTCGTCCGACCCCAGCTGACCCAAATGCTGTTTGGCGTAATCGAACCCCTGCACTGGCTTCAGTAGGAACACAGTCAAATATCATCAGGATGAGATTATATACAAACTATACACCAATCTCTCTCTCGCTCTCTCACACACACACTCACACACACACACACATTGATTCTCAACATGCTGGGGCTCAGCTAGAGGAAATCAACACAGTATTTGTATAGACCCTAAATACTCAGTGCATACACACACACACACACACACACACACACACACACACACACACACACACACACACACAGACAAACTAGACATATATGATTGAGCTTTTCTTTTAATTCCATACGTTAATTACATTCATTAATTTCCATTCTGGAAAAATTTCATACAATACTAATTTACATGTTTTAAAAATTCCCACCAAACTTAGTCCAACGTGTTTGTTTTTCTCGCTTTTTTTTTACCAACTGACGCTCAAGTCTCCTTACCACTTACTTGTGAATTCATTTAATAATTACTTTATCACTTTGTTAATTGATATTTGATCATGTTCATTAATTAATAAATTCATTGCAAATTCATTTATTTATTGTGCTTGTTTTAACAACCTTCTGGGTGGGTGGATAGATAGATAGATAGATAGATAGATAGATAGATAGATAGATAGATAGATAGATAGATAGATAGATAGATAGATAGATAGATAGATAGATAGATAGATAGATAGATAGATAGATAGATAGATAGATAGATAGATAGATAGATAGATAGATAGATAGATAGATAGATAGATAGATAGATAGATAGACAGACAGACAGACAGACAGACAGACAGACAGACAGACAGAATGAATGTTGACATGTGACAGACTGATCATATCTTCTGCTGTTTTAAACAAGCTCTTCTGTTAGATACAAAAAAATGTCCCATTTGGACATCACATAACTTTCCTCTACTCATCCACTTCGTTTTTCACTTGTCACTACGGAGTTTGTTGCACAGAAAGAAAAGATACAAAAACCGTCCGACCCCACAATTTTCATAGGAAATGTACTTATATTGACATTTTTGTTCAGACTACATATCTTTAATGGAAATTAAATATGAAAGTGCTCTTTGCACAAATGGGGTCAAGCGAAGATAAAATTGGGTCAGAACCTAAGATATAAGATACAAATATCTGATTACTCTATATCAAGAAAATGTTGTGTGTTGAAGAAAACAAGAAAAACATAAATGAATAAATATCAATGTTAGAAACAGGAATCTGTAGTGTAGTTGCATCGTAGACAAATTGGTGTCGTGCATAGCACAGACCGGCCTACTTTCACAAAAAAAACCTACAGAGAATTTCTGACCTTGTTCCCAATACATACTCCACTTATTTGGGTCTACACACACACACACACACACACGCACCATTTTTTCAGAGTATCATCTTGTAAACTGCCCAAGAATGTAGCAAAAGTTGTAAACCTCAGGGTGATCTGTGTGTACCTACCTGGTGATAGTAACTCATGTCCCTCCTGTATGTTGTCTGCAGGAGAAAGAAAGAAAGAAAAAAAAAAAAATAATAATAATAATAATAATAATAACATCAACAACAATATCACTAATAATAAAAATAATAATATTACCACTAATTATACCAATAATAATAATAATAGTAATATTTAACAATACCAATAATAATAATAATAATAATAATAATAATAATGATATGAGAAGCAGAAGGAAGGCAGAATAGCTCCACCCAGATGTCTCTGCACCTTAATCCGTGGATTCAGGTTGCCAATTCCGTCGGTTTTAAAGTCGCTTTTGTTTTTGTGGCAAAGAACAGCGGTGATGATGATGATGATGATTGTGACGATACCGATAGGAGCCAGAACAGAGGCGATGATCCAGAGATTGTTGGAAGGGCCCTTCACCACAGCTGTATGATGAGAGCATTCAAAATCTTTTTCAAAGACATTGAAAAAATGCATTGGAACTGTGATCATATTTTAGCCACACCCAACCGCTTACACACGCGATTCTCCAGTGTCGGTCTTGCAGAACAATAGTTCCATAGATTCCCATTCTCACAGGACCAAGACCCCCCTAAAAAACCCTTGTCCCAAAAAACCCTCATCAAGGTTCCTCAGAATCCCCTTCCCAAAAAACCCTAATAAAAGACTCTCAGACACCAAGTCTCACAAAACCTTCATCCCATAGCATCCCTAGTCTTAGTCTCTGACCCCAGAAACCAGTCATGACCTCTCAGAATCCCAGTCCAACAAATCACCCATCTCAGAAAATCCCAGTCCCAAGTGACCCCAGTTCTACAGAACCCTAATCCCAGTTGTATAAAACCCCAGTTCCTGCCCCACAGAACCACAGTCCCAGTCCTACAGTCAAGGTCCCACTGAACCCCAAACAAAGGTCCCTCATAATCCTAGTCCCACCAAACACCAGTGCAACAGAACCCCAGTGTTGGTCCAAACCCACAAATCCCCAGTCCCAGTCCTTTTTGTTCATCTCTCTACATTTCAAAAGAAATTCACACGTGATGATAATCGTCTCAGATTAGATGCATTTGTACACTCCTGGGGGGGTGAATGTGATATGTTTCTGAACTCATCCCACATTCTATGTGTTGCAAGAATTCTTCCTTGTTATAGGAGATTTACTTCTCCTGATTTCTCAATGAGTTTCAGCACTTCCTCCTGCTCTCTCTCCTGTGAAGAACTGAAGTGGTTTCTAGCACCTCTTTACACAAGAATATGTGTGTGGGGGCTCAATCAAATCCCTGCATAGTTGCATACGAAACGATTTAGTGGATTAGTGTAGAAACACTCATTTTCAAGCTCAATCCCTGAGCTGGCTGCTGTCTATCAGGAAGCCAGTCAGGAGAGAAGTAAAGTAAGAATAGAAATAATAACAAACCTTCAGCTTGGAGCTGGACGAAATATCCCAGTGTCAGAGCCATGGTCTGGGAGTCCACGGTGTTCAGGATTTTAGCCGCAATTGTACCAGGGAGTGGCATTCCGTTCAACTGCACGTAGTAAGTAAGTTCAACCGGATTTTTTGGTCCTATCACTCGCCTCATGCCAACCATCTGAGATCAGAGAGACAGCACACAGGAGAGAGGATGGAATGTGAATACTATAAACTAGGGCTGCGTGATCCTTGCTAAAATGTGAATCCTGATTTATCTCTATGGGAATGGAGATCATGATTCTCGCACATAATTCACATTTTTTTAGACAAAAATTGATTGCACTCACGTCCAAAAAACAGGACAATCAATTAAAAGAATTGTCTACCAATAACTATTTGAGGAATACCAAAAAATAGAGTGTGAACGTAGCATGATCTGAATGCAAGGAGACTGATGTTTACTTCTGTATCGAATGAACGCTGCAGCCTATGCACATGTAACCGATGCCATTGTGAGAGTTTATACTTCTGCATCGCAGTGCAGTGACTAATCCCAAACACTAGTTGGCGGCGGCGCGGTGTTTCCTTGTTGGTGTTTCTGCTGTAGCAACAATGGCGAATTCCTGCAATGACATGAATGAGCTCACGATAATCCTTTTGTGCTGCTTGGTCCGTGTCTATGCTTTGTTTCTTCACTATGGATCACACCAATAATAGACCTTCGACGTGACGCAAAGCTATCGACGTGATGCAAAGCTATCGACGTGATGTTACTTTTTGGGAGAGGTGTGCGTTGGATTGCGGTGTAGGCTATGACGTAGGATAGGCTTCAACGCGCAGTCTACTCAGTAGCCTTGACACATAGTCTAGCCTATACTCACAAATAAATCACCGTCATTTATAAATGAGATCGCACGCGTATGGATTGAGATTGTGATTTTTTTACGATTAATTGTGCAGCCCTTCTAAACAGAGAGATATATGATACAATGTTTTTGGGCCTTTATCTGAGATCTGAGCTAGTCCATTGCTTTTTTTGCTTTGTTTTAGTAAAGGCCAATCTTATCAGGACTTGTTTTGAATCCTCCATGTTGTTTTCAACATTCCATGTTTCCTTGGTTGTGCTGTCTGCACTGAAGTGTGTATGACCAGAAATTGGATTTCATGCTGAATATGAGATCATAGCAATCATCTCTGGATTTCCTCCTCATACATTGGTTGTTCATGGATGATAGTCAGGTGGTCATCATATAAGAAGGTGCTTGACATTCTTCAAAACTACCAGAACACATACCAGATGATCAGTGCGGGGAGTGCTGTATTGCTCTTCAAGTCCGCTATTTTGAAGATGACCACATAGAAACATATAATAAATGAAGTACTTTCTTGTTAACAGCTTGCCTCCAAAAGTTTGATACCTACAGGAAATCACCCAACCACAGCACACACACCAAAGAACCTGTTTTTAAATTCAGAGTTACCTGTACGGTGTAACTTCCCACTGTGGTGGCACGTTTAAAGCGGACACCCTGCTGATGAGCAACCATGAAAAGCTCTGCCAAGCGCTGTTCCATCAGACTGGCAAAGCTCTGGTACTGACCCTCCAGAGACAAGTTCTCCACATCCTGAATCACTGCACACAAACAGCGGCGAAGATTGCAAGAAAGGCAGGATTACTAGCTATTCATCTCCTGTGCACTCGTTAATCCGATCACACTGCACAAGACCTACGGACCTAGCTCAGGAATAATCGACCATCCGGAAAGACCAGGCATGCAAGACGAAGAAATACAATCGCTTTCTGATGAGATAGTTACAGGGACATGTGCACATAAACCTATACTTAATCACTTACATAGTAAATAAAATGTCTGATTTAACCCCTCTCATGGTATCTTATGGTATTCTACCCTGATAGAGAATTAATAGAGAATTACAATTACATTTGCAATCTAATAAAAGAAGGATACGATTCTGGTTATGAACACACACGTCAAATCAAAAAAGTCACACGGGCAAAAGCAGTGTGCTTATAACATGTACCACAGCAATCTTGAATACTGAATTCTGATTAGTCAGAAATAAGAATTTATTTACACCCACTATTCCAAAAAGTGCAGAATATCTCAGTTCCTTCTGTTTCCTCAGGAAAGTATTAAGGAGTGGACAGCAAATTTGTTTAGTCAGCAAATATTGTGTTACTGTACTGCTAACTAGGAAGTAGCTAATGCTAGAGGCTAACGTTAGCACAATGGAATCGTTAGCATTTTATATCCATTTCAAGGAATGAAGGATGGAATTGCTAAAGACATTTTTTTTTTAAAGTTTGTTAAAGTAGAACATCACAGATCATATCTTTAGAAGATTAAATATTGTATATGTAAAACAGCCACACCCACTCATCTGTATTACCTAAATGATGGTATGGCAAATGGAACCTAGCTATTTTTTTTTATTTATATTGAATTAAATTGTTTACACAATTTAATCATTATACTAAATTGTGTATTGAATTAATGTGATTAATTCAAGTTTGCTTAAATAAAACATTATAAAAAGATTTCAACCAAGAAAGCATGTAATGTAATGTAATGCATCAACAAGGCTTTCTGATTGTTCATTATTAGGAATTGTTAATGATAGATTGTTCTCAATCAATGCACTTACCTGTGATTACCCAGAAATCCTTGGTGGCTACTGAGGTGTTGAGGTTATGGTACTCCAGAGCTAGATGAGAGAACACACACACACACACACACGCATACAGATTGCATTACAGAGGCGTTTCTGTATATTTCACCTAGCGCCCCATTCGTCCTGCTGAAGCGAAGCCCTGCAGTAATTTCCTAATGAAACTTTGACTCAGTTACACATCGGCAGGGTGATTAAAAGCTTTGGCCGGCTGCATCCTCTCAGGGCGTGTTGAAGCAGAGAGCATGAAATCAGAACCAGGCTTTGCCCTATTTCTTCTGTGGCTTTTTTTTTCCTTTTTTTTGCATATTAAATACTTCTGCGGTGGGGTCGATTAGATTGCTACTAGCCAATTAGGAATCTTTCGACTGAACATTTCTCCTTTTCTCAGCACTAAAAAGAAAGAGTTGAGAGATTTACAGACTAAATTAATCTGGCTCTAGAGATCAAGCAGCACACGGAGGAAATTAGTCTTTCCCAACACTTTGAACAGAGGTATTCATTTTTTTTCTGAATCCCCCTGGAGGCTTTGCTAATTAGCGGATAAGATGAGTCTAATGGGGTTCGGCTAAACGATGAAATCAAATATATACACATACACGTCATTGCCGAAGATGTGTAAAGGCTCCAGGACCAAAATCCAACAAACATGAGTATGTGTCCTTGAAGTAGATAGGTGTGTATGATATTCCCTCCCATCACATGGAAACACACATACACACACACTTCTTATTGCACTCCCCCATTGTTAATTATTTTCCCTTCCTAATTAGAATTGTTGATTGATGCTTTCCTTTTCGCCAGGAAACTGCTTTTGCTTCCTGTACATGCCAAGATTACAACAGATTTATTTGCCACCTTGGCCTGCCCCCTTCCCACCATCCTGAATTATAACACAAGATGGAAAGAAGGAGAATATCTTCAATTTATTCATCCCACTACCGTATCTGTATTTGCAGCTTGTTGTGTTACAACAAGAGTTCTAGCTGACTGTTACAAAGCATTGACACTTGGAGATGACGTCAACAAATGAATCTTTTCTTACATAAAACACGACCATAGCAATAATTAAGATGCTTTTTAATTTGTTTATGCTGAGCATACACATGTAGATTCCTATAAATCCAGTGTGCAAATTATGTGTTACCAGAATCCAGGATCCATTACATTAACATATACAGGTCAGCAGTGAAGCAAATGTTATTTGTTACTATGCTTGTACATGTATCTGTATTTTCCTTGAAGTATTATACATTTTTCTTTAGCTTTACTCCATTTCAAAGTCAAAAATTTATTTTCTACACATTTTGTGAAATCAGTCGTTCCTTTTTATTTATGAGAATAAGAATTAGTACGATTCAAAGTAATCCATATATCATGGTAGGGGGTGCTGGGTGTGGTACTTGTTTTGTTTGGTGCTGTGTGGTATCTACTGTTTACCAACAGTGTTCAACATCAAGGAGAACATTTAGAGAGAAACAAATGATGAAAAAAACTCACCATGTTGTTCAGGATAATTGTAATAATCATCAATCAGTGGTTGAGTCCTTAATATCATTCTATTAATAGGTTTGTGTGTTAAGAGTCACATTCGAGTGTTTTCACAGTAAGTTGAATGACAGAACAATAATAGTCACATCATGGACATAATAACTCGTAGAACTTTGGACACTTGAGAACATTTGAAGGAAAAAATGCTTTGCTTTTACTCTGGATAGATAGTCATATTTCCGTCATATTTTAACTCGAGTGAAAGTTTAAAGCAAACTATTACTTTTATTTGAGTCATTACTGAGTCGATCTCTAATTTAACTTAAATACATGGTTTGTATTCTTCATACAGCTCTGCGGATAATCACCAAAGCATACTAGCTTCATAAGGATTTAGGAACACACACACACACACACACACACACACACACACACACACTGTTAGTAGTGGTTTAAGGCGCTAGGTCATGATCTGAAGGTCGGGTTCAAATCACCAAGCTGCCACTTTTGGGTCCTTGATCAAGCCCTTAACCCCGGTGCTCTAGGGGTGCCATATAATGGCTGACCCCAGCTTCTAAACAGGATTGGATATGCAAAGAAAGAATTTAATAGAATAGATCAGATTTTTCACATATACATTACAGCACATTGAAGTTGTTTCTACACAGATTCCAGCTTGTTTGGAACCTGGGGTCAGAGTCGGCCTTGTTGGAGCACCCCCCGGAGAACAGAGGGTTAAAGGCCTTTCTCAAGACTGCCAAGAGTGGCAGTTTGGTGATCCCGTGGCTCGAACCTCCAACCTTCCGATCAATAGCCCAGCGCCTTAAAGCCCAAAGCTACACCCTCCACAATTTCATGGTGCTATAAAGTATATGTGACAAATAAAGGCTGTTTTCTTCTCTACACACACACACACACTCCTTCGCGTTCCATATTTTTTGAAAAATCTTCTTAGACACCTATCCTCTGATATCTCATCCATCCTCTCTACTGTTGCAGAAATCCTGACTTTGCACGTTTAAATACCTGTGTAACATTTCTGTTTAAATGCCATTTTAGGTCCCGAGAGCCAGAAGTAAAAGGGTAAGAAGGGAAATGGAGATAAACAAAGCGATCAGGTGGCGCAGAGAAAATCCGCATTACGTACCGACGACGTACCGAAAAAACAGTCTATCCATACAACAGTTATTTTGTTCTATTTCCATCAAGAGTCACATGTCTTCCTCTTGACCTTCTCAAGCAACCAGAACCATGCTAAGCCTTATAAAAATAATCCAACGTGATGTATTGGTACGTTCGATTACAACCATATTGTGTGTACATAAGTGTTTTGCAAGTAGACGCCATGAATTTTTAATGTTACTTATTTTTACTGTAAACATTATGATAAGTATTGAAAAGAATTATCTAGAAAATATTGTAATGAGGTAACATTTATGGAATAGTTTTGGTGTTTTGGATTTTGAGGGTAGAAAAAACTAAAATAATTGTAAAAGAAATACTCACGTTCTGCTATGATGAGCGGAGGGTAAAACAGGAAGTAGCCCACAAGCTCGGCGGTCAGGCGACTAAGCAGGTTACTAGCTGCGGTGCCGTTCAACATCTCGGTGCGGTTCCGCACAACGTAAACCAGAGACACGGCAGGAGAACCAGCCATCTGAGACACGCTCAGGATCTGACAGATCAAAAATGAGAGTTGCAATCAGATAGACAAATAAATAGTGACATTGTGCTATTTTACTGCCTCGAAATCATATCCTGGGAAACCTGTAAAAAATTTCTTGTTGTCTTTATCAAACAGGATTCCCAACTAGAACCTTTACACCGTCTTTTAGAAGAACCGCCAAAAAAACATTGTATCAGGAGAACAAACAAAGACATATGACTCTCAAGGCTCAGATCTCTAATTGAACTCAAGTACATGGTTTGTATTCTTCATCAAGCTCTACAGCGCCATCCGTACTAGCTTTATAAGGATTTAGAAACACACACACACACTCACATACATACACACACAATGTCGTTGCAAAAAATATGGCTTTTGCATAAAAAAAAAAATCGGATCATATGAGATAAATTAAAATAATCACTGACGGAATGGCGTGATGAAGTGATCTCCTGACCAATCAGAATCTAGAATAAAATAAAACTCAAGAGATTAAAATAAAATTACAGAGAATAATATTTGAGGGCATGTGCTAGTGATGATTAGATCAGATAATTTTAGAGACTCAATGATTTGAATCATATTTTGAGTTGTTTACTTCATTTGGTTCCTTTGATTATAAAATAAAATGAATCATTCCATTTTCTATATTTTCTCCGATCCTCAAAATGTTTACATATACCAACTTTAACTATAATCCCAATCATTTATTTACATTTATACTGTATACAAGTATAACAGCACAGTGCCTATGGGAACGCGTGTGAGAAAAGAAGAATGACTTGAAAAAAGGACTCTAGTTGAAGACTCAATTCTCTTTCCTGTTTAATGCATTGAAATCTTTGGGAGTCACGTGATAACAGACGCAAACTAAAGAGATGAAATATTCAATTCTGTCTCCTCTACATAACATACTGATGCCAGAAGAGTCACATTAAAAACTAGTTTAAAATGAGCAAACAGTTCATGATTGAGCCACCACTATAGTGTGTGTGTTTGTGTGTGTGTGTGTGTGTGTGTGTGTGTGTGTGTGTGTGTGTGTGTGTGTGTGTGTGTGTGTGTGGGTGTGTTTGTTCAGACCTCTACACTGAGTGTGCTGTAAGAGTCCAGAACTTTGGCCTCAACCTCAGCAAAGGCATTCTCCAGTCTCTCCTCCATCAGTTCAGCAAACCTGCAGGACTTCAGATCATCTCCTGGTGCTACAAATCTCAGAACTGTTTGCACACAGTTAGAAACAGCATTACCGATATAAATAGGGATAACATTTTCGGACACACTACAGTGCCTACAAGGCTACAATATTATAACATAAAGTCAGAAAGGAGATGCTTCCTTCTATAGACCTGCACAGGGGGATTTTTCCGGCTCCCACCTGCTCCCGCCCACTCCCGACAGGTCCATCCCACACCCGCCCACTCCTACATGGTTCTGTCCCACTCCAGCCCCCACCCACTCCCCAAACATTCTTTCCCGCAAAATGTTATTTTGTCTCACTCCCACCTTAAATATTTACGTTCTGTCCCGCTCCCACCCGCAAAAATATACCCCGCTCCCGCCCGCGGCCATTCATGCATAAATATGTTATTTCCTCCTGCAGGCAATATTTAAGTCGACTCTGAAATAGTGCCTGAATATTGTTTCATTTAAGTCGCCATTGTTGCAGTAGATTCATAACAGTTTATTTGTTTTTTCTTATTTTTTTAACGTATACGCATTCAGTCATTCATTCCTCTTTTACCGCTTTATCCGACTTCTCTCTCGGGTCGCGGGGAACCTGTGCCTATATCAGTTGTCTTCAAGCATCAAGACAGGATACATCCTGTACGGACTATTTTCCAAGGTGCCAATCAACCTACTCTGCAGGTTTTTGGATTGGGGGGTTGGAACCCAGAGAAAAAAAACTCTGCGGCAGGGGGGAAACTCCACACACAAGGCAGAGGGAATCGAACCCACGGCCCTGGAAGTGTTAGGCAAACGTGCTAACCACTAAGCCACCGTGCCCCCTGTATATGCATTTATATAATTTTTTTTAACCTATTTTGCGGCAGTCCTGTGAATAATTGTATTCTCCCACAACTGGCGCACACATGAATATATTCCTTCTCGCGTGCACTATCACATCTTGTCCCGTGCTGCACACATGACTCGGGTCGTTTACGTCATTTTGCGCAACTCAGTAAATGCTTCACCTACTGCATGGTTCTCACATTTTCAACCAGGATCTCAGAAGTTAATCCAGAGTGACCATAAGGGCTGATCATCAACCGCCCCCCTTCAAATTTACTGGACAATAAAACTGGGCTTCCAGACCGGATTTTCTGTCATACATGAATCTTTGAACATTCTCTACAATCAAGTTAAATCATTCATACTGTTCTTTTTTTCCTTTTCATATCAGTGCTAATCCTGTTTAAGAAGCCTGATCACTCTGTGAGAGCTAGCATACGTCTGTGAGTAAACACACACAGCATGCTAGAAATGATGACGCATGATAAAACTGTATGCGATGCCAGCCGACATCTCATCTGACAGCTACTGCTGGGAAACAACACTTCAAAACGATATCACAATAAGAAGCAAAGTGGCATAAAAATTAAACAGATCAAACACGACCGTGCTCTCCCGTGCTCTATATAACATGACTAGATTAGCTCATCCTCAGTTTCCTGGATGAACAGCTCTGTTTATTGGACTTGAATTATGCTTCTCTCGGGTGCCAGCTCTTGGAACCGAAGTGCGTCTCTGACCTGTCTTCAGCATGAGTGAAATAGCAGGAGTTGGCCTCCAGGGGACTGCTGGGATTGGCACTGCCTGGACCATGGGCACAAACTGCCGGATATCCGCCATCAGCCTATCCGTTCCGTAGGCGCTCAGAGCCTCCACGATGACGGACGAGGCGTAAACCATATCACCGCGGGTTACGTAATAGCCCACAGTCACATTGGACACTGTGGAAAGACTTCCGATCTGTAGGAATAAAAAAACAGATCACAAAAAATGCAATGTGATGGATAAACTAGAAAATATGAAATAATATCTTGCATTTATCGACACGTCAGGAATAAAAATGACAGGAACGAGAACTCAGATATGTAATTTGATCATTCACGACTACCCGTGAGCTCCTGCAAGGTCCTAGTGGACAATATGGGGCCTCGGGAGAGCGTTAAAATAGTGTAAGTGTAATCTCACACCTAGCCATCACCTTTTACAGTACCCGGGTTCCTTTCCCAGCGTTGACGGGTACAAGCTGTTTGATTGAATTGATTCAAAATAACTGATGTATTAAATAATAATTTATGTATTGAAATAGTCTCACAGGTAAAAACAACTGGGAATGCTCTCTGAATGCCATAATGACAGACGTCCTCACAAACCCGTTTGCATAAAATCTGTGTGTGTGCGTGTGTTGGGGTTAGGTTGAATGCTGTGGGAATTCTTATACAATTGAGTTTTGTTAGTCAGGATGTGAACTGGCCTTTTGCCTGAGACAGTAATCAACACATCATGAAGGTGATATTGAGGGATTGTGTTTCATGGAGATGAAACTAGCCCACAATTCCCTTGAATCCAGAGATATCATTAGGAGATTAGAGGAATGCATTTCCGCTCAGGATCTTAGGGAACATCAACATGAGTCATTTGTGGTCAGGGAGACTTTTTCAGAGCTACTGATACTACTTGGTGAACATTTTTGGAAAAGCCCAGACCTGATGTTGCGCTAAATGTTATAAGAAAGTGTTGAGAGAAGCTCTAGCATCCCAGCTTTCTCAGCGCATCTTTATCTGGGGGAATCGATAAGTGGTTACAACTAAAACAAATGGATTTTCACTGAACAGTACAAGCTCAGTAATAGGTCCCTAATAGGAATCCTGTTTAATACAGCAATTCCCTTATTTTCAATTGCGATACATTCAAATGACTTCAAAATATTGTAAGCTAAAGCAAAGTGGAGCAAAGTGGAACAAAATGTAAAATATTTATACAAGTTTGTCATATAGCTATCATCCCCGTGAGGTCAAAAAATCTAACGATTGTAATCCAGGGACTATCTGTATAGGACAAAATAAAATTGGAGCCAATTTTTATGATATTTCACAGGATTTTGAGTGTGTCAATTTTCATGACACTCCAATGATGTCTCGGATCTGCAAAGTGGCTGGAAGACATGCGATTGCAGCTAAGACATTTGAACTGAAAACATGGTTATTTTTTTACCAAGCTACCAAACTTCACAGTAACCAACATAATTTCCTTTTACATGATGCCTGGTCTCTAGAGCTTTAAGAACAAAGGACGTACATCAAGGAAATACATGGGAACATCTTATCAGTAGATCATGCTGCCACTGATTGGTCTCTGAGCAGGGCATAACATTATGGTCACATGCTTGGACATAATGCTGGTCCACATTGGTCCCCCCTTTGGTGCCAAAACACTGACCTGTTGAGTATTAACAGCTTGAACTTCAACAATTTGAGCTACAGGAGCTCATCTGTGGATCAGACCACATGAGCCGGCCTTCCCTACCTTGGTGCATCAATGATTCTCAGCCCCTTTTGATAGATACTGACCACTGCAGACAACCCACACAAGCTGCTCTAGACACCGCAATTTTGCACTCCAATCCTTTCCCTTGACCATTTTTCCTATTTCTAACATATCAACTTTGAAGATAAAGGTTTTCCTTGATGCCATGATGAAATGATAAGCTCAGTGATTAAGGCTTTGTGTTGCTGATCAGAAGGTTGGGGGTTCAAACCCTGATATTACCAAGCTGCCAAACTTGGGCCCTTTATGCTCCAGGGGAGTTGGTATTATGCCTGAACTGAAGCTTGATAATGTAGCTTTTTACTTTTCGTTCTTAAAACCGACCTTCACTCGGACACTGCTGTCATTCAGAACCTTGGTCAGAGCCAGTGTGAGGCCTCTCGGAAGGTTCTGCTTCAAGATATTGTCCAGTCGATTCCTCCTCATGTGGACAGACAGAACTGCAAGGTCATAAAGAATGAATTAGAGTGGCAAAATGCGGAACTCACAAGCCGAGAGATAATTAACATCCATTATGGTAGGAAAGGGAACATAAGAGTTCTCACCTGTTTTAACCCACATCCTGTCAGTTATGTTGCAGCTGAGTGGAGGACTTTCAGTTGTGGTGGTGGTGGTTCTGGGTGGACTGGTCCTGATACTCGGGGTGGTGGTGGTGGTGGTCCATTTAGGGGATATGGTTGGTGCTATAGTTCTGGAAGGCTTTGATATAGTTGTGGATGTTGCAGAAGTGGTGCTGATTGTACTGGTCAGTTGTGTAGTTGTGGTAGATGCTGTGGTAGTCATGAAGGCTGTGGTGGTGGTAGTGGTGGTGGTGGTGGTGGTGATGGGTGTGAGTTGAGAGACCTTGCTAGCTGGTAGTTCCTGTGTAAGTGCTTCTGACTGGACTGTGGTGTTGGGAAATGTAGGACTTATAAGAAAACCAGAGTCATTTCCTCTCGCAGGAAGCCCCGTCTCTCGAGACGTTAGGACAGAGGACGGAGACATCCCAGACATCCACTGGTCCAGCGTAGACTTTTCTGTAACAACACGAAGTTCACTCACTTGCTGTGAAAGGTGGGATGGAATTAGAGCCAAGTTCTGAGGAAACTTCAGCTGTGATGAGGACGACACATCATGTAATAATGCAGAATCATAATACAATGCTGTTGGTGATGAAGGTAATGCTAATGTCATTCTTGATGATGAAGGTACACTTTTTTTTGTTAACATATACACATAATAGGATGATGTGGCTGTTAATGCTGAAGATGCTGAAGGTAATGATAAGGTCAATGAAGTCAGTGTCATTTCTGATGGAACAAACGCTTTGATCAAAAGCAATGGATGTGTTTTTGATGTGAATAATTGTGATCGTGATGACATTGGCGCTAATTCTTTCGGCAAAGAAGATGATGGTGAGGAAGAGGGTAAAGATGATAATGATATCGATGATGTTGATGATGGCGACGATGATGATGTTTTTGGGTGAATAAATGCTGATGGAGATGATTGTGATGATGTTGATAATGATGGAGATGATCGTGATAATTCTGATGATAAAGCTGCTGCTGGTGATCTTATGGAAGAAGATAATGATAATTCTGCTGCTGATAATGCTGATCGATGTGATTGTGATAATTCTGATGATGATGGTGTAGGTGACTCTTTTGGTGATAATTCTGATAATCTTGATGCTGCTGCTGATAGAGATGCTGCTGGTGATTCTTCTGATAATGATGATGGTGCTGATGGTGATCGTATTGACAATAATTCTGATGGTGATGGTGATAATTCTGATGATATTGTTGCTGCTGGTGATAATCCTGATGAAGTTACTGATGATAATACTAAAGTTGATAATGATGATGCTGTTGATGATGATGGTTCTTTTGGTAATTCTGTTGATGGAAATACTGGTGAAAGGTCTGATGGTGATGATGCTGGTGATAAATCCAATAATGATTCCACCAGTGATTGTGAGTATACTGATAATTTTGACGATGATGATGCCGTTGCTGATAAAGCTGATGGAGATGAATGTGTTAATTCTGATGATAACGTTGCTGCTGGTGATGTTTTGGATGAAGATAATGATAATTCTGATGATGTTGCTGCTAAAAAAGCCAAAGGAGACGTTGCTGGTGCTAATTCTGATGATGGTGAAGTTGCTGCTGATAATGCTGATTGAGGTGATGGTGATAATTCTGATGATGGCGTAGGTGATTGTGACTCTTTTGTGGACGCTACTGATAGAGATGTCGATGGTGATACTTCTGATGATGATGTTGCTGATGGTGAATGTGTTGGTGATAATTCTGATGCTGATGGTGTTAAATCTGAAAAGAATGTTGCTGCTGATAAAGCTAATGGAGACGATTGTGATAACTCTGATGGTGATGTTGCTGCTGATAATGATGACACAGATGACGATTGAGATAATTTTAATAATGAAAATGTTGCTGCTGGTGATAATTCTGATGAAGGGGCTGATGATAGTACCAATGAAGATTCTAATATTGACAATTCTGACGATGATGATGTTGATAAAGCTGATGGAGATGATTGTGTTAATTCTGATAATGGTTCTGGT
The DNA here is from genome assembly GCA_030449085.1 of Kryptopterus vitreolus. Taxonomy (NCBI): domain Eukaryota; kingdom Metazoa; phylum Chordata; class Actinopteri; order Siluriformes; family Siluridae; genus Kryptopterus; species Kryptopterus vitreolus. The sequence continues at coordinate 14,214,059 of JACRUU010000027.1, read as the reverse complement.
GATGCCATTGATAATGATGGTGATGATGCTGTTGATAAGTTGGATTGTGGTTCTTTTGGTAATTCTGTGGATAGAGATACTGGTGAAAGTTCTGATGGTGATAATCCTAGTGAAAGCTGGTGTAATGGTGTTGACGATGGTGATAAATCCAATAACACCAATGATTGTGAGAATACAGATTGTGATTCTACTGAAGATACATTCAGTAATGATGATGGGTGAAGAAATACTGATGCAGATGATTGTGATAATTCTGATGATGTTGTTGTTGATAATAATGATGGAGATAATTGTGATAATTCTGATGATAACGTTGCTGCTGGTGATGTTTTGGATGAAGATAATGATAATTCTGATGATGCTGCTGCTAAAAAAGCCAGAGGAGACTTTGCTGGTGATAATTCTGATGATGGTGAGGTTGCTGCTGATAATGCTGATTGATGTGATTGTGATAATTCTGATGATGATTCTGATGATGGTGTAGGTGATGGTGACTCTTTTGTTGATAACTCTGATAATGTTGATGCTGATGCAGATAGAGATGCTGATGGTGATACTGATAATGATGATGTTGCTGATGGTGATTGTGTTGGTGATAATTGTGATAAATTTGAAAAGAATGTTGTTGCTGATAAAAGAGGCAATTGTGATAATTCTGATGATGCCACTGATAGTGATGGTGCTGATGCTGGAGACAATTTTAACGATGATTCGATTGCTGAATCAGATGTTGATGCCACTGAAAGTGATGATAGTGATGCTGTTGATAATTTGGATTGTGGTTCTTCTGATAATTCTATTGATAGAGATACTGGTGAAAGTTCTGATGGTGATAATCCTAGTAAAGGTTTGGATCGCAATGACGCTGGTGATGCATCCAATAATGATGCCACCAATAACTGTGAGGATAATGATGGTGATTCTACTGGAGATACATACAGTAATGAGAGTAATGATGGTGAGAATGCTGATAACAGTTCTGAAGTGGATGATGGTGGCAATTGTTCAGAAGCTGATGGTGAGATTGCAGGTGATAAAGCAGATATTATTGAATCTGTTAATACTTCTGATAACACGGACACTGGTGATAATTCTAGTGGTGAGGACAGTGATGATGATTCTGGTGGTGAGGATGTTGATGACAGTGACACTGGTAAAAATTCTGCTGGTGAGGATGGTGACACTGGGGATAATTCTAGTGGCGATGATGGTGAAACTGGTGATAATTCTGGTGGTAAGGATGGTGATGATACTGAGACTGGTGATAATTCTGGTGGTGAGGATGGTGATGATACTGACACTGGTGATAATTCTGGTGCTGAGGACGGCGGTGACAGTGGCACTGGTGATAATTCTGGTGCTGAGGACGGCGGTGACAGTGACAGTGGCACTGGTGATAATTCTGGTGGTGAGGATGGCGGTGTCAGTGGCACTGGTGATAATTCTGGTGCTGAGGACGGCGGTGACAGTGGCACTGGTGATAATTCTGGTGGTGAGGATGGCGGTGTCAGTGGCACTGGTGATAATTCTGGTGCTGAGGACGGCGGTGACAGTTGCACTGGTGATAATTCTGGTGGTGAGGATGGCGGTGTCAGTGGCACTGGTGATAATTCTGGTGGTGAGGATGTTGATGAAAGTTCTGAAGTGGATGATGGTGGCAATAGTTCAGAAGCTGATGGTGAGATTGCAGGTAATAAAGCAGATATTATTGAATCTGTTAATGCTTCTGATAACACTGACACTGGTGATAATTCTGGTGGTGAGGATGGTGATGACAGTGACACTGGTGATAATTCTGTTGGTGATGATCTTGATACTGGTGATATTTCTGGTGTTGATGATGGTGATGACAGTGATACTGGTGATAATTCTGTTGGTAATGATTTTGACACTGGTGATAATTCTGGTGGTGACGATGGTGATGATAGTGACACTGGTGATAAGTCTGGTGGTGAGGATGGTAATGACAGTGACACTGGTGATAATTCTGTTGGTAGTGATCTTGACACTGGTGATAATTCTGGTGGTGAGGATGGCAAAAACAATGATACTGGTGATAATTCTGGTGGTGATGACAGTGGCACTGGTGATAATTCTGGTGGTGATGACAGTGGCACTGGTGATAATCCTGGTGGTGACGAAGGTGATGATAGTAACACTGGTGATAATTCTGGTGGTGAGGATGGCGATAACAGTGGCACTGGTGATAATTCTGGTGGTGATGACAGTGACACTGGTGATAATCCTGGTGGTGACAAAGGTGATGATAGTGACAATGGTGATAATTCTGGTGTTGTGGATGGAGATAACCGTGACACTGGGGATAATTCCGGTGGTGATGACAGTGGCACTGGTGATAATTCTGGTGGAAATGATAATGACACTGGTGATAATTCTGGTGGTGAGGATGGCGATAACAGTGACACTGGAGATAATTCTGGTGGTGATGACAGTGACACTGGTGATAATCCTGGTGGAGACACTGGTGATAATTCTGGTGGTGAGGATGTCGATAACAGTGACACTGGAGATAATTCTGGTGGTGATGACAGTGACACTGGTGATAATCCTGGTGGAGACACTGGTGATAATTCTGGTGGTGAGAATGGCGATAACAGTGACACTGGTGATAATTCTGGTGGTGAGAATGGCGATAACAGTGACACTGCTGATAATTCTGGCAGTGATGACAGTGACACAGGTGATAATCCTGGTGGTGACGAAGGTGATGATAGTGACACTGGTGATAATTCTGGCGGTGAGAATGGCGATAGTAATACTGGTTGTGATGGATCAGAAGATGGTGAGATTCCAGGTGATGAATCTGATATTACTGAATCTTCTGTTGAATATTCTGAGGCTGGTGATAACTCTGATGGTGATGTTGCTGATTCTGAAAGTGATAACCCTGATAAAGATACCTCTGGTAGTGATCTTTCTGATAATTCTAATGAGGAAGGTGAGGATCCTGGGGATAAATGTAATATTTTTGATGGTGGTAATGATGGCGGTTCTGATTCTGATGGTGATGGTGGTGGTAATGCTGAAGGTGAAGATGCCGGTGATAAGATCGTTGGCAATGTTGCTAATATAGTTTCTAATGTGGGAAATGATAATGAACTCATGGAGGGTATAGAATCAGATAATATCCTGAGGTTTATCCCTGATCCTGACATTTTATTGCTGGGTGTTTTTAGATGTTTTATTAGACTTAAACCTTCAGTTTGTGCAAGACTTGAGCTACTCGCTTCTGTGGTGGAGATATCACTGTTCACTGACCTCCCTTTCCAATCTGAGTTTGTGTTTGAGGATTTGGGTGTGAGGCTCAGGTTTTGGGAACCAGTATCAGATAGATCATATGTTTGTTTTGAGGCTACAACAGACATGTCTTCTGAGGTAAATAAATAATTTTTGGACAGCATTTCAGTGCTGGTTGGATTTTTTCTATCCGAAGAATCCATATCATCTTTAGTTGTATGATCGATCTTCTGAAGGAGAAATGAAGGCGTCATAATTGGGGACCTCTTGCTCAAAGTTGAATCCAAGAACTTTGACATGAAGGAAGAACTTGTTCTCATAGGCTTCTGTCCTGAAGTTAAAGCATTCAAAGAAAAGTCTCGTTCTTGAGAAGTGAAGTTATTGGTGAAAAAGATTTCGGATTCCTCCAGACGAATCGAGGTGACCGTTTCTTGGAGACGTGTTTTAGAACCTACTTCAGTTGCAAAGTGGCCATTTCGAGAGGTTAAAGTCTTTCTGCTTGGAGGGATTGATGCCTTATTAAGTGACAGATTCCCAGGCAGCTGTTTAGCTGTGGAGTTTGAGAAAATGGCTGTTATCAAAAGTCTGGAGGAGGTCACTGGTCTTGCTGTAGACTGAGAAGAACGTGTGTCAATTCTGTGAGATATGAGTGATGTTGAGGGGTCAGTGGTCGGTGACGAGTCCCAAAAATCTCTTGTTATATATTCGTGTGGTTTTATACTTTTGATAGTGCTAAGTGCTTGAAGATGTGTTCTCTGGATTTGCTCAATGAATGTGGAAGATGTTAGCGAAGATAACTCTTTAAACTTTGCATATTCTGAGGAAAAAACAGGTTTCTGCAGAAAGAGCACAGATGTTGGATTATCACTTGTATCTGTGAAAAGGCTTCTTGAAAAGTCAGATGCAAGTGGAGACTCCATTGTTGTCATTGTAGGTGATTTATTTTTCACTGGCCACGGAACCTGTGTGGTCATAAATGTTCTAAAGAACCTTAGTGGTGCATTGCTGTCTTTAGAGAATGGTTCTTCTTCCACTGGGATTTGCATAGTTCTTTCAGAGGTTGAATTTCTGTATAGTGATGAATCCGGTTGGATTGTGGATGCAGATAGAAAAACAGATGGAAGATCATAGAATGTTTTGGAAAATGAGGTAGGTAGTTTTGAAGGTTGTTTCGAGAGGTGTGTGACTGGGGATAATGAATCGTTGAGCTCCAAGTGTTTTGTTGGCGCTGGGGTTTGGAGAAAAGCCTTGTATTGATTATGTGCTACCGGGATGTTTGTGGTTTTGTTAAATAGAAGTGGTTCATCTGAGTACAGGGTGTAAGAACCAGTGGATGGGAGAGACGGTGATGGAGTGGGACTAGATATGTAAAGGTGGTTACGCAATGGTTTTGTTTCTTTTAATGGTAACCATAACCAGGTTGAATCTGTTGATGGTAACAATAAGGATGACGGTGATGCGGGTGATGTAGCCATGGATGAGGTGATTTCATTGAAAACTGGAGGAACATTGCGAGAACGGATAAAACTGGTGTTTGTATGAGTGCTGAACCTCAAACCTGAAGTAGAAGATTGGTTCCTAACGTGCACCAAAGCAGACGCCGGGATCATAAAAGAGGGTTCTGCTCTCTGAACAGAACCTTCTGCAGGTGGATGAACAGATTGGTTGGTGGTCTCTCTAACGGGACTCTCCGGAGTAGAGCCGAAATGAAAATTGATCTGTGGTTTCGCAGCTGCTCCGACTGATAGAGACTTCTCTCGCACATCCTTTTGTCGACTCATTGGATGGGAACGGATGTCTGAGAAAGGATCCTCATCGATCATAAGCAAACCAGATGGCCGGAGAGAAGAAGTTGACAGGGCTGCTTTGTCCAGGGAGGACACCGGTGATCCAGATGCCTCGTAATTTGCTTCATCTGCGGGAGAAGAAATTCAGTAGGAAGGTAACTGGGTTATAATGGGAATCTTTACAATGTAGAGCTTTAGTTCAACTGCTATAGAGACAAGAAGCTGTAATTTTCCTGTCATATATTCTAGATATTTCTTCATGGAGAAGGCAGTCGGAATTATAGGTCTGCTAAATAATACAAAGCACACTTGGAGCACAATTAATTTAAAGAGCCTTTAAAACCACTTGAACAGCCACAATGAGACTGGTATAATATTTTGTAATTTCAAAGGATGGGGGGGGGGGGGTGGAAGACAATCGTTAACAATTACAACAATGAGAAACTCAGAGTCTATACTTTGCTCAATAAGGCCATGCACTACTTTATAGAGAACAGGAGGCATACTTAAACATCTTAAAATACCAGAAAACCAATGTCATGCTTGTAGATTTGTCAGATTCGATGTCAAGGGTCTGTGTGGGATGTTCCGAAAAGGTTGCATATACGTCTATTCATCTACATATGTATTTGAAAAGTCAGTACATGTCTGTTTGGCAGAAACCTACAGAAATCTACAGAAGTAGCCACGAGGATTCATTTATAATTGATTTTCAAGTCTATATATATGTGGATGGATATACGCGGTGGAAACAAGTTTTGAGACTAGTTTTGTATTTCACTGGGACAAGGACCTTGATAAGTTAAAAGACATCATCCTGTTTACTTCGGGAGGTGGTGCTACTCTGACCATACATGCCTTGATATTTCATCATGCCGTAGATGATCCATTCTTCACTTTCTAACGCCATTGTTGAGATGTGTGACACACTTTAAAACGAAGATTTCCAGGACACGTTCCAGAAGAACACTGGTAGCACTGCATTGCTGTACAAGGGGACTATTTTGAAGCTTTGTGTGTAGACAAATAAAGTCTTGTTAATAAAGCACCTCTCTGGGAGAGCACTTTTCCCAGGATGGCAATGTATCACTAGCTTGCAACGACCTGTTTGGGATCCAAAATGGTCTTATTTTTATGTTGTCGCCCATCTTGCGCAATATATGGAAATCAGATCAATCAGTGTTTATGTGTACCATTGCCAAACACTACAGAAATTCAAGAACAACACAAGCAACACCATAAATGATGACCTCCGGGAGAAGCTATGTGACCTTGGCTTGTTTTGAAGACCAGGCCTTCAGACCCTGGCAGAATACAACAGATGTAGAAGGAAGCATCAAAAGCGATGAGAGAAAGCGGAAGTGCGGAAAGCAAGATAGGGCTAACTCTAGGCTAAAAGCTAACACTCTATCATCAATCCTCCTAGCAAAAGCTCCTTGGACAATAAACTATATATCTATATATCTAACTATATATCAGACTCCAGTAAGATACACCTTGTGAGTACAGACGCTGATGCGTCTTTGTTTTCACAGAGACATGGCTGAGCGTCAGAGTTCCGGACGACGCCATTCACCCGGATGGGTTAGTCATGTTTCATGTTGACAGAAATTAAGCTCTGTGCGCTGTGACTTGCAGTGGCGAACTGTGTGTTTACATAAACACAGAATGGCTTAAGAACTCTGCCCTTGTTTATGGTTGTGAGATTTACCTAGGGAAATCACCTCTGCTATAATACTGTACATTCCATGTAGCACTAAAGCTAAAGAAGCACTCTGTAATTTACTGGACCATTATTGAACTGCGGAATACACTGTGGACTGTTTATTGTGAAGCCATGGATAACTGGAAATGTGCGTGCCCTACTGAAGAGATTCTGCATTCAGGGCAGCAGTAAGAACAGCAAGAGCCAAACTGCCATCAGGGAGTCAAAGTGCATGTTACACGGCATCCAAGCCATCACTAACTACAGGACATTATCACCTCCCTGCCATAGTGATGGCTCACTTCCAGATGCACTGAACAGGTTCTATGCCCGTTTCGAAGCACAGAATGACATGACGGCGAAGAAGACCACACCTCCTTCAGACAACCAGGTAGTTTGTCTCTTCCCCATACAAATCTGCGGGACCAGACAATATTCCTGGCAGAAGGCTCAGAGGATGTGCAGACCAACAGATGTTTCCACCGACATCTTCAACATCTGTCTGAACACCACTGTTGTCCCAAAGTGCTTCAAGACAATGAACATAGTCCCCATGCCAAAGAAACCATCTTTATCCTGCATGAAAGACCACCATCCTGTTGTACTCACTCCCATCATCACGGAGAGGTCACAAAAGCATTCTGACCCTCACATAGAGACTGCACAATCCACCTTCATTCTACAAGCCACATTCTTACATGCTCCACAACACACAATGGACTGACTCACAAACACACACACACACACACACACACACACACACACACACACACACACACACAAACACACGCTATCAGACTGCTCAACATGAAGAAACTGGATTGATACACAGACACTCAGAAAAAAAAAAAAAAAACATACATACAAAAAGCTCTGTTTGCACAAACTGCTGTTTTGCACATTGCAGAAAATGTCTACCTCAATAACCGTGTTTACATTTAAAGCATTATTTATCTTTAATTGCATATGGACATGTATGGACATGCGTACTGGTCGGTGCTACTGTTTGCTGTTTCTCATATTGTTTTGCCTTTCTTTTGCACTAAATGTTGCACATTTTTATAGTTTTTCAAGTTATTAGTTTAGAGTTTTGTGTAGTCCAGTGTTTCATTTGTTAATTTATGTTTGATGTAGCACCTTGGTCATGGGGAAACATTGTTTAGTTTCACTGTATATTGTATACTGTATATTGTTGAAATGCCTACTTAAAACTGAACTTGACCTGTTACTTGCTGGTGCGAAACACACTGCTTGGACCCAGTTAACTGACCCGGTTAGCCTCCTTCAAGCCATTGTCTGGGTTAACCTGACATTCGCCACTGTTCACCTTTGCCAGACATGGATAGGCACTCATCAATTGAAACTCAAGCCGAAGACAAGTTAACTGCTAGTGATTCCAGGTGATTCACCTCCAGGTCAGGATCTCAGCATAATCTTAGCATAAACATTCTCTGGTCGACTGGACTACTCTCTGCTGGTAGGCTCTACTTCAGAGAGCTATTTTTCCACTGCTGATGATCCAAAATACAGCTGTGCGACTTGTGTTAAACCTACCCAAATTCTTCCCCACCACCCCACTTCTGCGCTCCTTCCACTGGCTACCTGCACTTGCCAACAAAGCCAAAAATGGACCTGCGGCTTCTTACCTCAGTGACCTCACCATCCCTATATACTTGACTGGTTCCACCTTCTCCCAGGGTTAGAGTTAAGTTTAGTTCAAGGCTCTTCTCTTTTGGTGGAATGAACATCCCCTGAACATCAGAGTCACTGGCTATCTTCAAGCGACGTGTGAAGACCTATGTCTTCCAGAAACACCTGAACTAGCACTTCTGACATTTCGAAGTGCCTCTGTGTATATTAACAAAAGAAAATCCACAGAGTTTAAGGCTGTTTGTGTCTAAAGTTTGCAATTGATCAAACCAGTGTTCATTTATAGATTCATAGATGGGGACCCTTTTTTTCTACGTCGCCCTGAAGAAGGGCATTTGCTAAATACGGTAAATGTAATTGTCCCCCATGGCCTTAGGATACAGTTGCTCTATCCCAGGCTCTGCCAGGATCCGGTCCCCGAACCTTTCAGGGTTGGAGCACATTCGACCCGCAGCATGGCAGCCTCTAGGGTACCTTCTGAGTGTCCCCTAGGATACTTATGACACTACAGGCTGTTCCACCCCCTATGACCTTGCCAGGTTTGATAGCCTTAACTACTGCACTCCTGGACCAACTGTCCTTTGTTCTAGCTGTGCCAAGTCCAATAGGCAGGGACTGGTCAGTATGGCAGGGTTGGACTCTTGTTCTCAAAGTGTCTCACAGCTAGAGATCCTGAAGGGGAATGTCTCGAGGTTACATATGTAACACTGGTTCCCTGAGGGAACGAGATGCTGCGTCACTAAGCCACACTGCCTGCATCCCTGTGGCACTTTCTTCCACTTTCTGGCACCGGTTCCATCGCATATGCTTTTATGCTTCCTGGCTCATGATGTCATCTGTGGGCAACGCGACTCCATGCGATATAAAAGGCGTATGGGATTTCACACAAGAGCATATCATGCTGAAGCTTTATATACACAGCGTGTCATTCCCTCAGGGAACCAGGGTTACATATGTAATCTGGAGACTCTTTAAACATCTTTAAAGAGTGGAGATCATTAGAACAGCATATGGAGCTCGTGTAGATGGGATTTTCAAAAAGCAGCACATATTGTAGGTCTCTAGAACCTTAAAAATAGATTATTATGGTCAAGAGCATGATGATGTAAATCTAAGCAGGAGAAAAGGAGAGGACAGGCTGAGATGTGTGATGTCATACACTCCAGTTTCACACCTGAATTTATAAAAAGAAAAAAAAAACATTTACTAGAAGCAGTGAAGGTCATGATGTCCCTCTGTCCTGTTATACGCCTAGTGGGGAGCTGACACACTTTCTACATCCCCTGATTGTACACCTACGCTTGACAGTATCTCGTGCAGCCCGACATGCTGCAAAACTGTACGGACGGTCTCTCAAAATGTCCCTCTGGTCGTTCTTGACAAACCTGCTTAGTTGCAGATAAACTCTCACAAAACACCTCTGATCCCGAATGCCATCGATCATTCCCAACTGCTGATGAGGTCAAATAAAAGCTTGCTCTGCTGTTTATTAAAAGCGAATCGGTGATTAAAGAAATAAATAAAAATACGGGTCTGTGTTGTTTTGCCTGTAATCACCTCGGTGACTTCGTCTGCACGGAATTGATTCTTCAATTTATCAATTTGTGGCTAATGTAATTAGAATGTTCTGTGAATATAAATTCAACACAGCGTTGAAGCTGCATGAGATACTTGTAGACAAACCAAAGTTTGCAAGTGTTACAGTTAATGAGCACCTTCATGTTAAAATCTATATTTTACTTACTTAATTGATAGTTTGTGAAAATTCTGCAATATGTTTAAAATGTTAATTGGTTACACACACAGTATTGCTGCTCTATATTTGACAAAAGTTCCTCTTTATCTTACATGATTCACAATAATGATTTGCATTAGCTTTCACTTTCACAATTCATGTATGTTAATGAGCTCTAATATAGTGTATTCTGTATATCGTTATCATTTAATCTGCATTTAAAATCTTTATTGTTATTTGTGCGTGCCATTTTGAGACTAACCAAAAGATGGATCAAAATTCCCTCTGTGTGTGTGTGATATACATTATAGCTCCAGTATAATTTGTTTTTTTAATTTTTTTAGATTCATTCAGGGTTCAAACATCTTACAATTAAGGTTTAGAAATAAAAAGAATTACAAAAAAAAAAAACA